>OZ014430.1:22645582-23333578 GCA_963966015.1 Aphidecta obliterata | reverse complement strand
CGTTTGTTTACTGTTTTGTTTCACCGAGAAGTGGGTCAATCGCTCGCGTATAAATTAGTTATGAATCCCTATCCGGGAAAAATTCAAAGATGAAATCCTCCAGGATCGGATTTTGATGATAGGTCAACCGGAAATTCGAAGCGGCCGTAAGAGACGCCCGATGACGCACAGACGGTATAACCTGTCAACCCCCAGAACGCCCACAAGTGTGGATAAATCGCCTACTTTTAGGGTTACCAACCGGGGGCGAACCCCTATCATTAATTGCGGCGTCGCTCGTAGGGACGTCGATTCACGTGGTACGTCTTTTTTCCCTGAATCACGACAAATGCAAGGACTCGATTGCATCGTTTCCAACCCCCAGGATTCAAACGGTCAGATCGGTCGATAACGGGTTAGTCATGAAGTGGTCGAGTAGAAAAGAATCGGACGCCATAAAAAGACGCCCGGGCAGTCGATAAATTTTCCGTTTGTGCAATTGCAGAGTTGCTCATACTGGCTGATTCGGCGGAAAAACCGCCGCCGGTTTTAATGGAACGATAATATAATTTATGTCACCCCTGATAAAATAAGAATGTTGGATTTTCTCTGTTATGTCTATAACGATTTTAACGAGAACTATTTTCTTGGGAAATCTTAGGACTCCTGTCTAACTAAACAATTTTTTCAAGTTTCACAAATTATCTTTTTATTTGAAAATATATCACGACAAAGATGGGAATATAAATTTCAAATTGAATTTATAATGAGTGATCCTTGTACCCATGCAGCTTGCCATCAAAGTACCAAGCTTGGGGGGAATAAAAACTCAGAATTCTCCTATCACGCGTTGTATTTTTCCAATCAAAAGGAAAGCTGGAAATCGAATTATTCCTCAACCTTAACCGCGTTTCTGCCAATTTCGGCGGAACGCCCTATCGCCTATAATAGTTAGGCCAATTTTCCGTAAGCTCTCCACCTTGAACCTCCTCACGGAACTCATCAGCTACAATATGGATCGCGAGAAATTTTCCTGTCGGGATATTCTAAATTTAAATATAGGTATTTCAACACGCGAAAATTGAATTATTATGGTGAACCGAGGCCTTCGGCTCTAAATTTAACGGATGTTTTCCTGGAATTCGCCGAGAGCGTTTACGGAAAAACGAAGATCGTTCGTGAATATTTCCCGAATATTACAGATGAATGACCCCCAATGGAAAAATAGGGAATAAAAAGCCAAAAAAATGAAAAAAATTTGAGACGCTGACGTTAAGCGTGTTAATTAATACAGGTGATTTTGCGCCCTTGTAAGTTTTCATTTTCATTATGAAAAGTACAGTCATCTTGTTGTTATAAACTCCATAAGATGGAAGCAACTAATTATATCGAATATGTATATCAAAAAAACTTTTTTTTGCCAAGATGATAACGCTATTGTTCATAGTAACAAGCGCGCAAAAAACTGTTTATCTGCGTGTTTTGAACACTATTTTCTGGCAACTGTGTGAAACAACAATCCAATAAAGCACGTTTGTTTTTAATTTATTTGTAGAACAAAATAAGGAACATTTTAAATGTTATTTATATTGATCATATTAATTATGTTGTTCTGAAAGATGTTCTTGAAGACGGAACATGAAGGTAAAATATCCGATTAATGTTGATTGTTATCATGTGATAATTTTTCAATGGTCTCGACAATTTTAATTTCGTTTATATGTGAATTGTCCGTACATCCTTCAGCAAAATTGATAGACGTTAGATTTCCCTGAAGTCGATTTTCACTAGTAATACCACTAGAGGTCAAATTATTGCCGGAAATTTTTTCGAGCTCATGAATATTTTGAAAATTATCCCGAGTCGAAGACGAGGGATAATTTTCTAAAAATATTCATGAGTGAGAAAAAATTTCCGGCAATAATTTGACCTCGTGTGGTATTCGGTAAGAAAATTCCACACCAAATGCGTTTATTTCCAACAACATCAATTTTCGTCTTCATCAAGTATAATATTCTGTCATTATAAACGTCAAAAAATTTTCCAGTATAATTCGCTGTTGGGTACCGTGAAAAAATTTCCACTAAAATTCATCCGTTGCGATGGTGATCTGTCAGAAATACACGTTCTGATTGGTTAAAAATCACATGTGTGGAATTTTCACTAGTAATACCACTAGAGGTCAAATTATTGCCGGAAATTTTTTCGAGCTCATGAATATTGAAAATTATCCCGAGTCGAAGACGAGGGATAATTTTCTAAAAATATTCATGAGCGAGAAAAAATTTCCGGATTTAATTTGACCTCGTGTGGTATTCGGTAAGAAAATTTCACACCAAATGCGTTTATTTCCAACAACATCAATTTTCGTCTCCATCAAGTATAATATTCTGTCATTATAAACGTCAAAAAAATTTCCAGTATAATTCGCTGTTGGGTACCCACGAGGAAAAAATTTCCACTAAAATTCATCCGTTGCGATGGTGATCTGTCAGAAATACACGTTCTGATTGGTCAAAAATCACATGTGTGGAATTTTCAATGAAATTTGGCTAATAGTTTTTTCCAATATTGTTCGTATGTAGCGTCCATTTGAAATGTCAAGTCCTTATTCTTATCTGTAGTTCCTGCTTCATGGAACGGCTTTCCGGTTTAGATATGCCTTTATCCTTGGCATTATCATAGTTGAGTTGAGTTGTGGGAAATTAAAATTGGAAAGCTTAAATCGGAATTTCAGAGGAAGCAGTAGAGTTTTCTACCCCATTTTCGGACAATCATCAAGTTTTTCGATCAATCGAAGAGATGTGAAATACAAGATACTTTAGCGATTTTTTTGTAATTCTGTCGTTTATTTGGTTCGGAGTTTTACTATACCATTGTATGCCGGTTTATAAAATATTCCTCCAGAACTTCATTTGGTGCGCCACTAATAGTTTAAAAAATATGAATAAGATTGTTTCATTCAAAAGCTTTTTGATCTCGTGAAATTTGTTCATTTCTGCTACCGTTTTTTGGAAAAAATGTTAAACGATATTATTCAAATATGCCAGAGCTTACTCATTTTTTTTTCTATTGTGATCGCTTTTTTCCTATCAATGGGACAGGTTGCTATTTTCAATCAGATTCTTATTTTTATCCACCGTTCTTCAAATTTAAATGAATATATGTAGTTCTTATGCAGTTGATGTATCGACCAAAATTGTTCAAAAATAATCTGACAAGCTAGCCAACAAATCAATCCATGCTAACCCTAGAGAACATCAAATTCATCGTTCGCAACTGTAGACCGGTTGCGGCTTATTAAGCCTCATCAGTACAGTACAGCGATGATAAACTCGACGAGAGGGACGGAATGCTTCAAAACGAACAGCATCGCTGATCAGAAAAAAAAATCTCCACCACCGCCAACTGTCCACTTCAACAGCAACCCCCCCCCCCACTTCTCTGCAGGTTCATTGAAAGATTCTTTGAGTCCCAACCACCGCCAGGCATGTGACATTCGCGAACCTCGCGATATTTAATTGTCCCATGTGAAATGCAAGGTCTTGTCGAACGTATGAGTGTTGAACAAGAGTTACAATTAACTAAAATAAAAATTAGCAAGATACAGTGAATTAAATTTCTTGATATAATAAATGAAGTATATAATTTGAATCGCGATTGAAGTCAATTGATCTGAATTTTTTCAACCCTAAGATTCTTGATATTTTTGAAAACTCTGTGGGAGATCAAAAAGTTTTTATATGAATCAAAAATTCTTTTTCATATTATAAAACTACAATGGCGCATCAGAAACAAGTCCTGGAACGAAAAAGGGGACATCGCTCCAGAAAAAATACCACCCTGTAGAATTTCACGATTAGTAGACATGTCATTTGATGTAAACCTTAAAGTTTATAATACTTTTTTGCCAAATCTTCCAAGTAATAACCCATCTTCGTTTGTACCTTCAGTTAGAAAAAAGCCTGTATGCATAGTGCATAGATGGATAGGCCGAAACTATAAGGGTTCTGTTTTTCTTACTCCAAGTGGTTATTTGATTGCAGAAAATTTTGAAAGTTGTCAGTAACTCTTGTTAAGATTAGATCGGTCGATGAATTATATTCTTGTAACCTCCGAAAATTTCTACTTGGCTGAATAAGAAAAAACTGAAAATGGTTTGGTGGACCTTGAATACTATGTCCCAATGTGCTTCATTATCGCCATAATTGTTTTATGATTTAATAGTTTTACCATGCTCAACCTTTGCTATTTTATTGGATATTTGTTCATTGCATATTATGCTTGTATTCGGGCGCCCATGTAAAATCTCGTTGAATCGTTGAATATTATTTACAGTGTGACTTTCTTGTGAATGAGGAATTATCATCGAAAACAGCTTCACGCGCTACGTACCGTACGTTGCTGCACCTTGTTCTTGGCCACAGGATCATTCAGCGGAACCCATCGCCCATCTGACAAAAACCAGCCTCCGTTTCTTTCTTTTCATCCAGAAATCCGCCGGCCGGCTGTTGTCTCGCATCGGTTACCGAAGATGAAACAACAGACCTGCTAAATCACAGATTGTCTCTGGTATTTGTCGACATAGTCGACATTATTTGTCGGCGGACCGGACCTTCCATGGATTGCATTTGCGAACCATACATTATGAAATGAGCCCTTCAAACTGACGAGGGTTGCTTGTTGAGTTGAGAGGAAGCGACAAAATTGTGGAAGTATCTTTTGGGATTATCACGAAAAGGAATGAGGATTATTTTGTGCTCATTGCTGCTAGAATTAGGTAAGGCCGGGGGCACACGTATAATTAAAAAAGTTACCCATTTTCAATGTTCGTGTGTCGTAGTCGGCTCTGCTCAAGGTATTCTAATTGTCGAAAAGTTCAAGGCGTTTAAATAGCGAAAAGTATAATAAAAATTGAGAAAAGCACTGCCGTGAAGGCAGGAGCTTTTGAGCGCTCGTACATGCACCTTGTAGGTAGATTCGCATTTTCCAGTTTTAGAAACCAATTGGAAAGATTTTGACAGCTGTCAAAGAAAATTTCAAACTAAGGCGTAAATCCAGACTTCACGTCAGTGCTTCAGAAGACCAATTTTTTTTTCGATAATTCGCTATAATTTTCTACTGTATCTATGATCTTGGTAATGCGATCTGAAAAAAATTTCCCACGTAGTTTGAATACATTATTCTTCATCTATGTGCGAAATTTCATTCCAATCCAATGAGTAGTTTCGAAATTACTGGAAAAAAAATAGTTTGAACGGCTATATTTACGGAACCCCTAGTCGAATTTTGCGCATTGCTGAACATGTCCGCGAAATTCGCGATCCAAACCTATCACTAGGCCTTTGCGTTCAGAAGTTATGATTTTCTATGGTTTCTATGGTTCTGATCCTGCGATCTGAAAAAAATATAGCTCGAATATATCATAGTTTTGAAATTATCAAGAAAACTGAATTTCAAACGACCATATTTACGGAACCCTTTGTCTAATTTTGCTCATTGATGAACGTGACCACGAAATTCGCGATCCACACCTATCCTGAAAATTTCAAGTCCCTAGGCCTTTCCATTACAAAGTTATAATTTTCTATGGTTTCTATGGTTCTGGTCATGCGAGCTGGACAAATTTCTGCATGTAGCTTGAACACGTAATTCTCCATCTGAGTGCAAAATTTCACCTCGATCGAATTTCTAGTTTCGAAGAAATCAGAAAAACAAAATTTCGAGCGGCCATATTTACGGAACCCCTGGGCGAATTTTGCTCAATAACGAACTTAACTGCGGCATTCGAGATTCGAACCTACCCTGAAAATTTCAAGTCTCTAGGACATTCCGTTCGAGAGTTATCGTGTAGACGGACGGATGGCCGGCCGGACGGACAGACTCGAATTTTTCGATGGATTCTTCATCAGTGAGTCTAACATAGTCGTTGGAGACTATTTTCGGCTCAAAATTCGAAAAATACAGACATCGTGACGACATGATATAGCCCTCGTGTAAGTAGTACGAGCGCTCACAAAGATGAGCCAAATAATTTGACAAGCACTGACGTTGTTAACTGTAGTGAAGTCAGGAGCTTTTCCGCGCTTGTTTTTGTAACAGCCTTCAGTGTTCATTGTGTACTGTCAATTCATTTTTATGAACTTCAGAAAATGGAATCCACGAGTTATATTGAATATATCAGATTTTTTTTTTATTGTTGTCCCAATTAACTTATTCGAGTAATGCCTTGGCAACATCAACAACTCGAGAAACGTAAAGTCTAAATGATAATTTTCTGGTATCGATCTGACAGGAGTAGGTACCTTCTTATTTCAAATAAAATATTGAGACAGTTTCCGAAAACTGGAAAAAACGTATCGTGAATTGAAAAATCATCAGTTTCTCCAATTTCAAAGTATAAATAGAACTATTTTTCCTTCAAATCCGTTTCACTGGCCAGAATGAACGAAAAAATATAATTATAACATCTACGGTATCGGAGTAGAAATTTTGGTCCTAAATCTGAAAAGGAAATCATATGTGGGTGAAAAATCGTTATAAATCATTACTAGCCTTTATTTCTCAGTAGAATTCACTTCTTCGCATATCTGTATCATCAATTTCGATTGCATTCTTGAAGAAATAGGGAAAATGAATGCACTGTCATTATAATAACCTTCACAAGATACCAAAATTGATCGGAAATTCCTGGAAACTGCATGTGTGTATCGAAGGAACATATAAGGATTCATTTTCTATTCGTTTCGCGCGAGTTTCGAGAAGAGTCGTATGACTCCGTCAAAGTTTGAGATAATTATCAATGGAAACGTCAGAGGATAACAAAAAATGGTAAAGTTTCAACTCAAACTCTTTTCAAATGGAACAGCTAGAAGGCTGAATTTTTATAGAACTCATTTAATCCATGCCTCATAAGTGGACACAAAATTTCAGCAAGATATGGCGAATGGTTTCTAAGATACCAAAGTTTAAGAGAGTATTAAAAAATATCTTCTAGTCGTTCGACCCCTTCGAAATTTCGCAGCAACTGGTTGGGAACCGGGGTTCCGAACCGGTTCGGAACTGGACTAGGCAGGCGCGAATTGATACTCTAGATTACTCTAGAGTCGCTAAAATGGATTTGCCAAGTGTGAATCCCCATATTCTGCACAATCTGTTCCTCCGGGTCCTTGTCGCGGTTGTCCTTCAACCGGTGTGCGACAGTCCGGTCGCGGCACGCAGTCAAAACAGAAACGCGATAAAAAATCGCAGGGGGGCAATGAACCGTTCAATTCCGCGGCCGACAAACTGAGTCACGCCGTGTCGTCGTCGCCGTAGTCCTTCCTTTCCTTCATTCATGCGAACGGGGCCTTAGTTATGGCAGTCTGTCACGGCACCACGTGATAACGATGTTTGCTCTTCGGTTCTAGTTGGGGGCGGTTTTACGAGTCTCTGGTGACACGAAGGGGTTCTTTCGATATTTACTACCGATGGGAAATCGGGCAATAAGGTCGGATTAGAATCGGCGTTTTTAATATTCGCCGAGAAAATTGTTTTTTTGCGGGATGTTCCTTTTGGGGGGAGTTATTTCAGGAGAGGCTATTCTCAAATATTTGATGTTGAACACATCATGACGATTTTGGTTTATTTTCTCAATGATATGTTCCGATTTTTGGAATGAAACCGAATTCGCATTAACGCGTGGTACCACGCAGCAATGCGTCGAGTCAAAGCGTCGCTAGCGTTATGTGCTAGCAGCTTGAAGGCCCCACACACGATATCCTTATCGTCGGAACAAACTCATATTCATCCCCAGGGACGTATAGCGTTGCAGTATAAACGATAAAAGAGAATGCATCGATAACTAATTGTGTTGCAACAAGATCTACCGATCCATCGTACTACGCATCTTATTCCCGAAATAGACGTTATCACCTTTTTTCTTTGACGTGCAGTTGCGTAATGAACGAACTTTATCTCTCCTAATTTCCTGAAACGAAACCCGGGACGCTACTCCCAGTTATTCTGTTACGAATTACGTCAAACGAAACAGAAGAGACGTTCGAATTACCAGACGATCGGCGGAAATCACGGCGGGGTTCCGTATGGTATAACTTGCGGAAATTGTCCGTCGATGCGACAGTTTAGAACGCGACTTGATTGCATCGGAACGGTTCGTTGCTCACTTTTGTTTCTATAATTTAGTGGATAATTATTTCCGGATCGATTTCGGATAACGCATCTGTTTGTTATTTTTTTCGAGTGAGTATTTTACTGTTTTATTCGTACCTACTTTTTATTTTTTGTTTTGATTTTTTTTTTTGAGAAATTGTAGCGAGAAATATTTTGGAAACTGATCATTCAAACTTCCTTCGTTGAACTGATGAATTTTTTGTTTGTCAACATTCGGTACAAATTTTCCAACCGCTATTTCATAAATCCAATTATTTTATACGTTTAGGTCAATTAAAAAACATGGTTTTTATGATTAATTTCTTTCTCATTTGAATATCTGTTCAATTATTTATTATTCAATAATTTGCTGTTTTGTGAAAAATTGTATGCATCTCGTGTGTGGACGCTCTATTCGTGAAAATAACAACTTTATAAACCTGTTACATGAATATCTATCCTGATGAAATCGATTCGATATTGATAATTCCACAGTGTTTATTTTCCTGCAATAAACATAAACAATGTGGGTTTATCAGATTTTCGATTTCATCCAACACGAACATATCAATGCTGTTGTTTATGGTTGATGTTTATTTGTTTGTGAAAACATTTTTCCTGACAAAAATGAATATTTTATTGTTCTCAGACTCAAATTGGAAAATTGTCGAAAAACTTCACATTATCGACTTGTTAAGGTTGAGTTTATCATATTTTTTATTAGTACTGGTTAATTTATTTTTGAATGCGGATGTTGTACCTACTATGTAAAGTCCAATGTTTTATCAGTCATAAAAGTCGCGATATTGCATGGTTGTGTTCAGGTGAATTTTTGTGCAGTGAAAATAAATGACGTATCTTTACTATAAATCGAAATATTCCATGGCTGTCAAAAATCATACACCTCCAATCAATCAAGTGGAAACTGGAATAATGAAAATTAGAAACTGAATTAATCACCGACTAATGCGAAATATTTCATCGTAATGATCACGGGTATCATTCGAATTTACATGCTAATTTATGAAATATAAGTGAATTTCCTCGTCATTTGTCTATTTTTATAAATAGATGTTGGCACCTTAATTCGTTTCTACGTGAAGGTATTTTCTATGATGTCATATACTTTTTTTTTATTGGGTTGCAGGTGTGAAAACGGGCTGCATTATTTTTACGACTCAACATAACCTTTATTATCTCCTTAACGATTGAACTTTTAGATTAGTCGACCTTGTATGATGCTCGAGGAAAAAAATACGAAGGTTTATTACTTCCACTTCGACAGGTTTCCCTCATTCCATAAATTTACCACAAAACAAAATATCTTATTCTCGAAAAAACTGATTTGATACGAGGTCGAATTCTAAACAGTCAGATGTTTTCGACCAATAAAATTTTATAACTCACGAACTGCTAAGAGCAAAGTTTTTTAAATGTACGAAATGGTTCATGGAAATCGAAAGTTTGTATCTCATGAGAGTTCGGTGATACTTGTCAAAACGGGAAAAGAAGCTTATCTGGTAACCTCTTTAAGAAAACCGTACGAGTCGGCGATTTTTCACAACCGTATGTGGTTTCCGTTACAATAACAGTGGCGTGTGTCGAACGAACTGCATCGAGGCATATTCTACTGCGAGTAATCGCTAATACATAAATCTTATGGATCGTAGCTAGTTCACGAGGAATAGAAGCCCAAGGTCTATTTCGTGGTTTAAACCTCGAAGAACGGAATCTTAGATCAGATTTGCTCTATGGTTTAATCTATGTTCGTAAGAAAAATATGGATTGTTTTTGGACTTGATATCACGGCATAACATTATATTTCATGGTTTTCAGTTGGCAAACATCTCATTTAACATTGACAATTCGTTCTTTGGTCACCGAGTGAAAATAGTTTGTGTGATTTACCGTAAGACCATTCAAGACACAGAATCTGAGATCAACTTTTCGTGGTATAATAATCTATGGTATTGAGATCAAGTGGAAAATAACACCGAGAAAAATGGTATATATTGAGTGTTTTTCGGTGGACATAATCTCCTCATTCGGAATTGACAATTCGTTCTTTGGACACTAAGTAAACCCAGTTGTCTTTCTCTGTGCGTAAAGCGTGAATAATAAAAATTTTTTTTGCTCCTTATTGATTTATTTTAATTATTTTGTTTCTATGGCCAAGAGCGTTATCGTTTTGTCCTGCAATCTCTGAATTTTTAGCCCACAATGATCTCAAACGTTTAGGTTGTAGGTACTCACAGATGAAGAATTCGTGGTCAATTTCAATTTTGTCCGTCCGGGTGTAAACACGATAACTCTGTCGAAGGGTTTCGTAGATATAGCTACATATCTCATTCTTTTTTCTCAATAATTCTAAAAATACCGATTTGAATTGTAACTTTGTACATAGTAAGTTAAATAATGAAAAGAATAAATATTTTTGAAAACTTTGTTATCTCAGAAACAATTCGCCACATCCTGCTGCAATTTTGTCTTCGTATGGGGCATCGATGAAATGACATTATTTGTCACACCGACGGCTAGTTGGGTCAACATGATCTGTTTCCAGAATTTCACGGGAAATTTGTCAAAATCTGACTTCTCGAATTTCGGATGAGGATATCGTGAAATATGACATTTTAGAATATGAGTGAATACGTTTCCTTTCGATAATTTCACAGCATTTCCCGTTTTTGAGCGCTCGTACTACTAACACGAGGGCTTTATCATTTCGTCACGATGTCTGTATTTTTCGAATTTTGAGCCGAAAATGTTCTCAAACGACTATGTTCGACTCACTGATGACGAATCCGTCGGAAAATTCGAGTCTGTCCGTCCGTCCGGCCGTCCGTATACACGATAACTCTCGAACGAAATGTCCTAGAAACTTGAAATTTTCAGGGTAGGTTCGAATCTCGAATGCCGCGGTTAAGTTCGTTATTGGGCAAAATTCGCCCAGGGGTTCCGTAAATATGGCTGCTCGAAATTTTATTTTTCTGATTACTTCAAAACTACAGATTCGATCGAGGTGAAATTTTGCACTCAGATGGAGAATTACGTGTTCAAGCTACATACAAAATTTTGTCCAGCTCACATGACCAGAACCATAGAAACCATAGAAAATTATAACTTTGTAATGATAAGGCCTAGGGACTTGAAATTTTTAGAATAGGTGTGGATCTCGAATGTGGTAGTCGCGTTTATAAATGTAAAATGAGCTAAATAAGACTAGGGGTTCCGTAAATGTGGTCGTTTGAAATTCAGTTTTCTTGATCATTTCAAAACTACGGATTCGATCGTGACGAAATTTTGTATTTTGATGGAGAATGATATATTCAAGCTACATATTTCCCATATCGCATGACTAGAACCATAGAAACCATAGAAAATTATAACTTTCGAACGGAAAGGCCTAGGGACTCGAAATTTTCAGGATAGGTTCGGATCGCGAATTTCGCGGTCACGTTCATCAATGAGCAAAATTAGATTAGGGGTTCCGTAAATATAGCCGTTCAAACAATTTTTTTCCTGTTAATTTCGAAACTACTTATTTGATTGGAATGAAATTTCACACATAGATGAAGAATAATGTATTCAAACTACGTGGGAAATTTTGTCCAGATCGCATTACCAAGACCATAGAAACCATAGAAAATTCTAGCGAATTATCGGGAAAAAAAATCGTCACCTATAGCACTGACTTGAAGTCTGGATTTTTCCCTTAGTTTGAGATTTTCTTCGACAGCTGTCGAAATCTTTCCAATTGGTTTCTAGAACTGGAGAATGCGAATCTACCTACAAGGTGGATAAACAAGCGCTCAAAAGCTCCTGACTTCACGGCAGTGCTTTTCGTAATTTTTTTTAATTCGTTTCAACCCTCGGATAGGTCTATTTTTTTTCCAGAATCCGCTTGAGTTTCGAGAGAAATCATGATCCCGTCAAAGTTTGAAATAATTATCGAAAGAAAAGTCAGAGGATATCTATGATCTTGTTCAAGTTTGTCAAAAAAAATGGTGAATTGTCAACTCCTACGCGCATTGTAAAACCATGGATCAAATACCTTCGTTCTTAATGAATAATCTACGAGGTTTAAACTTTAAACTCTTGATGGTAGTTTCAATCGTGATGGATCTCACGTTCCCACTTCAAAAGTTCTCAATATTTCGGTGTTTGCCCCCTTACCCCCATTCGATCGCCTTTTAATCTCCAGCATATGACCTCAATGACCAAGGCGCCCCACTTACAACGCATTAGCCAATTTTGAGTAGAGATTGCGCAAATCTAGAATCCATTCACGATCAAAATCGGTAGTGACCCCTTCACGAACTGATAACATCGAAAGGTTTCCCTAATTGAAATAATTCCGGTTATAAATGGGCAAGTTAATGTCGGAAGTATGAAATCGCCGATTCGATCACCAATTTGTTGTATTTTTAAGGAGACGGCGGCATTCTCCGTGTTCAATTCGCCGTGACAAAAGTGCATGAACGTTTCGATAAACCACCGGCGTCGGCCTCAAAAGACACGCGGAACATAAATGACGGTTGCATTAGCGAATTCATCGCACCGTGAAGTTCTGCCGCGCTCAAGGTTTTCGGACAACGGTGTTACGAAAAATTGCACTTTAATACACAAGGTTTTAGGTATAAAAGCATCGATGCTAGTTTCAGCAAGCAATTCAGGAATTTTGAGGGCTAAAAATCGATACATCCGTAGTTTCGTTGCCTTTAAAGATACATTTTGACGATATTATAACAGGCCCCCATTACGGTCTAGACAAATCTACACCTGCCTTCAAAGGTGCGAGCCATATTTCTCGATGCAATCTCAAAACCAAGGGACATGCATATTCATCTCCGCTATGGTCATAGAGCAGGAACTTCCATCCTATCTGACCAAAATAGAACGGAATAGATCGGAATTAACGAATCTAACTTCATATACTCCAGAGAAACGGGGACCACGCGACCGGCATACGAGATTACGCAATTACGTTTCGGAATAAATGTATATTAATACGCCTCCAGGAAATAGTCAATGTCACGAACTTATCGGAAATTGTGGAGGCTTTATCGGCTGGCACGCTGCTTTGTTTTGGTGATACATTGACCCAAACAACACCTGGTGATGGGTATTTACCAGCATGGTGAGTCGAGTATCAGATGGGCGAATGTGGGTAGTTCTGGGGTTCAAAAGCCTCGACGGATTTTTATGAGGACCTCACATATTGGAAGAATGTCAGGGAGCCTGGTCTTCTCTGAACAAGGACATCTCATCAGCGAACCTGCCTAGTGATGTTATGATTAAAAAAGTAAGCATTGAGAACAACTTCAACACTATGCTATGTAAAAAGAAAAAAATGGGAAAAGGAATACACTACCCAAAACTTCATAGTGAATACCATTGAATGGTACTCGCAATCGAAAGATGCATTGATATAAACCTGGAAAGAAACTATCAAGGGTTTGACATTGTGATCCATTCTGATAGTCAAGCTGCTATCAAAGCACTGAACTCCTATATCATTGACGCAAAGCTGATATAAGAGTGCCGGAGGAAACTTAATGAAGTAAGCAAGAACCATAAGGTCTCTTTAGTCTGGGTTCCTGGTCACTCAGGAATCAAAGGAAACGAAGAGGCCAATACACTTGCCAGAAAGGGAGCACAAACGCCAATTACTGGCCCAGAACCTTTCTGTGGCATAGGCAAATGCACCTATGAGAAAGAGTTTTTGGAAAAGGAAGAGACTGGAAGAGAAGCACTCTGGAGGTATCTTCCAGGAATGGATCACTCCAAAAAGTTCATTCGGAACTCTCAAAGTTCAAGATCCAAAAAGTATTTGGATCTTAGTAAGAATAAGTTACGCCTCCGCACTGGCTTCCGCAAAGGACATTGTCGCCTTAGGAAGCATATGATGATAATAGACTTAACAGAAACTGACGAGTGCAGATTCTGTTGTGAGGAGGAGGTAACTCCTGTTCACCTGGTTACAGAATGCCTCGCCATTGCAAACCAGCGCAAAGAATGTCTTGGACAAGAAAATTACAGGAGGAACGAGGATCTAACCTCAGATACTGGAGTTCATTGGAGCTCTGGAGCTGGAGGGCGAGCTGTAGGTAGCGCATTTGCGAATACAGCTCTGATGGGGGGTACAATAAACCTTGAGGTCGCAGTGAAATGTAACCCCCTTACCTAACTATCACCTATTATTGAAAGAATCCCGAATTTGGCGTTCAGCATTCTCAAACTCAGACCATAATTCACGATTTTCGGAATTCTAGAGGGGTTCATACCCTCATGGGTAATTGAAAACTGCTTTGTGATATTCCCAGTAATACCTTACCTAACCTGACCCAACCTTGCCTAACACCTACGCACATGTGACATATTCGTTTCACCCCTCTTCAAGAGGCATTGGATCTGTTGCCTTTTGTTCGAGTTGTGCCTCTATTTGGAGGCGATCCTTCACTTCCCTTTTGACCCAATTTTTCCCTCGTCCAGCATTCGCATAATTTTACTCTTGCTCGTGCCCATTCAGTTCCAATCTACTCTCCTGAATCTTTCTCTCTAGTTGACCATCTTGAACACTTTCTCGGATGAGTTTATTTTCCATTCAATTCTTCGTGTAATATTCTCAATGATAAAACTTTTGCATGGCTTTTGGTCGCGATTATTGCAATTGATAATAGAAAGGAGTAGTGAAAGCGAATGTCTGAAGAAATTTCCTATGCAGAAGCTGCAGGTATGCAGCACAATTATCACATGAGAAAACGAAGTTTGAGTATGAAAATGTATATAATTTCTTCACGAAATGGATGCTCATAAAAATGCAATACTCTATTACAGAGGAAAGTACCTTTGTACTGATGAAGAACAAGGGTTCTTGCCGTTCCCAGTTGACCTACAAAAGATCCAGCCGGCCCGTGAAAGGCGTCACGGATTAGGTCACTAAAAAATACACGGTGATATCGTAACAATTGTTTGGTACACACACAAACAATCGTGTATATACCTGACTTGGCTCCTTCCAACAGGTTCCGCACCCACGCCGGCCGTTTGATCTCATCGGAATTTCCATCGTTTGAGGCAGCGGCGGAACGATAATGGACCGAACAGGTAGAAGGGAAGCGGCGTCCCTGACGGCGGTATACTTAGTTCGTCCGTATCTTCTTCATTTCGGTGCCGTTGTGAAATATGCGCGTTTCACCTCCATTGAACAATCGGCGAACGGTCCCGTATTTTTATTTTCGTTGAGCGATTTCTCGGCGAGGATTCCTAAGAACGCCCTGGGACGCTCCTCATTGTGACGGCGTTGCATTGTTACGGTCTCGAGGACGAGGGTGGCGAAGGATCTTTTGTAGCGTCGAACGTGGGAATATTCGACGTATTTTATTTGATCATCCGATATGGAATGAGGGTATTATTTACTTATGCCTGTATGTGGCAGATTCAATATTTGGTGATAGAAATTATGGAGGAAGGGAATCTAAAAGCGGCTTCTTCAGTGAATGGAAGTCCGGGAAATTGCAGATTTATTAGTACA
Source organism: Aphidecta obliterata (assembly GCA_963966015.1). Lineage (NCBI taxonomy): Eukaryota > Metazoa > Arthropoda > Insecta > Coleoptera > Coccinellidae > Aphidecta > Aphidecta obliterata. Next base: position 23,317,911 of record OZ014430.1, on the reverse strand, counting down.
GGGTGTAAGATGAATTTTGGAATGGGTTTCTTAGTGAAATTTCGAGAAAAGCACTGACGTGAAGTCGGGAGTTTTTGCGCGCTTCTTCCTGTGTACCGAAACGGCCTTCCGTGTTCATTTTCAACTTCAACATATGGAATCACCGAATTATATTGAATATATCCGAAAAAATCTTTTCTTACCTTCTGTGTACCAAAATGGATGTCAGTTTTCAGTGTCAGTATGACAAATATTGTCAATTTGTTCTTACAAGCGTCAATAGATGGAATCGTCGAATTACTCACTAATATTGAATATATCAGAAACACTTTTTTTATTGCTGTCCCAATTTACTTATTTAAGTAATGCTATGGCATCAGCAACAACTCGATCCAAGTCTAAATGATAATTTTTTGATAATTGCTTTGACAGGAGTACTTCGTTATGTCAAATTAAATATTGAGATCTATTTTATCTTCAAATCCGTTTCACTGGCCAGAATGAACGAAAGTATTCATTCACAACCTCCATGGTGTCGGGGTAGAAATTTTGCTTCTTAAAACCTGAAAATGTACTATTTCTCACTCCAACTCACTGCGTTGTAATTTCGATATCATCAGTTTCAACTGAATTCTACTCGGAATGAGGAAAATGAATGCACTTTCATTGGAATAACTTTCTCAACTTACCAAAATTGATGGAACATTCCTCGAAAATACACTTCCATGTTGAAGAAAAGAATGAGGTATTGTTTTTGAGCGCTCGTACTACTTACACGAGGGCTATATCATTTCGTCACGATGTCTGTATTTCTCGAATTTTGAGCCGAAAATGGTCTCAATCGACTATGTTCGACTCACTGATGACGAATCCGTCGGAAAATTCGAGTCTGTCCGTCCGGCCGTCCGTAAGCACGATAACTCTCGAACGGAACAACCTAGAGACTTGAAATTTTCATTGTGGGTTCAGTTACCGAATGCCTCGGTTAAGTTCGTTAATGGGCCAAATTCCACCAGGGGTTCCGTAAATGTGGCCGTTCAAAGTTTTGTTCCCCTGATTACTTGAAAACTACAGATTTGATCGAGATGAAATTTCGCACTCGAATGGAGAATGAGGTGTTCAAGCTACATGTGAAATTTTGTCCAGTTCGCATGACCAGAACCATAGAAACCATAGAAAATTTTGAACGGAAACGCCTAGGGACTTGAAATTTTCAGGATAGGTGTGGATCTGAAATGTCACGTTCACGTTTATCAATGAGCAGAATTATAGAAGGGGTTCCGTGAATATGGTCGTTTGAAATTTTGTTTTCTCGATAATTTCGAAACTACGGATTCGATCGAGATGAAATTTTGTATTCTAATCGAGAATGATATATTAAAGCAACATTTTGTCCAGATCGCATGACCAGAACCATAGAAATCATAGAAAATTGTAACTTTTGAACGGAAAGACCTAGGGACTTGAAATTTTCAGGGTGTGTTTGGATCTTGAATGTCGCGGTCACGTTCATCAATGAGCAAAATAAGACTATGGGTTCCGTAAATATGGCCGTCCAAAATATTTTTTTCCTGATAGTTTCGAAACTACTGATTGGATTGGAATGAAATTTTGCACCTAGCTGAGGAATAATGTATTCAAACCACGTGCGAAATTTTGTCTGATCGCATCACCAAGACCATAGATACTGTAGAAATTTCTAGCGAATTATCGAAAAAAAAATGGTCAGCTGAAGCACTGACATGAAGTCTGGAGTTTCGCCTTAGTTTCAGAATTTTTGTTGGCAGCTGTCAAAAATTTCTTCAATTGGTTTCTAAAACTGGAAAATGCGAATCTACCTACAAGGTGGATGTACGAGCGCTCAAAAGCTCCTGACTTCACGGCAGTGCTTTTCGTAATTTTTTATTCGTTCCAATCGGTCTATTTCTCCAAAATTCGAGCACCGAGAAGAACTTCAGAGGTTAAGGGTTTACACTACTTTCATTGCTTCACAATAATTGGTTCAATGATTTCTCTTAGATTTCTCCTTAGACTTGGAGACCTGCCAAAATCCAAATTTCAAAAACAAATGAAAGACATATTAGTCAGCAATATATTTTATTCAGTGGAGTTCGTTTCTTTTTGGAAAACTACTTCGTTTCAGTCTCTTTTGTGTCTCATATATACTGACTTTCTAATGCTTATACATTTCAACTTGTAAACACTATTTTGACTATGTGCGCTCATTGTATATATTTCATATATACACTCAATTCATTATTTTATATACACACTCAATTTATTATTTTATATACACACTTGATTCATAATTTTATCTCATCTATACACGTAATTTATAATTTCATCTGTACTCTTAGTCTATTAATTGTTCACTTCATCTATTCACTCTGCGTGTGCAAAAAACTCCCATCTGTTTTAGTGTTGTTTTTTATTTCGTTACATTTTGTACTTTCTTTATAACTATGACCTGTAAAAGCAATTCATGAAATTGTAAGTATACCAATAAACTCTCTCTCTCTCTTTCATAAACGGCATGTTGAATTCTTTTAATTTTTTTGATGTACATTCAGGCGTGTATGCACAAGACTTTCCTCGAACGTTTTCGAATAAAAATTAAATATTTTTCCGTTCAATCCAATTCATCCCCGACGGATAATTCAAACTAACTTCAACAATTACTGGCGATATAAAAGAAGAAAATTGAAATTTATTTCAATATCAAAAAGTTGTTCTCATTAACCATCGATTTGTTAATTTGATTTTAATCCATAACCTTCCGAAAATTTATAGATACTTATACTTACTTACTCACTTACATGAACATATATCCGATTTGAAAGGTGAAATCTAATCAAGGAAGCGACGAGAACAACTTTCTGATATTGAAAGAAATATCAATTTTCAATTTTTTTCTTTTTTATCGCCAGTAATTGTTGAAGTCAGTTCAAATTATCCGCCTTGGATGGATTAGATTCACGCCTGAATGTACATTCAAAAAATGAAAAGAATTCAACATGCCGTTTATGAGAAATCATTCAAACAATTATTGTGATGCATAGGGCAAATGAAAGTAGTGTACAATCTTAACTGCAATCTTCAGACTAATTTCAATCAAAGAAGAAGTCGAAGCCTTCCCACCACCAAAATAGCCCATTACCTTTTCAGGTATAAATCGGCGAATGGTCCGTCGCATCTGCGTCAGCTGAAGATCCTATTCCTTGACTTCCTTGTTTGAATTATCCAGTCGAACCGAAGATTATCAATCAAATTCTGGGGAACCTGTTCGCAACGCCTCCAATTATTCGGTAGAACTGGGACAGTTCGAGGTATTTGCCCATTATCGGTCACCTGCCGCTCGCTCGAAAATCGAAATGTTGTTGCCAGGTGGATCCGATGAAATATCGCTCGACGAATCTACGGAATCTGGCCAATTCCAAAATATTTTCGTTCGATTCAACAAAACACTCAACCGAGGATAATTTATATCTGGCAACGTCGGCCGAATATGACAGATGTGGTATATTGGATCTATTTTGTGAAAACAATGTCGAAAATATTACGCTCATAACCTCAATTTCAGACTTTTTTGGTTAGTTAGATATTGTTTTTCTTACCAAAGTGGAGATGAATAATTCGGAAAAAATCTTCTGCTTCGATTACAGAGGGGAGAAGATCAGAAATACCTTCATTTTCATTTTGAATGCCCCAACTGAAAATTGAAAAAGGTTGATCGGATATAGAATTGAAAATTTGAAAAAAAAAATTGTTGCAATTCATCGCCAGAGCGTGGATGTGACGAATAATTTTGATTTATTTTTATGAAATTCAAGAGATGGAGTCACCAAATATCAAATATCCTCAACCAGATTAGAAAAACTCAATTTTCTTTCTACATGCCTATTTTGAGCACCACGTATTGTTCTGAAGTTGATCTTTTGTCGAATTTGAATTCCCAATTCCCATATATAGGTGCTCAGTAAATGGCTCCTCTGGTGGTGGTCCCTATTCTCATCCAATGGATTTTTCTATTGGATTGTCTTAGTATCTATCTATAAACAATGGTTGAAGTGATAACGACTGAGAAACCATTTGAAACTATCAAAAACAACAAAGCAGAAGCCATTACCGATTCCTCCACTGTCGCAGATAAAAGTAGTCTTGTTGCATCATTATAACTATTCCAGTGGCATTAACATTCGTTAATTTGATCATTTCATCTCAATAAAAAGTATAATCCCTATTATTGAGAAAGGGGGTTTTTTAGGTTTACCCGTCTTTTGCAAGTTGACGAATTGCATAAACGATAAGTCATCTGTTGGCTCGGTACATGAATTAGTCCCAAATTTTACAATTGGTGGGTTGGTTCGAAATTCAGCGTTCAAGCGCGCAACAGCATCCCACGCTTTCGAACGATTCTCAGAAGATCAACGGATGCTGGAAGATAAGGAAATTTCGAATTTTCATGATACTGAGTCACAGTCGTTAAAATTCATTATCTCGAAATAGTCGAGATGAAACCATATTTGGTTAGTGAGTAAATCAAATTCTATTGAGTATTTGTTTGATTTTATGCGTGCAACTTGAATTGATTGCTGTGTTGATTCAATATAAAGTAAAGAGGGTTTCGATAATAACCGTTGAAATATTTTTTTTCCGTTGAAGATTTGAAACAATAAAATTCTTTGAAATAATCTGACTGGTTGATATAATCTGAGTTCAAGAAATATGTAGTCAAATTCAAAGCGTCGTATTAAATTTTGACACTCTTAGTTTTTATAAGTTATATACATACTTATTGCAAAAAAATCAAAAAAGAGAGCTGATGAAGGTGATTTAAAGAAAAAGCTTTCAAAAGTGGCCCATTATTACAGAAGAATAACTTACTGAAACAGGTCGGAACTAGAAGCCGCCAACTATTCTCCACTTAAATGCGGAGAATTAATTTGTCAACCCTTTTCCCCTTATTCAACGGATGTATAACGAAACCACAAAAGGGGTTCCACATGACAACGTCGCCTAACTAAAGTAATTTACATGAAAAGTTCCTTTTCACAGATGTTATAAACGTCAATATCCCAATTTCACCCTCCCCTATAATTCAGAGATGTTTTGAAACTTTCCCAACTATAGAAATTCATTGGAATCTATATTTAATGATGCAGCCATTAGGGTAGATAGAAATGCAAATGACCCCTTTTTGAGCGCTCGTACTACTTACACGAGGGCTATATCATTTCGTCACGATGTCTGTATTAATCGAATTTTGAGCTGAAAATGTGCCGTAAGCACGATAACTCTCGAACGGAACAACCTAGAGACTTGAAATTTTCAGTATGGGTTCAGATCCCGAATGCCTCGGTTAAGTTCGTTAATGGGCCAAATTCCACCAGGGGTTCCGTAAATATGGCCGTTCAGAGTTTTGTTCTCCTGATTACTTGGAAACTACAGATTTCATCGAGATGAAATTTTGCACTCAAATGGAGAATGAGGTGTTCAAGCTACATGCGAAATTTTGTCCAGATCGCATGACCAGAACCAAAGAAACCATAGAAAATTGTAACTTTTGAACGGAAAGGCCTAGGGACTTGAAATTTTCAGGATAGGTGTGGATCTCGAATGTCGTGATAACGTTCATCTATGAGCAAAATTATACTAGGGGTTCCGTAAATATGGTCGTTTGAAATTTAGTTTTCTTCATAATTTCAAAACTACAGATTCGATCGTGACGAAATTCTGTATACTTATGGAGAATGATATATTCAAGCTACATTTCTCCAGATCACATGACCAGAACCATAGAAACCATAGAATATCATAACTCTCGAACGGAAAGGCCTAGGGATTGGAATGAAATTTTGCACATAGCTGAGGAATAATGTATTTGCATTTTGTCCAGATCGCATCACCAAGACCATAGATACCGTAGAAAATTCTAGTGAATTATCGAAAAAAAATTGGTCAGATGAAGCACTGACATGAAGTCTGGAGTTTCGCCTAAGTTTCAGAATTTTTTTGACAGCTGTCGAAAATTCATTCAATTGATTTCTAAAACTGGAAAATGCGAATCTACCTACAAGGTGGATGTACGAGCGCTCAAAAGCTCCTGACTTCACGTCAGTGCTTTTCTAATTTTTTGATTGGTATTGATTATGATTTTGTCGCATGGAAAAAATGTGACGAAGTTGAACAGAATCGCGTAAGCCCAATTTATAATAAAAAAAAGTTTTCCATCGAATTTGGGGCTGAATTATAGTGCACAATGTGAGCAAATTTTTCACTGGAAATAAGTAAACCCAATTCGGCATTTTGTCTAATGTGAAATTTTCGTAGAGACCTTTCAGATAAGTATTCATAAAAATTGAACTGCAAATAGGAACAAAAAAACCATTACGAACCCAAAAAAAAAATGCAAGCAATGGAAGAATCCAAAATTCAATGACATGAACCCAGAAAGAGAATTATTAGAAAAATCTGGGCAATTCTTTTGGAAAAATTATATTTCCAACTTATTTCGTCCATGAATATCTCACCAACCCTCATAATATTGTTAATTAACATGGTCATGACAGGAACGCTTAAGACCTTTTATGTCAAAAATACTAGATGAAAAGTACTTCTAAGACTATTCAAAAAGAAATTAAAATATTTTAGTTTTCGTTAATATCCTACTAACGACCCCATTCATTGTTCCAGGAGAGGCCTAACGCCCCCCCACAGGGTGAAATCAATCTCGATGGCCACGTTCAGCCAGGACGAGATCAGTCAGTTGGAGAGCAAAGGCAACGATTACTGCCGAAAGGTCTGGCTCGGGCTGTTCGAAGGCATCCCGCCAAACGACTCTAAGGACGAGCAGATCATCAAAGACTTCATGACAGAAAAATACGAACGCAAGAGGTACTACCTGGACCCTTCGCACTTGCCGAAGAACGGCCACACGAAGACGACGCCCAAGACCAACGGCTTAGCCAAGATCGAACCACCAAAGAACGGCAGGATGTCATCTTCGGAACCGAAACCCATCCTGAACAACAAGTACAACAGCAGCAATTTTCAGACTTCGAATAGGAAAAGGCCGGAGGTGTCTAGCAATTTCGGGCAGTCTCAGCCGACGATCAAGACGAAGGGCGTTCAGAATGGCGGTGACTTTGTGGTTAACTTCGAGACTGCGGACATTTTTAGTGCATCGAATAATAACACGACGACGGCCAATACGGAGCAGCAAGGATTCGCAAATTTCGACAACAACCCCGTGTTCAATAATATTACCACGAATAACGGTGAGTTTGTGTTCATGTGTTCAGTTTTTATGAATGAATAACGATGATGGATGAAGAAATACAATAAATTATTTTTCTATGCTTTCTATGAATGGTCTGAAGAGTCCTCCTTTCGAATTTCTTTTGATGATCTCGATATATGAATGTTCAATTCTTGATTTCCTACCTCTAATAAAAAGGGACGCGATTGGCATTCTTTTTAGGCTAATGATTCAACTCGATAGTAAGAATTTCGAATGTATTTTTTATTTTTTTATGATGTTGGTGAAAAATTAGGGAAACGATAACACTTCTTACCATCTGAATGAATCATTTGCATTGATAAAAAAATCTGAAGAAAACAGATCGCGCCGCGTTTTCTCCTTTTCAGGTTATTAAGTAATCCCAGCTGCTCGTGGCAACGTTGCCAAGCGTCCGAGCTTAAATTCAATTCAGAATTATCTGAAGATGTGCAAACATATAAGAAAAAGAGCCAATAGTCTCCGAGTAAAATGATTGGACAGACGGACGGAATTATAAGGGTTCTACGGTCAGTTGTATGTCATTTACTTGGGGTTTTCCTGGAAAAATGGCTAAAACCCAATGATAGATAATATGCCTGCAAATTCGAACAATAAATCGCTTCCAATTTGGATAATTATCAACGTATTATGTCATTTCCTGTTTCGATTCGGTTTTAGATTTTACCAACATACTATGTAATTATATTCAAATCCACCTCTAACTTAATCAGGCAAAAATTGAATTGAAAAAAAATGCGGTTGTTTCTGTGTACCAAAACTACAAAAATGGCATTCAGTGTCAGTCGACAAATACTGTGAATTCAGTTTTTACAAAGTAGATGAAATCACCGAATTATATTGAATATATCAGAAAAACTCAATTTTCTGCATTTGGTAATACTATGGCAACAATTCGAGAAACGTGAAGTCTGATTGATAATTTTTCGAACATTGATCTGACAGGAGTATCTTGTGATGTCAAATAAAAAATTGAGATATTTATGAAACCTGAAAAAACGTATCGTGGGGCTGAGAAATCTTTTAAAAACATCACTTTCTTCTATTTTCAAGTGTGAATATCCCTATATTTTTTTTAAATCCGTTTCACTGGCCAGAATGAACGAAAGTATTCATTCATATACTCTATAGCATCGGAGTTGGTTCTAAAAAAACCCGAAAATGTGAAACAAAACATTATGAGGCTATAAAATCAGTACACACCTCCATTTCTCACTCCAATTCACTTCTTTGTGTTTTCGATATCGTCATTTTCGACTGCATTTTATACGCAATGAGGAAAATGAACCCACATTCGTTGGAATAACTTACATAACTTACCAAAATTGATCGGAAATTACTCAAAAAAATATATGATGTATGTAAGAACAAAAACCATACTGACAGGAATAAGGGTGAACCAAAGAGAAAGCTCGACTTCTTGTGAAGTGACTTATTCTGTTGGCTAGATCCCTACCTGGCCAAAAAGCCAGGAAGAATATTTATTACTTGGACAACCACGGACAATAAATCCGAAAGCACCCTGCAATAAACTAAATGAAGACTAGCACCTTCCTTTCTTTTGATCTTTGAACGTTTTATCTCCTGAAAAAGTTTTGGCGTTTCTTTGTCATTCGGAGTAAGCGTTAATCTCCTGTAAATACCGGTAATATCTCCTCCCACTTATGTCTGACTCAATGAACTCACTTTTATCAATTGGACAAAGGTTACATCTTTATTAAATCTGAAACCAGTTCGTTGTAGTTCAACTCAAGTTTCCTATGTTGATCGAATTAGCCGACACCGCCAATTTTGAATTCTAAAATCTGGTGTAGGAAATTACCTACAAGGAAATTCCACCGTGTTACCAACAGGAAAAGTCTATATGCTTTTGCCGATATGAAATTACCCAATTTTCGCCAAACGAACATCCGTTTAGAAAGTTCCCACAAGTAGGTTGTGTTTAACGTCATAATCGGCGAGTTATTCACCTTCCCATATATTCTTTCTTGGACTGGTCAACGTTAGGATTTCGAGAAAGACCGTGAACGTAACGGTGGCGAAGACAACGTCTGATGTCACTTGTGGCTTCCTCATAATCAAACTCGAGCACAATCTGAAGCCACAAGTGAACGAGCTGAACATCCAGCGACCCGCTCAAGCTGTTATTAGCGTGTTCCAATTTACCAGTCATTATTATGCAATATAGAACGTTTGTTGTACCTCCTCGTGCCGTCGCAAAGTGAGTTTGTCCGTCGGTTGAATAGGATCTTGAAATAGGATACGGTGTCAATGGTACTTTTAATGGCCAAATAAAAGACCACACGACAGAAACGGTGCTCATATACCGAGAAGCGACATTGTCCTTTACGATTCTACTACGGTAAAATACACCTTTGTCTTTTTCTTGTATTCTACCTGATAATGCAATTTTTCTAAATCGAAGTTGGCGTTCGTTTAATCCATAGACTTATCATAAGGAGAAGAATCATACCCCTTTTGCGATTCCGTTTGTTGTGATGCCAACATTGTTTATTTCTAGTGGTCTTCTTATGATCGACAGATCCTTTTCTCCCGGGCTGGCGAACTGATAGGATTGTGTCAGCTGCTTCTCTCAGTTTCTCCCTTGGAGGCTTGTCAATGTTCTTGAGTCTCCTATTTTCTACAATCGTGACGCGATCTACCAAACGACTTTGTCAAACGATACTCAATAAGAGTAGTCACAATGGACCAGATCGGATAACAATCGCTCTGGGTGGCACATTTGACATTTTTGCATTGGCTTCCCTGGGTGTCATTCAAGTTCAAACTAAATACTAGATATGAAATGAAGCCCGTAGAATAAGGAGAGCTGGAGCTTTTGAGAACTTTCGATATTGATAATAATCTTGAACAGAAAACGAAAAATTTCATCCAACACCTGAGAGAGTGAATGACAACTGACACCAATGACAGATATTAAGGGATGCCAACACGAAGTAATTTAATTTAATTCTAGAGTTTCCGCACCTTTGCAGAGTTATTGTATTTTATATTTCCTCTCGAAAATAGGGTAATTTATTTTGATGATTGTGATCTATCAAATTCCTCACCTATATCCATTGATTTTCAGTGAATTATTGGTAAATTCATACAGCGGCATTACATAACATAAGGTGAATTAATACACAGGAATAACATACCATAATCATGAGCATAAAAAAAACTATACAGAGTGGAATAAACTGACTTTCCTGTAACCATTTGTACAATGGAATAACATAACACTAGAATAAGCACTACTATAAGTATTGAAGTACGCCAACATTCGACTATTATACTAATGTCAAAACCAGAGTGCGCATGTTATGCTAATCACAGAACTCTAACATTATGGTAAGTGTCAGTTGCTTGCTGTCAAATGGGAAACAAAAATAGCGGGAATCTTCTCCAACTGATTTATAATTTCTTTACACTTATTTTTCATAATCCAATTTTGAATGTCACGATAACTGCATATTTTTTTCGCATCAAAAATGAAATTTCATTCTTTCATTCCCTATTCTATGTTATTCCTCTGAATAAAACGTCAACGTAACAACTTATGTCAAGTCATATTAAAAGTGTATTTATGCACCGGAATAACATGACATAGGAATAACATAGCATAAGAGTAGTATGGCGAAAATTTCTTCATTGACGTTCCATTCAGAGGAATCACATAGAATAGAGAATCAGAGAACAACCAATTAACATTTCAGTATTGATGCACGTGAAGAAAGGGATTTCAAATTCGGTTTTGATAAATAGGAATAAATTATAAATCACGTGTAGAGAATCCCCGCTATTCTTAATATTATTGTACAGGGGTATTTTTTTAGGCTATTTTTTGACAGGTGAGAGAACTTATCAAAAGAGATCATTTCGCCGGAAGTTGATCATATGAAATATTCAATTTGAATGCAAAAAAATCTTGGGCATCAAGATCTTAAGACGACTCTGGATCGTGTTATGTCTCTGTTATGGGATCTGCCATGAATTACGGTGCCATATGCATTCCAGCAAGTGAATCAATTTCTCTCTCAAGGAGATTTTTCCTGAACGGTATGAGTCCAAACAAAGGAGAGGAAAAATTACTGTTTGAAAAGGTCCTAAAAAAAATTAGGAAGTTCACAAACTCACCGATAAAATTGATCGAAATTGTTTATAGAAATTGTCCGAAATGGTCACCATTCGTTTGAGGCTTACAAAGTTTTGACAGGCGTGATAACTAATTATTACATACAGCAACTATCACATAATTTTGCTCACGAATAATTTCACAAGCATTTTCAATGCGTGGTTCTTCAACACTATCACCTCACCATTACTGTACACTAATGTTCTCAAATGACCCCAAAAGAAGAAATCACAGGGGTTGAGATCCGGGGAACGTGCAGACCAAGAAATCGATCCACCACGTCCTATCCAACTATTTGGAAACACATTACGAAATTCGGAAAAGTCCCAAAAATCATACGCTCTGTCAGAAGATTCCCGCAAACTGAACGCATTCAATAAAAACATTTTGATCTCAAAACGTACCGTTAGATCCGGACTGGAAATTTCTTCGATTCGTGGGTAACTTTGATTTCAAAGTACTCAGCCCTGGAGAATATTCTATATAAAGGATTCTGACTTATTTTGATGAGTTCTAGAACTTGTCAAAAAAAAAACCGCACCTTTGAAAACATCCTGTAAAATATTTTTCAATTTAATACTTCCAAGTTAACTTAACCTCGAATTATTTCACAAATTTGACAGCAACCATGATTTTAGTGTTCTGTGGTTTCAATGCGCATTCTGTGACATTCGACTCATATTTCACTGTATAAATCAGTTATTTAACTCTCTATGCACGCTTTCGCTAGGTTATGTTATTCCGATGTATGAATGAATTCACTAGGAGGATCGATGTCGAATTTATAGGTTTATATTACAAGAATCGACCCGAATAGTCGCGCTCTAATTCCGTAGCAATTTACACGAGGGTATCGCACAGAGCTTATCACGTCGTACACGACGCAAAAAGCGCGCTATAAGAAGACTGGCGTAAAAAACGCTTCGAGGAATTCCCGATTGAAATTCACCGAGAAATTTTCGTTCCAACCAGTTAAATATTACATCGTCAATAACGTGTTGTCAATAATGGTACTTCCAAGAACGCTGAAAAAACTCGCCTACCGGCAGCCACTTTCGAAGAGCTTCAGTCCGCCGCAAGTTCCAATAAATCCATTCGCGAACGGAAAATAGGTTTTATTCCGAAACGTCGATTTGACCTTCGTATTTTTATCGTCGGCAGACACGATTGCCAATAATAAACAATATCTAATTATTTTATATCTAGAGACCCATCTCCTGAAAAGTGAATTTATTCATCTGCCGTAAACCGCTGATTTATAAATTTGCTAGTTTGGGTTGAGCGCGATATGAAGGTCAAAGGAATATTGAAGAGTGTTTGTTGTTGTTATTCGAAAACAAACAATAATTCATATTTCACCGAACGAGATAATGCAAATTAGTCATTAAATAACGCAGGGATTTTGGTTTGTAGAAATTTTCGACGGAATTATCAATAATTGTTATCATAATGCGTTTGTTCCAAGTATCGAAATTTATGGCTGACAGAAATTATGTGTTTTTCCTAGGGTGAATTATTGATGATTATGATTCATTGTGTTCAAGAGGATTTTTTTTATTCGGTAACGAAGGCGAAAGTTCAGTTTCTCACAACAGAAATACGAATGATTTTTTTAATTGAATCCCTCAATTTTCAATCTTCTATCGAAAAAATCTTGAGGCTTATTATAGGAAATAATAAACCAATAGACTTCTAGGAAACGCCAGCTTTGCACTCGTGGGAAATTCAACATGAAAAAAGAGGAAACCTATGATTGCGAAGATAATTCGACATTCAACACTCCATTCGTAGAGATGTAAGGTCGTTACAGTTGCAATGTTTACATATTTGTTTACACTATTTTCCAATTATACTCGGTTTATATTTCAATAAATCTAAGTTTGCATTCAAAGAACAAAGTGTCCAACTGTTGTTGAACAATAAAGCTCCTTATATGGATGTTCTGAGGAATCTGATAGGCAACAGTTGACCTCTTTCTGTAACCATCAAACAGAAGGTATCTTCTCGTGTTCCCTTGTTATGGAACGATGACTACACAATGAACAAATTGAATATACACGTCATAACCTAAATGTTACCATGTTCGTTTCAGCTGGGAATAGCGAGTTCAGCATCTTCGATTTGGACTTTACCAGCGTCGGTCCAGTCTTAAACCAAGTGACTCTTTTTCCTAAATGTAATCTGAATAAGAATAGATGGAGTAAGTGGTGCATTGGAATAACAGTAAATCAAAGTTGGGAATGATTTTTTTTTGCCTCATATATCGATGCACCTATTCCAGTTTTTAGTTTATCTGTAATTAACCTAGTTGAATTGGAGGAATTGTTTTAGAGGACGTCTCCAATTGAGTGCAATGTGCGTCGTTCCATATTAATAGCAATTTTATGTTCAATCCATCTCGTCAAATGATCAGAATATCGAAAAGTAATTTCGAAATGGTTGGTGCACGACCATTCGAATTGACCTACTATTCAATAGTTTATTCGTAATTTAAAAATTTCTGGCATATTTTCGTTATGAAGTCACAAATTGAAATTCTTTCACATTGATGAATAAACGTTTGGAATTCACAAGGAATATTTTAAAATATGTAGATTTTTTATTGAATTCGTCTCGTCTCGTCTTTGATTTTCGAGAAATTTATAGATAACCTTCATTTTTGATTTATTTCTAATTCAATTCCTTTTTCCCTTCAATGGTAGATTCAGCAATTGTATTTACTATACGGTAACAAACTAGGAACAACGATTTCCGATGGTTTTGTATTATCAAATGAGGTTCCTCGGGATTCTAACGGATTTCCTTCTAATCATCTTCGAGGTTGTTTCGCTAATCGCTTGGAAAACTTATCATACCACATATTGTAGGGGTTATTACGATCAAGAATTGTTGATGAACTAAACGGAAATTCCTCTTCGTTTAGCAGATATTGAAGAAAATTTTAAAAAAATCATGAAAGAAAATATATTATTGAAAAACATAGTACAATGAAATGTTCAAATTTGAAAATGGTGATATAAAAAGTATTCATGTGGGGCAACGATCTAAGCTTCCCTAGTCTAGTTCCGAATTGGTCCTAAACCTTGGCCAAAGCTATTTTAACTAGAGTGGCCACAAAAATAAGAATCCTGGATTAGGCAACCAAAAAACTTTTCTAATTACACCCTTAACTCAACTCGAGTGTTCGAAGATGGTGTAGCTGATGATAAAATATTCAACTTACTATTCCCTGTATCGCAAACAATATTCCATTCATTGAAAATATGCCAAAAAGTTCCTCCGATCTGACGCAGTGTTGAATCAGGTCGGGACTGTGGAACGCAAGAGTTATAATTGATTTATGTATTCGGATCAATATTCGAAACTGATTACAATCCAGGTGATGCAATTGCATTCGATTAGAGACGTTCTTGAATCAAGATGAGCTAGTCGAAGTAACTTTCTCGCTAAAATTTGGCAATTTAATGCTTCCTTGTTTTTTATGATTGGCATATAACAAATTCATTATTTCAGCTGGAATTTAAATCACGCCTTTTCACCAGCGCTTTGCGTTACGCTCCGTACACCAATATTCTCGGCATATTTTAACGAGCATTTGAATATTCACGCGAGCGACACAGTTCGTTCGCAAATGGTATTAAGCGATCATGAGTAACAGGACAAGGAAAACAATTTTGTTATTATTTCCTTTAGCTGGAACTGAATTGAGTGAATCACTATTTGGAGCAAGTCTGACGAACACCTTCTAATACCTCCTATGGTTGTTTGTCATGCTCTGGTGTGTACACCACTCTGATGGGTTTCTGCGGGATCTCTACATCTCTTTCATTCATTTCATGGCATTTTTCAGCTCCCAAGAAAATTTCATAAAAATCCTAGAGGTGACCATATTTTACACCTTCTCCAAACATTGGGTTTGTTATCATAGTATGCTTTAAAATACAGTCACTCTGTTGAAGAAATGATTCCTCTTTACTTTGTATATTTGGTGGCTGTCGCAAAATTCGTCAGTAACTAGGATTCGAAATCTCTCATTCAGCTGAGGTAATTCGCTGCTTGTAATGTTCGAAAATTGTAAATTTTCCACGCCCTTCCTGAATCTAGAAAAATTCCAATATTCTTTATTTCTCGCCACCCATCCTTAAAAGCCCTATATTGAACTTAAGCGTAGCATCACTCATTGTAGGCTATCCAATAAGATTTTATCAAGACATTCCTTAATCTCAAACTCTTTCTTTTCCAGGCTTTCCCCCCACCTCAACTTTAAACCAAATGAATCAACATAGTCAGAACACATCAAACAATGTACCTTCGGAAGATAGGTATGCAGCCCTGAAGGACTTGGACAATGCGCTTAAAACGCAACCCTCATTAGACTGGAGCTCTAGTGGATCGAATGGATCCTTATACAGCTCCCCAACACCCACAGGATCTATGTACAGTAGTCCCTCACCGCAAAGTTCGTTGTTTGGCTCGCCTAGTCAAGGTAAAATTTGTTGCTGAAATCTGAAAAGCACCAACGGACAGACAGAATTGATTTTGACCACGAATTCTTCATCTGTAACCTTTATTTAATGATCATTCCTCCTGTTTCAGGTCAATTCTTGAATGGTTTTGCAGCCCAACAGGAAACAAATGGAATCTCCAACCCATTCGGAAGTAATGGTTTCAGTTGGAACACACCTAAAGTAAATGGTATGAATGGGGGAGTGAATGGAACAAATGGTTTTCACATGCAAAACAATTATCAGAACCCCTTCAGAGTTAGTGAAATGAACAAGATGAACGGGTTTTCTCAAATGGTACAGCCTAATGGTTTCCAAATGGGTGGTGAAATGTTATGGAATGCCAATCCATTCAAGGTTAGTTGAACATTTTAGTTTACATAAGTCAACGTTCATTCTTATGAACTGAAGAGAATACCAAAAATATGATATAGATACTTTTGACCATTGGTAGTGTTGTTTCAGCGCTGTCAACTTAATTATCTCAGTTATGACTAATGTAAACTATCCATTATGAAATGAAAATTGTATTTATTGAAACCTTTTTTTTTTTCTTTATCAGGTTGGGGCCACTACGATGGGTTCAAATAACCCCTTCTTATGAGTTGTGAATATAATTTGAATGGTAATCTCCTTCTACTCCATCAGTCTAGCTGTTCAACAACAAATGCTTCGAACCCAACTTTGCCATAATCAGCTAACACTGCAGTTTTTTTTTTCAAAAAACTATTTATTTATTTAAAGGCCTCTATGTAGCAAAAGGATGTTATACCAAAAAATGCTTGTAATCTTTTATATATTTTTTAAATAAGTGTAGATTAGTATTCATCTGAATATTAAATATTGTCTGCAAAGTTATAAAATTCATCTCTGTTGCCTTTTTTATAATGGGTGTGAAAAGAGTTATTTATTTATGTTTCATGTAACAGAAATTTTTTTACACCCTTTATAATTTCATTGTACGTCGATTTAAGTAAGGAACAAATCATGAACAACCAAGTAGAAAGGTAGTAACTTGTTTTGTATATTTTTGGAATCAGCCACTTTTAGGTTAATGTCATAAAAAAACTATTTTTAAATACTAAAGTTCATATTATTTGGTAAGTTTTAATTGCTAATGACATTGTTCTGTGATACAAAAAGGTGAAATACAATTTTGTTGTACAGTAAATTACAAAATTGTTACCTCTACATGGTGTTTTTTTCTTGAACTTTAAACCATCCTACTTAAGTTCATCAGAGGAACTTCTCGGAGTTTGTATATTTATGTTCAAGGTTGTGTAAATATTTATGAATAAATATATTAATTTACAAACTCGTTTGAAGTATCCCACCCTTTAGAAATAGTTTTAAAGTTTCAATCGTTTAACATCATCTGCTTTGAAGTCGCTCCTACAATATAAATGTAAGAGTTATGAAACAAACCGGCCACAAAGGAAGCTATTAACAGCATATTTTCCCCATCTCACCTTAAAAGCATGAATGATTTCAATTCTGATGGTGTGAGTCTCCAAGTTAGAGCGCCATCATGATTACCCCAATATTCAGAAATCTCGGAAACCTGTTCCAAGTTCAGAACTGTAGCTATTTGTGTCAATCTTGCAAATTTGTCTCGAACTGACCAAGATGTGGCAGCTGTTATGTAGCTTGCAAGAGACCTGACTTCTTTGTCCAAAACCAAACCGCCCAACTAGACAATAAAAAACGGGAGTTTAAAAAATGTCCCTTCATCATATAACTTGAAAATGATCTTACATTATTGAATGAAGACTTCAATATAACTTTCTCCAATCTCTGTGTAACCTCAGTAGTAAGAGCACTGACAAAAGCATCGAAATTCGCCGAAGATAACTGTTCTTTGAAAGAACACAATAAGGATTCCAAGTTCATTATGAGCGTCTGCACAAATGTTTCTCCTGCTTCATATTGAGACAATTCCTCCTGCAATTTAAGTTTTCTTACAATGGTGTTGTGAAATAGTTTGCCAATTGTAGTCTAGAATTTTCCGATGTGTTTATCTAGTTTTTATCAGTGTATATTTTTAACATTTTATCAGTAGTATTCCAATCATTACCTCTGTTAATTGATGATTTACAGTTAAGAAAGCATCCACCCAAGGATTGACTCTTGGCTTGATAACACTTGATCGAAGTTGCTGAATGCCATATTCAAGATTATCTTTCAAATTTGAGGTTACAGAAGATAAACCTGAAAGACAGCTCTCGAGTTTACCACGTTCGTTAGTGTTCATTGGAGGTAGGGCTTGTTCGATCTCTTTCAACACACCATCGCACAATGCATCCACGTATTCTATACAGCTATCGGCATTATTCAGAGCTACCTGAAAGGTTCCTTATGAAAATAGAATTTTATTGTATGAGGGGTAGAAGCAGAAGCCGTGGGTTTGCCAGCCAAACATTGCGAGGCTTACAAGCCCAAAAAGAGCCTCTACTGCGTCTGCAATACGGAATTTTTTCTACAAACGCTGTCAAACATGAAAGAAAAACAATATTTGTAGATTGACACCTAATGGATAATTTATGTTCAAATTTCAAAATAGACTTTTTTGGAGACTGAATGAGATAAATACGATTAAATACATTGTCTTTACCATTCCACTTTGGGGGTATTTCGATAATTCCACCTCAATGTCATTAAGGTTAGCCGGCTGAAGTGAATTAAAGCTTAGATCCAGAAATCAAAGAATAGATGAGGTAAAAACGATAAAATACATTGTTTTTCAACACAATTATAAACGAATCTCGAATCCTGAAAAAAGTTCGAGAATCACAGAATGCATCATGACTCGAAGACGTTTATCGAGGCGAGTTAATTAGCCATCCATCAGGATCAGAAAGTGTTTTCAGGCATTTTCTATCATTCATTCTAGGAAGTTGAACAGGTTGGAAGTAAAAATAGAGGTGATTTACAAATGAAAATAGGGGTAGGGATGACTTACAAAGACTTACTAGCCTCACGATATTACGATAATTTTTGGAGAAATTTGTCAAAATCCTACAGTTTGAATTTTGAATGGAAATACCATGGTTTGCGAATAGTTTGTTCAATGGCAGTGGAAGTTAGAGAGCCTAAGTATTTTACTGCCTCTGGATTTCTAAAGAAATTGAACTTCTAAAATCTCGTTTTTTTGATGTTTGGAGAAAAAAGAAATTTCAATGGTCTTTTCTACTTCTTACTTACAATAAAAGCTATTCTAGATTGCTCAGTATCCCCAGATTGAAGTCTACCCTGTTGAATAGAAGTCTGTAACACATTATAGGCCTGTGTTAAATCTAGATACCCTGAAGGGTACCCTTGTTTGAGTTTTGCTCTCAGAACATCGCAAAAGTCATTTTCCAAGACTCTACAAGCAGTGTTTATTATTACACATATTCCATCCAAATTACCACTAGATATTGATCTCCTGAAAACATTTTCAGTCTTTTACTTCAATGAAATAAAAACTGTGGACACCAAGATTATTTCAAGGTTATAACTGCCAAGTAGTGCCTACAACGCCATCTATTGTCAATTTAATAAATTGTTCAATTTTACCTTATGCATTTTCTAACAATGAAAAAAGTGTCATCTACCATACTTGAGGTTTGCTGGGAAGAGTCCACATAATCCATTGCTACTGCTTTATTTATAGATTCCTCCATAAAATACTGCTCTAGCCTCAAATAATGTGAAAGAAGTTCATGTTTCAATTGTGACAACTCACTGTTTTTCAAAGTTTGAATGAAAATATTTAGTGCTTCTTCTCTTTTCTTAGAGTCAGGAATTCCAATATCCATATCAGCCTGAAATAGAAGAAATGCAAGAAATCCTTTATTTAATAAACAATTCTTTACGTTGTGGATTGGGATCTTACCAAGACTTTTCTCTGTATAAATCTTATATATAGCTCACTTCTATAATGCATAAGAGTAATTTCACCTATCAATATATCCAAGTCCTTAGGATCAATCCGTTCCAATTTACTAAAACTCGAGTTAGGACCCATTTTGTTTGTCTCTGTTATTTGCTGCATTTTTTTATTTATTTGTCTAGATTTCATCCATTCATTGAAAATTCTCTTGACCTGAATATCACATTCCTTTTGCAAAATATTCACAGCATTGTATAATCTACCTGGTCCATAATACGTTTCAAGAAGAGGCTGATGAACATCAACTACTTTTGCTAAACCTAGATATGAAAAAATCTTGGAGGAACATTTTTAGGATAATCATTAGGACACCTACCTTCGAATAATAAGGTTAATGTGTCAGCAAAAACAACTGAATGTCTTTTGTCAGACAATGGTGTTGTTATAGCAGTTTTCAAGTTCTTTTCTGCTGTGATAGAAACTTTTCCTCTCAAATATGTACAAAACTCGATGATACCAGTTTCATACATTCCTAATAGTGGAAAAATCTTGAAAAATCTTCCAATCGATACCAAGTCCTCATTTCTCACAGCCTCATTGAATTTATGCTCAACCAGAGCTCTCAATTGGCTAGTAGCATCTTGAAGAGTCCGAACTGATTTCAGAGTATTTGAAACATTTTCCACATCTGTTGCAGTTTTTTTAAGGAGCGATTGATCAATAGACAAAAATCTATGTACATGTGCTGCACCTTTTTCGTAATCCGAGTCAAGAATTGCTGCTTGAACACCTTGGGAACAAATTTCCAAATCTATAAGATCGCAAACTCTACTTTGGCATTCATCTACCCGATTCTACAATTAAATTGGAACAATTAAGTTCTTTCCCTTACCTTTCTACAGATACATACCCTAGCTTCATCTAAACATCTTATTTTTCCACTAATTTTTTCAGAAGATTCTGATATGTCTTGTATTGTTTCTACTAAATCGACTGCTTCGTTCTTTATAATTTTCAATGATGGAATTAACTTTTTCAAGTTTTTTATTTTCTCATCCAAGAAAGGAGCTTGATTCATGATAATATTCATTTCTTCGTTCAAGGATACCTTCGGAGTCGGTAAAGTAAGAATACATATTTCAAGAATTCATAACTCACCTCTTCAGTTTTAAGCTTTTCTAATTGAGCAAGAATGTCTTCTTGCATTTCTTCGAATGATATTTCTCTTACAGACATTATTATGTTTTCAAAATATGAATGTTGCAATTATTCAAAATAAATTTCCATAACTCCTTTGACACATCAACAATCAACATAACCTTTTTTCTGTTGATCAAAGAAAATACTTGTTCTCAGAATCTCAGATATTAGGCTGAAATCATTGCCAGATATTTCATCTACTGAAACAGAATTTATAACGATTTGGGAACTTGTCCATCAGAATTCATTTCGGATTATTCCAAAATAACTGTATGGAGTTATTGAAATAATTCCAAAAAAATTGTTTGACGTAAGTTCGATTAAGTTTTATCTATGATTCAAATTGATTAACCTATAAATTTCAACGATTGTCTTTCGTATTTCGTATGGTAAGCAAAAAAATCAAAACAATTCATAATATATCAGTGAAATAATGGGAGGCGACAAGAAACGTAGATCTAGAAGTAGAGAACGCCAGGATAATAAAGATTGGGACAGAGATCGTATTAGAGAAAGGGAAAGAGAAAGAAAACGTTCGAGATCAAGAAGTAAAGATCGTATTCATAAGAGGCATCGTTCACGATCCAGGGATAAGTTTGAATCTACTAATCGTTATGATAAACATGATAATAAATACGACAAACATTCAAAGGGTGATAGAAATGATAGAGACAGGAAAGATGATAGAAAAAAGGATGAAAAAGATCCCAAGGGCCGCCAAAAATCACCAACTCCTGTTGACGAAAATACTAAATCTGGGTCTAAAAAGGAACAATCTTCCGCAAATTTGAAAAAAGAACCTTTATCACTTGAAGAACTACTGGCTAAAAAGAAAGCTGAAGAAGCTGCGAAAAGTAAGGTAGGTTAGGAAAAATTTATGTTAACAATTGTTTAAACTTTCATATTTTAGCCGGTGTTTTTAACTAAAGAGCAAAGAGCAGCGGAAGCAATCAAGAGAAGGGAAGAGGAAATTTCTCAAAAGAGAAAGCAACAAGATGAGGAAAAGAAACTAATTCAAAATATTCAAACCATAAGAATAGAAGAACAGAGGAAAGAAGAGAGGTGAGCAAAATTGATATCCCCCTTGGAGTTAATAATTCTTATTTATATTTATTTTTTGAAGAGAATTCAGGAGACCTCGTGATAGAGAATTGAAAGAAGAGGAAAAACAAAAGGATAAAGATAAAGAACGTGAACAGGATGCCATTAAAGAAAGATATTTAGGCTTAGTGAAAAAGAAAAGACGAGTTAGAAGATTAAATGACCGGAAATTTGTTTTCGATTGGGATGCTGGGGAAGATACATCAACAGATTATAACAACATATATAAAGAACGCCATCAGGTAATTATGCTCAGCATTAAATTTCATTTCTAAAATGGCTATATTCTAGGTTCAATTTTTTGGCAGAGGAAACCTAGCAGGAATTGACATCAAAGCTCAGAAACGGGATCAGAGTCAATTCTATGGTCAGCTCCTAGAAAAACGTAGGACAGAGGCAGAAAAAGCTCAAGAAAAAGTCAGGCTCAAAAAAGTCAAGCGGAAGGAGGAAAAACAGTTGTGGGATGATCGCCACTGGTCTGAAAAAGAAAACACAGAAATGACAGAGAGAGATTGGAGAATTTTCAGAGAAGACTACAACATTACAATCAAAGGTATATTGTATATGAATATAAATTAATGTTCCAAAAGTCAATCATCAAAGAAAGTGTTATTAGGGGAAAATCACATTTTCTGCATTACACCAAGCAATAGAGATTTTTTTCGTGACAATAATCGTAGAAGAAAACCGCGAGTGGTGGGGTGCGTGGGGTGGTCAGTAGATGTTTAGTGATATGTTTTCGACTAGCAAATATTATTACTTTTCTTGTAATTTCAAGAAAACATCACAGTAATGGTGTTTTTTTCATTTTTTGCTTGTAAAATCTGAACCTATAGAGCGATGCTGACACTTTAACAAAATCAGTTTGACACTGAACTCAAAACAGTTGGTGTAGTAATCAGTGTTTGCATATAAATCATATAAATAACAGACCTCATTATCTAAGTAAACTTGCAAATTTTGAATTCAGGTGGAAGGATTCCTGAACCAATAAGAAATTGGAAAGAATCCGGTATACAAAAAGAAGTACTGGAAGTTATCGATAAGGTTGGTTACAAAGACCCTACTCCTATTCAGAGGCAGGCAATACCTATCGGTATGCAAAACAGAGACATTATCGGTGTTGCTGAAACAGGTTCTGGTAAAACACTGGCCTTCCTTATTCCCTTGCTATCTTGGATACAGTCTCTTCCGAAGATCGAGCGGAATGAGGATGCTGATCAAGGACCATATGCCATTATAATGGCCCCTACTCGTGAGTTGGCCCAACAAATAGAAGAGGAAACTGTCAAGTTTGGTCAGCCCTTAGGTAAGTTTTCGGTCCATTTTTCACAATGAAAAGCCTATGAGTAAAAAAAATTCTAACCTCCTGGAATTTTCAGTTTACTCTTTGGGTTGTGTAGAATCTGTTTGAATCTTATTCATTAATTTTGAAGGCTACAATCGGAGGGATCAGATTTATTGTCGAAAATTATTGAGCATTCAATCATGAAATTCGTTAAGTTTATTGGTTATTACTCAATAGAAAAACTTTACCGCAAATCTCAATTGCTTATGGTTGTTGAGGAATTGACAAATAAATAAATAAATTGCCGTTCTGTCAACCATCCACATTCAAGTTATCCTTTATATTGAAATACATGAGCATCTGCTAGTTCGAGTCCCGGAAAAATTTTTCTTTTGTTTGGAGGATATTATTTTAGGAAAAGTTGAGATATTTCATGAAACAACAATGTTATTGAATAAATATTTGAAAAGCACTGCCTTGAAGTCAGGAGCTTTTGAGCACTCGATCATCCACCTTGTAGTTAGATTCGCATTCTCCAGTTTTAGAAACCAACTGGAAATATTTTGACAGCTATCAAAAAAATTTCAAACTAAGGCGAAAATCCAGACTTCGCGTTAGTGACCAGTTTTTTTTTCGAAAATTTTTTATCCATCTATGGTCTTGGTGATGCAATCTGGACAAAATTTCCAACGTAGTTTGAATTCGATATTCTTCATCTATGTGCAAAATTTTATTCCAATCCAATGAGTAGTTTCGAAATCATCAGAAACAAAATATTTTGAACGGCCATATTTACGGAACTCCTAGTCTAATTCTGCGACATCCTAGATCCGCACCTATCCTGAAAATTTCAAGTCCCTAGGCCTTTCTGTTCGAAAGTTATAACTTTCTATGGTTCTGGTCATGCAATCTGGAAAAAATGTAGCTTGAATATATCATTCACCATTAAAATGCAAAATTTCGTCAAGATCGGTTCTGTAGTTTTGAAATTATCAAGAAATCTGAATTTCAAACGACCATATTTACGGAACCCCTAGTCTAATTTTGCTCATTTATGAACGTGACCTCGACATTCGAGATCCACACCTATCCTGAAAATTTCAAGTCCCTAGGCCTTTCCATTACAAAGATATAATTTTCTATGGTTCTGGTCATGCGATCTGGACAAAATTTTGCATGTAGCTTGAACACGTCATTCTCCATCTGAGTGCAAAATTTCACTCCTATCGAATCAGTTTTTCCGAAGTAATTAGGAGAACAAAATTTCGAACGGCCATATTTGCGGAACCCCTAGTCGAATTTTGCCCAATAACGAACTTAACCGCGGCATTCGAGATTTGAACCTACCCTGAAAATTTCAAGTTTCTAGGAAGTTCCGTTCGATAGTTATCGTGTATACGGACACGAATTTTCCGACGGATTCGTCATCAGTGAGTCGAACATAGTCGATTGAGACCATTTTCGGCTCAAAATTCGAAAAATACAGACATCGTGATGAAATGATATAGCCCTTGTGTAAGTAGTACTAGCGCTCGAAAAGTATTTAATCTTTGGGTGAAATTTGCAGTGTTCTTATATGATTCTTGTAGTTTGAGTTAATGAATTTAATAGGTTTTCATCCAACATATTTTCTGTTGCAGGAATCAGAACAGTGGTAGTTGTGGGAGGTCTGAGCAGAGAAGAACAAGGTTTCAGGCTTAGAATGGGTTGTGAAATCGTTATTGCCACACCAGGTCGATTGATCGACGTGTTAGAGAATAGGTACTTAGTCTTAAATCAGTGTACCTATATAGTTCTGGATGAAGCAGATAGAATGATAGATTTAGGTAAGAACAACTTTGTCTAATGTATCAACTTTGATCTTGACTATTCACATTTTGTCCAAAGGTTTCGAACCTGATGTACAGAAAATTCTGGAGTATATGCCTGTAACTAACCTTAAACCAGACACTGAGGAGGCTGAGGACAGCCAAGTACTTCTTGCAAATTATAACAGTAAGAAGAAATACAGGCAAACTGTGATGTTTACAGCAACGATGCCTCCAGCAGTTGAAAGATTGGCTAGGACATACTTGCGAAGACCGGCCGTAAGTAGAAGACCAATTCAATTTATTACACATTCCATATTGTCTGATATATTGATGTTTTTGTTCATTTGGAATTTCGGTTTATTGAATCTTCGGAATGTGGGATTATTTTATATAATCACAGTAAACATTTTTCAGGTTGTGTATATTGGTTCCATTGGTAAACCTGTAGAAAGAGTCGAACAAATTGTTCATATTATGGGAGAAAATGACAAGAGACGTAAACTCATTGAATACTTGTCTAAAGGAGTCGATCCACCAATTATTATATTCGTCAACCAAAAGAAAGGAGCAGACGTTTTGGCTAAGGGTCTTGAGAAATTGGGTTACAACGCTTGTACACTTCACGGTGGTAAAGGCCAAGAACAGAGAGAATTTGCCTTGGCTAGTCTCAAAGGTGGATCCAAAGATATTTTGGTTGCTACTGATGTTGCCGGAAGAGGTATTGATATCAAGGATGTATCGATGGTTATCAATTATGACATGGCTAAGACAATTGAAGGTAAATGTTTTTCGTTGATTCTTCATATTTTTGGTTTATTACTATAAATATTTCCGGAGAAATGTCCTTGACATGAATTTGTTTTCAGATTATACCCATCGTATTGGAAGAACTGGTAGAGCTGGAAAAGCTGGTATTGCTGTCAGTTTCTGTACTAACGATGATTCAGCTTTGTTCTATGATCTCAAACAGATGCTCCTGTCTTCTCCTGTTTCTAATTGTCCTCCCGAACTCATGAATCATTCTGAATGCCAAATGAAGCCGAATCAACCTAAGAGGAGAAGAGATGAAATGATTTTTGCTTAATTGTGAAATTCAGAGTTGGAATTCTATTTTAAATGTATTATAAGTTTTTTTTTTCATTAGTTGTAAAACAGAAATAGTTTTCATTTTGAGTTTTGTTTTCTATTTTGGTTGAGTCCTTGGAAGATACAAGCCTAAAAACAACGGAAATATCCGATATTACCAAGGAGTTTTTCTAGATTGAATCTTCTGATCCATTTTGATAGGAATTTTTCACGAAACTTTTGAAATGGAAGAATATTATTATCAAAAATAATAACAGTATGTAGGTATTAAATCTACCACTACCCCAATCAAGAAAAGCGAGCATGAAGCGGTTTTTGCAAATAAAAATATACAGGGTGTCCGGGAAAATGTGGGAAATCTCTCGAATTCAGATAAAACATAAAAAAATAAGATGACAAGTTCCCATAATTTTTTTTCCTAGCGGCCCTCCCTACGGAGATACGGCCTCCTGAATGACGCGATTTTTTTTTTTCGAAAACGGTTCACTTTATCGACAATGAACAAGAGTATCTTACCTTAAGCTTAATGTTCAAGGTATCCAAATTTGTTTTTTTTTAACTTCTTATCATACTGGGTGTTAAAAATGTATGCATTAAAACGTACAACCTAGACCGCCCCTGGTAAACTAAACAAGCTAATTCAAATTTAACGGCAGTATTTTAAGAGGTCCTTACTATTGCTTATCATATCAAATTTTCATTAAATTATATCAAGTAGTTTAAAATTTATTCCAGTAAAATGAATTTCCAGTGGCGTCATTCAGGAGGCCGTATCTCCGTAGGGAGGGCCGCTAGGAAAAGAAATGATGGGAACTTGCCATCTTATTTGAGCGCTCGTCTACTTACACAAGGGCTATATCATTTCGTCACGATGTGTGTAATTATCGATTTTTGAGCTGAAAATGTGCCGTAAGCACGATAACTCGAACGGAACAACCTAGAGACTTGAAATTTTCAGTTCCCGAATGCCTCGGTTAAGTTCGTTATTGGGCCAAATTCCACCAGGGGTTCCGTAAATATGGCCGTTCAAAGTTTTGTTCCCCTGATTACTTGAAAACTACAGATTTGATCGAGATGAAATTTTGCACTTGAATGAAGTGCTCAAGCTACATGTGGAATTTTGTCCAGATCGCATGACCAGAAACCATAGAAAATTGTAACTTGAACGGAAACGCCTAGGTACTTGAAATTTTCAGGATAGGTGTGGATCTCGAATGTCGTGATGACGTTTATCTATGAGCGAAATTATACAAGGGGTTCCGTAAATATGGTCGTTTGAAATTTAGTTTTCTTGATAATTTCAAAACTACAGATTCGATCGTGACGAAATTTTGTATATTAATGGAGAATTATATATTCAAGCTACATTTCTACAGATCACATGACCAAAACCATAGAAATTCATAACTTTCGAACGGAAAGGCCTAGGGACTTGAAATTTTCAGGATTGGTGTGGATCTGGAATGTCGCGTTCACGTTCATCAATGAGCAGAATTATAATAGGGGTTCCGTAAATACGGTCGTTTGAAATTTAGTTTTCTCGATAATTTCGAAACTACGGATTCGATCGAGACAAAATTTTGTATTTTAATCGAGAATGATATATTGAAGCAACTTTTTGTCCAGATCGCATTACCAGAACCATAGAAATCATAGAAAATTATAACTTCCGAAGGGAAAGGCCTAGGAACTTGAAATTTTCAGGGTGGATTGGATCGCGAATGTCGCGGTCACGTTAATCAATGAGCAAAATAAGACTAGGGGTTCCGTAAATATGGCCGTTCAAAATATTTTTTCGTGGTAGTTTCGAAACTACTAATTGGATTGGAATGAAATTTAGCACCTAGCTGGGGAATAATGTATTCAAACTACGTGCGAAATTTTGTCTAGATCGCACCACCAAGACCATAGATACCGTAGAAAATTCTAGCGAATTATCAAAAAAAAAATTGGTCAGCTGAAGCACTGACATTAAGTCTGGAGTTTCGCCTAAGTTTCAGAATTTTTTTGACAGCTGTCGAAAATTCCTTCAATTGATTTCTAAAACTGGAAAATGCGAATCTACTTACAAGGTGTATGTACGAGCGCTCAAAAGCTCCTGACTTCACGGCATTGCTTTTCGTAATTTTTTAATTTTGAAGCAGAAAGGACTAGAATTCGAATGTATTCATGATTCTAGATTCAATGGGTCCAGCGTCAATAGTGGAACTGACGAGAGTACTTTTCTACTTGAGTGTACTCGAAATCTCAGAAAAAAGTCTGAGCGCGGAAAAAATGTTATATTCGGAATCTACATCCCTTAATTATAACGAAAACATACTGGATATGTTATTTTTCAATTTTTAACCCTTGGATAAATTCCAAAATTTTTTTCATCGGATCTTCTCAAAATTCACCATAAAAGGGTAATCGACAACCCTGAAACCGAATACGCAATCATATGTTCAATACAAAATCTAATTGGCGAGTAATTGCCAAAAGTTTGATCTGCGAGATCACTTTTTTACTTGAGTGTACACCAAAAAATCATGAAAAATAGGACAAAATATCCGAGATCATGATTTTATCGAATTTTGAAGCAGAATGGTCTAGAGATCGAATGTATTCATGATTCTCGATTCAATTGGCCCAGCGTCAAGAGTGGAACTGACGAGAATACTTTTCCACTTGAGTGTACTCGAAATCTCAGAAAAAAACCTGAGCACTGAAAAAATGTTAGATTCGGAATCTGCATCCCTTAATTATCACAAAAACATGCTCAATATATTATATTTTATATATCGATTTTTCAACTTCAAAGGGGGGACCCCTGGATAAATTCCAAATTTTTTTTCATCGGATCTTCTCAAAATTCACCATAAAAGGGTAATCGGCAACCCTGAAACCGAAAATGCAATCAGTTGTTCAATAAAAAATCTTATTGGCGAGTAATTGCCAAAAGTTTGATCTGCGAAAGCACTTTTTTTACCTGAGTGTACACCAAATTTGATGAAAAATGGGACAAAATATTCTAGATCTGAACAAATTTATAGATTTGGAATCTACATCCTCGAATTTGCCATCTGTAGTCTAATGTAGAAAGTTCATTTTCAGCATTAGCGAAAACTTCTCATTTTCGTATTTTCGAAGGGATACTTGGGTCAATAGTGTATAGATGGCGCTGGTAGATATAATTTGATACACAACAATAACAGGTCAAATAATGGCTGAAAAGTTCTCTTATCTTGAAACTGATGTCAGATTAGGAATCTACGACCTCAGATTAGCCTTAAAACATAATAGTTCCACCGAAAAAACTCCGAAGGAGAACCCTTCAGATAAATTTTGAGACGATCTTTTTCTGAACAGATCTTTTCAAAAATCACCACAAAGAGGTCAAAGGGAATCCTGAATACGAATATACAATCAGGTTTTTCCTGAAGTATCTCAATCACGTATAATTCACAAATCTTTCAGTCTTCTGGAGTGTGCACCATCTGTACCCAGATACAAGAAGTAAAACATCTTTCTTACAGAAAACTACTATTTGGCAGTCCCCTGAAGAACATTTCAGTCAGTCGAATATAGATGGCGCTGGGGGTATCGAATTTGTTAATAAATAAAAAAAGCCAAGTGAATCAATGATTGATATGGTGGTCCATGTTTTTCTCAACAATCACCACACCAAAAACTGAAAATGGACCATTTCTGGGAAATTGGTCTCAATTTCTGTAACTACCCCTCCAGTCATAGTTATTTTTGAGCGCTCGTACTACTTACACGAGGGCTATATCATTTCGTCACGATGTCTGTATTTTTTGAATTTTGAGCCGAAAATGGTCTCAAACGACTATGTTCGACTCACTGATGACGAATCCGTCGAGAAATTCGAGTCTGTCGGTCCGTCCGTATACACGATAACTCTCGAACGGAATGTCCTAGAAACTCGAAATTTTCAGGGTAGGTTCGAATCTCGAAGTTAAGTTCTTGACGAAAATTTTGTTTACTTATGGAGAATGATATATTCAAGCTACATTTCTTTAGATCGCATGACCAGAACCATAGAAAATCATAACTTTCGAACGGAAAGGCCTAGGGACTTGAAATTTTCAGGATAGGTGTAGATCTGAAATGTGGCGTTCACGTTTATCAATGAGCAGAATTATACTAGGGGTTCCGTAAATACGGTCGTTTGAAATTTTGTTTTCTCGATTAATTTCGAAACAACGGATTCGATCGAGATAAAATTTTGTATTTTAAACGAGAATGACATATTAAAGCAACATTTTGTCCAGATCGCATCACCAAGACCAGATACCGTAGAAAATTTTAGTGAATTATCGAAAAAAAAATTGGTCACCTAAAGCACTGACTTGAAGTCTGGATTATCGCCTTAGTTTGTAAATTTGTTTGACAGCTGTCAAAAATTTCCTCAATTGGTTTCCAAAACTGGAAAATACAATACAAGGTGCATGTACGAGCGCTCAAAATCTCCTGCCTTCGCGGCAGTGCTTTTCGTAATTTTTCTATTTATCCTTTGGATTTCCAGAACACCTTCATTAGACGTAGAATTTGGTATACCTGGTGATAATACACTAAACAAGTAAGTTTTCATTTGAATATTTGATTTCTCTTCTCCCTGAAGTTTTAATTTTTTTTTTGATCTTTCTCAACTCATTTTCAGATTCATTCGAGAAGGAAATTTAAAATTCAACTCAAAATGGAGTTTTGTTTCAAAAGGTTGGTAATGATATAATTTATATTTATTGACGTAAGCCTTGCTCAGTACAATAAGCGGTAGAACTCATTTTAAAATAATTACAACAAAATACAATTTTGGTCATATTTTTCAATTATTTATTTAACGTTGATTTGAAAAGACCTACCTATCAAATAAATGAATTTTTTTTAATTGACCATTTTTTTGCGAGCGTTCCGAAACCAAATTTTTTTTTTTGTACATAATTCAAACTGAATAATGATCTTCCTCAATATAAATCTCAAAATTTTCCATTTATCTAAATTATAATAATTGTGTAACTAACTAGATCGTTCTCTACCTTTGTAATTAGCTCTACTGCAACTATTGGGGGAAATTAATATTTATTTAGGTCGGCAGTTCAATAGTAGCATGCCTGGTTAAGCCCCCAGTATGGCTCAACATTTTTCGAAAAATAAGAACGAATCTAATAATGAGAATGGGTTCAAATATTTTGTTAAAAATTTGCAACTTTTTCATAGATAGTTTTGACTAGATGTGACATTTCAAATTCATATTACCTCAGGATTTTGAATGAAACAAAAAGTAATCAACAATATTTATTATATAAATTATATATGTATGTACAAAATTACCAGCCAAATCAATATTCATCAAGAAAATGGAACAATCTTACTTGACATGAAATGCTGTGATTGGAATATTTGAATTTACAAAATTTTACAATATTAACAAAATAATCCCTCAGAAGATGTATTATACAGAAGAATATTTTAGAACCCGTTAAATAATAGTTCTGTGAACCACAACTAGCTGGTGTTCATTTGTGATATCCTTTCATTAAAAACTCAGAAAATTTTCACATTTGTACCTCAACATTGTATGACACAATAAAAAATAATTGAGGTTACGCCTGATGGTTGAAAATTAATACCGAGCACCCTAATGTATTCAAAAAAATCGAGATAAAAATAATACAAAAAATAAAGCTATACCAAGCCGTCAAGCAAATTACTTGAATATATGTGTGAAAAAACTACACTGTAATTAATTTCCCTGAACACCATGGGCAATGATGTATACCCTCATCACTAGGTTGCACCAAATTACTAGATTTAATTTCAGATAACAGAGTAATAATCTCTTCAGCTATTTCAGTGTTTGAATTGTTACCATCCTCTGAGTTTTTGAGACCATTGTTTGTTATTTTATTGATTTCTTGGTGTATTTTTTGGTGTTCTGTGCATAGATCATTTCTATCTTTACTGAAATGTTCATGTTGGTCTAACAATTCCTTAGGTATCTCTCCTTTTTCAGCAATTAATTTTTTCACAAGATTATTCAAACGATCCAAATTAGCTTTTATTGTTTCTCTATCATTCGTCAACTGTTGCAATTGTTGATCCTTTTCCAAGGCTCGCTGTTTCAATATACTTCTTTGTTGTTGATACAATGTCACATATTCACCGATAGTTTCAGTTTCACCCTGTAGTTGCAATACTAAGTGCTCCAATCGTTGCTTTTCTTCAGTAACTCTGGCAATTTCTTCCATTGTTCTCAAAAATTTCTTCTCCAAATGCATCATGGCAGTTTCTTTGTCCAAATGTTCGTTTCCATTTGTGTCAAAGCTTTTTGGTTCTGTTGAATGATCATTTTCTAACCGTGATTCAAGTTCTTTGTTCCGTATCTGCAAATTATCAAGTTGCATCCTTAATTCTTTATTCAAATCAGAATTTGACAGTTCTTCTTGTACAGTTTTTTTAAAATTGCCATTTGTTTGTGTATTCTGATTTATATGATCAATTTGATTAGTTTGATTAAGCTGATTAATCTGATCGATCTGAACAGTTTGGTTCATTTGATCCACAAGATTGATAGGGACAGTTTGGTTTATCTGATTAGTTTGGTTTAATTGATTTATCTTCAGTATATTCAGTTCGTTAGTTAAATGAGCGATCATCTGCTTTGCTTCTTGTAATTCGAATTGAAGGGAAGGAGAACTGTGATTTTGGGCTTCATAATGACGTAGGCGATCCGATAATTGTTCCTGATGGACAATCTGCTTGCTCATATTTTCTATTTGGTCCCTGAGATTCACTAATTCTTTATCTTTGATTTCAATTGCTTCAGCTAAGGTTTGTAATGAAATTTCTGTCTTTTGCAATTTTTCTAAAAGCTCTTTGTTGGTTCTTTTCTCCATAGACATGATTTCGGTCAATTGTACATTGTCATTATTCTGAAATAAAAAAAGCACATTAGCAACATCATCCTTAAACTATGAATAATGACTAAAACATTAGGACTTCAATTGGAACTACAATCGTTGTATTATATTTCATTTTCAATAGACAAAAGAATCCCCATCGATAATAAAACACTTGTTTTACCACAGTAGAGCTATCGCGATTTTCAACAGTTATCACGATTTTTAACAGTTATAAGTAACAATATTCAGAAAATTCTCACCACTTTCAACATGACCTCCTGCATACCCTCCATCTGTTTCTTCAGTTCATTATTCTGGGAAATAGCTCTAGAAGCTGCAACCTTATCACTCTCCATGGTTGCCAAGAGAACAGCGTTGTCAGGTTGACTTCCTCTAAGTTGCTCCACAGTTGATTCTAATCTACTTATAGAAAATTTACAGCCCTCCAATTCCTTTTCCAACATTTCCTTATCTGTTAAAGCCTTTGTTAAATTTACATTCAAATTCTCCTTTTCTGATAGTAAATTTTGAGTTAGTTCCATGGAATTTTCTAGTTCTTTTTTTAAGAAACTGTTATTTCTTTGTAAATTATATGACGTATTATCACTTTGTACATTTTGTATTTGTTTTTCTAAATCTCCGATATGTTTAACACGATTTTCTTCCTGTAATTTCAACTGATCATTCTCTTTCTGTTGCTGGTCTAATCTCTGGATCAAACTTGATATTTGGTCATTCAACTGTTCAGCATATTGTTGGTACTGCAAACTGGATTCTTCTCTTTCTTTAGAAACTGTCTTCAAAGTATCATTCAACATGGATATCTGCTTCTCATAAGATGCCTTTTCTTCAACTAATTTTCTTATTTGACTTTCTAGATGTGATGATTCTTGAAGAGTCAACTGTTGTATCTTGATATTTGCCATTGATTGCTGACCTTTCAATTCCTGAATTTGCTTTTGCAAATTTAAATTACTTTCAGTAACTGCTTTAAGCTTTTCTCTACTTTCCGAGAGATCTTGTGTATGCCCTTCGCACTGCATCTTTGTGTTGTTGAGTTCCTTGTGAATTTTCTCGAAGATATCTGCCTGCTCTTTCTGCGTACTGTTCAGATTGATTCTCTCGGATTTCAAGGATTCTAATTCGTGTTCTAGATCGGAATAATAGATTTTCATTTCTTTGATTTCGTTTTTTAAATCTATGCACTGGGAAGATTCGTTTTTGAATGCTCCTTGGGTCTCTTGTAATAAGGTGGTTAGTTCAGTTTTTTCAGCAACCAACATGCCTATAAGGATTTAAAAGTAGGAAATATTACAGGTTTTTGTTGAGAAAAGACAAGTATGATAATTGAATAGTTTCTGATGAATTGAGTAAGAAGTTGTCTAAACTCTTTGAACTCTAGTGCACAAAATGAGAAAGTTTTTGTGCTCAGAGTCCGACCCTAAACCAAGTTCAAAGCCATTCTGGTGTCTTTAGTGTTGAAAATGAATTGTTATATATCATCAAGTTTAAACATCTCTTTTAATCACAAAGTGTCAACCTAACTGATTACTTACCTATAGTCTGCAGATGGCACTGTAAATCTTCCCTTAGTCTACTCAGATCATTAACCATTTCAATATTACCATTAGATTTCAAATCAGATTCAATCTCTTGTTTTCTTATTTCCAGAGTTCTATAGTCAGTTGCTAATTTTGTATACTTCATTTCTGATTCATATAGCTTCTGGTTTAATTCAACACATTTTAAATTCTGCTGATCCACCAAAGACTGAAATTCTTGAATCCTTTTCTCCATACCTTCATTCAATGAAATGTTTGAATAATTTACAACATTTTGTTCTTCCTTAATGTATTCATTCATTTCATTTGAAAGATTTTGAATACTTTGTAAATTTGAATGAGGCTTCACAGTTTCTTTCGAAATTTCATCTTTCAATTCAAAATTTGAATTGATATTTTCATACTCATTTGTCGCTGTTTGTAAATCAGGGTTGAATTCAAATGTGACACATGTATTTTCTTGGATTTTTACCTCTTGGGTGTTTGGAATGAACTCTTGTAACAAAGTAGGTACTCCAAAATTTTCGAAATTTTGTAAACCATATTCTGAACTCTGAGAGTCTTTTGATAATTCAATACTATTAGTAAATTGATCAAATACTGGATTTTCTATAGCCTCTTTTACTTCCAAATTATAAGATTCCCCCAAAGGTTCATTTTCGCTAAAAGGATTGTTTGGGTTGTTGATAGCATTAACTTTAAATCTGTCATATGAAAAGAATTGTTGCCCGATGGGGTCCACATTCACCAAATCTTGGGCTGATTGTATATTGCATTCATTACTAATATTCAAATTATGCTCTTCATTTTCCCCAACAAGTATTTCATTTGGTGTTACAATAACTTCATCTGATAATTCCTTATTGGAATTATTGAAGAAACTAGTGAGTGGTTGTGCAAAATTCTGAAAAGTAGTACCGACATTTGAGTAATTGAAGTTGTCAAAAAATGAAAGTGGATCTGGTAAAGGACTGGCCTGGTAACTATTATCCGTGGGATACTGTGGAAGAGGCAGGTCAGCTTCGTATGCATTACTTTGAGAAAGATCTACTGGTGATTTCACATTTTCAATTTCATCAACGTGATTCTCATAAACTTCTGTTTGATGTATTTGTGTTTGGTCAAAATTAGGTAGAACTCTCTCATTTTCAGTTTCTTGGTCCTTCGATTCGGTTGTAATATTCCTAAGAGCCTTTTCTTTCAGGTAAGCTTTATGCTAAAATGAATCAACAAATTTGGAATTTGGAATCAACAGTATGGACGTTTGGAATTCTTATTACCTTCTTCTTGGCAGCTGCTAATTTTTCGGCTACTGTTCTCTTGGTATTGTCAGCCATTATACTAATTATAAAAATTTAATTTTTAATAATTAATAATTATTTATAAAGAAAGACTTTCCCTTTTCATTATTGTTTTGATTTGACAAGGATGACAGCTGAGCACCACGTCACAAATTCAAAAATATCAAATTCTAACCACTGAGCATTTATCATAGAAAAAGGAATATATTTCTTCACCTATTGCATAGAATAGGGAAAAATCACGAACCGCTAGATAGCGCTGAACATCACAAGATGTCGGGCCGAAAGGGGCTCAAAATTATTCTGTCTTTCATAACAAGTAAATCAAATATTTTTTAGGAGATTGCGGAATTAATAATAATGCCTGTGAAAGTCGAGATAACCACTTCGGACATTTTCGATTATGCGGGTGAACATGAATGTGATAGCAAATGACCACTATATAATAGAAAATTATTGAACGTACGATAAAAAAAAATCATCTTTCAGGAAGTGCTTGCTGAAAAGTAACATACTCTTTGAGATACATTTCCCAATCTTCAAGATTGTCTGCTATTTTATAACTGCCTTGGGATTCAACGGGAATTTATGCAAAGACATTTCAGAAGAACTATGTGATGAGCATTGAGGAGAACAGAGCACATTTTTCGTGATCTTATTCCCACATTACCTCTTACAATCCGCTGCATTTTCAGATCGTATACAGTATATTTGGAACAATTGTCCATAAATTTGTAATGTTTTGCAGTTTTAGATACCGACTAACCGACTATATTATCTGAACGAGAGCTCAGAACACTTACAATATACGAACACGCGGTATCGCAAACTAATCTTAACTATTTTTGGCTAGCGCAATGATCGATCTAGTGGGAAGAACTCTACGTTTCGTAGAAACCACAGAATTCTCTCGTCGTACTTACAAAAATCGTGGGGGAGTCTAGGGAATTCAAACAAAATGGTTAGAACCAAGTAACAAGAGTTTATTGGTTCTGTTGGGGCGGTTCCCCAACTTCAGGTCTAACCGGAGAATAGGAATCAGGAAAGACCTGCGAGAAAACCTGTTCTGTACGATAAATAGCATAAATAGGAAGAAAATATAACCTACAAAAATAAGTAATAAAGATAATGGTACAATATATCAAAGTCAAAAATAAGCAATCATGAACAATAATGGGGAAATAGATCCAAAATCAAAGATAAGTAGTAATGAACAAGAATGGGGAAATAAATCCAAAATCAAAAATAAGTAATAATGACAATAATGGGGACATAGATCCAACATCAAAAATAAGTAATAATGAAAAATAATGGGGAAATATATCAAATTAAAAAATAAGTAATAAAGAGCATGGTAAACTATATCAAATTCAAAAATAAGTAATAATGAACGATAATGAGGAAATATATCAAAATCAAAAATAAATAATGAAGAGCAATGGGGAAATATATCACAATCAAAAATAAGCATTTAAGGGTAATAATGGGGGGGATATATCAGAATCAAAAATAAGTAATAGAGAGCAATGGGGAAATATATCACAATCAAAAATAGATACTACAGAGCGAGAAAACCCGTTCTGTAGAATGGATAGCATTAATGGTAAAAGATATCACAAGCAGAAAAAAAGAAAAGCTCCAGTTACCCTTCATAAGAGGGTTCAATCGATAAGTAGTGAAGGAGCCTGGCTGAATCCAAATAGCCAGTACCACAACCAAACACACAGTTCACAAATGGTGGATGCGAAAAAATGTATCGTAAGTGAAAAACAGTTCACTATATAACAATATACGCAGAAAAGGGTTAGATTCAAGAGGGACTTTCCTTCGGAATGTTAGGTGCTACAACGTCCACACTCACAACTTTAACGGTACAAAGAGAAAATTATTTCAGAATTGCATCCCGTATCCCCTTAACTAAAAATGTGGACATGTGGCAACTGTAGGGACCGAGACCATCTTTACAGGCTGTAATCTCAGTGAAATAAATTCAGGAATATCCTGCAAATTCGAGCGGTGATTGAATGCTCTACAGGGGGAAGGTACTAAACTACTTCTATGCAAAGAGACACAATCCTTGATATATCTCCCATGGGGGAACCTTTATACCGCGTCATTTTGTTTAGCAAACACTTATCTCTCCGATGAAGTATCAAGAATCCAACATATTAATGAACCTATAAAAAGAACTTATAACACGTGGAACCTAAAGATTCATCAACAAACATCGACAACAAAGCATAATATCACGTTTCAATATAAAACAAATCAACAGGACTTACTTGCATACGATTATCAAATATAACTGTAATAATATATTAGGGATATTGGAAACCCTTGGTTTCGTAAATTTGCTGAATTCTACGACTAACGCTTAAAAACCTTACCAGTGTTCTTGGCTTTGTATCTCTGTATATCAGAGCAACTAACTCTGGTGAATCTCCACCAAAGGTAACGGCCATCATAGATAAAGGAAAGATTCCTTTATCTATGACGGCCATTTCTATAACCCCAACTAGACCATCGAGTTGAAATGAAAATAAAAATCACGGAGTTGAGAAAATAAAAATCACGGAGTTCAAAATATTTGACGGCGTTCAGAATATTCGACTGTGTTCTTCTAATCTACTCTGAAATTGGTATTATAAGAAACTTCCTCATTTTCTGGATGACAATCTAGGACCGATCTGTTTCAATATATCGATACATAAATGACTTAAAATCATACAAATATTTCACACTTTTCCATACAAACACACACACGTTAGTTTGTTGTTCACCTCTCGGATATTTCAAACGATTAAAAGTAGATGTCGCCCATTCCGTGATTCTTCCCTATAGTATTTTGTCGAGAGTTCAATGAAAAACCCAGTGCTACGGACTACGGACTTTTCAGATCAGGGCTTAGCTTTCACCATAT
Source organism: Aphidecta obliterata (assembly GCA_963966015.1). Taxonomy (NCBI): domain Eukaryota; kingdom Metazoa; phylum Arthropoda; class Insecta; order Coleoptera; family Coccinellidae; genus Aphidecta; species Aphidecta obliterata. The sequence goes on along the minus strand of OZ014430.1, from coordinate 23,278,947 downwards.
TGTATTACATTCCATGTTCCCTTATCTAATATGTATTATCATGATCCAATCTAAGACATTCCTTCGGAATCTCAAGGCTAGCTTTGACCTCATTTTTTTTTGAACGTATGTTATTTGTGGGCATCTTTCATGTGAAACATTCGAATTAGATTAATTGTTTTTCCTTCAGAGAAGTCAAAAAATGGGTCGAAAAACTAGGGGAAATAATTATTCCATTAAAAATAACGATCTTCAACATTTGGACCATGCTAAAGCGAAAGCATCCAATATTCCTGTTCATTTCAAGAATACTGTAGAAATGGTTAATGCTGTTCGTAGGATGACTGTTCCTAGAGCCTTATCCTACTTGAGAAACGTTTTGGCCCACAAAGAATGTGTTCCATTCAAAAAATTCAAAAGTGGAATTGGGAGAAAAGCGCAAGCTAAACAATTCGGTGTAGTCAATGTAATGGATAAAATCTCATGTAGTTTAAAACACTGAAAGTTCTATTTTATTCCAGGGTAGATGGCCGGAAAAATCGGCAAAAATTGTAATGCAAGTTCTGAAAAACGCCATTTCAAATACAGAATATAGTAATAAAGATCATGAGCAATATTTTATACATCATATTCAAGTGAATCAAGCTCCTACCACCACAAGGCGTACTTACAGGGCACATGGACGTATCAATCCATATATTCGCCATTTGTGTCACATTCAAGTTATAATAGGTGCCAAGAAAGACGACTGTGTCTTTTAAATTTGAGTTTATATGGGAATTATGTATTGAAGTGTTCAATTAAGTTCATGAAAAATTTAACCTGTATTTAATGAATATTTTTTCAATTATATTACAATAAAATTGAGATATCTCGTTATTCTCTTCATAAAAAATCTTCGAGCTCAATTGGAAAAATTAGTTAAAGAGGAAATATGAAGAACCCGTTTAAATAGCCGGAAAAGTCTATGTCAATGAGAAGTTATAATTTGGACATGCGCGAAGACACGAAAGGTACACAATTTGACAGCTCCAACAGAAATCAGTTAAAAGTTCAGAGTAATAAATTTGGAAAAAGTTAAATGTTGAAAAATACTTCGTTGTCTTAGTATTACTGCTAGATATATTCTTGTGATTGTGCACCGGCCTTCTTCTGGATCAATTTACCATCAAATGTCCCCATACTTCCGTGTTATTTTTGATTTTGAAGATATTCTGAATGTCATCACCAAATACCCCGGTTGTCGATATGGACGTTGATGGTCCGACAAATGGTCCAGGGACTTTAAAACGTTGTTCTAGTGCCCCAATGATCAACGAAGGAAACGCAGTAATGACTACAGCACCTCCATCCACGTCCACTATTAGGTAAGTAGCAGAAATATGCCACTAAATGAGTTCTTAATGAAGATGTTGCAGAGAACCAAGTCATAACATATTTGGTGCTTCTCAAACCAGGACCAGGAGGTTTAGTGCTAGTTTCAGCCCTGTTCCAGGATCACCTGTGAGTTATAGTCAATTTTTTTTTAAGATAATATATTAGAAATTTTAACTCACCTTTTTTTATAGTAGATTTGTGAACTTCTAGAGTTGTAGTTTAATTGTCAACAGGTATCTGGCTTGAGACTTGCTCCCAGAATAAGCCAACTGAGGCAAGAAGAACATGCTGACATAAGTAATTCTCGTGAGTTAGCACATGAGCGTGAAATTCAGCATACAATACAAATTTCACAGTCATGGGAAGATCTCAGTCTAATGGGAGATTCTTCAGGAGAAAACAAGACTAAGTTAACACCCCTTCATGTCAGTCTGGGTTCTTTCAATCCTCACTATGGTTCACCTTCACCAACTCGTATGTACTCGCCAAATTTCCAGAGTCCTACAAGGGCTTCTCGCACATTAATTAGGAGAAGTGCAAGTCCAGTTCTGAAGCCAAGTCCTTTAGGTGTTAAAAGAAAGTTGGATGAGGACAAAGTGGATTTTTATTCTAGTCCGAAGGCGAAAAAATTTCACAGTTTCACGCCTGTGGAACGTGGAGGTCTACTAACCACTACTGCGCCTTCTTTGCCAGGTAATTATATTGAATTTGATGATAGTTCACAATTTAAAATGAAGATGGGCTGGCTGTTGGTTTTTTTTTAATTGTGTATCATTTCAACTTCTGCTCTAAGAAATTGATCAGTTTCTCTTGAACAACACTTGGAAATATTGAAAAATTATTTTCAAAGAGAGTGCTGTCTTGGAGAAATTGTGTGAAAGTTGAGAAGAATTTCTGGTAGAAATGAAAAAACTGTTTGGTGAAGATGATGGGCTGTTACCAAGCCAGCTATTCAACTGAAATTGTTTTCTATAAATAATTTAAGAATAATTAAAGGTGTAGTTTTGTTAGCACTTTTAAAGAGAAACCAACCACAATATAAAAGCACTATTACTTCAACAGTTTTATAGTTTTTTGGCTTCAATGTGGTAAATTATTACCCTTAGACATAAATATTTTCCAGATATAAATGATTTTCATTGTTTGTGCAGGTTCTTTAAGTTCAGTTGGAACACCAGAATCTTTCTCCAGTGCTGATTCACCAAGTTTTAATTTTAGGAACGTTGATAGTCCTTCCCCTAGTAGAGCTATGAATGTAGAATCTTCTGTTGAACCCATGGTTCTATCGAAAAATGACCATGATATGGCTGATAGCCCAAGTTAAATCTATCATGATGTATCTTGGGATATCTACCAACGCTTGTTTTTTTTGTTTGAATGTTAGCAACTTGTGTTTGTTAAAAATTGATATTTTATTTTCTTATTTATTTTATATTAGTCGTACAACTTCTGATTTCAATATTTCCAGTATTTTCCAAAATTTTGTGTCAAGCTCCATTGACCATAATTTCTCTTGATTTTGGAAAAGTTCCCAATGTAAACTACTGCTGTCTAAGTTGACCTCGAAGATTTGAGTTTCTTCTAAATAGTAAAGCTGAAGTGAAAACTTCAATGTTTAGGTTATAATTCTAATATGGAAAATTTTATTCTCAAGTGATGTGTTCATTGTTGAAATTTTGAATATAAAAGTGTTGGAGATCTAGAAATATTGAAATTTTTGTTTTAATATCCTAGATTATAGTGTTTTTTGTTTAAACAGACGCATGCGAATAATATTGAAAATATTATGCAAAATATCTAGTCTGTTGAGTTTGTTTTAGTTGACGGCATATCTGTAATATATATATTACCTACAAGACTTCTTGTGGTGCTATTATGAGATATATCTTGATTTCTGTACAATATTTATCAAGATATTTCATCAAACAGGCAGTGTTCTCTTAGAAATATTTAAATTTTTCATCGTTTCATTATTCTGAAAAGAATTTAAAATATTTATAGTTGTTATTCATCAAAAAATAAGAATGTATTTTGTATCTTACAGTTTTTCGGTTTGTTGGATATTTCTCTCATATCAAGTATTTTATGCAAAATTAAGTTGATATACACTTCTTGCAGATAAGGAATATTGTATTGGTATCCTTTTTCTACTTGAAGAAATCAATATTTTGCAGTGTGTTGTTAAGCAAACTATTTTTGTAAAACTTATATTCTTGCCAAATGAACTTTTTTACCATGCAAATTAGCAAGAAGCAATAAAACATAAATACTTATAATGCCCATGTTAAACCTCTTGAATATGTATATTATGTAGTGAGGTACAGAATAATTTTGGGAGAATAACTCATAATGAATAGTACTTTTTGTGCAATATCTTAGGTGAATGCAAAATGATTCTTATTCAATCCCAACCTAGGCATCCTCTTGGCTGAAATATTCTGTACAAGACTATTATCTTCCAAATGTAAATATTAGAATAATGAGTGTATATTAGTAGTTAAATAATTCTATGAATATTTTGTAATATTTTAGGATAAAGATTATAGACTGATCATCCATTGAACTTGACTTTTAAGAAGTCTTTTGGTTTATTATTGCAGATTGCAGTTGTTGGAGAAAAAAATTCGAACCCTTCTGAATGTTTATAGAGTTGTTGATTCTTGAAGCCATAAAAGCTTTGCACTGGTGATAAGCCAGTAAATTGTAAACATACTTTTTTTGGAGAGATTTTTTCCATGAAATTAAAAGAAAGTGGTTTCACGAAATAAATCAAGAGTGAAAACGGAGAATTTCCATCATCTGTGCTATATGCAGATTACACAGCAAGCCAAGTTTAATGATTACCTGATATACAGGTCGTTCTTTAAGATGAGGTTTTATTTTTGACAGGTGCAAGAACTCATCAAAAGAGATCATTTCGCCGGAAGTTGATCATATAAGATATTCAATTTGAAAAAAATTGCAAAAAATCTCGGCCATAGAGATCTTAAGATCACCCTGCATCGTGTTATCTCTCTTTCAGAAGATCTGCCATCGATCAAGGTGCCATATGTATTCCAGCAAGTAAATAAAGTGATGGATTTTATCGCAAATTCGTATATTCTCTTTCAACATTTATAAAGAGATTTTTCCTGAACAGTATAATTATTGTTCAAGTTCAAACTAAGAGGAAGAAAATTTACTGATTGAAAAGGTCCAAAAAAAATAAGGAAGTTCACAAACTCAGCGATAAAATTGATCCAAATTGTTCGAAATAGTCATCGCTTGTTTGATGAGCACAAAGTCTTGCCGGCGTAATAACGCATTATTATATGCAGCAACTATCCCATCATTTTGCTCAGGAATAATATCGTAAGGTTTTTCAATGCTTTGTTTTAGTTCTTCAAGCCTATTCACCTCACTGTACTAATGATTTCAAATTACCCCAAAAAAAGAAATCACCGGGGTGTGTGCATTTGCACTAACTTTGCGAAATTCGGAAGTCACAAAAACATACACTCTTTCATATGATTTCCGGTCAACTAAAAGTATTCAAAAACACATTTAGATCTCAATACGTACCCAAGTCAGGTCCGTGTTGGAAATTTCTCAGATTCGCGGGTAATTTTGATTTCGAAATACTCGGTCCTGGTGAATATTTTATATAAAGCCTTTTTGGAATTTGGATGAGTTCTAGAACCTGCCAAAAAAAAACTTCACCTTTGATACTGAAGGCCTATCGTTATGTTTTGGATGCTTCAAGGGCTTCACAGTTTGAAAATCACAAATAAATTTCCTATACAAAGTTCAGAAATTGTAATGAAAACCACAAAGATTCAAGCTTTGTTTCTGATGGTTCAAGAACATTTTTGAATATCATCAATAAAATGAGTCGCCATTCCCTCAACATATAGAGCTTTGCAGTTGAGTTGCTCAATAAGATGCATGAGCGCTCGCTTGTTTAATTCTCCCGAAATCTCAAAATTTTGAAGGGGATAGATAATAAGGAAGTAACCTGATAAAAAATTTGCGAGCATATTTCTTCTGAAAATTATTTACTGGAATTGATCACTAAAAATAATTGAAGAACTTTTCTTTCAAATTGGGTATAATATCTTCACTTTCATTCAAGTGAATATTACTATTTTCTAGATTGAATGTATTGGATACAATCTGCAGGGTGTCCCAAAAAGAATGGATAATGCCAAAATACTGTAAAGTATATAGAAGAGCTATTAGGTGCTCTGAAAAAAGTACAAAAAAAATCTATTCCTCATAGAAATATCTTCTTTTTTTTCAAAATGCACTTTCTGGTATTTTATAATAAACCGTCAAAATCTGAACATAGGAAAAATTAAATTTACAGTTTTAATAACAACAGAACGGGTTGTTTTCATACTAAACAGAATACTTTTTTGAGAATTTAATGGGAATATAGTAGTGACTTATCACAATTTCAGATAGTAATTATTTACAACTTACTTAAAATGACAAAATTATAATTCCAAAACATCGGCATGTTAATCTGAAGGAAATGACTAAATTAGTTATTGTTTTTTCTTTTGAAAGAGTTGAGGCTTGTTGCCTTGTCCTGGTTTATTTCCCCTTCCACCGAAATTTCCTATAATAAAGATTAATGAGATATTTCTCATATAAATGAAATGAATATATACCTCTAGCAGCAGGTCTATTCCTTTGCATTTGACGATCACCACCACCACCACCTCCTCTACCAACTTTTTGATCTTTTCCTCTATTCTTCACAACGGCTTCTTCTTTGACCATATCTATGACTTCATCTGGAATACGCAAATACTTAATCGTACTACCACGAATGTAACACTCAGGCATTCTCCAAAATTTGTCACCATCCTTAAAATACAGGCATTAGCAATATTACGCCACTTAAATCTAAAAAGTTTTACCCTGGACGTGCAAATAACTTCCCGCAGATTTATGTTCATCCAATTGTCACAGCTTACAAGGTGACCGTTGTAAGTTTCTCCATTTTTGAGTTCCACCAACTACGAAAAGCAGAAATATTAATCGAGAATATTGAAAATTCGGTCAAGACTTACCATAGGATGGTTTTGGGCTGTTCTCAATAATGAAAGGGGCAACTGAAAAAAAGTCAATGCTGCTTGAATGCTTAAAAACATCAATCAAACCTACCATTTTGGATAATTATATCGATTTTAGGTGAAATACTGTAACAATTATAGCTTCTGACTCCCTTTCGGTTTTCAATAATTATACTTTCTCATAAAATTACTATCGAGGTTAGGATAAATATATACCATAGAACAATTAACATAGAAATTTGACATATAATCTGAGAGCAACCGGGATCACGAAGCGGTGGATATTCCTGGAAAGTACATTCAGGGAAAAACCACGGAGTGGGCGACATCTACTTTTAATCGTTCGAAATACTCGAGAGGTGAACAACTAACTAACATGTATGTGTTTATATGGGAGAAGTCGAGAAGTGTGAATTTGTATGATTTTAAATCATTTATGTATCGAAAGTGATATATTTGGATGATATTTTATAGGTAATTGTATACCACCTGAAAATGCAGCGGAATGTAAGAGGTAATGTGGGAATAAGATCAGGAAAAATGTGCTCATCATATAGTACTTTTGAAATTTCTTTGCATAAATTCCCGTTGAATCCAAAGGCAGTTTAAAAATGACAGACAATCTTGAGGATTAACGAATATCTCAAAGAATAAGTTAGCAAGCACTTCCTGAAAGGTGAATCTTTTTATCGTTCAATAATTTTCTGTATAGTGGTCATTTGCTATCAGCTATCACATTCATGTTCACCCACATAATGAAAAATGTCCGAAGTGGTTATCTCGACTTTCACAGGCATTATCATTAATTCCGCAATCTTTTAAAAAATATTTGATTTACTTGTTATAAAAGACAGAAATCACAGAATATTTAGATTTTCAGGATAAGTGTGAATCTCGAACGTCGCGGTTATGTATATAAATGAGTAAAATTAGACTAAGGGTACTCAAACTACGTGCGGAATTTTGTCCAGATCGCATCATCAAGACCATAGATAGATACCGTAGAAAATTCTAGAGAATTATAGAAAACAAATTTTGTCACTCAGCACAGACGTGAAGTCTGCAGTTTCGCCTTGGTTGTCTTCAATTGGTTTCTAAAACTGGAAAATGCGAATCTACCTATAAGGTGCATGAACGAGCGTTTAAAAGCTCCTGACTTCACGGCAGTGCTTTTTATAATTTTTAAGGTTCAGTTCTGCATGAAAAATTGGTACCAGTCCTCAGATCTGTGGTACCATTCTTTTTGAGAAATTGGTCAGGAGGTAAAATTTTTTGAAAGTTGCATACAAGATTGACAATATTCACATATTTATCATGTTTAAGGCAGTTGACAATCACGTTTACCGATATACTTGATCTATACTACTTTAAAGACAATTGTATATTGAATGGCTATCATGTTTCTCATTAATTACCTAGTTAAAGATAAGGTTAGCTTAAATCTTTGAGAAAGTTTTCAAGAAGAATTATCGATCAAAATCTTAGCTAAGACCTTATGGTGAAGTTTTGTTAGCTTACGTTAGGTTAGGATCGTGCGAGCCACATCGAATATACGGAATATAAGGTGAAAAATAAAATTATCCAAAATTTATCATTATTCATTTATTGTATAGACTGTGCTTTTTGTTCACTTCGGCAGTTTACAATTTTTGCTATTGGAAAATATAGAGTAACATGATACAGTACCAAAAGTATGGTATATACATACTACCAAAAATGTTCGACACAATTATACAGATATGTATATTTGTTATGTATAATAATTAATATAGTTTTCCTACAATTATAAATAACCATTGTGAAATCGTTGTCTTTGCGTAATATGAATCGAAATTTCAGTTATAACAATTTGAAGATAAGTGTTATTCAAAATTAATGCACAACGTGAAGGCTCTACTGAATAGAAAAAATAACCAGACGAATATAATTGTTTTCTTCTGCAAATGATGAACGGGTGTGTTCAACAATTTCAAACTATTTATGTACTAGTACCTATATAACTATTCAATGAAGATATAAAATATATTTACGTTATTGAATTAATAAAAATTTCCTTAGATTTACAGCTGTACATCGATATAATAAATATAATTCTGCAGGTACAAGTATAAAAAATATCGATAACTATATTTGTTGAACAACAGGGTGTTTCCAAAGAATATTTGTGTATGTGATTCGTTATTAAATTTTTGAAGAGAAGTTTCTACATAGCTAAACATGCGTGATATAAGTTCTGTCGTTATTATGATATTATTTTATTCAAGTTTCCATAAAAATTGGTTTTGCCACAGAAAGTACCTATCTAATATTGTCGATATAAATAGTTCTAAGAAAATATTTTGTCAGTTTGAAAAAAAAACTTATTGTAAAAATTTTTGAGTAAATATAAAAAATTAAACCGCAAACCCGCTAATTTGGAACATCAACGCATCTCAAACTAACTGAACTTATCATGCATGTGAAACAACCTGTAAACATAAAACGGGTGCATATATTGATATATTCAAGACGGATACCAAGGGAGGATGGGGGTTGAAATCTGCCATGACCACAATGAAATTGTTAGATGAAAACTTAAAACGAGTTCCTTGCCCATTATATTTCATTTTATTTCGTAAAATTTTCCTCTTATTCAATGTCTGGATGGTTTATCCCCTATGAATCCACCCTTGCATATGAATCCTTATGCATACATAAATAACATAATTGTAAAGGCAAAGAAGGCACAATTCAAATCGGGACTCCAAAAGTGGACGTGAAGAGGAGCTGTAGATTCTTTCATCTGCGATTGAGTACAGTTTTATTTTTATCTAGAGATGAAGTGAGTGTTCCCAATTTTTCTATACAGGGTATTTTTTAAGGTTAGTCTTTTTCTTCACAGGAGCTAGAACTCATCAAAAAAGATCATTTTGCCGGAAGTTGATCATAAAAAATATTCAATTTGAAAAAAGTGATAATAATCTTAGGAATCATCATCTTAATACTACTCTGTACGGAGATCTACCATGAATCACGGTGCCATATGCATTCCAGCAAGTAAATAAAGTGCTGGATTTGATCGCAAATTTGTATATTTTCTTTCAACTTTTATTAGGAGATTTTTCCTGAACGGTATAATTCTTAAAGTTTGAACTGAAGAGAAGAAAAATTACTGATTGAAAGGGTCCTATAAAAAAAATAGAAGTTTACAAACTAACCGATAAAATTGATCTAAATTGTTCTAAATGGTCACCATTCGTTTGATGTGCACAAAGTCTTGCCGGTGTAATAACGAATGGTCACTTATTCACTGATGTTTTCAAATGACTCCCAAGGAAAAGTCACAGGGGTTGAGATCGGAAAACTTATAGCATCTTCCCGTATACTGACCTCACCGAGCTGGTAATATCTGAACATTCAAATATTGATACTAACCTAATACAGATCCGTGCTACGTGCTAGGAAATTCTCATATTCGCGAGTAACTTTGATTTCGAAATACTCTGCGCTGGTGAAAATTTTATATAAACGATTTTTGGTATATAGACTCATTCTGATGAGTTCTATTGCTGGTCAAAAAGAGCCACACACCCTGTATAATGAAAATTTTGAAGTTGAATAATGTCAATAAAATAATTTATACTTCAAGGCTTGACTGAAAATATGGCAATTTTCGATTCATGAAATTTTGTACCATTATTAGTTGGGAACCTTTTAACTTAAATTATTGAATTTTTCGAACCCGTTCATTACTTGAAAACTCCGAATAATTTGAACAATTTGTAGAAATAATAATCAAAATTAAAAGGATTTAAATTTTGTATCAGTATCAAACTGATACCTACCGATGTCGAATAGTATGCGATCAGTTTTTTTTATATTGGTCATAATAATTAACGTAAGGTAAAGATATACACAAAAGCCAGGCGGCTTTGATGAATACAAATCCTTCGAATTTTTTCCTTACGCTTAAAGTTGAGCGTGATCAAAGGCGAATAAGCGCAAAAAACGTGTTAATTTTTTTTTGAGCTCCATCATAATTTATTTCATATTGGGAATTCGATAGTCTCTCATCGATACCAACTTCACATCTAATTAAAGAAAATCGTATACAATTATACCCGACTGCCTAACGACAGAACTAGAACACCTGACACAATTATATTATAAGCGTTTCAGTGAAATAACCTGAGTGATCCGTGCGAACATTTTATTAATTAATTCTCCACAGGGGAAAGACTCATTAACTCCCACTCAAACCGCCCTAATTAATATCACGAAATCGAGCCCTTCTGCGCCCATCTCATGTCGTCAGCCCTCGGCCTGCACCCAGTCGTCGTCTGCACCAGGAACTCCAAACATGTCCAGAAGTGGATCTTGTCCAGCGGCCAATTCAACCACCCCGTCGTTATGCAGAAGTAGGTCTCGTGGGGCGCCACGTGGTGTATCCTGTGGTGTTTGCGCGGCAGGATTATGTGACAGTCCTGCAGGAGAACGACCCATCCCGGCAGGCCGAAGTAAGTGTGGGACCACTTGTGGATCTGAAAAGGAGTTTTCGTGAAGATTTGATGAGAGATTGAGAGGTTGGGAAAATTTGAATAAATGAAAATTTAATTTTACAGAAATAGCCTATAATTTTACGAACGATTGAAATAAAAGAATATAAGCTACGAGTAAAATCAAAGGTTAGAAAACGTTGATGTTTGCGTCGAAGTTGATGGCATTGTTATGGGATTTCAGAGTTCTAAAGCCTCCTCGCTTTTTACCACCGCAGCCTTTCTTCTTTACTCAAGTTATTTCCCGAAAGGGTTTTACCTGATTAGTGAGGGCGATGAAGATGGCTAGAAGAAACACATAACAGTTCCAAGTAAATTTTTTCTGCACCTCATCTTCTGAGAGGGTGATGAAGTCCCAGACCATACGACCTAGAAATGGAATGGTTACCATGAAGTTATCTCCGTTTGTTTCGATGAAATCGTGTCTGGTGATAGACGTTGGGTCTATGTGGTGTTCTCGGAATGGACGCAAGAAATTCTAGAACAGAAAGCACATGAATAATCAATCTGACAAACGAGAAAGCTGCGATTTGTGTCTGTGATTAGTGGAAGTCTCAAAAAATATTACAGATAATAATGGGGTTATACCGATTTTCAGTTGGGTGAGATTTGTGAACCAAATCACCAGGGCCGTATCTAGGGCGTGGCAAGGGTGGCACTTGCCACGGGCGCAAGATCCGAAGGGGCGCCAAAAAATATCAAAAATAAAAAAATAGGAGCGCCAAGCAGAAAAAATCAATTCGAAAGATGACAACAGGGCAACGTTGTGAAATGAGAATAAGGTCAGAATATACGAGAAATATGGTCCAATTGTTATAAAAAATTTTCAAAGATGCCGCACTCTGATCATAAATATTACAATCGGTAATATCGTCATGCGATTCCAAGCACAGCCGTGCTTGGAATCGCACACAGAGTTGTTTACACTACATCCCTTATCGCATCCAGCTTGTTTTGAAGGGCGGCTCCTTTGATGATGATTGTTCATATAGATCGATTTGTTTAGATTTTTAGGCCACATCAGTGGTATTTTAATAAAGATTTGTATTGCCGAAAATTCACCAATCAGAGTTTTGAGCTCAAGAAGTTAGAGAAAAATTGGAGAATCTTCTCTATTCTATAATACATAAATATTGATTTCTTTCAATAGTGAAGAGATGAGCAAAAAATTTAAATTTTAATGTTCGTTTAGTGTGTATCCAGATTTGAACTGATATAAGTTTTGAGTTTTTTTTTTATATTCTGACCTTTTTGCCATTGTGCTTTTGGATTCGAGCATTATAAATTGTGCTATTGAAGGTGAGTTGTACTGAGTATTTGTTATTTTTTATGACATTATTCTGGCATCGGATATATTCAATTATTCGTATTTTAACATAATAATATTGTTACTTTCAATTTAAGAAGAAATATGTTTGGGTCATTGCGGAAAATATGTATTTTCAAACTTGAGTTCTCACTTCTCAGAGCGTCTTTTTTTAAATGAAATCTAATAAAACACAAATTTTAGTGTTACTTTTCATAGTTTTCATTGAATCTTCAATCTCATCTGGCAAAGATTTTTCTAGTGATTTTTTTATACTCTTGAATATTGTAAAATCGGGCCCTGTACGAAACTATTAGTACGTGTTTCAAAGGGTTATAAAATAGTATTTGTATGCTAAGTTTGCGGTTTTTCCTGCAGAGATTTTGATTATCGATTATTGTTTTCTAGTCAACTTATCAAAAAATTTTTATTTTACATTTGCAGTATGTATTTTTAAATTTTGAGAATTTATATTTTTTGAGATAAATGTTCGTATTTATTACATAAATATGAATATTTCATTTTGTTTTATCAGAATTTGTTTTATTTTTATGCATTCCATTTAAAATGTGTATTTCAATGTTTTTAATGAAAAAAAATTTCATTTCCATAAAAATGTGTATTATTTTGAACATTTCACGAAAATATATGACTAGCATCATGAAAAAAAAATATTATAAGAAAATATGATGGATGAAAAAAATCTACGCAAATGGGGGGGCGATGTCAAATATAATGCCACAGGCGCAATAGTACCTAGATACGGCCCTGCAAATCACTTCTTCGAATCCTCGACTTGTTGTTCTTTTAAAGCAAATTGTAACCATTTTGTAGTATGTTGTTATCATATTTCCATGTTGTAGTGACCACTATGTTTCTTTTGATTTTATTCTTTTGAGAATAGGCGAGACCGCATTCGCGTAAATTTGGTCGAAATGTGCTTGTAGTTGAAATAAAGTTATGAAATATTTTGCATAGTTTTTCCTAGAAGAAAATGTATAAAGACGAGACGAGAAAAAAGCGCTTTAAAACCCCTCCAAGTCAGCGTGACATTCAAACCAACATTTCGCATTTCAATCATGATCATTCTCATGGAATTTTTTTTGGATAAACAACCCCGAAAAAAATTTGAAAGAAAATCCAACTACTTTTCTCATACGTCTGGGGGCTATTGTACCTATTTTTTCCAGAAATTAGTCAGGTCAGGTCAAAGACGTAAAACACGAATTGTTGTTCTTTTAAAGCAAATTGTTACCATTTTGTACTACATATGCTGTTATCATATTTCCATTTTGTAGTGACCACTATATTTCTTTTTGAGCGCTCGTACTACTTACACGAGGGCTATATCATTTCGTCACGATGTCTGTATTTTTCGAATTTTGAGCCGAAAATGGTCTCAATCGACTATGTTCGACTCACTGATGACGAATCCGTCGGAAAATTCGAGTCTGTCCGTCCGTCCGGCCGTCCGGCCGTCAGCACGATAACTCTCGAACGGATCAACCTAGAGACTTGAAATTTTCTGTGTAGGTTCAGATCCCAAATGCCTCGGTTAAGTTCGTTAATGGGCCAAATTCCACCAGGGGTTCCGTAAATATGGCAGTTCAAAGTTTTGTTTCCCTGATTACTTGAAAACTACAGATTTGATCGAGATGAAATTTTGCACTCAAATGGAAAATGAGGTGTTCAAGCTACATGTGAAATTTTGTCCAGATCGCATGACCAGAACCATAGAAACCATAGAAAATTGTAACTTTTGAACGGAAACGCCTAGGGACTTGAAATTTTCAGGATAGGTGTGGATCTCGAATGTCGTGATCACGTTCATCTATGAGCAACATTATACAAGGGGTTCCGTAAATACGGTCGTTTTCTCGATACATTCGAAACTGCGGATTCGATCGAGATGAAATTTTGTATTTTAATCGAGAATGATATATTGAAGCAATATTTTGTCCAGATCGCATGACCAGAACCATAGAAACCATAGAAAATTCTAACTTTCGAACGGAAATTTTCAGGGTGGGTTTGGATCGCAAATTTCACGGTCACGTTCATCAATGAGCAAAATTAGACTAGGGGTCCCGTAAATATGGCCGTTCAAAATATTTTTTTCCTGATAGTTTCGAAACTACCGATCGGATTGGAATGAAATTATGCACCTAGCTCAGGTATAATGTATTCAAACTACGTGCAAAATTTTGTCCAGATCGCATCACCAAGACCATAGATACCGTGGAAAATTCTAGCGAATTATCGGAAAAAAATTGATCAGCTGAAGCACCGACATGAAGTCTGGAGTTTCGCCTAAGTTTCAGAATTTTTTTGACAGCAGTCAAAAATTCCTTCAATTGATTTCTAAAACTGGAAAATGCGAATCTGCCTACAAGGTGCATGTACGAGCGCTCAAAAGCTCCTGCCTTCACGGCAGTGCTTTTCGTAATTTTTATTTTATTCTTTTCAGTATAGGCGAGACCACATTCGCGTAAATTCGGTTGAAAGGTGCTTGTAGTTGAATTATTGTTATGAAATATTGTGCATAGTTTTTCCTAGAAGAAAAAAATTAGTATTCGAGAAAAAAGCGCTTTAAAACCCCTCCAATTCAGCGAGACATTCAATCAACATTTTGCATTTCAATCATGTTCGTTCTCATGGATTTTTTTTTGGAAAAACTACTCCGAAAAAAATTCGAAAGAAAATCCAACTACTTTTCCATACGTCTGGGGGCTATTGTACCTATTTTTTCCAGAAAGTAGTGATTTCGACTATAGTCGGAGACGAGGGGCAATTTTTCATTGGATTTTTCCCATTGATCGCCATGTTCGAACTTTTCACCCTACGATTATGCTATCTCTTGCAGGTCAAAGACGTAAAACACGAATTGAAAATTACCAACGGTGAGTCACGACAGTGATTGCGATGCGGCTTTTGTTCATGATATAATCAAACGCGGTGCAAGTCGGTAAAACAATACTGCAGTCCCAGTAAACACAGGTCGGGCCGGTCGAGGAGATATTATCTTCTTCGATCGAAAAGTGTTATGATGTCGAATAAACCCTATCACACATTCCCGGCTATGTATTGTGTTGATCATTTCAAGCAGTATGGATATTTTACAAGTCAATTACATTACACGTAGGCGAAGAGTTTGTATTTGTCTTGGATGGTTTCAGTGTTGCCACCTTCCGTACCTACAGTTTCGGTAGAAAGTTCGGAAAAAATCGGTAGATTTCGGTAGATTTTTGAAAATCATACCTTTTCACCTATTTTATGGGTTATTCAAGTTTAAATACCATTTATCCGAAATATTGGGCATGTAGGTTATTACGAATTGAGCAAAATTGAAAAAAGATTTTATTTATCTAGAAAATTAATATTTGAAAAACTAAACTTTTGAACAAAAATAATTATTCTAACAAAATAAATGGGTATTCAAAAAATTAACACCTATTGAAAACAACAAATATGCAAAAAAAATATTTGAAACAATATAAATAATAGGTATTTATCATTTTTACGAAGCGGCAACCTGTAATACATAAATCTGTATTACGTGCGTTATAGATTTGTCAACGAATAACTTAAATTATGTATCAAATTATGTTATGGTAAGGAAATCTTCAAAATAATATCGTAAAGGTCATGATTTCCTAAAATATCAGAACATACATTCACTCCATCAAATTTCGGTAGAATTATTTGCTCTTTCGGTAGATCGGTAGATTGAGAAGAAAATCGGTAGATCTACCGAAAAATCGGTAGAGGTGGCAACACTGGATGGTTTACTGATTCACATTTTAATATTAACAAGCGCTCAAAAAATGAGCAGTTCAGCTAACCTGATGTGATTTCTCCCAAAGAAAAAATCTCCAATGGTACCTACTTGTTGTCCATTCCTGATCTCAATATCTTGATTGTAGTGGAAATAAGATATTCAAAGTCTAACTCCCATAAATAAAAAAAATATATATACTCACTTTTCCCAATATGGGAAGATCTACAGAACCCCAAGTGTCTGCTGCCCAGTGGAAGAAGCCGGAACAAAAATCTGCAGTGATGATTCCTCCAAAAGCAGCTGCCACAATAGTGTTCGTATTCTCTATTTTCATATTCTTAATTATAAGGAATAAATTGACTACCATCAATGCTATGCATATTCCAACACATATGCATTCTTGTGTTCTCTTTCCTGAAAATGAATCGAGATCTGATGAAAGTTCAAACTAATACCCACACGCAATAATTTTCATTAATTAACACTAGGTTAGGTGAGTTACTGCAAATTCAAAACTTGGCTCGTTTATTCGTATCATCTTCTATACAAGGTGTTTTCAAAGGTGTGGCTTATTTGAAAAAACAGGTGCATAAGTCAAAATTCCAAAAATGCTTTTTTTAAAAAATTCACCAGGGCCGAGTACCTATTTCGAAATCAAAGTTACCCGCGGATCTGATTTATAGGTACGTATTGAAGTTTAAATGTGTTCATTGAATGCGTTCCCGGAAAATCATCTGACGTATGATTTTTGTGACTTTAGGTGGATACGATGTGGTGGGTCGATTTCTTGGCCTGCACGCTCCCCGGATCTCAACCCCTGTGATTTCTTCTTTTGTGGGTCATTTGAAAACATTAGTGCACAGTAACGGTTAGGTGACATTATTCGTGAGAAAATTGATGTGATAGTTGCTGCATGTAATAATTCGTTATCACGCCAGGCAATACATTTCTCTGAACAATTTGGATCAATTTTATCAGGGAGTTTGTGAACTTCCTAATTTTTTTTAATGGGACCTTTTCAATCAGTAATTTTTCATCGCCTCAGTTTGACTTCTAAGAATTATACCGTTAGGAAAAATCTCCTAATAAAAGTTGAAAATCGCAATTTTTCCAAATTGAATATTTTATGTGATCAACTTCCGGCGAAATGATTTCTTTCGACCAAAAAACGTATAGAACGGTAAAAAACAACAAAATGAGGCTATAACTTTGTATATGGACATATTTTTTGTCGAATTGAACGAAGATTTGTAACGTCTTTTGGAATGAAAAATTTCATAATATTTTATAATAACCCTGGTTTTTCAAAATCATTGTGTATTGGTTCAAATAGTCAGAAATGTTTTTAGGTTCGTTCATGTTTTTATGTTTATATCCCGACTCTCCTAGGTCTCTGCGAGACCCATCATAAGCTCAGAGCTTGTGCGAGTTAGGAGATCCGGTTGTGTTCTGTGAAGGCTATGTTACTGCGTCCTTACGCCCACTGATGAGGCGCAACACTGTTACTGTTAACTGTTTACCCAACAGTGAATGGTGGAACCATACTCCAGGTCAGAAAATGAAATACGTATTTTTATATTTTTGGCAAATTAATCATTCATAAACTTATATCATTAAATTCCGCCATTACAACTTTACAACAAAGTATTATAATATAATTAGTGTTTCTGAGTACCTATCCATTTTCTTTGATTTTTCAGATCCTCGATCCTACTCAATAACAATAAAATTATAATAGCGAAAGGACAACATTTCCAATTTATTTCTGCTTTGGCGATGAATTTCACAAATCACAGGGAGGTACTTATGATGCTATGCTATTGTTCACGAAGAAGATCGCAAACCTCCTAGAGAACAACTATGAGGTATGAGTATGCGAAGCTTCAACAAGAGTAACGAGGATTCAAGGTTTATTTATGGTTACTCAAGAAAATACTAGAAACAGCTAGAAATTTTGGATTGGTCTCTGAGTGCTTCAAACACAGTCATTGAGAAGATCTAAAGCGTTACAAAATAATACACAACAAACGGCCACTAAAACTTTTCTTGGATTGATCTCTAATCAATCTAATTCAGAATTTTCAAAGATTTGTGTAATTTCTGAAGCCATAAGGTACGATTTCGATTTATTATCGCCTGATACTATGAGTAATGAAGCATTACAAAAGGTATAATTATTTCTTGGGAAATTATGTTTGTTTTTTCCAGTTTATCTATTTTGCGTGTCAAAGTGTTATCATCATCAGTTACAATTCCATAAATAAGTACATAATAAAACTGTAGATAGGCAAGCAATTTCCAGAAGGCCTTTTATCCAAATTTAATGTGAATAATGAAACGAATTTTAATTATGATATGATAATTGTAAACTGCGTAGTTGCATATTATTAAGCAGAAAAATACGAAACACATTATTCGTGGTTCATCATCATTCAATTAATTTCGTGGAAAAAATTTATATTTCAATCTGTGAAAGATCTGCACCGAAGAAGAAAAATACAAGATATTTTATTCTGTACCCACTACCACACCAAACATTTTTCGTATTATTGATCGAGTCAAATAAAATAAAAACACCCTGAAGAAAAAAGTAGGTAATCCTAACTACTTCCGTAAACAAAAAATTGCATTTCCTGTTGTAAATCAGATAACCTTCTTTCCTCGAAA
The DNA here is from genome assembly GCA_963966015.1 of Aphidecta obliterata. Classification (NCBI taxonomy): domain Eukaryota; kingdom Metazoa; phylum Arthropoda; class Insecta; order Coleoptera; family Coccinellidae; genus Aphidecta; species Aphidecta obliterata. Next base: position 23,260,245 of record OZ014430.1, on the reverse strand, counting down.
CCAAAACAATACATCACGGAGCTTTTCGAGGAAATAATTAGACATAAAATGGTGTAAGGTCGATAGAAATCGCGCTAGTTCTTGTGAACACAATCCCCTGTCAAGCAAATCGATTTCTTACAACTCTAAGGAAAAGATATATTTATTTATTAACCATGACATCAGTATGATCGATTCTACCAAAACATCTAAAGTTGCGTGCACATTTGTACCCTAAATAAAGTTGGATATCCATTGTGTGTGGCAGACCGTCGAGCGGTGCTTGTACTAGGGGTGTTTAATTTCTACCAATTTCCCTTGTATCGCGTTTCAATTCACCGTCGAATATTGGCCTACGAGGCTTTTCCAGTACGAGCTTATTGCATTTTGCCTGGGTTGAGCACGCTTCGAGGGGATTCAATGTTGAGTGGTGTTTTAGCGAGAGGCAAAGCGATTCTAGGGTCTTGAAATTAAACCATAAAATTCGCTCAATTTCGGTAGGTTATTTGTTTCTTTCATACAGATGTTGGTCGCCAAAAGGTAATATAACCCATCACTCATATCAAATGAATTCTAGTCTAGGGTTCAGTATTAGATTTCAATATTATGGTCATTCTGCCTCGCGCAATGAATACGCAGCTTAATATAGGCTTTGGTGGAACTTCAGTTATCCTGATTCTTGCATCACTTAAACTATAATACGAAACCAAAACTAACATACTGTGCATATTTGACGATCTCGAGGGCTTATTGCTATGTTCGTATCTAATTTAGAAAAAATTCTGGGACAAAAAAAAACATAATGAAAACTATCTTCAGCAAACTTGAACTGATTTGAAATTCCGAATTTAAAAATAATTTTTATACGAACATTAAAATTTCATGGCAGCCAATCTGAAGGATCTCGGTTATTTTTCTTTTTTCCGAGATTAGCAAAGTTTTCATGAAACACTCATTCAGTCGCTCATATATTTATTTCGTTTATAAACCAATAAAATGAAGAAATCATCGGATTTGAAACCTAAACAATAGATAAATAATAGAATTGTTATGATGTTATTTCACGTGTTCTACAGAGTGTTAATAGATGCAAGTGACATCATCTCCTTGCTATATGATGAATCACTCCAACACAATGTGCTTCCATAAAAAGCTGTGTGCTAAGGCTTGAAGATTGTGTTATCAACTTGGAACTACAAGGGTTCATGGATCATTCTGTAGATAAAAATTCTACAATCTACATTTTGACCTCGACACTAAGAAATCAAGAAAACTTTTTATTATTGAAAATAATCCAAGAAAAAAATTCTCATAGACCGGCTTTATTTAGGACGCCCCTCTGGCATTCGAATGTGAAATATCAATAGACGAAATGTTTTATGAAGCCCCAATTATATATACACCCCAACGGAATCGATAAAATACCGGCTCAAATTACATCTGGAAGCCCTCGGATTTCGATAAGGACAAAACCGAAAGACTCTTTTTGTATCGGCATCCATGATGGCCTATATCCGAATATCGCCTAATGCTATGAGTAATGCGTGAGTAAAGTGAATAAATAAAACGAATGACATCAGTCGAGACGCCCTCAACTCATGAACTTTCCGCTAAATATTCAATTTCAACCGAAAGATACCAGTATGTGACGGCACCAAAGCGGCTGTGAAAAATTGTGGTGCTTTAATTAGTTTGAGTGGAAATCAGAAGGTCATAGTTTCTCGTTTCCTCTGGCTCTCGGTAACAGTTCCAGGTTCCAGTGCATGTCCAATAAGCAAGGTCTTCACTCCACACCCCTAGCGTTAAAAGGGCTTTTTTTGTCCGAAGTAGCTTATTCTCTTCGCAAGCCTGCCACGATCTACCATTTTATTTCAACGCCTGTTATTTTAAAAACCCCTATAGTTACTCATGTAAAATTTTTCGGATTTGTACAATTATTTTTTTTGGAAATGCCCTTGAACTGAACCCTCTAATTGAATTTTTCTGCAATTCACCTTTTTCCTTTATTTCGTGGAGCTTTACATCAGATGACGGTGATTTTTAATTCAATAATCTGCATTTGCCCTTCAATGTCTTCTGAAATATATCCAATTTCAAAACCTTTGAGTGGCTTTGGCAGAGAATAAATTCTCGAGCAGAGTGGAAAATTACAGAGCAACTAATCTTCCAGGTTTAAGCACTTCGGAACTTCAACACTGACGCTCGCAGAAATAGACAAATATGAATTTCGAAATTCTAAACTCAACTCAACTTATATTGGGGGAATTTCTTATAGAAAAACAATACACCATCAAAAAGATACGCCAATATTCATCAATTCTGCCAATTTGTTTTCAATGAATGGCAGATAGGTAATTAGGTAAACTAAAGCAGTTATCGCCTGATTTTGTTCTGATTGGTTCATGTCAACGGTAAATAATTGTCAATTCCTTGTTCAAAATGCCTGTTCGACAAATGCATAAAATTCTCCCATAATATTTATTTATACACCGAGCGTGTTATACAGGATGTCTACTTTTAAAAGGGCCAAACTTCAAGGGGAGCTCATACACGTGATTTGCAACAAAAAATGTTATATAACACATTCGTCGAAATGTTGACGGTTATTTTTCAATTCAACATTTCTTGATTTCAAGGAATATTTTAAGTTTTTCCATTAAATCAATTATACTTCAGTTATTCTTGTAGCCTCATCAAAGTTGACCATATATCTGGAAACAGCAATAAATTTGCTACAAGATAATAATATCTGTGTGCCAAAAAATTTCTATTGCGGGCGTGGTAAGGAGATGAATATTACGATTCTGAAGTGAACAAAACCAGTGATATTTTTCCAATGGTTTCATCGATGGAAAATGATTGATTATGGACATGTTTTCTTTCCAGCAAAAAATACTTCAGTGTACTTTCGAATGACATATCAAATGTTGTGCTTGCTGTTTGTCTTCTGCCCTAATATCATGGCTAACAAGATAACAACGAAAGAGTTGAAATAATCCAAACCTAAATTTGCTGTATTTTGAAGCTCTTTATGATTGAACATTGAAGAAATTTTCATGGAAATCATGAATTTATCTGTCGATTCAAAATAATTTGAAGGAATAAACTAAATTTCAAAAACACAGATTTTATGAAAACATGTGAAGAAAATAGACTACTACTAATTGTAACAATTGTTCACAATATCCACCGCCTAGTTCAATACCTTTCACACATCGTTTTCGCACTGAACCTACAACCCTGCGAAGTTCACAACGTTTCTGACGCATTTCTGCACAACCCAAATGTATTCTTTCGCTCAGATCCTCTCGAGCCTGTACGCGAATTTGATATACTTTTTCTTCCAAGGTGTTCCAGAAATAAAAACCCAAAGGCCTGAGGTCGGGGCTCCTTGGTGGCCATCTTACCGGGCCGTACCTCCCAATGCAGTACAGCCCTGAATATTCATTCATCAAGTTCCGCAAATTCCGGCGTGAGAGGTGAACGTTTCGGACCAGTAATACTTCCCGATCGCCTCAACGCTGAAGAATTCATTACATGCAGGTTAACGGACATATTGCATGAAATGCCCCTGGCTAACAGACAAAATATCTGGTTTCAAATGGATGGCTGCCCAGCTCATAATAGTCGGAATGTACGGGACTTAGGTAATAAATGAATATTTTGGGGTGCAATGGATTGGAAGGTAAGGTCCAGTGAAATGGCCACCAAGGAGCCCCGACCATACTCCTTTGGATTTTATGACTTCTCGAAAAATATATTTTTTGTTAATGATAAATCGATTTTTGAATCAGTTCATTGCTCCTACCATTTTCTTCTATAAATACACTCATAACGCCCTAGTGTATTCATAGCAACTTATTCCAGGTTTAATAATCAAATATTATTCAAGTGAAAAATAAATTAAATTTAGGATTTTTCTGATTGGATTCGTTTCAAACTTCGCAACTGACGCTTCGTAATTTGGAATTTAATTTTTTTATGAATTTCCACATAATTTTCCGATTTGTTCACAAAACTGACAAAATTAATACAATTCCTTGGTGAATTGAATTGAAAACCAAAAATCACACCCCAAATTTGCAAGTCGAGAATGCTTCCATACAAATCACTCCACAAAAATGGCACTCGATATTCCAAACTTTTCTTTAATCGTCTGGATTTTTTTCATTTTTTGTATAGTGATAATATTTGCTACCAGTTATTTTCGTAAGGATCAATAATCTTGTTGACCTACCCTCCCACTTCTTCCGGACTTCCTGTTCGACAGCAAGTACCTAGGCGTTAATTAAAACAGACAAAACGAAATGTTTTGATCCCTATCACCTATTAGAGCTGAATTCGCGACGATTAAATTTAATTGAAGTTAAAAAGTAAGTCGTATCGTAGGTCAACGTATTCTTCTACATTCGATGGAGAGAAACAAAAGGGAAAATTCAGGAGAACCTATTGTCACCAATTTTCTTCGGTAGTTGGAGCAACAAAGAAATTTGGTGACCTCAATAATGATAGGTTGTTCGTCGTTTTGGTAAAAATACTTCGGTTTGAGTTTTATTGGACGACGTCGTTAATGTGACATTGCCCTTGTTCTTTTCGCGACTTTTATGTATGCGTGCCGAAAGTTCACCTCCTCAAACAGGACCGGACTCGGTTTTTTGTCGAATTGTTTTCATAGTAATTTAATTTGAAGAATTTTTAAATTTATTCAATACTGAAGCTTTCTGTTTCATCTATGGGAGTAATTGCCTTTCATTGAGGACCTGTAGTTGTCTTCGAACATCTGAAGTTGATCTGGTTGAAAAAACACTCCCGGTCAAAGAGCAACAAGTTTTTGAATTTTAAATACTGAATGAATTTCGAAGGAGAATAGCGTTTCAAAATTAGCAAACGAGTATGGTGTAGTAAACTTTTGTATTCGGTTAGATTATCTTTCTGGAATTCCCGATGCTTGTTGATGATTATTATAAACGGAAATACCCAAAAATTTCAAATTCTTATCTTTTTACGTGAATTCCGCGAAAAAAAGAGGAGTGCGATATGAAGTGGGTATGTCTATTTATCTACAGATATTGAGTGTTATGTCACACTAAAGTTGAATGAAATATTTTAAGTGACACGATATCTGGCAACACACTGAACTCTTGGCTAAAATTAAATCGCAGATAGTTCTATCGAATTAGATCGCTTTCACTATTTCTATTCTTCATTAAGAATGCGAAAAACTAAATGGGGATGAAGGTTTTTATTTTTACTCCTTTCGAATAGTTTTGATACGATTGGGAATGTGTCGTCAGGAAGATATACCTAACCAGTTGGAACTGCTTTATAACTGAATTGAATCTGATTTTAAATTTGATTGTCCGCTTGAAAAGCTTCTCATCCTTTCTCTATTTCGAAAAGAGTTTGTGATGGTTTTTGATTACTTATAACTTGCAACGTATGTAATTTAACTCTTTTATGGTATTTCCGATGACAAAAAAACTTGATGATGATTTTATTCAGTTAATGACCTACTTCCGAATCGATCCTAAATGTTGAATATAACTTCGGTTGTAATGACAATGTAATTCCTTATTCTTGAATTATACTGACTGCAACTCAATTGAACCAAAATAAAGTCTAAGACAGAAAAAAGAAAAAAAAGTAATTTCGTAATGGGTTATTGATGTGAAACACTGACCGATAATATGTGACATTAATTAATTATTACGTTCGGGGTAACATTCCTTGATTTGATGTAGATGTGGTGATCCATGAATTTAATCAAAAATAACATAATTCTGAATGATAATCTCTCGACATTTCAGATAATACAAAATGAAATTTTTCGAATTGATTCGATTTCATCCAACAAATTTGTCAAAAATTGCTTGAAGCTGATAAACATAGTTTCCGGGAAAAAAACAGATGTTTTATGCAATTTTTGGACCGAACTGTGAAAATTTGAGGAGAGTGGAATTTTTTTTCTTAAAGTTGTTCATTTGAAATATGTGTAATTCCACAAAAAAATTTATGAACAAAAATTGAAAATGAAAAGTTGAATTGTTGAATTAGCAGAGAATAACGTTCTGCACCAAATTTGAAACTTTACAGTAGAAAACATTCGATTGAGTGATATAAAACCAATATAGAATTTCATAATTCTATGTTTAATAGATTCTCAGCAATAATTTTTTTGATTTAATTCTTCAAAAATTCATGTATCGTGTTCTGAAGCTAAGGCGATCAATATCGAATAGAAACCGATTTTTGTATAAGATTTTCTGTCAGAAAAAAGCTCTGGACAACGGAAAATGATCAAGTACATTTTTTTAATTCGTTGTTTAAATTCTTGGCTACCCAAAACATGAACTGTAAAAATTTCCGGAGGTTCAAAAATAATAAACTAATAAAAGCACCCATAACATAAAATGAATGAAAATTAAAACTAATCTCTATTTTCACCAATTCCTGATTCAAAAATAATTTTTCATCGGACTGTGTCATCCAGCAGGAATCTCGTTTCCTCGATTTGAAATTGTCGAAGGTTTTTTATTCAATTAGGGAACATTGCCAAATAAGAATTTATCTTTTGTTGATTTAGCGTTATGAGTTTTTCCATTATCATATCGATAATTAGACTGACGATAATATGAGATATAAATTGGTTGCTAATATATTTTCAGCAATTGAATTGATATAAAATTCGAATTATTTTGACTATCTTTCATGAATGACGAAAAATCAGCTGGATGACGAAATATCAGTTGGAAAAACACCCTTACCATTACTATACAAATTCGCCAATTCCTGCGCCCCTTTGTGTTGGGGCCCCCATCTAGGAAATATCTTCTCCTCCTGTCTTATGGCGCAGTTTGCATTCGGATCGTCCTCCAACATCGAATTCTCATAAATTTGTTTATCTGTTTTCACAGGAGCCAGGATCTTGTTGGCCATATTGGTACCGATTTCCAGTTGTTGCTCGGTGTTGACCAGCACATCCTTCACTCTTTGTGAACACGTCAAGGAAAGTGGCAAAGCCATAATTCGATCAGAAGATAAGTTCAGTAGGTCTCAGAAACCGAATGTGATTGGCTACAGCCCGCTTTCAATTTCTGTACAATTTTTTGATTGACATGCCGGTAGATTGTAATGCACAATGGAAAGTGGAAATTTTTATGTTTGAGGACTTGATTGAGAACCTGTGGAAGTTGTTGTTTTCTACTTTCTATGTACTTTTTTAATGAGCGTAGCGAGAAATCAAAGTTTAAAAAAATATTTTGGCGTCTTTCATAACGAACCGCACTTTCGCTAAGGCATTTCCCGGTGAAAATTGCAGCTTCGGCGCGCTTTTCCGACGACCTAAAGCGTCCCACCTTTTACGAGAGCGCGTTCGAACTGAAACAGTTGAATGGGTTCACGTTTTCGCGCGCACTCGAGAGCGCGTCAAGCTTCACGCTCAAATGTATCGGTGAAAAAAGCTCAGTATTTCGGGGATAAAAATTATCACTTCGCAGGTTCCGATGAAGGAAAGTGAATTCGTGGTCGAAAGCGAAAGTTTGAGATTCGTATTGTTACGTCTAAGATTGGTGGTGAGGTCAATATTCTATCGAACCAATATTCTATTGACCTATATTATTGTGGATTCAACCACAGTTTTGAATTGTGTTACAAATTCAAGATTTATAATGAGGGGTAATATCGATTTTGTCGTCACAAAAGGGGTAGCATAATGCTATAATTGTAAAGTTCGAGGGAGTCGTTGGAGTAGGTATATTACACAAAAAGTTGAGAAAAGCAGTTTTCCCGAAAGAATATAGTACTCATCAGCAATCACACCGATCAAGTATCATAAAACCTACACCAGTTCAGATAAACTGCATTTCTTACTATTTTCCTCATTTTGTGTTTTTTTTTCGATTTCCGCTCTCTAACATCTAAACGATGCGATTTTCGGCAATGAGTATTCTATACAATTTAATTGACCATTTAATTTTCAAAAATACCAGTGCAATTGCGATTCTACGTCGAATAGATAATGAGATATGACACTTTCCGTTTGGCCAATTTCTTCCAAAAAGAACCATTCAGCAACTTCGTGAATAATTAGAGCAATTTTGCATTTTTCGGTCTTCGCTCTGTAACTCTTAAACGATGCAATATTTGAAAAAATATTCAATGAAATGTTATTGTCCATTGCACAATATAAGTGCAATTGCAATTTTATACGTCGAACATGGGATATGGGACTACACGTTTAGCCGATTTTTTCCAAAAAAAAAACAATTTGGCAACTCGGGGCAATTCGGGAACTTTTTTCGGTTTTCGCTCTGTAACTTCTAAACGATGAGATTCTTGGTTAAGAATATAAAATGCAATTTTGTTGTCCCTTGAATTTGCAACAATATGAGACACGGCACTTCTCGTTTGCCGATTTTAAAAAAAAAAGAACAATTTTAATCTTGTCGCCGTCGGATATCGATACAATAAGTCCTACTGAAAAGTAGTGAAATAAGTTTTTTAATAAATTTATTCAACTTTAATGTCAGTACAAAATCAGGCAGATAGCACTTTTAGTTCTGTCAACTATAAACTTTCAATTCCATCGGATGGGTATATTTGAATTATCGAGGGAAAAATTCAGTTGGCCATATCTACGGAACCCTACGGCGCATTTCGTCCATTGACGAACTCAACCGGCGCATTTAGACATTGAGCGTACCCTGAAAATTTCAAAAGTGTAGGCTTCTTCTTTTGATATTCACCTTGTTCACGGACGGTCGGACAGAATTGAATTTTACCAGGCATTCTTCATATGTGAGTCCAACCACATAGTTTAAGACCATTCTCGGCTAAAAATTCGAAAATTACATACATTTGGGCGAAATGAAACTAACGCGCAAAAATGAGACTAATAGCTACTGAAAAGAATTTTGAAACTTTTGATTGCCCCTCGAGAAGCGTTTTCGAGACCACCTACTGTTTTGAAGCCCAACGAAAATAGGTATTCAGGGTGTTTCATGAGTGGTTGGCCATAGCCTAGTGGTGAATGCAGTTCATCCAGGCCTTTCAGAAAAGTTGCTTGTTTTGTATCCTAAGGCTATTAGTTTAGGAGCAGGCGCGCTCCCACGGGGGGGGTACTGGGGGTAATTACCCCCCCCGGGACCGTATTTTCAGCACTCAATACATACTTTACTTCCTTCTTAATTCCAAAATACGGTCACTACCCCCCCCAGGATCAATCTCTGGTTAGAAAATACGGTCACTACCCCTCCCAGACCCAATCTCTGGGAGCGCCACTGTTTAGGAGATACAGGCATTTCTCTAAGTAATGTAAAAATTATAGATTTCGAGGCTTGAAAGATAAAACAAGATATTCTGAGAACTGCTTAGGAAATATTGATATTCCTTGAGCCATTCGGAAGGAATTTTTGAAAGTGAACAAATCCATGAAATTTTATCAAAATCGGACCTCAGATTCCAAAGTTATGGCTATCGTAAATTCAGACCGAAATCCATAAATCACCCTGTAACTTCTGAACTAATAGCCTTAGGATACAAAACGAGCAATTTGTCTGAAAGGCCTGGATGATCTTCATTCTTCACTAGGTTATGGCCAACCATTCATGAAACATCCCGTATAGCTATGAAATATTTTGTATTTGGAGGATGATGAATAACAACGCACTAAAAAATGATGTGAGTGTAATTCTCGTAGAAAAAAATCTTCATTTGAGTGAATATATTTTATGGAATAAAGGGATTATTGCGCCAAATTCAAATAACGAATTCTCACTGCACCAAATGTCATTCCGGCAAATTTATAACTGTTGAATGCACGAACTGCTGGGGAAGATATGATAAAAAAGTTAGGTAAGTACTTCATTTCAGTTAAGCAGTAAATCTCCCTCCCAGGACGTTGTACTGCTGTATTTACCCAAACTTATTACTTGTATGTACTGATAAGGTCCTACTGCACTTAGATTTCATTGAATAATAAGGACTGAGGTTTCAAACGATGAATCGATATTTTGAGAACGTTAATTGTACAGCAGCACTAATATACAAACAATCATGAACCTTTGTCACGTTTAGTGGAAATCGTTAAACTGGATTTTCACATATTCTCACGAACATGCATAAAGTAGAGCAAAACACAAATTTACACGAAATCACCGGTATTAACCTCTAAAACACAATTATCCCAGTTATAAAAAACAGATTCAGAATAATAACTATAATTCTGAAAAAAGCAACACAATAAGATTTATTTGTATTCGGAAAACTTTTACTGTGTTTGAAATGTTGTTCCCAATTTTTTTTTCCATTTCTAGATATCGAACAGGTCACATGGCGCATTTCAACTACATATATCTTAAACAGAAAAAACAGGACTATCTGATTTTTTGTTATCGCTGAGCCTCGGGGATGTTTTCGTCACACATCTAGGCAATAGGAGGTCGACCCGGATAAAAGGTATAAAATAAAGTAGTTCACTAGTTCAGGCTCTATGGAGCTGAATTGGCGATAGTGTTGCCAATAGATGGTTTGGGGGTGAAATAATCTGGAATTTGCTTCGTGGTCAAAAATTGAATCACTGGCAAGGTTTTCATAGATGAAAATAAATAAAATCGAATTTTTTCACCAATTTATTTGTTCAAATCGATATAACTGTTGTTGATGAAGGAAACTAGAAACCATCAATATGAATAATGAAAAAGTTCAAATCGAATGAACATCAATATGTTATCATGAAAATTCTTTAAGGTAAACTTCAATAATACATTATTTATCCTGGTATTATCGTACTTACTCTAACGACCCCACTTAGAGTTTGCCTGATAAATTTTTAATCAGACACGTCAGCACGATGTGCATCAATAATTCAAAGAGAAAAATATATATTAGATATCTCAACAAGAATGCCTTTCTTTTGTATTTGGAGGTAGCTTGTTGGATATTATTTATCAACGAAATTTAAAAATGGAGAAAACAATGAAAACAAATCTTCTCAAGGTTTCGGAAGAAATAAGTTGGGTACTTATACTTGGTTGATTCAATATTAATATCGACTACCTAGTTTAACTCAAAAACTCATCCGATAGAGCACAATACACGGACGGATTATCCGTACAGTTCTGATACGTAGAGATTCGATTTTACAGATCCAGATGTGAGATTTTACACCAAAAACGGACGGATTTGATACCATACACGCACTGATATATGTACGAATTTGGCTCGCCACGTATCAGATATGACAGATAATGCGCCCGTGTATGTCGCCCTATTATGAAGGATATTCGAGAAACCTCATACATAATTGACTTAAAACCATACGGATAATTCAAACTTCTCCCATATAAACACACACACGTTGTTTGTTGTTGTTCACTTCTCGAGTATTTCAAACAATTAAAAGTAGATGTCGCCCACTCCGCGGTTCTTCCCTATAGTACTCCATATCTATGTTCTCCGTTCTGATGCACCGAAAATTTCGAATTGTAGTTCAAACGTTCTTCATTTAACCTTAAATTTTTGGAAATATTTAGAATTTAAAATAAATAAAAATGAGCAAGAAGTTCTGCCCCTACTGAGCGATGAAATATTTCAAATATACTGAGTAACCTGTAACATTTCTGAAGAAAGATAATTGATAGCTATGTCTTGTCATTATAAATTGAGATGTTTATCCAAACTTTTCATTCGTAGTTTTTGCACGTCTTCTATACCCAAACCTTTGAAGAGCATCAAATCAAGATCAAACAAAACGTTTGTAAGATAATTCTCTATTTCCTGTCACCAGAATATTTATAACAATATTATTTCAGACCCAATCTTTCATAGATTTGAAACAGGTCAAAACAATTGGTGGCAAAGGGGGAGATGGATGTATATCTTTCCTGAGTTTATTTGCAAACGAATTCGCAGGTCCAGATGGCGGCGACGGAGGAAACGGTGCTCACGTAATCTTCAAAGCTTCTAACAACGTTAAGGATTTAAGGAATGTATTAACACAAATTCAAGGGTGTGATGGAGTTAACGGAAGAAACAAAAATTGTCACGGAAAGAATGCAGATCATGAAATTATCGAAGTTCCAGTTGGTACTATTATAAGGAATGAGAATGGAATAATTGTTGGCGATTTATCTAGGAAGGACTTGATGTTTATGGCTTCTAGGGGGGGTGTTGGGGGTAAAGGAAATCATTTCTTCATTAGCGATACTAACCAGTCGCCCAAAATATGCCAGTATGGAGCTGCCGGAGAACAGATTCAGTACGTCTTGGAGGTTAAAAGTATGGCACACATAGGACTAGTAAGTGCAAGCAAAAAATTTAATGTTTTTCCTAGGTTCCTGTTGGAACACCCAGAAGCTCATTTGGCTTGTGCATTTTATGAAGTTTTTTGAACAATACCTTGAATTCGATTTAGTTTTCAACATATTTCATCAAATTATAGAAAAATGAACATCACAAAGGTTGTTTCTTCTTTCAAATTAAATAATACTGAGCTTTTCTTCGAACTGTGATAACTAATTGCATGACATTTGGTATAAAATCACTTGCTATCTCCTAGCTCAAGAATCCCATCCATGAAATTAATAGGATAAAAATTAGGGAATTATAACGTAAAAAAATGACCTTATCTTATATTTCTCTAAAATATGTTTCAGATTGGTTTCCCAAATGCTGGAAAAAGTACATTATTGAGAGCAATATCAAGAGCAAGCCCCAAAATAGCACCATATCCTTTTACAACATTGAAACCTCAACTAGGAATAGTAGAGTATGACGACTATGAGCAAATTGCTGGTAAATGCTTTTAAATAATTTTTTTGGCTTCAGGATATCTCTGATAACTCATCAGGCTTTTATGCAACAGTTGATATTTTTCAATTGAAATTTTTTTCAGTTGCCGATTTGCCTGGACTCATACCAGATTCTCATAAAAATAAAGGTTTAGGTATTCAATTTTTGAAACATGCAGAAAGGTGTATGGCGCTTATTTTTGTAGTGGATATTTCTGTACCTAAACCATGGGAAACTATAACAACTTTACAATTTGAATTGACACAGTTCAGTGAGGAGCTTGGAAAAAAACCAACTATTATTATTGCTAATAAAATAGATTTGCTTCAAGACGAGGAAACCATTGAAATCTTGAAGCGAGAAACAGAACTGAAGGTGATACCATTGAGTGCAAAATTGGGATCAAATGTCAGTGAATTTTTATTAGAAATAAGAAAAATTTATGATAAAAATAAAGAAATTGAAGAGTAGCAATTATTTCAATTCCAGATAAATTGAAATGAAGAAAAAACAAAATTATGTGTGATGCCATATACACAAAAAATGGTGGTAGACTCTTTTTGGAGATATTTTATAATGATCAACCATCATTTCTAAAATCAATGTCAAATTTTTCACATGAATTTTAAGGAACTTAAATAATGAATAAAACTCGTACTGAATGTATAAAATTGTATTCAAATATCAACAGCTCACCAAATTTCATTGAAATGACAGAATCGATTACTAATAAAATTACATGTGAAAATGCATTTGCCAAGGAAAGTTTAAATAAAAGATCGAAATTCACTAGTCGAGAAGTATGCCTCATTTTCCATGGCACTAGAGTAATAAATTAATAAACGAACAGACAATTTGGAAAGAAATATTGATTACGTAAGCTTAGCCTCAGCAAAAGACCTTGCCAATTCTAAAATTTCATCAACAGCTACACAATTACTTCCAGAAGCTTGTGCAGAATCAGGTTTACCACCCCCTTTTCCTCCTATTTTGGTTGCTACAGCTTGAACCCATTCATTGGCCTTCAGACCTTTAGCAATGGCATCTTTTGGCACGGAAGACAAACAGAACATCTTCTTGGAATCCTCATCAATTGTCACAAACAAGGCGGAAGTGTTGGGGCTCAAACTCTTGACTTGCTTGAGTGCACTGTCGAGAGCTTTCGTATTATTGAAGGCCTTGAGTTCTTTAACAATAACACGAAGATTCTTATTCTCGTTGAGGAACTCTTTGACTTCATCAACAACCTTATTTGCAACAGCAGCTTTTACAGCACGCTCTTTATCGTCTAAATTCTTTTTCAGAGTTTTCAAGGTGTTCCTTATTTCTTCTTTTTTCCAATAAGGTATGGTAGCTTGAGACACTTCTTCAGTTAGTTCAACAATTTGTTTAACATGATCCTTTGATTTTATTGCTTCTTTATCTTCTGCGATGGATGTTTTGATTTCATTCAATCGGTTTTCTAGGAATTCATTCTTTTTCAGAGCTTTCGAAGCTTCTGGGCCGGTAAGAGCTATAACTCTTCTTATTCCTTTAGCTATAGCTTCTTCACTTGCAATGACAAAATCACCAATATGACCAGCATACCTCAAATGAGTTCCACCACAAAATTCTATTGATGTGTTCTCACCAGCTGGAGAGAATGGATCTTTTTCAAGGTTTTCTACAGGAATTCCAATCGAAACAACTCTGACAGGATCGGGGTAGGTTTCTTCAAAAACAGCTCGAAGACCACGAATAGTTTTTGCAACAGCTAGGTTACTGTCTTTAGCGAATACCTCATCATTCTTACCAATCATTTCTTTCGACTGCATTTCCGCATTCTTTACTTGTTCTGTTGTCATTGCACCTTTGTTGGTAAAATCAAACCTGAGCCTGTCAGGAGCTACAAGAGAACCTCTTTGATCTGCTTCGGTTCCTAAGACTTTTCTCAGGGCATAATTCAGAACGTGAGTTCCTGTGTGATTGTTCATAATCAGTCTCCTACGGGATGAGTCGATATGAAGACTTACTTTGTCGCCTCTTTTCAAAGTTCCTGTGGTAAATATTGTTTGAAATTAATTGTAATGAAATTTAATAATTATTCATTTACCTTCAATGGTTCCTATATGGACGATGTAACCACCTTTGATTTGGACATTTTTCACAGAAAATTCCACACTTTCATCTCCAACTTTAACCATATAACCGGTGTCGTAAATTTGACCACCTTGTTCAGCATAGAAGTTTGTCTTGTCCAAAAGTACCCCACATTCTTGTCCTGTAGTAACTTCATCAACAAACTGTTTGTTGTAACGAAGAGCTATAACAGTCCCTTCACAAAGGGAAAACTTGTATTCCGCAGATACAGACTTATCAGCTTCATACTGATATTTGGCTGCATCGTCCGTTGGGGGAACACCTTTGTTTTGAAGTTCAGTGATGGAATGGACATCTAGGTTGATGGTGTCTTCTATGCCAGCCCCTTTACCCTGTTGAAGACATTTTGATGAATTTTCTAGTCGATTCATCCAGTGAATTTTATCGGAAAAAATGTTTGCTGATATTCTAATCGGTTCAAAAATGCGTATCTTTTCACTTCAATGAACAAGTCGAGGCCTAGAGATAAATCAGCCATCTCTTAGCAACAAAGAATCAATTATTTCTGGAAAAAATACCACGACATCCGCTGAAGAATATCTGTTGAGAAATCTTCCTAATATGGGAAATTTCATCAATTTGGTGCAAAGGAGTAGCGATACTGATAGTTTGAAAAAATATTTTGGATTTATTTTATTGAAGAGTTTTTGAACTTTATTTTGAGGCTATACAGGGTGTCCCAGAAGACGACGTCAAGCCGAAATTCGGTAATACACTAAGTCATAATAATTAATATTTAAAAAAATCTAAGTATATTGCATTTTCTTTTTTCGAGAAAATGCACACCATGTGACGGTTTTTGAACTCCTGTTGTTACAAATCTTCACTTTTTTCTAATTTTGTTTTTTTATGTTATCCTGAATAGTGCTTCTGTAACCTGTAACCTTTGATTGTAAGCCAACTGCTCCAGCTTGGAAGATAATGTCACTCTTTGCCGAACTTCAACTAACTGTAATGAAAAAAAATTGTACTACATGAGTTTGGCAAGTAACTTCAGAGGTTAGCGCATTTAATAAGGATTCTAAAATGGTATACACTACATCATTTTTAGTAAGTTGAAAGAAAATGGTTCGAAACTGAGTTTCTTCAAGAAAAACCTTTCTTTGCCTAATCTAGAAAATAATTTAGCCTGTGTTATACCATTTTAGAATCCTTATTGAAAGCGCTAACTTTTGAAGGATCTCGCCAAACTGATACAAGTACAATTTTATTTTAGTACCGTCAGTTGAAGTTGGGCGAAATATTAATTTAGCTGAAGCAGTTGGTTTAGAATCAAAGATTACAGGTTACAGAAGCACTATTCAGGATAAGATAGAAAAAATAAATATGGAAAAAAGTAAAGATTTGTAGCAGCCTGTTACCCGATTTCAACTTCTCAACCCTGTATAATCAAGAGAAATGAGGATGATTACCTGAGATATAAGCTGTGCTTGCTTCTTCGATTCTTCATAGGAGTTCACATCGACAGCAAGCCCTTTCTCTTCAGCCATAAGCTGAGTTAAATCCACAGGGAATCCGTAAGTATCATACAACCTCCAAGCAACATCACCAGGTAGAGTATTCGAATCACCCAATTTCTGTATGGTACGATGCAAGAGACTTCTTCCTCTGGTCAGTGTCTTCAAAAATTGTTCTTCCTCCTCATTGATGACATCGATAACGCTTTGAGGATCCTTTTTCAATTCTGGGAAGTTGTCTCCGAGTATTTCAACAACTGTATGAACTAAAGTGGCAAAGAAACCAGGTTTAGCATTCAATTTTTCAGTTGCATACCTGACGGCTCTCCTCAATATCCTCCTCAAGACGTATCTGTGAAATTATTGGAGAAATTAACTTACATGGTAATTTGAATAACGAGCTGTTAATTCTTACCCCCTTCCAGTGTTATCAGGGTAGCCACCATCAGATAATGCTATTGTTAATGTACGTGCATGATCTGCCAACACCCTATATGCCATATCAACACCATCGACATCTTCATTTCCAATTTTTCCTTGATAAGGAGGGGCCCCTGTTCCTTTCTGAATAGCTTCAAAAATGGGCACAAAAAGGTCCGTGTCATAATTTGACCTTTTATTTTGGATGACTGACACCAATCGTTCGAGACCTGTAAGATGATGTTGAAATTATGGGTACAAATAGCAAAAAATGACTTGAAAAATAAAAATAATGGATTGTTAGCTACTACTCGAAAAAATAATCATTATTTACCTAATCCACAATCGATGTGTTTTTTTGGAAGTGGTTTCAAGCTACCATCAGTCTCACGATTGAATTGAATGAACACAAGATTCCAGATTTCTAGAACATCTGGATCATCTTGATTAACCAACTCGGGAACTTCCCTACCTCCTATTCTATCGAAATGGAGCTCGGAGCAAGGTCCACAAGGGCCTGTTTCACCCATTTCCCAAAAGTTGTCTTTCATGCTGCCTGGTATAACGTGACTTGGAGGTAGGCCAAGATCCAACCATATCTGGCAAACAAAAATGATTAAATAATACGGATCTACATTGCATCATCTTTTGCAAGCGTGCAGAACTTAGAATTACCTGTTTGCATTCATTGTCTGGCTCTAAACCAGCTTTCGCATCACCTCCAAAATAGGTTACATACAATCTTTCTCCAGGAAGTTTGAGCTTCGCAGTCAAGAGTTCCCAAGCCCATGTACATATCTCTTTTTTGAAGTAATCACCAAAAGACCAGTTGCCCATCATCTCGAAGAAAGTGTGATGATAGACATCCTTACCAACATCATCCAAATCATTATGCTTACCACCAGCTCTGATACATTTTTGGGAATTAACAGCTCTGGTCAATTTGGCCAAGTCACTGTTGGGATCAACTGTTCCAAGAAATATGGGTTTGTACTGATTCATGCCAGCATTGGTGAAAAGTAAGGTAGGATCGTCCAGAGGAATCGTGGACGAGGAATGAATGTAATCATGATTTTTTTCTTTGAAGAAATCGATGTAGGCACTTCTGACATCTTTTGCGGTCATTGAAGTATTCATGCTGACTATTCTTCTTTGAAAATTTTGTTGTGGGAATGTGCACTTTCAAAACATATGGTTATTCACCTCCAACGTGACTGCACTTGCTGTGGGACCAAAAGTCAAAGAACTAGAACCAGTTCACGTTTACGAGTCAAGTTCCAATTCCTACTTTCATTCGGTGCAGAATGCAGATTCCACCAAAAATAACCTCAATTTCGGATTTGTAGTTCAAATTCTTATGAAAAAGAACAGTCTACAAAAGAACAATTTTTTATAGACGTCTGGCGACCTCTATCAATTATCGTTGGTCTTGCAATGGGAACATCGGGAAGGAATCTTTTTTTTGCAATGATAATTTATAGTAATCTATAATTCAGAAGTTTTCTTCAAACCTTTTCACTGACTAGATCCCGTATTATCTAAGAGATGTCTCCCCACGACGAATCCAAATTTGGTTAATTCCAGCGGGGTTTTTAAAATACTGAGGTGGGAAAATCGTAGTCTAGATATAATACTGTTCAATCTAAACCATTTCATATAAATGTATTGTCGAAAAAATTTAATGAAACGAATTTTCGGATTAAACCCCGATCATGATCAGCAACTATTATATTCGATATCCGAAAAGAAAACAACGACAATTTTTCGTTAAAAAATTCGAGAGGCGAAGTTCATAAAAATTCGAATATTCCCATAAAGTTCCGGGTAAAAAATTCTTTGGCGTGGACGCGTGGGACCGATAACATTTGATTTATTCACGTCGACAACCGTTGCGCCTTTTTCGCTACTTAATCCAAGCATTAGGGGGTGTTTACGACACGCACGCTCAAAATCCCTTTTTGAACGGTTAACGAAAGTGTTTATCTTTCCCATTCGTTGTCTGCTATAATCCCGATAATCCTCATTAACATTTGGGTTGTTCAGTATATTTTCTCGATGTTTCGACGAAGATATATCTCTCGGGGGTTCCTACCCGGAATGAAACCTTTTTAACTGCACATAACACATAACGAAATATTGATCACAAATATCTCCTACTGTCTGTATTGAGTTGTTCGTCGTTTCAATTGAAACAAGTATACAAATTTTCTTAGATTTTTAGCAGTTTATTGATTCGCAATGTACCGAGGAATTCTCTCTTCATGATGGGTGTTGAAAAATACTATATAGTAAGGACCAAAATAAATGAAGAAGTCTTAAAAAACATGGGTCCGCAAAGTTAACCCTTCGAAAATATGGAATATTATTATTTTTTACCTCCATTTTTATTTTGCAACTATTATCTCTTTGACATTATTTGAGATTATTTTTTCATACAAGGTGATCCAGGGTGACAACGTCAAATGTTCAGGATCTGTTTTTCAGAAGAAAATAAGATTTTATATTCCGATAATCATGTATCCTAACTTGATTAGTTTTCGATATACAGGTTTTTTTGGGAAAGAAGAGTTTTTTTATGAATGTTCAAAAATATTCAAGAGGGGATACTTTTAATATCATAAGAATTAAATTATTAATTCCAGTAGCGTCCAACAAGAGAATCTAATTGACATTAGGAAAAATCATTGTATACCACTGTTTTTTATTTGTATTGTAACGAACTTATGCCGGACCTTCTAGATACATCTACGCCATCCTCGACAGACCTCGACCCTTCGAGAACTATGAAGCGGATTTAAAACGACATCGGCCCGAAGGAGAGTAGTAGTACAGTACAGGACTTAATAGCGCGTGTAGATAAATTATTGAATGGTGTGAATAAATTAGTATTAGTCAACTGTAAATGAATTATTTGAGAAGAATTTGGACTATATTATATATTATATATTGGATTATACAATTGAAAACACTTAATTTTTGTCGTACCTCACGACGTTTCTGGAAATTAAAAACTATCATCTTGCATGTTACAGAAAAAAAACTCATTTTAGCAAAAATTAGCAAAGGTAACCAGGCACAATTTCGCCCACAATTGAGGATTTCTTCGTGCCTAAGTAAATAAGCCAAAATATTTTCTAAATTTTTTTTTTCTAAAAACAAAGCAAATTAGGACAAAAATTTTTATTTTTTCCTAGAAAACCGGCACTGAACGTTTGACGGTTTAATTTTGAGCCACTTGTACATGTTTCAATTCATTCGATAAATGTCTCGTCTTCACTTATATGTCGGGGGATACTTACCCCCTTTATTCCCCATAAATCCGCTTTTGCTTCGAACGTGGTCTCCGTTTCTTCACGTATACCAAAGGTATAAACCAGTGTAAATCCTGAAAACCCCATATAATAGAATTAAATAAGGATCACTGAGACTCGAATCCGCTGAAAGAACCTAAAAACCATCCATCACCTATCAATATCAGCCCCTTTTCAATATAATCCAACAGAAAAAGTTGCAGGGTATTATCGGCGGCGATTGTAACGGCATCAGAGGACCCTTCGGTGGCGCGGCAAGGTAAGACCGATGGTGTTTTGTCTATCGACAATGACAAAAAAACCATACGCCGAAGTCGTTTAGGGGGTTGAAGGGTCGAAGGGCAGGTCGACGCACGTGCTGGCGAAGCCGGGAGTCCTGGTGGCCCACGGATGCAGCTGCCTGGTGGCTGCACGTAGAGAATCACAGTTGCGGAGATGCTTGAGCTCGCCCCAAGAGGTAATTCGGCCATTGGCGCGCAGATTTTGATTGATGTTTGTATTGATTTCGAGGGATGATTTACAATATTGGAGATAGGCATTCCCATTTATTTGCAGAAAATAGGGAGGGGAACCTTGTTTTTAGGTCTCAATTTTTTTGTGGCAGCCACCATATAGATCACATATATTATATATTAATTGAGAACCTAAAATATGATACCAAATAATTTAAAAATTGTTTCTTGGATGTTAGGTATTAACCATACTATAGAAGGTAATATATTATTGCTGACCATTTTTCCTAAATATGACTGGAAAATATCAAAGAATTCCTTTTTGTTATTGAAGATTCATCTCACAATAAGTTATTTGAAGCAATTTGTATTTATTGTCTTTGATGTAAAGAAAACTTTTCAGATCTTTGAAGTATTGCCGAAAAACCATACGCTCAACAGTAATATTCTCCGCCTATTTCTGCGACGTCACTGGCCTCACGTCGTCATACAGATCCTCATCATCCTTGGTTTTATGTTGTCAGTTCTCCTGTATTGTCCTAAATCCACACGTGCTCTTTTATCCTTTTATGCCTTGCCTCGCTCCAAGATTAAGACGCAATTATAAGGGTGGATTTCTCGTTCCTACTATTACGGCGTCTTCATATGGCGTTGTGGGATCCATTAGGAATGTTATCTCGGAATTTTATCTTCGGATGTGAGAATATATTACTGAGGTATTAGTTTGGATCATTCAGGGAAACCCTCATAAGTTTTGTGTAGGTATAAGGGTGAGAGTCTTATCGAATATTATTTTGAGAAACGTAGATTTCGAATACCATGAAGGACAAAAGAGACCAAGAATGTGAAAACTTTGGAATAATCTTGTTTTATTCTAGAATAGCTTATACCAGTAAAAATATACATACAATCCGGTCTCTACTGAAGACTCATCACTGCTCAAATTGAATATCACATTGTTCTCGAGATTTCTCCGAGTTATCAAGGGTAAATTCAACTTTTTTTCTCCACTCTGACTAGTTTCCGTTCCTACGAGTATGACTGTAACCGAATCGAACATAAATAAACGAGTACCATTTCGAACTAGTTCCCTTACAAATTACCCCATTTCGAATGCTCCTATTTTCGATGATTTGTTGAAACGGCCCTACACAGCTTCCTCTGTAACAGCTTGAAAACGGCACCGAGTGGATTTGCCGACTTCAAAAACGAATGCACTTTACAACTTCCACTATTTCCGAATTTAAGTGGATGAGCCCTGGATGCGACACGAAGCAGGCGTTTAAATCTAATAAGTACATCCCGTTTTTTGCTCCCAGGCTGTTGGGGTGGTAATTTATGCATCTGTCTTATTAAGGGATAAGAGTGCGCGCGGGATTGCGTTAAGATATTTATGAACGGGATGAGATCAATTAGGGATTTCGGGTTATGGTTTCATGGGGGTTGATTTGTGTTTTTGGAGTTTATGTTCAATCTACATTATTAGAGGAATACGTTCGGTCTTATTTATGACACATAATTTATGCTCAGTGGGATGGAAATTGCCACATCGAGTAGGTTTATGACTTTTGGACAAAACCTGGAAAAAGTTTGAAATGAGAATAGCATGATCTTACTACTTCCTATTCGTCCGCATATAAAGCACCCATCAAAATGCGTCTGGGTAAGAAAAAGTTATGGACTTACTTTATGTACCACCATATGAGCTAGCTCAGTACAAATAAGAAATGAAACTATTCGTTCACATAGATGAAATGAAAAGTATAGTTCGAGTCTACATGAATTTATAATTGATGAAACCAAAATGTTGAAAACACAACAAGCGTGAATACAATCTCTAAGCAACAACACCCAAAGAAACTTTCCAGGATATACAACAGGAATTCGGTTACTTCTACAGGAAATTCCCCCTATATAAGAGGCAGCAGGAACATTTGTGGATTTAACGTGACAATTCCGGTCGTTTAAGTCCTCTTAAAATAACCAGTTTTACATTAGTTGATGCCATCAAACTGCAGTTTGTCATTTTACCTGGAAAATTATACGGTGATGAAAACCGGAAAATGCGTGACTACTCACAGAAATTTCTTGTTCAATAAACATTATAATAAGATAGTTTTATTCTTAGTTTCAAACTTCAGTTTCTACAAGAATTTCCAGTAATGAACACTAATCTAAAACAAGAATTCCTTCACTTATAACGGAACTGTAGTATCGATTCACCAGGAGTTTTCCGTTGAATTAAAGAACTATCGTTCATATATTCCAGTACTAGTTAGTTGTATATGAAGCTTTTAGCCTGAGATTTTACAGGAATTTTCTGTAGTAATGCATTCTATCTTAAGATAAAGAGTGACTTCGCTAATAGTTGTCTGGAATGGGGAGAATTTATATTTAATTTTATTTTCATTTTACAATATCTTCACATTATTTTAACGAATTAGAGAGAGACGTTGAAAACTAGTATTGAGAGACTCCATAATGAATATGAACAAATTTTTGTCCCTGATTCCGGACTTATATTAGCGAATTTGATTACTGCATGTCTTCAAATAATCAAATGCTTACTTCTTTTCTGTCGCTTTTCAATCCTTTGGTAGTATCTTTTGAGTTTTGTTTATTCGGTAACACCCTCTGTTGAGCAGTACGGTAAATGTTTGGCTGCCGGTGCAGATCCCTACAGATCTAATATTTCTTCCTTCCTCTGATCTGATCTAACCTGACTTTAACCTCTGTTTTCCTGTCGAACCCCCATTTCCCTGTTCCTTCCTACACTTTGTTTCTTAATCATATACTTACCCCCTTTTTGAGCGCTCGTACTACTTACACGAGGGCTATATCATTTCGTCACGATGTCTGTATTTTTCGAATTTCGAGCCGAAAATGATCCCAATCGACTATGTTCGACTCACTGATGACGAATCCGTCAAAAAATTCGAGTCTGTCCGTCCGTCCGGCAGTCCTTCCGGCCGTAAGCACGATAACTCTCGAACGGATCAACCTAGAGACTTGAAATTTTCAGTGTAGGTTCAGATCCCAAATGGCTCGGTAAAGTTCGTTAATGGGCCAAATTCCACCAGGGGTTCCGTAAATATGGCCGTTCAAAATTTTGTTCTCCTGATTACTTCGAAACTACAGATTCGATCAAGATGAAACTTTGCACTCAAATGGAGAATGAGGTGTTCAAGCTACATGTGAAATGTTTGTCCAGATTGCATGACCAGAACCATAGAAACCATAGAAAATTGTAACTTTTGAACGGAAACGCCTAGGGACTTGAAATTTTCAGGATAGGTGAGGTTCTGGAATGTCATGATGACGTTCATATATGAGCAAAATTATTCTAGGGGTTCCGTGAATATGGTCGTTTGAAATTCAGTTTTCTTGATAGTTTCAAAACTACAGATTCGATCGTGACGAAATTTTGTATACTAATGGAGAAATTTATACTCAAGCTACATTCCTCCAGATCACATGACCAGAACTATAGAAACCATAGAAAATCATAACTTTCGAACGGAAAGGCCTAGGGACTTGAAATTTTCAGGATAGGTGTGAATCTGAATTGTCGCGTTCACGTTTATCAATGAGCAGAATTATACTAGGGGTTCCGTAAATACGGTTGTTTGAAATTTTGTTCTCTCGATAATTTCGAAACTACGGATTCGATCGAGATAAAATTGTGTATTTCAATCGAGAATGATATATTAAAGCCACATTTTGTCCATATCGCATTTCCAGAACCATAGAAACCATAGGAAACTATAACTTCCGAAGGAAGAGGCCTAGAAACTTGAAATTCTCAGGATGGGTTTGGATCGCGAATATCGCGGTCACGTTCATCAATGAGCAAAATTAGACTAGGGGTTCCGTAGATATGGCCGTTCAAAATATTTTTTTCCTGATAATTTCGAAACTACTGATTTGATTGGAATGAAATTTTGCACCTAGCTGAGGAATAATGTATTCGAACTACTTGCGAAATTTTGTCCAGATCGCATCGTAGGTAGATACCGTAGAAAATTCTAGCGAATTATCGAAAAAAAATTAGTCAGCTGAAGCACTGACAAAGTCTAGAGTTTCTTCTAAGAATTGATTCATAAAACTGGTGGATGTACGAGCGCTCAAAAGATCCTGACTTCACGGCAGTGCTTTTCGTAATTTTTTTTGTATTTTCTAGGAAAAGTTATTCAAGAGTTAGTTATATCAATCGTAGATCGAAAATATTCATTTCTAGGTAGGAGGCCAAAAAATGCTAAAAACTATCGAATCGCTGTTGTTCGTTTCTTCGTCGGAAACCGATATTTTATTCCAAACAACTGTTAGCTAAACAAGATTTATTCCGGTAGAATAAGCTGAATTTCTGTGAGAAATACCAAACATTCCTGTAAAATTGAATGTGTCCATACTGTTAGTCGTACAAATGTTGTTGGGTATGGGTACAGATTATTCTCAGAACGTTCTTTTTGTTGTTGTAATAATAAAATTTGCGTTTGAACATCAGGAATTCATTTAACCAGAGATTCCTGGGATTCGTTTCTTCAGTGAATGAATAGCAAAAACAGACAGTTTCTGGTTTTGAACCCAGGGAAAAAGGCTGGAAAATTCATGTGAATAAGAATGATGTCTCTTAACCCTTTAGTGCCCGACGGTACTCCTGAGTACCAGTACTTTCGACGCGTCGTAAAATTTAGTTTTCTATATTCTGCTTTTTTTATTTAGCATATATTGTTGCTGGTGGTTATACTCAGTAGGTTTATAATTCAATAATAAAAATTCGAACAACTTTTCTTGGGAAATTTACCATTTTTCATCAGGACGCAGAAGTACCGTCAGGAAATATGGCGAGCAGAAGAATTCAACAGTGGTATAAGAGACCACTTTATTCGAAAGAAATAGAGAGGACATTGCAAATGAGATCCTCAACGAAGATTTACCGTTAGATAATAATATTTTAACAGATGAAGAAGAGAGTGGCTCTGAAAATGCGGATCCTGATTTGAATAACGATTCTATAGATATTTTTCGATTTCTTTGGTTGATACCTAGTAATATCAGTAGTTATTCTGAATTTTGTGGAAAAATTCAATGAAACTGAGGAATGAAATATTTCAGTTACAGAACATTTCATTGACACCATAAATTACATTTTTCCTTACGGTAGGTACTTAAAAGTCCATATTTTGGATTTTTTTTCAAAATTGAAAATAAAATTCTGAAAAAAATTGAGTTGTATTTCAAACCCTTCAAAAAACATGAAACAAGAAAAAAAATCTGTAAATTCAAGTTTTTTCAGTATTCGGGCACTAAAGGGTTAATAGACTATGCTCGGAATCCTTCAAACCGATGTTGAACAATTATTAGAACATATTATACAGTTTGAATGAAACAAACTGTTGCGGAGATCGGACAAGAATTCCTCACTAAAGTCACATGTCTTCTCCAACAGAACTCCGTCCCTGCTCTTTTAGAGGTGTCTAAAAAGACCTAATGAACCCCAAAACAATAACTAGCATGTAACGATATGCGAACATCGCAATCAATTATTACAAGTGTGAGCACCGAGGGATATGAGCTTCTAACGACCTATTCTGGACAGAATATACTCATAAAAATAAATATATGGAAACAAATATTCTGAAACATAATTTTTCCTATAACCAAGCCATTCGGAAAGTAAATCCGTTAACTACGAGTTTCTTTAAGGCTGCTACATAGAAACTTGCCACCAGCTCCTTCGCCAGGAACTTGGTGAATTCTCCTTTCAGTTCTTCCCCTATGTCCAGATTTTTTTCTTTTAAATGCTCCTGGGTCTGGTTTGTAGGAGGCACCACATCTGAGGCTATCTAGCCTCCCAACTAAGGTCGAAAAGGTAATATCCTAAATGCGTGCAGGGCATCGTGTTGAGGTCCCTCCTCTATATAGAAAGCATTCAAAGTAAATTAGAATTTATCAATGATTTTCTACTGCCTTTTTGCAACTTATAATAAAACCTATAACGAATGTATCCAGTTTTCATTAGAGCTTCGTCAACATGAATGAGGAAGAACAAGTTACTCCAAATAATTATATACTCAAAACTTTCCTTCTCTTTCGCAAAGTTCCGTTACTGGAAAAGTTAATAACACCTATCGAAGAACACATAAAGTTAGAACCTATAATATTCAATTTTAACTTCGACAGGAAATTGAATCCACCAGGGTTGAAGTCTGCTGGAATATACCTCTGAGAAGTATAAATGCGACTTTGCCCTTCTGCGTCTGGAAGTACTTCGAATTTAATAAGTTTGAAAGCATGAACACTCCCTGTCATTTATCATAAAGAGGAAAAGAGGCGCCACAGTTTGGGAAACGCACCTTTGTTGCGTTCGGAAGAGAAGAAATATTCCAATAAAATACAAAACGCAATAGGGCTAATGTAGGTAGAGTACTGAGATTTATATTTTGAAAGTTATTATCATTTGTAAATTGAATCTAACATGTCGAAGAATCGAAGATATTTTATTGATAGGAGGATAATTCAAGATCCGTCTGAAAAGTGCCCATTTGGAGTTGTTCTCCTCTCTTGGAAGCTTTCCTCTCAGGAGTATGGAGAAGAATGATAGAGCCTAGTCCGGAGGGCATAAACCTTTCCTCTTCTAACGAAACGCGTAGATTTCGATGATATTTCAGTAAGTTTGCGTGTTTTTATTGAACTCTAATCTCGTGTTCGGACTCCTGCCAACCCTGTATAAGACCATAACTGGGAATTTTGTTTGCCCACGTTTCAATCGATCTGAACATTACGTTGAAAAAATTTAACAGATCGGCGAAAATTATTCGACAATTATATTTTTCAAGAAAATATTTGGACGAGTCATCGTTTGTTTCCCCACTGATGGCGCGTAATCCAAACACATCGCAACCCAATTAAACCTCCGAATAAATAAATTTTCTTTGTCATTACCATCCATGGCGTCGTTATTAAGGCAAATTAGTCCAATAAACGGCTGACAATAAAGTGACAACATGATCTCACATAATGAATTGCTTCAATAAACTGTTATGTGACATGACGCGTAGACGATAAACAGAGACAGGATCTCATTTTGCTCCGAGCTTTTAACAGTTACAATGTCCCGACGAAATTGTCCCATATAAAAAAGGAATTCCCACGGCAAAGGTGAGAGCCATGAACGAAGCAAATTCTTCTCCTGTTGAAACTTGCAATTTGTGAATCCGGAAATTTCGAATCCCATCGAAAAATTTATTTAATCTGAATTCGAATAATTGAAGTGTAAATATCTAATTCCCCCTCGAATCCCGGATTTTTTTTCATCCGGAAAACTCCTCAAAGCTCTGCCTGATTGGTTTTCGTCTGTGGCGTGAAATTGCCAAAATATTCAAACATCGTTGAGAAATGTTCTTGCACAATATTCAAATTTTCATCCAGGAAATATCGAAAAGCGATGAAAATGTAATCAAAGGATCGACAGTTTTCTTTTTGAGCACTCGTACTACTTACACGAGGGCTATGTCATTTCGTCACGATGTCTGTATTTTTCGAATTTTGAGCCGAAAATGGTCTCGAACTACTATGTTCGACTCACTGATGACGAATCCGTCAAAAAATTCGAGTCTGTCCGTCCAGCCGTCCGGCCGTAAGCAAGATAACTCTCGAACGGAACAACCTAGAGACTTGAAATTTTCAGAGTGGGTTCAGTTCCCGAATGCCTCAGTTGAGTTAGTTAATGGGCCAAATTCCACCAGGAGTTCCGTAAATATGGCCGTTCAAAGTTTCGTTCCCCTGATTACTTGAAAACTACAGATTTGATCGAAATGAAATTTTGCACTCAAATGGAGAATGAGGTGTTCAAGCTACATGTGAAATTTTGTCCAGATCGCATGACCAGAACCACAGAAACCATAGAAAATTGTAACTTCCAAAGGGAAATGCCTAAGAACTTGAAATTTTCAGGATAGGTGTGGATCTCGAATGTCGTGATCACGTTCATCTATGAGCAGAATTATACTAGGGGTTCCGTAAATATAGTCGTTTGAAATTTAGCTTCCTTGATAATTTCAAAACTACAAATTCGATCGTGACGAAATTTTGTATACTAATGGAGAAATATATATTCAAGCTATATTTCTCCAGATCGCATGACCAGAATCATCGAAACCATAGAAAATCATAACTTTCGAACGGAAAGACCTAGGGTCTTGAAATTTTCAGGATAGGTGTGGATTTGAAATGTCGCGTTCACGTTTATCAATGAGCAGAATTATACTAGGGGTTCCGTAAATACGGTCGTTTGAAATTTTGTTTTCTCGATAATTTCGAAACTATGGATTCGATCGAGGTGAAATTTTGTATTTTAATCGAGAATGATATATTAAAGTAATATTTTGTCCAGATCGCATGACCAGAACCATAGAAACCATAGAAAATTGTAACTTTTGAACGGAAAGGCCTAGGAACTCGAAACTTTCAGGGTGGGTTTGGATCGCGAATATCGCAGTCACGTTCATCAATGAGCGGAATTAGACTAGGGGTTCCGTGAATATGGCTGTTCAAAATATTTTTTTTCTGATAGTTTCGAAACTACTTATCGAATTGGAATGAAATTTTGCACCTATCTGAGGAATAATGTATTCAAACTGTGTGCAAAATTTTGTCCAGATCGCATCATCAAGACCATAGATACCGTACCCTAGGCATTTCCGTTCAAAAGTTACAATTTTCTATGGTTTTTATGGTTCCGGTCATGCGATCTGGACAAAATTTCACATGTAGCTTGAACATCTCATTCTCCATTCGAGTGCAAAATTTCATCTCGATCAAATCTGTAGTTTTCAAGTAATCAGGAGAACAAAACTTTGAACGGCCATATTTACGGAACCCCTAGTGAAATTTGGCCCATTAAGGAACTTAACCGAGGCATTTGGGATCTGAACCTACACTGAAAATTCAAAGTTTCTAGGTTGTTCCGTTCGAGAGTTATCGTGCTTACGAAAGACGGCCGGTCGGACGGACGGACGGCCGAACGGACAGACTCGAATTTTCCGACGGATTCGTCATCAGTGAGTCGAACATAGTCGATGGAGACCATTTTCGACTGAAAATTCGAAAAATACACACATCGTGACGAAATGATATAGCCCTCGTGTAAGTAGTACGAGCGCTCAAAAAGACCAGGAAACTAAACAGGCAAACGAAGAAGATAATAGTAACATTGAAAGATCACAGAAACGAAGAGATAAGAAGAATAGTAAAGATACCAGTCAGAACGACAGACGATCAGAAAAGCAAATAGGCGACCAGCAAATAACCAAGCAATAGATTACCTTTCTAGGAAAATACAGAAGAAAAATTCCTTTATTCAAAACAAAACGTCGAAGTGAGTTCCTATGTGGGGGTGCCTTATTATGCAGGAGCTAGTGGATATGCCTTACTTTCGAGTCCACAATTTGCTCAGGTATAAAAAACACATCTCCTTCCTCATCGAAGAGCGCTCTGAACTTCGGCGAACTGTAAGCCACAGTGGAGAAACAATGATATCTTTGTAGAAAAAATGAATCAAAACGATAGAGCCCGATGACTTATTTTGATATTAAAAGATGCAAATTCGAAATCGGTCTCGGGTAATAGACTACGTTACTCAAAGCACCCTGTATAAATGTGGAGGTTGAATTTCAAAGACCTCTTTTTGCTGCCTACCAGATAATCGATTTTCCCATTATGATTGATTTTGATGAGGAAATCTATTAACTTCTTCCGGATGCCTTAAAGACACCATATCTTCGTCGAAAAATTGAATGAATCAATCATATCACTACGGAAAAACGTTCTGACGAAAGTCATCTGTTTTCCTTTCAATACACACAGCGAAGTTTCTCCAGGAAATCTTGGTGAACTTAACTTTTCACAAAATTCAAGTTGGTATAATTGGTATAACTGAACGAAAAAAATGTTGTGCAAAAACAAAGTCAATCGTGAATTCTTCACAAGGTATAAGACTATCTATTTCCTCTTCATAACACGAATAGTAACTTTTTTTATTTACCCTGACTTATGCTCAACCTGCGAACGGCATTCCTAACCAATGAAAATAACCGTGGTAATAAATCAAATAAATGTGGCCTGTAATTAAATGTTACTGAAAAACTTTCAATCTCTGGCGAACAGTAGAAGGCATACAAGTGGGTAATAAGTAGTCTGAAAGAATAAGTAGTAAATAATTGATCTGATAACAAAACCTGTTAACGTTTCACGAGATTCGATACTTCGGAAAGAAATATGGACTTGATCAGTCGAGTTTTTTGATATTGGACATAAAAATGTACACTCCTACTTTGATTGATAGGTTCTCAAATGCTTGATGGACAGTTGAACGTTTTCTTCCATTACGCGTACAGCAAATTGAAATTCTCAAGTTCGTACTAGGTGAAAAGACTGAGGTGAAGATAATTTTATCCCTTTGTTTTAACGAACTCGAACTATGAGTAATTTTTTGGGTTTGTTAGACACTGTTGGTTTGTATAAAATGTGTCTTTGATATGATTTGAATATTTCAACAGATTTTTCGAACTCTAAAATAATTGATATTGGGAGATATGTCTGGAATACCAATTGTGACAGAATTATTTTTCTAATTGGATATGCCTTGAAATAATTCTTGCTCACAAATTACAATCAATCCGAGGCACTCAGATTGAAGAAACTTCACTCTACCACAACGAATTCCTCCCACAAAACACAATTAAAAGTTGGAAATAACGTTATTCGAAAGCATGCCACAAACTTGATACTAGAACCCTGCTATGAGGGTATCATGAAAGTTTACCTCTCGGAGTCAGGCTTAATTCCACCAATTAAAGACCTCAAATATACCATTATCGAATTAACTCTCAATTAAATAATTTTCTCTTGAACTGATAACTTTTACATCACTCGGAAGGGTGCTGACACGCGTTAAACTTAATTGGTGATTACTCTTCACGAAGTTGTATATTTATTTTACAGACAGTAGGTTTTCCATTCAAGGAATACAATACAAGGCAACAATAAGATATTTCTGAATCGTTTCGCCTCTTCATTTGCATGTGCAAGCTTGTGCTTGATAAGATGCGAGGCTGATTCTTGTTATTTTATTTTTTTCCGATTGATTCTTCAGAATATATCTTGAAATTATTGAATGTGATCTATATGGAATTATAACCTAACGTGAAACAATTATTGTGTATCATTCAGTATAAGTACTTATAACAAAAGCTTCATGAGTCGCCAGCATAGAGCCAGCTGTCGCTTCTATTTTTACAGAGTATTTTAGCTCTACCACAGTGAATTTTATGGGTGTGTTTTCTATCATTGGTCGTATGGGCTATTAAATTATTTCCTTCCGATAACAAACGACGGATTTATAAATAGTTTCTGACCCCTATTGGATTTTTTCTTCTGAGAAATTACAGCGGATGTATATTTTCGATATGAACGCATGGCTGCTGATGCAGAATATGGAAATTAATTTGCCTATCGCTTTCAATCCTCTCTGTTCAAGGGCTCTATTTCAGAGTGCTTTGTGCTGCTTCTAAAAATGCTTGAATTAAGGGGGGAAAAGGGCACTAACAAGGAACGCAGAAATATTTAATTCGGATATAAAAAGGTTAAACGTTTTTCAAAAAATTATAAAAAGCACTGTCGTGAGCTTTTTAGCGCTCCTTCATCCATCATCGCATTTTCCAGTTTTAGAAACCAATTGAAGAAATTTTTGACGCTGTCAAAAAAATGACAGCAGCTCTTCATCAATTATGCCGAATCAACTATTACAGAAATATAAGGATTTTTTATTCAATAATTCGTTGGAATTTACAATGGTTCTGATTATACGATCTGGAAAAAATGTAGTTTGAATATATCATTCTCCATTAAAATACAAAATCTCGTCACGATCGAATCCGTTGTTTTGAAATGATCAAGAAAAGAAATTTCAAACCACCATATTTCCGGAACCTCTGGTTGTATTTTGACCAATAACCGCGGCATTCGAGATTCGAACCTACCCCGAAAATTTCAAGTTTCTAGGTCGTTCCATTCGCGAGTTATCTTCTATACGGCCGGACGGCCGGACAGACAGACTCGAATTTTTCGACAGATTCGTCATCAGTGAGTCGAACCTTGTCGATTAAGACCATATTCGGCTTGAAATTCGAAAAATACAGACATCGTGACGAAATGATATAACCCTCGAGTAAAAAGAACGAGCGCTCGAAAATGACGTGACGTGCAGTGAGGAAAGCTCTTTTCTGTGTACCGAAGCGGCCTTCAGTATTCACTGTCAGTACGACAACTACTGTCATTTATTTTTATAAACTTCAAAAGGTGGAATCAATTATATTGAATTCACAAGAAAACTTAATTTTTTTCTATTCTATTTATTCATTAAAATAATGCCATCGCACTATAAACAACTCGAGAAACGTAAAGTCTAAAGAAAAATTTTTCGATTATTGATCTGACAGGAGTTCCTTGTTATGTCAAATAAAATATTGATAAATTTTTCAAAACCTGGTAGACGCATCGTGAATCGAAAAATCATCACATGTAAATATCTCTATTTTTCCTTCAAATGCCTTTCACTGGCAAGAATGAACGAGAGTATTCATTCATAACCTCTATGGTATCGAGTTAGAAAGTTTGTAAAAACCTGAAAATGTGAAACAAAACATTTAATGAGGCTAGGATAAGATTGTAAGAAATTTTCACTCGACTGCGTTTCAGACGAAATTTGGAAAATGAACGAACTGCATGTGAATAAAGTTTACAACTTACCAAAATTCGGATTCGCTGCGAATTTGCATATTTCTTTTCATTATTCAGAATTGAGGTAATTTCCTTGAGGACGACAATTTTAGAATATTACATCTTGAAGTTAGACCGATAAATAATTATCGTAAACTATCCGATACCTCACGATGCAGATGACAACGAGGCCAACGAGGGGAAATTTTGTTGACAAGCACATGGACCGGCCGGTCTAATTTAGAAAAGAAATAACTAAATTTCTCTAAATGTATTTATTCATTTATGTTATTTATGTTTATGTTTATATCCCGACTCTCCTAGGTCTCTGTGAGACAAACCATAAGCTCAGAGCTTGTGCGAGTTAGGAGACCCGGTTGTGTTTTGTGTAGCCTTTGTTACTGTGTCCTTACGCCACCTGAGGCACAGCACTGTTAATTGTTCACCCAACAGTGAAATCCATTAGTTGCATATTGTTGTGTACTAGAGTATCGAATATTTCAACAAAGGAAGGAAAGACCTCAACAAAAATACAAAAAACTATGTTGAGTATTCCAAGGTGCAGCCACTTATTTCGTACTGATTTTCTGTGTGGAAAGTGAACAAATAACTTGCTAGGCGTTCAGTATAGATAAACACATGCACACCATTTTACTTCAAGAACTCAGAATTTGTTTCTCACAGAACTATCCAGATATCCTTACTCTCAGAATTCTACAGTGATATGACATCACAAGTACGTCAGTGACACATGCAGGCGTTTTGGCGCGAATTTCAAAATCAGTTGAAAAATTAAATACTTCTTACCCAAATTATCTTATATTGAAATTGATATTTTTTGTCAAACGGATATGTGCGGAATGAAAATATCCGTTTTTTGGAATTGTCTTCAAGAACCAATTCATTGTTCAAAATGATTTTCATTGCGTTAAATTTTCATGAAACTATCCCGGTATTGCATATGGATTTTGCTTGAGTTCAGCACTAGCTTCCTCGCTTCATTTGGCTGTAAATAGAGATCTGCGATAACTTTTATTGAGGTAATAAACTGTAGGAGCTACCCTCGAAATAGAATATAAATAACGTAATTCATATCAAATGAAGACTGATGATGTTGACAAGTACCTCCATCATCTCATCGTTTATTTTTATTTATTATATTCTAATTATTTGTGCTTTCATTCTCGAAGAGCATTACCATTTTGCCTCTCGTGCTTGTGAAGATTTTTTTTGGGAAATTTCATTATTTTGAATCGAAAAGCTGAGGCCCAGATGAAGGGTCCAACGGCACCAACGAAATTATTCCTCGAGAGTCATCTGACCATCAGACCATCAAAAACAAATATTGGGGAGGTCTCCAGGAATATCAACTGATTCACCTGCTCACACCCCCTTCTTCAATTATTCCACCCAAACGAGGTGATTAAACGATTAATTAATCGGCCAACTAGCGAAATCAATTGTCAACATGTCCTAACACAACGCAATATATTATCTGCCTCAATAATCGCCTGCAACTAATTATTGTAACCGCCGCCGATTCGGATTTCTGGTAGGCCATTTATTGCGCCAACACGGAATAGTTCGCCCGACATCCAGTGTCTTGGGGGGTGCCTCAGATCCGGAATCCTCACAAAATAAGGCGGAATTACCGAAAGCAACATTCTATTACTTCGCCCCACAATATGTCCGATTCAATATCTACGATAAATCATATTTTCTGGAGATTGCGGAGAGGGTAGACGTGGAAGTTTCCCCGTTTTGTCAGCGGCTCATTCATTTATCAAGGGAAGGGGGCGGAAATGTTGAAGTATTTCCCGACTCTTGGTCGGGATGTTTATAGTTCCAATTGGTTTGGGTATTTCTCGATATAAATTGAAGAGTGGATCTTCTTGAGGGGTGAGGGAATGGGCTCTCCTGACCTAATCGGCACAACGTTCAGGGGTGAAAGAATATAGATTTATATCTCATTAATATACAGGAATGATACACATTTTATCGGAATTTGCATTTTACAAATTTTGCTTTATAAAAAAAAAACAAATTACCTATACATACTCCACTGGGTTTCCCAAGTTTTAGGATCACCCCCAAATTTTGTGTAGCGAATATCCTTCGAGTGAAATATTCATTCAATTATCGACGTTACTGGGATAATTATGTATACTACTATACTCCGTTTAAAAATTATTGACATCTCGGTAGGCTGTGAAAAATCGAATTTGAGTTGATGATAGACTATTCAGTAATATTTTGGGTTGCTGAATTCAGGTTGGTATAGGAATAACACTAACATAACCCATAGAGATCTTGCTTTGATGATTTTATCGAAGATATTGGTGAATAATTATAAAAATTAGCTCTGAATTTGAGTATTTTTTTTGTCTTATGCTATTAAAATGACAGGAATTCACCATGATACATCGCGCCTAACAAGAGAACGCCAGGCAGTTTGACGGTGTTACTTCGAGTTTTTCAAAGATTTGGCATATATTTCCGCTAGCATTTATCGAGTTTCGCTAGTGTTTCAGGTATTCACCTACTCAAATTGTATTCTGATTGATCAATGTCTCTTAAATTTTCAGATTTCACCAACCACTGTCCGTAGAATATTAGCATGTTATTACAGCCTGGAATTAACAGTGGAAGAAAACCTGTGCGATACGATTCAAAGAGACATTGAATGACTTTGTTTTTGCTAGAATTAAAAACAATCCTTTTCGAACTGGCTAAAGAGCACCTAGATTTCAATCGATCAGAGTCAACATTATATTATATCATAAAAAAAATTGGATACAAATACAAAAAAGTTGATCGAAGGAAAATTCTTATTGATAAACAGAAAAATATAATGAAAATAGTACGATATTGTGATAAATACCGAGAATACATGGAACAAAACGTAAAATTCATTTATCTAGATGAAACTTGGCTATTCGAAAACGGTATTCAAATTCGTCAGTGGACACTAGAAAATAATGCAAAAGGTATGCCGAGTATATTCAAGGGTAAAGGCAGCATTTTGAATGCTGGAACAATGGATGGATTTTACCTGGATGTGATCTGATTCTTGGCAGTGGTATTAATGATAAGGATTACTATGAATGGTGAATTATTTCATAAATGGGTTATTGAAATATTGAAACCTTCCCTGCAAAAGGATGCCCATCAATAGGGTTATGTCAGCTTATTCAATAAACACATCCAAATCACTACACTACGTGGAAACAAAGTTTTCAATGAGATTTTTATCTTTGCTCTTGTATCATTCATAGATATTTTAAGTTTATTCATTATACTTATACTGTATGGTACCCTGTTCACATTCCCTCTGCTTATACTGAAATTGAACAAATGCTATATTGTTTCCAATTCAAAAGTATACTGAATAATTGTAAAATTGCTCATCAATTATAATATTTTCAATAATTCATGACCAGTTTTAATGAATAAAAATAAAAATTGACTCTCTCAAAGTATTCAACACCGAGCAATAAATAATTCACAAATTGGTTTATATATTGAAAGTTACGGTACAAATTTCATGTCAAAATTCTTCATGTGCTACATAGATTCTTAATTTTTGTTTCTCTCCTATTTCTTAATACATATAACGTTTTTTCCAATCCATTCTCTTGGCCCTGTGCTTGCGAAGTATCAAAAATTTTTTTCTGTTGCACCACTAGCTACCTAGAATTCCATTAATTATCCTTCTTGAATTCTGACATAAAATGGATATCTTATAGTTATTTGGTTAGAATTTTGTGAGATTTGCAATACCAAAAAATATTGCATGGTCCCGAGTGAAAAAAAATATGTATTTGAATGATCTTCAATTTTCCATGGTTGACTTTGATATGAACGATAAGTTTAGATAATTTCATATGAAAGCATTCCACGATATTTTTGCGCTTTCATACCTGAATTCCCATGTTTAAACTGCAGTCGAAATATTCCGGCTTAATTATTCGATCATTCGTAAACTGAAAAATTGAACACTTTTCTGGGTTATATTTATGTTTCATTTCTATGATGAACAGTTACTTTTTGTAGCCAGAAATAAAGCCTCTACTGGACGTTCAAGACCTGCTTCGATGCCAATAATTCTTGAATGAACTATAAATATTTCACAGGATATCAAATCTGCATCTCTCAAGTAGAAATATTCAGCTATAATCATTACGTTATCAACGGTAACTCAAAATAGATCATTTACTTAATAACCGAACTTTTGGGAGTAGACCTTCGCGGTAGAGTTTTCACGATTCACTACCATCATACGAATTTACGTACTGAATTGCCTGATCTAATTCGAATGGTTTTTCAGTGAGCACTATCGAACTTGCAGAATAAGTCTACACCAGACAGAAGAGACAACTTTTATCCACATCCGGTGCCAGTACATCTTCTGGGGAAAGTGATATCTTCACAGGCTTAGAAAACTGATCGCAAAGGGTTGATGAACAATTTCAGATGACTTGATCGTAAATATTGAACGACTGAACTGGTGAATATGCAACTACTTACCCCAATGGGCTGATTAGGAAATCTAGGCGAATCACCTGGTAGCAGAAAGGGGGTTTCGCAAGGAAGGGATACAGGGAATTAACCTGTACAGGTTATCACCTGGTTGAAGAAAAATTACACAAGGCACTTCACCTAAAGTTGGTCAATATCACTCTCGTTTACTTTCGACAATATTATTTTTATTATTATTATTAAATTAATAACAAGAGCTGAGGCTATGCTTTTCAAGCTCAGAAACAAAAAATTAATTTACAGTACTTAAGTAGTAAGTTAAGAAAAATATCAGGAAAATATACACAAATCCAAG
The DNA here is from genome assembly GCA_963966015.1 of Aphidecta obliterata. Lineage (NCBI taxonomy): Eukaryota > Metazoa > Arthropoda > Insecta > Coleoptera > Coccinellidae > Aphidecta > Aphidecta obliterata. Next base: position 23,222,084 of record OZ014430.1, on the reverse strand, counting down.
CACTCATGGGGCACCAAATGGGCAAAATACATGAGGAAAAAATGGTGCGATAACTTGTGATATATCAGAAAACTCGGTTCTTAGACAAAACTGCGACGATGATTTATCATTAAAGAATGTCAACTGACTGTCAGAACTCGGAAGGTTTTTTGGTGGTTTTTACGACACGGTCTGGTCTGGACAAAAAACGACTAACGAACTCGAGTTAGGCAACCCAATATTCAAGACTTAACAAAGATGTAGATGGTTACAGGGAAGAACTGTTGTTAGGACTCCTAGATCTACTATAAAAGGCGGAGATAATGCGAATTTTATAGAAGTTAGAGGAGTTCACGATAGACTTGTAGCCAAAATTAACAAATATCTAATCTAGTTCAATGCAAAATAGGCCAAATCGGTTAGAACCACTATAAACACCCAATGTTCAAATGGTTGTGTCTTGTGTTTCAGGTTGGTCATTAAGAGGGAAAGGAGGTGATATGCCACCCACGTATCCACCACACATGTGATAAAATCTGCAGCTGCTTTCGTTACGATATTGCGAATCAAAATTGATACAGCATACATTAGAACACGGTCGTTCCACACAATTCTTTTCCGATGAGAAATAATTAGTTCAACCTAACTCAATATTCCCTTAATACCAGTAATCAAGTTTACACTCTCCATCCTCAATCAATTTTCTCACCAAGCTGTCCATACACCCAATGAGCTGTAATAAACGGTTATTATTCATTATACCTTGAAACCTCATAAAATCGGTCGTTTCAGATCGTTATTCTAATATAATAGATCACTTCAGCTAGTATTAATAGCGATATCTTCCTATCAATCCATTAATCCGGCAATCTAAGCCACTTCGGAGGTGTCAGCTTCCTTCGGGCAATATATAATTTGTTGATCAATATCGTGGATGGTTGCACATTCCTTTATGTAATCTCCAACCACGTTAATCCCACTATTAGGATAACACAAAGACCAAGGGAGAACATTTCGATACGATAACAGCCGATTAACGACGGACGGCATAGTGAAGATGTAGGGATCTTTGTGGATGGTGGATGTGAGTTCAACGAAGGTTTTCATAATATCATTCGAAGAACGGGAGATATACCCACTTTCATCCCGAAGTTTGGTAGAATAACGAAAAATGTGATGGATTCGTTACCAACCATCGGATTCGGTTGGATATCGATTCCAAATTGGTTATCGCTGTCCCAGGATTTTCACATGGACTATAATTACTTCCTGCTCAATAAAGATCAGTTTCTCAATGAACACAGTAGATAACCGAAGAGTTTCCTTCATTTGAGCAAATGAAAGTCTTTTTTAACCTACTCATCTAACATGTGGGTGTTGATTCGATGATAAATCAACTATACCTACTCCAAGATGAAAATTATTTCGGTGAATTAAATGACTCTATATTATAACATAATTCTGACCCCATATTCTTCAGACGAACCATTCATCCCATACCAAAAAAATTCTGAAATTTAGGCGAAACTCCAGACTTCATGTCAGTGCTTCAGCTGACCAATTTTTTTTCGATAATTCGCTAGAATTTCCTACGGTATCTATAGTCTTGGTGATGCGATCTGGACAAAATTTCGCAAGTAATTTGAATACATTATTCCTCAGCCAGGTGCAGAATTTCATTCCAATCCAATCAGTAGTTTCAAAACTATCAGGAAAAAAATATTTTGAACGGCCATATTTACAGAACCCCTAGTCTGATTTTGCTCATTGATGAACGTAGAACGAAAATTTCAAGTTCTTAGGCCTTTCTGTTCAAAAGTTACAATTTTCTATGGTTTCTATGGTTCTGGTCATGCGGTTTGGACAAAATATTGCTTCAATATATCATTCTCGATTAAAATACAGAATTTCATCTCGATCGAATTCGTAGTTTCGAAATTATCGAGAAAACAAAATTTCAAACGACCATATTCACGGAACCCCTGGTATAATTTTGCTCATGGATGAACGTGATCACGACATTCGATATCCACACCTATCCTGAAAATTTCAAGTCCCTAGGCATTTCAGTTCAAAAGTTAAAATTTTCTATGGTTTCTATGGTTCCGGTCATGCGATCTGAACAAAATTTCACATGTAGCTTGAACATCTCATTCTCCATTCGAGTGCAAAATTTCATCTCTATCAAATCTGTAGTTTTCAAGTTATCAGGGAAACAAAACTTTGAACAGCCATATTTACGGAACCCCTTGTGGAATTCTGCCCATTAACGAACTTAACCGAGGCATTTGAACATACACTTAAAATTTCAAGTCTCTAGGTTGTTCCGTTCGAGAGTTATCGTGCTTACGGACGGCCGGAGGACGGAGGAGTTTTTGAGCGCTCGTACTACTTACACGAGGGCTATATCATTTCGTCACGATCTGTATTTTTCGAATTTTGAGGCGAAAATGGTCTTAATCGACAAGGTTCGACTCACTGATGACGAATTCGTCGAAAAATTTGAGTCTTTCCTCCAGGCCGTAAGCACGATTACTTTCGAACGGAACGACCTAGAAACTTGAAATTTTCAGTGTGGATTTAGTTCCCGAATGCCGCAATTAAGTTCGTTATTGGGGGAAATTCGACCAAGGGTTCCGTAAGTATGGTCTCTTGAAATTTAGTTTTCTTGATAATTTAAAAACTACGGATTCGATCGTGATGAAATTTTGTATTTTAATGAAGAATGATATAAGTATTCAAACCACATTTTTTCCAGATCAGAACAATTTTAAATTCCAACGAATTATTGAATAAAAAGTTCTTCTATTTCTGTAACAGCTGATTTGGCATAATTGATAAGGAACTGCTGTAATTTTTTTGACACCTGCCAAAAAATTCTTCAAATAGTTTCTAAAACTGGAAAATGCGAATCTACCTACAAGGTGTATGAACGAGCGCTCAAAAACTCCTCATTTCACGCCAGTGCTTTTGATGGTAACGAAAAATTGCCAAATTATTTTTCCCAATTTTCAATATATAGAATAAATAACAAAATTATTTGGTTTTTTTCTATTCATAGTGCCTTCGTTATCGCAACTCCGTCAGAATAATTATGATACCTCATTCCCGGGGGGGGCGAGCAAGGGAATGAGAAGACTTTCTCGTTTAGATTTTGTATTCCACAGGCCCCAATAAGGATGATTAACAAAAGAAAAGCCGATTTAATCAAATTCATTAAATTGGCATCGAACAATGCTTTATCACAACCATTAGTTTCCTGGTTATAACTCCAATCTCGCTACTAAAAAATACGATGTCGTTAAGAACGACACTAAAGTGTGATTTAATGAGGAAACGACCTGGCCTGCAAACTCATTTGATGGGGCTAGAACCACCCTGATTTATTTTTAGACAGTGGCATAAAACAAGAGGTATAGATCACACACTAGGAAAGGCGTAAATCTGAAATTTACGGCGTTTACTTTTCAGTCAGAAAGTAATGAATTCTCATTAAGGTAAATGGAAACGCAGCCGTGATAAAATTAAGTGGGTTAAGGCACTCGTGCGCCCTTAACAGGATATAGGATTTTGATTCATTATATATAATGAAGGATTGAAGAAGGAACCATATTGGTAATGTTGAGTCTATGTCAAAAAGATATGATGATTTGAAAAACCAGACCAATATTTTTTAAATATTCGTTTTTCTCGTACTTTGATTTTTGATATTCAACTGTGTGAAGATCGTGATGAAATCGAGGTTAAGATGAATTATTTCTTGGTAAAAATAATCGTTCAACCATACGTATATTGTCAGCGTAAGGATACAGTAGCAAAGCATAACCAGAAAACAATCCAATTTCTCAACCCGCACAAACTATAAGCTCCTAAGAGTTTTAACAGGAACCTGGTAGAAAACAACAGGATTATTCCAATTGTCAACAAGTTATTCAGTTTCTGGGTATTTAGAATCACACCGAACCCTTCTAGTTAATTAATGATTCTCTCACAGGAAACGGTCGTTAATTTACTCAGCCACCAACCTGTTTGATATTTATATTAGCTAATTTTCCGACTGAATATTCAGTATATTGATGGGTGGTACGTGTATCGCTTTACTCACCCCCGTGAACTTGGGAGACGCAAACCGTCTCCCTCAGTCGTGAGGGCGGTTTCCGGCTTTGAAACATTATTTGCATTGGAAATATCCCATTTCAGTTTGTTGTATGTCCCTGTGGAAATATCTATTAGGAACCCTACACCGGGTTACTTAACTTACCCTTATTCAAATTTGTCAATCGATAAAAAATTAGGTTTCGTCAGTGGTGGGTCTTCGAACGAGGTGTGGCTTCCGCAACGGTTGATAAAAATGCGAGAATTGGGAATATTGTTAGAAAATTATTCCTCGTCTTCGATAATTTTCAAAATATTCATGAGCTCGAAAAAATTTCCGGAAATAATTTGACCTCTAGTGGTATTACTAGTGAAAATATCGTGACCGATTCCGCGAATAATCCAAATAAACGCGTGTGCTTTCAATTTTTTGGGGATGAATTGAGATATCACTTGACATCTGGATATAAGCAATGTTAGGATTTGAGTAAATAAAATTTTGTATTAAATTTGCAGTGCTTTGATATGCGTTCTTTACTAAACTACTTCAAGATATTTCCAGATTTACTCAACTGATTTCGATGAAATTTATTTCGCACATTCTCTATATGTAATATTATTTTGATTGAATACCTCGCTCTTCTTCAACAGTTTTTTCTTCTCAATCAGTTGTGATTTCTTCTGATAACAAAACCTCTACCTATCTACGTTTCGGCTATTATTTTTTTGAAAATAAAATGAATGCTTTTATTTTTCATTTTACAAACTATGCAGCACTGAAGAAATTTTCCACGATCGGCAAGAATTTTCAAATTGGGTCTCACTTGATCCTCCATTTTCAAATTAATTTTTTTAACTGTTCATAAAACTAAAGTATATTTTTGTGGAATAAAAATAATTTAATAGCTCTCTCAGAAGAGGTTTTTTTTGACCATCTTTTCGAGCGCCAAGGCGGTGTAGAATAACAATTCTAAATGGCAACAGTCTTCGAACCTTGCCATAAGAAACATTGATTATTGAGACGAATCTCTGCGAATTTGATTAAATATCGCTACCGTAAATATTGAACCAGAATCAGCCTGGAAGATTAATTTCATTCAGAATGCAATCAAGAGCGTGAGATAGATTATCCCCAATTTTTCAATCACGAAATTGCTCCCGAATATCGTGCAAAAATTAAAATTTTTAATTCATCATAAAATCCCCTTCCTCCCTTCCTTGTTCCTTCGTCGATATAGATCTCAACTTTCTCGATACCTTAATACTCCCTAATCCCTGGAGAATAGAAAGTTGCAAATTGAATTTATGGAAAGTACAATTTCTCATTTCGACGCAGTATGGGATTTAGATCGAGAACTAGTGAATGACAGATCCCATTTGGGGGTCGTATATTTCTCTTCGAAGTTTTGCTTGCCTTATCCTTAATTAAACCGTGGTATTGTGGAGGAAAGTTATATGTAGTTTTAATTGATAGAGTAGAAATGATAAATGGGGCTTTCAGCGTTAGAGGCAAGGATATATTGAATAAAATTCCCTGATATTGTTGGATGCTTTCTACGAATTCTGGGACAATGTATATAAAATTAATGTAATAATAATTTCGTGGTTATCCCCTTCGGAAATTTATTAACGTCAAAACAGTTTCAAGATAACAATATGAATTAAAAAATGTAATCAATAGGTATAAATGATCAAAAAGTACTCAACTATAATTCTTCTGAGACTATTATGGGCAAAAATAAAAACATAAACACAAATGTAGAGAAAATTGAAATGAAGAAAGAAATACAATCGTGCACTACATTATTTATTTCGAATTCTTCTCTTATCGAAACTATAAGAATTGCTTGCATGAAATTTGGTGCACCTTATTTTCCACTTCCATCTGATTAATGGGAATAAAACAAAAATAAAATTTTAAGAACAGTATCCATTGAGAATGTTTCTCATATTGAAGATCTTTCAAGTAGAAAATCTATGGACATAAGAGAAGTAAAAATACCAAAACTTCTTCTCTTGATTCTTATTCCATGGATCAAGTTCTGTGAAGTTTTATCTCAACATCTGAAAAATTTCAAGTTTATAAATTCATTACATTGGAAACATCGATAATTTTTCGAGGAGCATACTTACACTCCTCTTGAACGAAATTCCAGTAAGATTTCGTTTGGAGAATTCATAATTTATAATTGTTCCCTGAATTGTTGGAGTCTCTGGTTTATATTCAGATTTTCTAATTGAAACCAAGAACTTTTCACGGCTAGTGAATATTCATAAAGCCGCACCAATTAAGGGTAGATTGTAAATTTTCACCTCGACAATTTACGTCTTCTGTACCAATTCGGATATGGCTAAGCACAAGAAACGCCCTATTTATGTTGGTATTACACTTCGGCGTTTCAGGTGTATTCAATCCTTTTGACTGAACGGAAAAATTGAGATTTTTACAATCTACATCAGATCACTTATATCCTCGCATTTATATGGTAAATTTATGAGATACCGAAGTTATTGAAATATATTTTTTCGAATTTTCGCGTCAAATAATTATCACGAAATTTCACCTGAACTTTCATCTTGTTATTCTACAACTTACCAGTAAATTTGAATTCAAACGAATAGGTATTTTTCCAATTATTGAGAAAAAAATCAAATGGATCTATGGACCCTTTGGTAGATTTGTCCATTTACGATCTTAACCGGAGCATTCAGACCTCGAACTTACCCTGGAAATTTCAAAACCTATGGTGTTCACGGCCGGCCGGACCGAATTAGATTTGATCTCGAATTCTTCATCTGTAGTTCCAACATGATCGTTTAAAACCATTTTCGGCTCGAAATTTGGAAATTCCAGAAAGTTTACTTTTCAAGGACTTGAAAAATAATTCACATAAAATTTTTCTCAACTAATAATGAGGAAACGAAGACGAGAAAAGAAGAATAAAATGAAGTAAAAGTAATAACTAGTAAATATAAGGTGAAACATAAAATCAAAAATCAATGAACGCGAAACAAAACAAAACAATTTATTATCGATCAATCTCCTGATCGAAAAGTGAAGAAAATATTTATGATAGAACAGAAACGAAAATCAGAAACATGATATGTAAAAAATAACTATAATTAAATAGAGAGAAAAAAATGTTTGATCAACAAATGAAGAAATTTGATGAAAAGAAATATTAATAGAAATTGAAAAAATGAGAGAAATTTGTGACACACACTAATCCAAGTTGAAATTTATGAATAAAACGATTGATGGAATCGAAAAACAAAAACATAAACAGGTATCCGGTGGATCTTGTGCAATATTCGAACTAGTGTTAGATTAAGCCATGTTTGTGCAAAATGAGCATTTTTTGTTACCAATGTACACCTGCGCACCAAAATTGTGTGAGTACAAATTGGTGGAATTCAATTTTGGCATTTTACACAAAATTCTCGAAAAATGTTTGAAAATTGTTTTGAAGGGTTATGAACAACTTTATCCATAGTTCCAATAGTATTGAATTGAATATATAGTACAGGGTAAGCTAGAACTCATCAAAAGAGATCATTTCGCCGGAAGTTGATCATATACAATTTTCAATTTGGAAAAAGTGCAAAAAATCTTCGGCATCAATATCTTAATACAACTCTGGACCGTGTTATCTCTCTGTTAGGAGATGAATCCCGTTGGGCCGTTGCCATATTCATTCCAGCAAGTAGGTAATTAAATTTGTATATTCTTTTTCAACTTTCATTACAAGATTTTTCCTGACCAGTATAATTCATAAAGTTTAAACTGAGGAGAAAAAAAAAACTCATTGAAAAGGTTCTATACAAAAAATTTTCCCAAACTCACCGATAAAATTGTAGCAAATTGTTTACAGAAATTATTCGAAATGGTCACCATTCTTTTAATGTGCACAAATTCTTGTCCGGCGTAATAACGAATTAATACACGCAGCTAAAATCACATCAGTTTGCTCACGAATGATGTCACAAGCATTTTCAATGCGTTGTTTTAGTTCTTCAACACTATTCACCTCACCGTTACTGTACTCTCATGTTTTCAAATGACCCCAAAAGAACAAATCACGGGGGTTGAGATTCGAGAAGCGTGCAGGCCAAGAAATCGATCCGCCACGTCCTATCCAACTAAAGTCACAAAAGTCATACGCTCTGTCAGATGATTTCCCGTAAACTGAACGCATTTCATTAAATGCGTTCAGTTTACGTATTGAGGTTTGAATGTGATCATTATCACATTTGAACCTCAATACGTACCTAAATCAGATCCGGGCTTGTAATTTCTCAGATTCGCGGGTAACTTTCATTTCGAAAAACTCGGCCCTGGTGAATATTTTATATGAAGGATTTTTGGAATTTTGACTTATTTTGATGGGTTTTAGCACCTGTTAAGAAATACCTCACCTTTGAAAACACCCTTTATATTGATTTTTCGTTGTAGTTCTTTGGATCAACTTATCTTAAATAAATCCTATTTAATTTATAAAGCAAATAGACTATATAACTATAGAATAACATAAGAATAAAAAGACACTGCATAACTTGACTTCTTGAAGTCGAATAAGTAATCGTTCATAACACAACTTACTCTCGATATAAAACATAAAATTTTGAACAACGAATTATCTCAACAAGAATTGTGTCATAAGGATTGTTGAAAATCGATTTTATTCATTCTTATAATTTTGTTGTGCTCTCGCATTCGGAGTGACTATAAAGATGCACCACCATAAAGAATTGTTCTTTGACATTAAGTGAAAAAGACAAATGAGGATCTTTTAAAATGAAATTAATCCATTTCTAGTTGTCAATAACAAGAAAATTTCAATCATTTGTGAAATCTGATAATACAATTGTTGAAGGATAATATTTTTATTGTTATTCTGGAAAATCCAAATGAAGCAAATAATCGCTGTCAGTTTTGAATTTCATGAATATTTTCAAATTATGTAAGATTCAGTAGATATAAAGAATGCGCAGAAACGAATTATATTTTTATTGGAACCATTTCTGAACAAAATTTCGAACTGATGGAAGTGATTTGTGAATTAAATTATTTATAGGATACGCTTTTCAGACATGATTAGTCCACTGTGGTTTTTCATTCCTTACTAAAGGACTGTTCTTATACCTTCTTACACTTCTTCTGCACCCTGGATCATGTGTAAGTTGAAGCAAAATTTGCATTTTTTCATATGTTCAATATCAATAATTTTCAATACAATCCTGATATTTAAAGATCTATCTTCCTTTCAGAAAGCAACAATGTTCACCATTTCATCGATTGCAAACGTACAGGGTTTCAGACTGATGCTAATTTTTGCGATGTTAGCAGAGGGGACGCCCTGACGAGATTTAGCAACCCCTTCGTCATTAAAAAGCGAGTGCCGATGCGTGATAGCCTCAGCAGATCAGAGAACGCGAAAAGTCCCTGTATGTCATCAACAGGCATTCATTTGTTCCTATCTCATATTCACTGCACAGCTGACCGGTGCAAAGATTCGAAAGGGTTGCGATAAGGGGGGTTGGAATTTAAGCGCCATGTTCATGACTCACCATCGGCTTTGAGTAGGCTCCCAGTTATTCATCTAGGCAACTTGGATTATTTTTGGATGATTCTAAAGAGAAAAACGCTGCAAATTTTCAGTTCATTATTTTCTCCTTATGCTGTTGTCTCTATTCCATCAATGTCTACAGAATATTTCAGCTCAATTTGTATAAGAGTAATGAAACTTTCTACTATGCCCTTCAAACTTATTTAGAATTTAGAAGTGAAAATCTCAAGAATGTGATATAAAGTTAAATTCACCCTGAAAGAACATATAAAGTGTAGAATTTCAAGCAATAATTCTTTTGATTTTCCCAAACGAAGAACAATGAGACAAGGCTTTATTTGCTGTACTGATCCACCTTCTACGAGACCTTGAATTGATTCTAATAGAATGGGAAAACTCCACTATTTCCCCGGATATCTCAAACATCTCCTGATTCAGGGCAAATACCCGGAATTCGAAATGTTGTTATCCGGGAACAGTAAAGAAATAGAAGCGGGAACAGCGATGAAATATAAATTCGAGGCGAACCTATTGGTATTGGCTCGAAGGAAACTGTTGAACCAACACGGCCCTGGGAAAATCTGAACCAGAGGTCAAATTAGCGAACCGTTTTTAGCAAACCGCCTAGAGCAACTGAATTCCTCCTTTTCCGATGAAAATGAGGTCCGATTGAAATGGAAAACAAATTGACGGTTGGATCGACGATGTTCTCGTTGAATGGGAAATCTGTGGCTGGAAAATTTATGAGTTTGAATTTTTGTTTTCTTCTGTTTTGGAATGAACTGCCAGGCAATATGATGGAGCGATTTTTTTCTTGAATTTAATGGAAACCTGGAACTTTATTTTCCGTTGAACGAAATTTGATTAAGCAACTCGTTATTATCATCCATTATTGGGCTAGGTTAGTATGGGTTTTTTTGGTTCAATATTTCTGACGGAATTTTCGAGTAAAAAAACCCCCCTCACATTTCTACAGTTCATATTTTGGGTAGATAGCAGGTACAAGCAGGTAGCATATCAAACCATAAAAGCTGACTGCTCTTCAATTAACGATCGATAAAAAATAAACAAACTAAAAAACAGTGAACGAAGATCATGAAAATTTATTCATATTTACTCTGCACGCATAAAGCAAAATCAAACCACAAAGAAAGTTTACTCATGGTCCAAAAAACGAAATGTCAATGTCCAACGAAGGGATGTTGCCAACTGAAAAACAAGAAACCGAGGGTTCTCTTGCTGAACACTCATTCTTCACTTGATCTTCAGACCATGACAACGTTTATGGATTGCTTGTTCAGATCTTATCGACAGTGTTGAGACATGCAGTCGGAAATTCGTCTGATTGAAAAACCGGATTCCCGCATACCTAGCAATAGTTCGAATTCACTCAAATTATAGTAATTGTTCCTTAAACGGTGCCTAGGCATAATGACTTAATAAATTGATCACAGAGAAATTGCTTCGAATTGAAGGAGAGACAAATTGAAACAGATATATTTCAGATTAAACAAAATTGGTGTACACCTGTTGAAGTTTTTTGTCCATGTTTTCACCGTTTCTTACCAAGCAGTTTCATATAAGTATGCCAGAACCTATTGAAAGTTTTTTTGGAAATATTGATTTTCCTGACTTCTTAGAGAGAAGTGTTCAAGATTTTTTTCGCCAAAACTGTAGTGGGAACAGAAAAATTTTCAGGTAGGTATCAAAATGTTTTCAAATTGAACAATAAATATTTTTTCTGTAATTCAACCACTAGTGGGCACCAAAAAAAGTTCTGGAGGGAAAAATTGAACATAGCTCCAGAAAAATATCATCCTGTAGATTTTCAGAGCCAATTTACATGTCATTTATTTATGTTGTAAACCTAAAGCATGATATTTTCTCTGAATTACAGCTCAATGTCTCGAAAAATGCGGATGCTAAGAGGAAAAAATTTTGAAAAAATTTACAAAGATTAACACCCTGTGTTGATCCATGAATATTTAATAAAATAATAATTTTATAGCAATTTATATCTGTGATTTTTTTGAAAATCACTGTATTCTCATCTCCACTTCGGATCACATCGTCCAATCCTTTCCAGCATGATTTTTTAGACCATTTCCTGAAAGTTATAAAATAATTTAAAAATTTGGGATATTATTAAACTGAATTTTTTTTCCATTGTGTGTTGATTTCGTTGATATCATTCATTCTGTAATCCTTTTGATTATCTCTAATGTTTCCAAATATTTTCTTATAATTATCGCAGTACATGTTATGTAACCACTGCAGAGTATTTTCTAGATAGCATAACTTTCCTTTTAATTTCAACAATATTTCAACTGAGCTTGTGCTCTAACTAGATCACCAATTTTTTACAGACACATGATGTTGTATGAAGTGGAAATTAAATTCGCAAAAAAACATGACACTCCAAACACAAGATGAAATTTACAACATTAGAATTTTGAGCCAGGAACGGCCTTAAGGTTATACACCGCTTACATTTGCCCTATATGCATCACAATAATTGTTTCAATGATTTTTCATAAACGGCATGTTGAATTCATCTCATTTTTTGAATGAACATTCAGGCTTGTACAAGAGTTTCCTTGAACGTTTTCGAATGAAAATTCAATATTTTTCCATGTAATCCAATCCATCCAAGACGGATAATTTAAACTTACTTCAACAATTACTGGCGATTAAAAAGAAGAAATTTTTTTCATTATCAAAAAATTGATCTCATTAGCCATTGATTGTTAATTTGATTTTAATCCATCCCCTTCAAAAACGGGTATATCATGTTTGAATATTCGAAAGGTGATGGATTAAAATCAAATTAACAAATCAATGGCTAATGAGAGCAACTCTGACAATGAAAATAGTTTTAATTTTTTTTATAATCGCCAGTAATTGTTGCAGTGAGTTTAAATTATCCGCCTTGGGTGGATTGGATTACACGGGAAAATATTGAATTTTTATTTATGCCGTTTATGAGAAATCATTGAAACAATTGTTGTGATGCATAATATGGAAATGAAAGTGGAGTACGACATTTCAAATTACTAGGTTGGACTCACAGATAAAGAATTCTTGGTAAAATTCAATTATGTCCGTGCGGTTGGCCGTAAACTCGATATTTTTCGGAAAAAAATTACGAAAAGCACTGCCAGGGGCGGATCGACGATTTCCGGGGCCCTACGCTTGAAAACTTTCGGGGCCCCCACTCTACATTTTCTTTAAAAAAATTTTTTCAATCCTAATTGGTTTTTTTTCAAAATAAACATAAATTTTATTGATAAAATATAAGTAACATCAATTCAAATAAAACAAATGAATTGAAATCAACACAATGTAAACAACTTAAAAAAACTATATCAGGTACAAAATAAAAATCAATATTTCTATTTACAAAAAAACAAATAAACTATACACATGAAAAATTATTGGAAAATGAAAAAAAAATATGGAATGCCGAAAAACTAATCAAGTAAACTTTTTTTTCCTTATTTTCATGTCTGCAAATTCTTTTATTGCAGCATCGTAATCCAGACTCTTCGTTATATCACTTTCAATTGAAAGTATTCCTAAGAACTGCAGTCTGTTTTCCTTCATAACTGTTCTATATTTATTTTTTATTATAGATAACTTGGAAAATGAACGCTCTGCTTCGCAACTTGTAATTGGTAATGTTAAAAATATCTTCAGAGCTATATATAAGTTCGAAAAAACTTCTATCATTCCCTTATCATAGATTATTTTCAACATCTGCGAACAACTCGTTTTTTTTTCATGTTTCAAGAGTTTCAGATATTCTTTGAACTGAGATGCTTCACTGATAATTTCTTCATCAAGATCGTCTTTATAATTCTCCAAGAGCGCTTTGAAACTGTTCGTTTCAATGTCTTGCGAAAGATCCCCTATATCGAATATACATTTAAATTGTACAGTTATATCTCGATAGACGGAACTTCGACGGTCCAAGTCGGCAACCAGGAAATCTAACAGTCTATTCAAGATCTCGACCCTGAATTTATCTTTTCCAAAAAATATTGGCATTTGAGTTTCCCTATTCGTGAGCAGTTTTTTTCTAATGCGTTTATTGGAGGCACCCTGGGAGTATTCTTGTTCAATATCATTACTCATTTCTTTAGCTTGTGCCTCTATCTGGTCCGTTTGTAAATCAGTTTTTGTCCGCATTTCTTCTAAAAATGACTACAAAGATTCCAATAAATGGTATCCACATTGCAAATCCAAATTAGGTGTTTGAAGTTTGGAAGAAACTCTCTCAAAGCGTTCTAAAATTGTTTCCCAAATAACTGTGAGCATAGCGTATTCTAACTTGATTAGCCTTTTGAATATATTTTTGGCTTCATTTCTACAATCTGTCTTCTCTGTTTCATCCATATAAATATGCTTCAAAGCCTTTAAAATATCATTATATCCAAACTTCAATGCTTTAACAGCCTCATGATGGGCACACCATCTGGTAACGCTCAAAGATTTTAGGGAATATTTAAATTTGGCAATATTTGATATTACATTCCACCTATGCGGTGATGCAGAGAAAAAAACATACAAACACTGTAAGATACCGAAATAATCTACGACTTCTGGAATCAACTTAACAGCTTCCCCACAAGGTTCAATGAATGTGCCGAACAAGGAATGAAATTAGCAAGTCTATTGATGGACTTGAAACGAGCTTGCACTCCACTATATCGGCCACTCATATTGGCTGCGTTGTCATAAGACTGTCCTCGGATGTTTTTTAAGGGAAGGCCAGTGCTAGTCAAAAAAGTAGATATTTGTTCAAACAAATATTCAGAGGTATGTCTCTCAATTGGAAGGAATGTCAAAAACCTTTCATAAGGCAATCCTTGATAGCAGTATCTCAAAACTATAGCTAGTTGATCAATGTGTGCCAAATCTGGTGTAGAATCAACAATTATTGAATAATACTGAACATCGTCTTCATTTATTTGATTGACAATTGTTCTTAGTACTTGCTTTCCCATTATGGCAACTATTTCTTCATATATAGTTTTAGACAAATAGGAAATTGATATTTTTGAATCAGATTGGCATTTTTTCAAATGTTCCTGAAGGAATGGATCAAATTCTGAAATCAACTCGATAATTCCCATAAAATTTCCATTGTTGGGTGAGCCCCATTTTTCTTCATACCCTCTTAATGCCAAGCCTCTCTGACACAAAAATTTTAAAACTGCTACAACCCTTTGCAATACTTTGTAAAAGTAGGCGACTTCCTCTTTGGTTTGCTGCTCAATTTGTTTGTCAATGGTGTTCTTATTTTCCTTTCTAGCAAACCATGTTAACATTGACTGCTTGTGATTTTTACTTTCATGGTGCATATCTAATAATCGTGTAATGTTAGACCAATCGTTCACTCCGGTTTTAAATTTTGATTCTACTGAGGAAAACAGTTTACAAGCAATACAATAAACCATTCCACTACTTGGTGAGTAGCAAAGCCAATGCCTTTTTAGCTTTTGCCCGTTTTTAAGGGTTCTAATGAAACAGGAATTATTGAAACATCTTTTTTGCTTCCCGAATACAATTTCAGATCGAGAATAACTGTTATCATGGTTGCAATTTTGAAAATACGAAAAATCTTTCTGTAGACACATTCTCAAAATATCATTTTCATTCATGGCAATAGATTGTGGCCAAAATGCTAAATCCTGATACCTATCAATAGTGTTATCAAATTCTAATGCCATAATTATTCCACCGCTGTACTCAGAATTTTTTACAATCTCCGTGTCAGCCTGAATGATAGAATGGCTTTCGTCAACAAGAGTTTTTTCTTCCACAGTCACAGCAGAGACAAATTCGTTTTTTTCCGGAAAACCATCAGTTTTATTTTCTCCCTCAGGTCGTTGTGAAGAACCGGGTTCACAAAGTTCGTTGACATTTTGTATGGTTTGAGGATTTATTTTTCTCTTATTTTCAATGAGCCCTTCGGATTCTTTCGTAGCAAAAAAATCTGTCAGTTTTGCATGCTTAGTTTTCTGCTGCTCTTTACTTTCCTTGAGCTTTCGTTTTTGACAGCCGCTTAGATAACGTCGGTCAGACATGGCCTAGCACAAATATTACTGCAACTGTGAAGATACAGAAATAATTAATTTTGATTTTCTACTTCATAATGTCAGTAACATCACGCAACCGAAATATTTATACTTATTTACCATCAAAATCAGAACCGATGAGCTCACAATATTCGAAACATTAACTGATACATAACAAGAATGGTGAGAAATGAATAGACCATTAAGTACCTATAGATGGTATCATCAATATTCAAACGAAAATAACCATATTAAATTCAAACGCAAATATCCATACATTCAAACCGAATATTTGTTTCATTTCTAATTTATCATTTAAATCCAAATCAAGTTCGTGAAAATTCGGCCAAAAATTAGTTTCTCGTAGAGATCTAGACATTATTATAGTCAGAATATTGAAAAATGTAACGCCGACAACACTCCAAAACTCGGCTTCAAATACTTATTTATTTAGAATAGTAAATATCTAGTAGAAATTAGAACTGAATAGTGGAAAGATTCTATGAAATTTTCCCCCCTCTTAGAAAACAATTCCTTCATTGGAGAATGAACAATTATTTTCTAAATCGGAGAAGCCTGGAATTTAAACAATGGGATTTCAAAAACATGAAACTGAAACAATAAAGCTTACCTTTTGTAATCAAGAAAGAATATGTTACCACTCGAATTAGAAGTCCAAAGATGAAAAAAAATTGTTCATTTACACCCACACTGTTCAGTTCACCACAATAATATCTTCTATGAGAGCAAGTAGAACGAAGAAAAAACTCGATCATCCCCATTTCTATCTTCCTTTCTTCCTTAGCTTAGGGTTATAAAAAAAACATATGACAAATATTTAAAACTAAGAAATGCAAAACAAGTGTCTTGCATCTGTCCAATATTGACGGTGGCATGTACCTATATTTCAAAGGGATGCCGAAAACTTTACTGCCACCGTTGCGGGAATTTATTGCAGGCCGATAAGACTAATTGAAGAAAACATGCGGATACTGAACCTTTGATTTGATGTTATTTTTTACCGACAGCTGAATTTTGCTCTAGGTCTGGTTGCGTTTCGTGATTTACACGTTATTCTTCATTATTATTTATATTCACTTGCAAGACGAATTTTCGTTCTGAAGAAATTTTGAATCCGATCGGGGGCCCCTGTGGACCTCGGGGCCCTACGCTCAAGCGTACTAAGCGTACCGGTTAATCCGCCACTGAGCACTGCCGTGAAGTCAGAAGCTTTTGAGCGCTCGTACATCCACCTTTTAGGTAGATTCAAATTTTCCAGTTTTAGAAATCAATTGAAGGGATTTTCGATAGCTGTCAAACTTGAACAAATCGTACGTAGTTTGAATACATTATTCTTTAGCTAGGTGTGAAATTTTATTCCAATCCAACCAGTAGTTTCGAAATTATCAGGAACAAAATATTTTGAACGGCCATATTTACGGAACCCCTAGTCTTAATTTGCTCATTGATGAACGTGGCCGCGAAATTCGCGATCCGAACCCTGGAAATTTCAAGTCCTCATGCCTTTCCGTTCGAAAGTTATGATTTTCCATGGTTTCTATGGTTCTTGTCATGCGATCTGGAGGAAAGTAGCTTGAATATATCATTCTCCATTAGTATACAAAATTTCGTCACGATCGAATCTGTAGTTTTGAAATTATCAAGAAAACTTAATTTCAAACGACCATATTTACGGAACCCTTAGTATAATTTTGCTCTTAGATAAACGTGATCACGACATTCGAGATCCACACCTATCCTAAAAATTTCAAGTCCCTAGGCGTTTCCGTTCGAAAGTTACAATTTTCTATGGTTTCTGTGGTTCTGGTCATGCGATCTGGACAAAATTTCGCATGTAGCTCATTCTCCATTTGAGTGCCATTTCGATTTCATCTCGATAAAATCTGTAGTTTCCAAGTAATCAGGAGAACAAAACTTTGAACGGCCATATTTACGGAACCCCTGGTGGAATATGGCCCATTAACGAACTTAACCGAGGCATTTGGGATCTGAACCTACACTGAAAATTTCAAGTCTCTAGGTTGTTCCGTTCGAGAGTTATCGTGCTTAAGGCCAGACGGACGGACAGACTCGAATTTTCCGACGTATTCGTCATCAGTGAGTCAAACATAGTCGATTCAGACCATTTTCGGCTCAAAATTCGAAAAATACGGACATCGTGACGAAATGATATAGCCCTCGTGTAAGTAGTACGAGCGCTCAAAAAGACCTAGAATTTGGAAAATTTCAGGATACTTCTGGTTCATGTGAGATAATGACAAAGTTCCCTCGAATTTTTCTGAATTGCCTTCAATTTATTGGAAATTCACCATGAATTTATGTGAAATATTATCGTCTACTTAATGGTCTGATAAAATCTCGTAAATCACAAATTTTACAATGAAATCTCATGGCTGTCGTCGAAACCAGAATCGCAGCATCTGCCGAAGAGCTCATCTCCTCTACCAGCTTCTGCACTCTCCTAGCAACTGCATTTTTGATACGCGTCCATTGCTACTGAAGGGCTGAAAATTATAATCTATGCTGCAACCCCACGCGTGTCGTCAGATTACTAAACCCCGGGGGATTTTTAAGGGTTGTCCGGTTAAAACATGATTGCATTATTCGAAGGGGCGTTCTTGTTGGGGTGAGCGTGCTACAATTAAAGAATTGAAACGAAGGAAGGAACCGTTTGTTTTGATCGTTCCGTGCATGGCGGCTATTTGTGTTATTTCATCATCGAGAGTTGGAGGTTTGGCTTAGTTTTTGTCCTTATTTATACGGTTACTAATTTTGGTTGATCATGTGGTCCGTGGGAAAAAAATCGTTCTGAAATATTAAAAGTTTACGATTCACTCGAGAAGTGATGGAATTGTCCCTTCTTAGAGTTAAATGAATCCAAAATCAGCTGGTAAGATCCTAAATGGCCCTTTCAATGACCAAACCCTTCACGTTGTTTCCAGGTCTTATTGGGGTTCCGTTCGAATTCCAACACTTATTATTCCCAGCGACGTCGACTCATTTGCGGAAATAAGTCCCATTACATCCGTGGGTTCCGTATGCGTGAAGCCACCTTAATCGTATCCATCAGGTGTGCCGGACCAAATACTGAATGAAAGCCGGCAGGATATCACGTTCAACGAATCTGATTACATACGGGGGTTCAAATTCGAAGCCGGGGGACCTCGTGTCCGTAGTAAACAGAAAGCTGCGCATTAACCGTCCACGCTTTCAAGCTCTCCCATCGAGTGGGCTCCGTAACGCGCGTTTCGTATGTCTTCCAGTGCCTACTACGATATTAGACCGTATAGCCGGCAATTTTTAAATGTAATCCACACGTGCGAGGTGGACTTTGCGAGTGATTATCAGTTCGTGAGTGACTGTCATTGAGGATTTTAATCTGGTGGACGTCTGGAAAATTGAAAGGTAGGAAAATTCGGTATCTGTGGTCAGTGATGTTGTGTCTGTATCCGGGTGAAGGGATGCTGCGCGAAAGCTCTCCCGGAAAATCATTGTTGGGTTCTCGCCATGGAAACCGTTCCGGAAAATCAATCTTGTTTTCGTTCGGGTTTCTGATGAAATAAGTAGATTTGCGTTGATATTTGGATTCCCGGAGGATTTTTATGGTACGTCTTGGCGTATGGGGAAGTGTCGTTTGTGTGATTGATGTTTTCGTGTACCCATATCGCGATAACCTGAAAATTCGATTTGAATTGACAGTTTTCTTCGTGTGACCTGGGAGTAAATTGCGAAAGTTTCCTACATCAACTTATTTTTTCATCAATCATATGGAAATAACAAATTTCGATCACTCGTGTTTATATCCTTTTGAATTTTGTTTCTTGTTGTCTGAATTTGAACTTTAATGGCTGACTAAAGTATAAAAAGCAACCTCAGCTTCCTCAGAAACTAGTTTTTTACGATGGATACAATTTGTGTTGTTGTTAATGCGCGGTTTTCTCAAGAAATTCTTAGAGAATGTGTTATCAGAGCCAGTGTTATATTTCTTGTAAATATGGAATAACCTTGATTACTGACTAACAGATATTCTTCAGTATACCAGTCTTACTTTCTTGTAGTTTTGCGCGCTTCATATAACGCTTTTGTTGATATAATGAATATCAACAAAAGCGTTAAAATTTGTCCTATACAGGGTGTTTCATTGGTACATACGTTAATCTGAGGTAGAGCTACCCTAGACGATTAGGGTGATTTGTGTATTCCTCAATCTTTTCAATTGCTCATAACTTCTGCTCAGTATAATCAATTGAAATTTGAAACGTAAAACACACTTTCATAGTTGAATCGATTCATCATTAAAATGATCAAAAAAATCCAGGTCCGTATTAGAAAAATATGGGACTTTTTGCAAGCTGAGATTCAACACCCTGTATGACGGAATATTGGAATTTGATTAGAATATTCGGAAATAGCAGAAAATCTTCGATGGGGATCAGTAAATTCAAGTGTCCCGCACGACATTTGACCCATCAAAATTTTGGTCGAAAGATTTAACTCGATAGTGGAGTTCACAAAAATGTTGTACTTTGAGATTGAATCCGAATATTGTTTGTTGGACTGATGAAAAATTTGTTTTTTTTTTCATATTCTAATAAATAATTTCCAGAATGTTTCAGAAAAATATGGATTTTGAATAATTTATTCAAAATGATCAACAGTGAGAAAATGAATAAAAAAATGAGTAAACAAGAGAAACATTTGAAAGAAATCATAAAATTTGCTCAAAAGTGCCACCATTTTGCCCGATGCATATTCTTACTCTTTTCAAATTATGTCTGATAGTCAGTGTCATTGCTTCAGCTGATCAATTTTTTTTCGATAATTCGCTAGAATTTTCTACGGTGTCTATGGTTTTGGTGATGCTGATCTGGACAAAATTTTGCACGTAGTTTGAATACATTATTCCTCAGCTAGGTGCATAATTTCATTCCAATCCGATCAGTAGTTTCGAAACTATCAGGAAAAAAATATTTTGAACGGCCATATTTACGGAACCCCTTGTCTCATTTTGCTCATTGATGAACGTGACCGCGATATTCGCGTTCCAAACCCACCCTGAAAATTTCAAGTTCGTAGGCCTTTTCGTTCAAAAGTTACAATTTTCTATGGTTTCTATGGTTCTGGTCATGCGATCTGGACACTATATTGCTTCAATATATCATTCTCGATTAAAATACAAAATTTCATCTCGATCGAATCCGTAGTTTCGAATTTATCGAGAAAACAGAATTTCAAACGACCGTATTTACGGAACCCCTTGTATAATGTTGCTCATAGATGAACGTGATCACGACATTCGAGATCCACACCTATCTTGAAAATTTCAAGTCCCTAGGCGTTTCCTTTCAAAAGTTACAATTTTCTATGGTTTCTATGGTTCTGGTCATGCGATCTGGAAAAAATTTCACATGTAGCTGAAACACCTCATTTTCCATTTGAGTGCAAAATTTCATCTCGATCAAATCAGTGGTTTTCAAGTAATCAGGGAAACAAAACTTTGAACGGTCATATTTACGGAACCCCTAGTGGAATTTGGCCCATTAACGAACTCAACCGAGGCATTCGGGAACTGAACCCACACTGAAAATTTCAAGTCTCTACGTTGTTCCGTTCGAGAGTTATCGTGCTTACGGACGGACGGACAGACTCGAATTTTCCGACGGATTCGTCATCAGTGAGTCGAACATAGTCGATTGAGACCATTTTCGGCTCAAAATTCGAAAAATACAGACATCGTGACGAAATGATATAACGGGTGATTTTTTTGAAGTTAGGATTTTCATGCATTAGTATTTGCTCAGATTTTTTTGAGGTTAGGATTTTCATGCATTAGTATTTGCTCAGTATGCTTTGACATTTCAAGAACTGAAGCCGAACGATCTGCCACAACGTCGAATTTTCAGTGAATGGGCCCTAGAAAAGTTGGCAGAAAATCCGCTTTTTTATCGACAAATTTTGTTCAGCGATGAGGCTCATTTCTGGTTGAATGGCTACGTAAATAAGCAAAATTGCCGCATTTGGAGTGAAGAGCAACCAGAAGCCGTTCAAGAACTGCCCATGCATCCCGAAAAATGCACTGTTTGGTGTGGTTTGTACGCTGGTGGAATCATTGGACCGTATTTTTTCAAAGATGATGTTGGACGCAACGTTACGGTGAATGGCGATCGCTATCGTTCGATGCTAACAAACTTTTTGTTGCCAAAAATGGAAGAACTGAACTTGGTTGACATGTGGTTTCAACAAGATGGCGCTACATGCCACACAGCTCGCGATTCTATGGCCATTTTGAGGGAAAACTTCGGAGAACAATTCATCTCAAGAAATGGACCGGTAAGTTGGCCACCAAGATCATGCGATTTGACGCCTTTAGACTATTTTTTGTGGGGCTACGTCAAGTCTAAAGTCTACAGAAATAAGCCAGTAACTATTCCAGCTTTGGAAGACAACATTTCCGAAGAAATTCGGGCTATTCCGGCCGAAATGCTCGAAAAAGTTGCCCAAAATTGGACTTTCCGAATGGACCACCTAAGACGCAGCCGCGGTCAACATTTAAATGAAATTATCTTCAAAAAGTAAATGTCATGGACCAATCTAACGTTTCAAATAAAGAACCGATGAGATTTTGCAAATTTTATGCGTTTTTTTTTTTAAAAAAGTTCTCAAGCTCTTAAAAAATCACCCATTAGTTAGTACGAGCGCTCAAAAAATACAAATTTGCCATCAGTCCAACAAACAATTTTTCGAATTCAATCTCAATGATCGACATTTTTGTTAAGTAAGTGGAATTTCGCTATCGAATTAAATCTTTCGACAAAAATTTTGGTGGGTCACATGTCGTGCGGGATACTGGAATTTACTGATACATATCGAAGATTTTCTGCTATTTCCGAATATTCTAATCAAATTCCAATATTCCGTCATACAGGGTGTTGAATCTCAGCTTGCAAAAGGTCCCATATTTTTTTAATACGGACCTGGATTTTTGAATCATTTCGAAGATGAATCGATTCACTTATGGAATTGTGTTTTACGTTCCAAATATCAATTGATTATACTTGATGGTTCAAAAGTTATAAGCAATTGAAAATATTGGAGAATACATACATCAGAACATTTTCTGATGTATTCAATAAAATTCGGTGATTCCATCTTTTGAGGTTTATAAAATGAGTAGTATTTGCCACTGACAATAAACATTGAAGGCCAGTTGACCACACAGAAACAAGCATGTAAAAGCTCCTGTCTCCCCGTCAGTGCTTTTCTCTTCAACTATTTTTGGATTTGGATTATTCATAGTTACATGATTCATTATTTGTTTGAAGCTCCAAGTAGAGTGAAAAGTTTTTCTCCAACAATTTTCACTTGCAATATCTGCGTGATTTTCAAACACACGAAGTTTCAGAAGAAGAAGTTAGCGATAAGAGTTTTTTGGCTGCGTAATATCATACAAACACGAATTCCCAGTTGTTCATCGATGCATTTTTTCCCTCAATTCTTAGCCCTCGAAATTCTTGCATCGCTTGGAGCACTCTCTTATTCATAATATATGGAGAGTTTAAATTAAATTAGGAAGAAATATGTAACCTGAAAACATCGACTGCTTGAAAGTGATGATTAAGATTATGAAAATATTTTTTCTCTTATACAAATATACGAATTTTTTGGAAATTTTATTTCAATGAATAAGATGAGTTTTATGGACGTTGGTGGAACTCGGGGCACTCTGTATTTGTTCCATCTGAGCCAGCATACAATTTTGTTGATTACACACGGTCACGTTTTAGGAAGTTAGTTAGGGGATTATAGAAAAATACCGCTTTATTGCTTCATTCAATCTTATTCGAATTGAAGGAACGCATTGTATGGAGAAAGAAACATACAAAAAGAATTTTATTTGAGAAAACTACCTGCCGGCATCTCCTTTGAAATAGCTTGTCCGCCACAATAAAGAAACTGAAAGTTTTTGATTCAACAACAAATTCAGGGGTCCCAGATCGCATTCTTCGAAACAAACATGGAGTGCAATTCTTTGCGTTTTTATTCGAAGGTACACAAGAAGTTGTTCCCTTTTGGGCACTTCTTATAAAAATACACTACAGAATAGCGTAGAATCCATAACGAAGCCACTCCAGATAGACATAGACAGACTAATGAGCTATTTCAAGATATGCAGGTTCAAGATAAATTCGCCCAGTGTTCACTTCGGCGGCACAAATATGAAGAAAGCAAAAGAAAGAAACTTCATGATGAATATCAACAGATAGACTGGAAAGATGAAGCAGATATGACGATAATCAAGACAGTGTTAATAGCAACCATAACATAACATAAAATGTTGGAAGAAAGATTCACAAAGTAGATTGAACAAAACAAGACAGCTATATGTGCTTTATGGTACCTCAGCAATAAAAAATCAGAGAATAATGAAAAATAGAAACTATCGAGGAAATAATGGACAAACAAACGAAGAGGACGATAGAAACATTGAAAGATTGTAAAAATGCCAAACAGGACGACAAGATGATAGACCTCTCGCCAGCAAAGAACCAAGCAGAAGAGATGACTGAAAACAGAAGAAAAATGACAAAATGAGACTAAAGGTGAAGGGAAGTAAATTCCAACCAAGGTCATAGTAGGACAGTTAATTAACTGTTTCAAGAATACCACCCCTTAACTGCGATGTCAACAATTTTGGAGAGCAAAAAAGGGCGCTGGTTACAAAAGTAACTGAGGCGTCGTAGTTGAAGAATATTTTCCGTGGAAATTACTAGTAATGCCAATTTTCCGATGCATAATTTTGGTAATATGTACTTAGGGTTTAAATTCGTTATCAAATCAAGGACTAGCCACTTCAGCTATTGTCAGAACTAAGGGCTGAATCCCGAAACTTCTCAAAGGAACTTTGATAGAGAAGCGCGTGATAGTCATATATGCAGGAGCTCGGTTCGAAGTTTCTAATATGACGGAATTACTCTCCGAGGAAATACCTCATATCATACGGATGACTAAGATGGGAGAGCTGTCTGAAGCCTAGTTAGAACTTGAAGGGAATTGTAATTTTCGAAACAAAAATGTCGAACCTCGAGGATGCTGTCATTCTGGATCTGTGGTTTTATTTTTTTCGCCTCGCCCTCCTCTTTTGATATCGATCTATATACATGATACAAATCGACATAGATATTACTTCTTTATGGAGAATGTTATATGTAGGTATTATTCATTTTTTAGCTTATTTTTCTTTGAAATTTGGCATCTTCGATGGATTTGCAGATGCATAACAAATATTATACCGTCGATCAAGTGGTTTCGTTCGAAGGGTTACTGAAAATTTCAAGACATGAAAGCATAATATATTGAGTATACAGCAACAATATCTGTTTGCTCTTATACCGCGCAAAAATAAACAAATATGCCCCTTGGGTGATATCGTCTGAAGAATAGCAACCATACACGGGGTTCATATAAATAGATTTTGAATTGATGGAATATGTGACGATCTTACAGGCCCGTATCCAAGTATAATATTGGTTTTTAGCATATTCGACCGATTCCTTCTCAATTATGGAGAAACAACCCGGAATTTTGATGAAAAATAAGACAGAATCGAGTGTTATTTCAATTTTTTTTATAAAAGATATCACAATTTTTTGTTGAAGAGAAATTTATTTTGTCTGTATGTATTTCTAACGCTCTTCAACAGTTTTCGAATTTTTCTCGATTTCCCCACTTTTTTCGGTGAATTATTTGTCTTAATATTGCTGGTCTCGATTTTCGAGGTACTGATCGGGAATTGAGTGCGTCTCTGCAACCCGTCAGAGCCTATCGACATTGGTGGAAAACCCACTCGAAGTTTTTGAGTTTCCCGAGATTTTCCAAAAATTGAGAAGAAATTCCGGAAATTTCGATATTTTTTTTGGAGAATCTGTTTTTCGAGATGGATTCAATATATTTCATTATTTTGAAGATTTCGTTATCCTCCACAAATGTGGCGGATTTTAGGAAATGTCATTGCGACGTTCCGTTGTTTTCGTGATAATTTCGTAATTTTCCTAAAAGAAATATAAAAATTGAGAAAAGCACTGCCGTGAAGGCAGGAGCTTTTGAGCGCTCGTACATGCACCTTGGAGGTAGATTCGCATTCTTCAGTTTTAGAAACCAATTGGAAAGATTTTGATTCCTGTCAAAAAAAATTCAAACTAGACCAATTTTTTTTTCAATAATTCGCTAGAATTTTCTACGGTTTCTATTGTCTTGGTAATGCGATCTGGACAAAATTTCCCACGTAATTTGAATACATTATTCCTCATCTATGTGCAAAATTTCATTCCAATCCAATTAATAGTTTCGAAATTATCAGGAGAAAAATAGTTTGAACGGCTATATTTACGGAACCCCTAGTCTAATTCTGCTCATTTATGAACGTGACCACACAATTCGCGATCCGAACCTTTTCTGAAAATTTCGAGTCCCTCGGCCTTTCCGTTCGGAAGTTATGATTTTCTCTGGTTTCTATGGTTCTGATCTGGACAAAATGTAGCTCGAATATATCATTCTCAATTTAAATACAAATTTTCGTCACGATCGAATACATAGTTTTGAAATTATCAAGAAAACTGAATTTCAAACGACCATATTTACGGAACCCATAGTCAAATTTTGCTCATTGATGAACGTGACCACAACATTCGAGATCTACACCTATCCTGAGAATTTCAAGTCCTTAGGCCTGTCCGTTCGGAAGTTATAATTCTCTATGGTTTCTATAGTTCTGGTCATGCGAGCTGGACAAAATTTTGCATGCAGCTTGAACACGTAATTCTCCATTTGAGTACAAAATTTCACTTTGATCAAATCTGTAGTTTCGAAATAATCAGGAAAACATAAATTCGAACGGCCATATTTACGGAACCCCTGGGCGAATATTGCCCGATAACGAACTTGACGGCGGCATTCGAGATTCGAACCTACCCTGAAAATTTCAAGTTTCTAGGACATTCCGTTCGAGAGTTATCGTGTATACGGACGGCCGGACGGACGGACAGACTCGAATTTTCTGACGGATTCGTGATCAATGAGTCGAACATAGTCGTTTGAGACTATTTTCGGCTCAAAATTCGAAAAATACAGACATCGTGACTGAATGATATAGCCCTAGTGTAAGTAGTACGAGCGCTCAAAAAGCACTGCCGTGGAGTCAGGAGCTTTTGAGCGCTTGTTCATAAAACTTGTAGGTAGGTTCGCTCTTTCCAGTTTAAGAAACCAATTGAAGACATTTTTGACAGCTGTCCAAAAACATTTCAAACTAACGCGAAACTCCAGACTTTACGTTAGTGCTAAGTGACCAATTTTGTTTTCGATAATTCGCTAAAATTTTCTACGGTATCTATGGTCTATGGTTATGCGATCTGGACAAAATTTCGCACGTAGTTTAAATACATTTCAATACAATTCCATCAGTAGTTTAATTATTAGCAAAAAAATATTTTGAACGACCATATTCATTACGTGGCCGCGACATTCGAGATCCACACCTATCCTGAAATCCTTAGGCCTTTCCGTTCGAAAGTTATAATTTTATATGGTTTATATGATTCTGGTCATGCGATCTGGATGAAATGTAGTTGAATATATCATTCTCAATTAAAATACAAAATTTCGTCACGATCGAATCCATAGTTTTGAAATTATCAAGAAAACTGAATTTCAAACTACCATATTTACGGAACCCCTAGTCTAATTTTGTCCATTGATGAACGTGACAGCGACATTCGAGATCTAAACCTACCCTGAAATTTTCAAGTTCCTAGGCCTTTCCGTTCGAAAGTTTTAATTTTCTATGGTTCTGTGGTTCTGGTCAACAAAATTTTTCAAGTAGCTTGAACACGTAATTCTCCATCTGAGTGCAAAATTTCACCTTGATCGAATCGAAGTATTCAAGAGAACAAAATTTGCCCAATAATGAACTTAACCTCGGCTTTCGAAACTTGAACCTCCCCTGAAAATTTCAAGTTTCTAGTCTTCTCCTGAAAGAGTTACGACGTTGCCACATGTATAGACAATACGGATATTTCGGGAATTTCGAAGTTTTCAAAGAGTCAATATACATATCTCAATATTTTGAAGATTTCGTATTGCTCCACAAATGTGGAAATTTCATTGCTCTGTTCTTTTGTTTTACGGGATAGGTAAACTCAGCTAAAATTTTCCTTGAAAGACCAGGTATTATGAATTTTCACTTAGAATTAAATTTAATGTGGGTTGTCACAGTCTTCCCCTGAAATAATTCCGACTTTGTCACATGTATGAGAAATAGAGAAATTTCAGGATTTTCGATGAGTTGCAGTGATTAGATACAAATACCCTAGGAAAATCATCAACTTTGCTGAAGAAGTTGATTTTCCAATCTGAATCTTATGCAGGAATTTCCTCACAGGTAGCTAAAACTATGTTGGGTTGAACTTCCTCTTTCTTCACTAGATTTGGTGGATTATTGGTGTAAATCGTCACCTCCCCCCGCAGAAATTGCTACCTATTTTATATTCTGAAAAGTTTCAGGAAGAGATTTAGCCTGATATATCAATTTCGTGCATAGACTCTCCACACAGATACCGAGATACCGAGAATCTGAAGATATAAATCACTTGGCGATTTCGGTAAAAACACGACGGATCTTAATCTTTCCTAGGTATCTCAGATTGTTCCTTCGCCATAACGACAAACCCGTTCAGTTTATTGAGCAATTCCACGTTCCAATATCAGCTCTTTCGCAAGGATTTACACTACTCTGTCTCCGCAGAATTCAAATGAGGCTCAGAGTGCGGTAAGCCCACCAAGCGCGTGCATACGTATTTTCTAATCTACCCTACTAATTCATATCTGGGCCCCGGATTTCCAGGCATTCCCCCGGGAACACCCGATATCAGATCGCTATTAAATAGTTGTTGAAGTACGCATTCGGGGAATTAAAATCCCATTTAGGGCTGAAATGATCTTGGACGATAATTTTGTCGCGGAATATTTGTGGACAAATTCAACACGAAGTTTGGTAATAACTCTTTGGGGTATTGAGGTTGGGGAGGATGAATTACGCGGGATGCTGTAAGGTATTCACTAGAATTAATGAAGAAATTTTCAACGAATGCGCGACGGAGACGTTATTGTATTGCAGTATTCATAAATCAGATGAAAGCGCTGCAAATTCCACACGAAGTAATGTTATTCGAAGTTATCTCGTCTCGTCTGACCAGTAAATATAACAACAAATATCTGAACACCTAATAAACGATTCGCGTGATTCATGATTAGAAATTGAGAAACGAAAGCCGAAACCCGTTGAAATCAACCGTAGTCCATACAAACCTTAGCGTGCGGAAATCCCGGAAAACTTCGTAAAATCCAGGCAATAAAACAACCTCAATCCCCGAAACTTCATCCCCGACGATAATTCTCCGTTACGGAACCTCAGGCGATGGCGTCGAACCAGGAAACCTCTCCGGTCTTATTATCACTTCATGTAACTCCGCGGGATTACCCAACCGGCGGAAAATTGAATTGTGGGAGTGTCTCCGCGACCCCGTTAACTTGTTTAAAATAAAGAACAATTATGTTTCTACCAGCCGTTCGACTTTTGCCCGTAAAAAGCCAGACCGGAAATCTTCGCAATCGCCTTGAAAGCTCGCCGCGACTTTCGGAGAACGGTTGAAACCATAAATGGTTTTAACGAGATTAGATATGGTGGATAATAGCTATATCAATTTGGGCTAATTGAATTTTCCAAGCAGTTTTCACTTGGTTTTCCGGCGAGTTGGAACGAGTTTTCCGAATAATATGCAGAATGAGAGGGGATTGTTTGAGATTCATTATTATATTTTGGGTAATCTTGGCGAGCCAAAGAGTTCCGGAATGGAAAATTGTTCTTCTAATCTGATTATTCCATTAGTCACTGCCTCATATTGGCCGCCGGCCAAATTGAGGACGATTCAATATACATATATTATAATATATGACTGCCTCGGTAGCCTGGTGGACTACAAAGTTAGGTATGGTGCCGAAGGTATCGGCTTCAAATCCCGGCTAGGTCATGGATGTTGTGAATGTCTGAAAAATAGGGAAAGTCCTGAAAAATTGTGATGATGACTGTATAGTGAATTCGCTCATATCTATAAACTAAGATGAAAAAAATTATAAAAAGCACTGCCGTGAAGTCAGGAGCTTTTGAGCGCTCGTCCATGCACCTTGTAGGAAGATTCGCATTTTCCAGTTTTACAAACCAATTGGAGGAATTTTTGACAGCTGTCAAAAAAAATTCAAACTAAGACGAAACATCAGACTTCTCATCAGTGCTAAGTGACCAATTTTTTTTCGATAATTCGGTATCTATGTTCTTGGTGATGCGATCTGGACAAAATTTCGCAAGTAGTTTGAATACCTTATTTTTCATCTATGTGCGAAATTTCATTCCAATCCAATCAGTAGTTTCGAAATTATCAGGAAAAAAATATTTTGCATGGCCATATTCACAGAACCCCTATTCTAATTTCGCTCATTAATATACGAGACCGCGAAATTCGAGATCCACACCTATCCTAAAAATTTCAAGTTCCTAGGCCTCTCCGTTTAAAAGTTATGATTTTCTATGGTTCTGGTCATGCGATCTGGACGAAATGTAGCTTGTATATATCATTCTCCATTAAAATACAAAATTTCGTCACGATCGAATCCGTAGTTTTGAAATGATCAAGAAAACTAAATTTCAAACGACCATATTTACGTAACCCCTAGTCTAATTTTGCTCATTGATGAACGTGACCGCGACATACGAGATCTGAACCTACCCTGAGAATTTCAAGTCCCTAGGCCTTTCCGTTTGAATGTTATAGTTTTCTATAGTTTCTATGGTTCTGGTTATGCGATCTAGACAAAATTTTGCATGTAGCTTGAACACGTCATTCCTCATCTGCGTGAAAATTCCACCTTGATCGAATCAGTAGTTTCGAAGTAAACAGAATTCAGGAGAACAAAATTTCGAACGGCCATATTTACGGAACCCCTGGTCGAATTTTGCCCAATAACGAACTTAACCTCGGCATTCGAGATTTGAATCTACCCTGATAATTTCCAGTTTTTTAGTTCGTTCCGTTTGAGAGTTATCGTGTATACGGCCGGACGACCGGACGGACAAACTTACTCGAATTTTTCGACGGTATCGTCATCGGTGAGTCGAACCTTGTCGATTGAGACCTTTTTCGGCTCAAAATTCGAAAAATACAGACATCCTGACGAAATGATATAGCCCTCGTATAAGTAGAACGAGCGCTCAAAAAATAAATGTATTCAATGATTCGTGATTGATGGACGAAATAGTGTTGACTGACTACATAGCAGAATTACATAACCTGAGGATAACATAAAATAAAATAAAAATAACAAAATCAAAGTACCTAATCAATTCGATATATCATAATATGAGAATAACATAATATGAGAATAACATAATATAAGAATAACATATTTTCGAGTAAATTGAGAATAACATAAATTGATAATTACATGACATTGGATGAGCTATTAAGTTGATTTTTTATACATAGATATAACTTAGGACGAGAAATAGGAGAACAATCAATGAAATTCTGTTATTGATATAAGTGACGAAAAGAATCGTTAAATTTAAAATCCGATTCGAGAAAATTCGAACAAAGATATTTCAATTAGATAATGAATTTTTATAACAATAATATTTTTGAATTAATTATGTTGTTCATTTCAATGCTTATTTTCATCTTGTTATTCTACTGTATAAAAGGTTGACGTCAACTCAGTTCTATGGCCTTTTATGGTTATGCTTATGCTTTGATGTATTGTTATTCTGATGTATAAATTCATCTTGAGGTATCAAAGTACAGCAGCGATGATGTTGTCAGCTCGCGGTACACTACCAAGGTTAGATTAGGACTGTTTTGCGGAATTTTAATTACAATGTAGATGAATCCGTGGAAGTATCGCGCTTTTTGCGTGATAATTGGCGAGCAATATCATTCTCTTTATGCAACGTTGGATATTGCCTTTAAAGATAGAGATTCTTCAAACTCAACTGACCTCAAGACTATTCTGAGACGACTATACTGCATGCAATATTTAACCCAGAAACCATTCAGGATTGACCCCAAATCAGACCTGCGAACAAAAAGTGACGTTTCAAACTATGTACCCAATCGGTCAATAACTGAATAGGGGGTTCCATAAATATCAAAGTGACGTCAACAATAGACCAAATATTTTATAATAATAATTATCGAATGAGACACGAGACGGAATCCAAAGAATATTTGGGCTATCAAAAATTGATCGTCTGAAAAAACCGATACTGTTTTATCTAAATATTCTGGAGTGCTTTTTCACTCCGCAGACCGAAACACTTTCATCATACGATAAAATTAAAATGGGGTTTTAGCTTTGCGGTAACTCAATGTTTCGAGTAGGTTCTTGAGGTCTTGAAGATAATATCCAATTACCATGATAATTAAAAATAGAACAGCGAAAAAACGGCAATATGTTATATTCGCATCTGTTGAAGGTCCACCGACTTTGCTGATGGTGAAAAAGAGGCGCAGTTGGATTTAGCGAGTCCAGGGTAGGCCTTGACGAATTTTTCAGTTTGTACTGGGGGTCTCAAAGTGTAAAAATCCTTATATGAAATTTCTTTGTTGATAATATTTTTGAACATGTTCAGTTATGAAAAATTTCACGTTTTTGTAATTTATATGTTAATTTTACGAAGAACAACTTTATGCCTTGTTATGTTATACTAATGATATGTTATTCTTATGTTATTCCGCAGTTTACGTATTGTATTACTGAAATATATTGTGGTATTTTTCACACTCCTGATATTTCGTGATTTGTGGAAATTCGTCAAGCAAATAAGATTGTTGAGGATATTTCTTTCGTTCATGAATTTTATTATTAATTAATGTCATTTAGGAAAATTGTGTTGGATTTCCGTTTTTTTATGATGCAGTCCATTCAATTCTTGCTACATGAGAAACAATCTGTATATTTTTTTTTATGGAAGAGATGCTTCGTGTTATATCTCAAGTATAATACTTTATTCAATTTTCCAGAATTCGCACGTCTAATTTACATGATAGAGACTTTGCGTGCTTTACGTCATTTGTAGCCGTTCCGCCAACATTACTGGGAAGAAATTCACGAAACGTCTGTATCCGTCCCGAGCTCGGGATCCCCGAAAATTCAATTAGATGTCGCGCTTATGTCTCGTATCTAATTTTGGGGAATCCATTAGTGGCATTTTCCGCTCCCTTATTTTTTCAGGCAAATGGAATTTTGCCGGCGATAATTTGAATTGTAATTTTCGAGGAATAAAGGACGGAGAGGGACAGACATCCTTCTGGATCTTGCCGTTGTTCGGTTCGTGCAGCACGGGGATGATCGTGTTTTCTTGCTGTTAATATAATGATTTCTCGAGAAGATTTCTAGTTCGTCTTACTATGTTTTGAATATGGGTACAAGAAGGAACTGTATTGAATTTTCCGAAGAGGTTCATTATTTCCTCATCACCTCGTGTTTTCCATCGTTTCCAGGGATATTTTTCTTCCTCAAATAAGCTTCGAATAATTCCAAATTAACCTAACGCCATGTAGTAAAGCGCCTATATCGAACAAATCGCGCAATTCATCACCCGATGACTTCCGATTTCGAATTTCATACAAATAATCTTCGACGTCATTCGATCAAAACCTGAATGAAATCAAACTCTTTTTGATTCATGAATCGTATTTGTCAGTGATTGGCCTATATTTGATTTATCACCTATTTACCCTGTAATGTTTTTCCGAAACTTTGAATGAAAACAAGCAAATACCCATTTCCACAATCACCCTTTTTCCGGTCGTAAATTGATGGGAACACGCGGTAAAATGGAAAACATTATTAAGTCCCGCTTTATGAGTGGATATAACACTCCGGAGGGGTGAATTCATTAATTAGAGGTTGCCGATTCAACTGATTCGGTCTGATTTACGATCCGTAATTCATCAAACAGAAAATCACACAATTTTTGATTCCCAGGAATCGGATATCAATTGGTGGCTTAATTAGGAACCTCATTCAGATTGCCCTGAAAATTAGTGATTGGGAATTTTCAATACCTATGAAAGAAAAAACGATAGATAATTATATGTAATGTAGGGAGTGCCACAACAATTTATATAATTTGCGCAGTGCAATGAAAGTATCAATAACTATCCATAGCACATGTCCTATGTTTTGAATCTAACAAATATTTTCATAGCATAAAAATTTAAAAAAATTTCGGGACAATCTGTATGACGATTTTTACCTCAATATCTTACAGAATTCCGAAACGATGAAAGCGCTCGTGACGTTTCAACAATAAAGACTTCAGATATTTCTGCGACAGGATAAAGCCAAGCCGTCCAAAAATGAGATCGAATACGGACAGGCGTCGCCCTGGGAAAAGATGGAAACCGAAAAATTAAATATTATTCTTTCCGCACTGAAAAATTAGATTCGCGGCGCAATAGTCTTCATGCCATCGAGTGCCCATCCGGCGCGCGGTGATTCATCATCCGGATCTCCGGGGCCGAAAACAGACCCCGCGAAGGGAAATATCGCAGTTTTCGGCATCCTTGGCGTGTTTCATTAATTCGTCCCGAACAAGTGATATAGCTCAATCATTCAAACTCAACCGGGGGCCGATTCTTGCGAGCTTTCGGCCGAACGTTCCATAACTCACAATGCCGGTAGGTGTTGGGGGTCCTTTGTGCGATGGCGCGGGCATCCATCACTCATACTTTCTGGCGAATTTGATGCACGAAGTCGGCGGGGTGGGAATACTAAATGACCTCTCCGGAGATGGGATCCATCTCCAGGAATTAATGCTGGTCCGGGTGGGGTAGCAGATCTTCTGTAGCCTCAGTACGAGGAGTATCTAATGATTTCTTATTTCCAATAATAAACCACCAAGGAGAACTCTAAGCTGCCTACTGATATTTACACAGCGTTTTATTTTGAAGCGCTATTGTTTTATAAACGAGCGCTCAAAAACCTTCGGCATCATTCGATGAAAAATATGTCCAACCGTGCATGAAATTTTGAAATGAAGAATCTGAAAATCGAATTGAAAAATTTTCATCTGTCTCCGACCGGAGATGTTCTGGAAACTATAAAAGGGCGCATCCATTGCGCGAATACCGTTCCTGCCAGGGATATTATGTACTGGGTGTTTCAAAATAGGAAGGTGATCCTTGAGGGTAGAAAATGAAAAATTTGAGAAGTAAAGTTCACTATGCATAAAAATAGTTCATTTTTTTACGCTGAAATCGCATATCGGACGAAAAAATACTAGGAATTCAGATCAATACCAACCAAATATTATATTATTAGGTACACGCAGAAGCGTACAGGGTGATTGTTCATATTTTACTAAAAAGCTATCTCAGTAAATACTGTTCCTACAAAAACGATTAAACAGGAAAATATGAAGTATTTTTTATGGCATTCAGAATTCTACTAGAAAATGCAAAAAAGCATTGTTAAACTGAAAATTTTGTGAGTTAATATTTTTCAAATGAAACACCCTGTATCTCATCTTCCTAATCGGTAGAGCTTTTTCTTTTGATTCCAAATATAAATACTTTATTGAGGTCATTTTTGTCAGTTTTCGAAAAATATAGATTTTCGTCTAAATCTAAAGCAGCTGTAGAACGCCACGTGACACTGCTGCGATTTTTGAGCGCTCGTACTACTTACACGAGAGCTATATCATTTCGTCACGATGTAGGTATGTATTTATCGAATTTTGAGCTGAAAATGTGCCGTAAGCACGATAATTCTCGAACAGAACAACCTAGAGACTTGAAATTTTCAGTGTGGGTTCAGTTCCCGAATGCCTCGATTAAGTTCGTTAATGGGCCAAAGTCCACCAGGGGTTCCGTAAATATGGCCGTTCAAAGTTTTGTTCTCCTGATTACTTGGAAACTACAGATTTGATCTAGATGAAATTTTGCACTCGAATGGAGAAGGAGGTGTTTGAGCTACATGTGAAATTTTGTTCAAATCGTATGACCAGAACCATAGAAACCATATAAAATTGTAACTTCCGAAGGGAAGGCCTGGGAACTTGAAATTTTCAGGGTAGGTTTGGATCGCGAATGTCGCGGTCACGTTCATCAATGAGCGAAATTAGACTAGGGGTTCCGTAAATATGGCCGTTCAAAATATTTTTTTTCTGATAATTTCGAAACTACTGATTGAATTGAAATGAAATTTTACACCTAGCTGAAGAATAATGTATTAAAACTACGTGCAAAATTTTGTCCAGATCGCTTTACCAAGACCATAGATATCGAACAAAATTCTAGCGAATTATCGAAAGAAAATTGGTCAGCTGAAGCACTGACATGAAGTCTGGAGTTTCGCTTAAGTTTGAGAATTTTTTTGACTGCTGTCGAAAATTCTTTCAATTGATTTCTAAAACTTGAAAATGCGAATCTACCTACAAGGTGGATGTACGAGCGCTCAAAAGCTCCTGACTTCACGGCAGTGCTTTTCAAATTTTTTTATATCAAAGTAGCCGTGGATAATAGAACAACTGGTATTTGGTTCATTAATTTATTAACAAAAATTTGAATTGAGTGTTCAAATGGCCCCCATTTACTTACACACAATCGATATCTTTTAATTGAATCTTCGAGGGCACTCTTTAATATTTCTGGTTGGTTGTTGAGATTATCAATTCCTTCCTTTATTCTGATTTGAATATCTTCAATATTTTGAGAACGGTCCATATAAACATCAGATTTTAAATATCCCCATAAGACAGTATCCAATGGGGTCAAGTCGGGAATGTTAGGAGGCCAGAGATTGATTCCGTTTCTGCCATTCCACATAATGTAATTTTTGAGAGCTCGTACTACTTACACGAGGGCTATATCATTTCGATGTCTGTATTTTTCGAATTTTGAGCCGAAAATGGTCTCAATCGTCGAATCCGTCGGAAAATTTTAGTCTGTCCGTCCGGCCGTCCGTAAGCACGATAACTCTAGAACGGAACAACCTAAAGACTTGAAATTTTCAGTGTAGGTTCCGATCCCAAATGCCTCGGTTAAGTTCGTTAATGGGCAAAATTCGCCGAGGGGTTCCTTAAATATGGCTGCTCGAAATTTTGTTTTCCTGATTACTTCGAAACTACAGATTCGATCGAGATGAAACTTTGAACTCAAATGGTGAATGAGGTGTTCAAGCTACATGTGAAATTTTGTCCAGATCGCATGACCAGAACCATAGAAACCATAGAAAATTGTAACTTTTGAACGGAAACGCCTAGGGACCTGAAATTTTCAGGATAGGTGAGGATCTCGAATGTCGTGATCACGTTCATCTATGAGCAACATTATACTAGGGGTTCCGTTAATATGGTCGTTTGAAATTTAGTTTTCTTGATAATATCAAAACTACAGATTCGATCGTGGCGGAATTTTGTATACTGATGGAGAATGATATATTGAAGCTTCATTTGTCGAGATCATATGACCAGAACCATAGAAATCATAGAAAATCATAACTTTCGAACGGAAAGGCCTAGGGATTTGAAATTTCCAGGATAGATGTGGATCTGAAATGTCGCGTTCACGTTTATCAATGAGCAGATTTATACAAGGGGTTCCGTAAATACGGTCTTTTGAAAATTTGTTTTCTCGATAATTTCGAAACTACGGATTTGATCGAGATGAAATTTTGTGTTTTAATCGAGAATGATATATTAAAGCAATATTTTGTCCAGATCGCATGACCAGAACCATAGAAACCATAGAAAATTATAACTTTTGAACGGAAAGGCCTAGGAACTTGAAATTTTCAGGGTGCGTTTGGATCGCAAATATCTCGGTCACGTTCATCATTGAGCAAAATTAGATTAGGGGTTCCTTAAATATGGCCGTTCAAAATATTTTTTTCCTGATAGTTCCGAAACTACTGATTGGATTGTAATGAAATTTTGCACCTAGCTGAGGAATAATGTATTCAAACTACGTGCAAAATTTTGTCCAGATCGCATCACCAAGACCATAGATACCGTAGAAAAATCTAGCGAATTATCGAAAAAAAATGGATCAGCTGAAGCACTGACATGAAGTCTGGAGTTTCGCCTGAGTTTCAGAATTTTTTTGACAGCTGTCGAAAATTCCTTCAATTGATTTATAAAACTGGAAAATGCGAATCTACCTACAAGGTGGATGTACGAGCGCTCAAAAGCTTCTGCCATCACGGCAGTGCTTTTCGTAATTTTTTTTGTCGTGTGGCGTTCTACAGCTGCCTCAAATTTAGACGAAAACATCATTTTTTTCGAAAACTGACAAAGATAACCTCAATGAAGTATATATATTTGAAATCAGAAGAAAAAGCTCCAACGATAAGGAAGATAAAATACAGGGGTGGCCTGACCAAGTTAAATAGTTGAATTTCATGACCCTGGATTTCTTTTGACGCACGCTCAGAGACAGACGAGTTTTGGATCGCCTCGAACCGAGTTCGACCCCGGCCAAATGAGAGATGTTCGCACTGAGGAAGTGTCTCCATTGACCGAGGCAGCCTTGCAAAATCCGAGAATAAATTGAAACGCTATTCAAGGGGAATCGGTAGTCGGTGGATATTTCCATCCCTAGCACGAACAGTGTTCGACGGTCTACCGCGAGCAATAAACAAATAAATAAATTGTATGACATTTAGTACAAAATAAGATGCTCAGTGATCAGTGCAAAATCCTTACAGATGCCCAATACCTGTATATTGAAAAAAAAATTATTTCCTAATTCTTCAATTTCAATAGTGGCTAACTAAAAATGAATCAGCGGAAAGTAATTCGAAAAAATTCGCGTTCCAGAGCAAAATATTTGTTCAAAGATTTATGTTTGAAGATTTCATCCCGGCTCTACTAGGTCTCTGTGAAACCTCTCAGAAGCTCAGAACTTGAGCGCATGAATTCAAAAGGAATTTTCCTGAACTCAAAAACACTCGCAATTAATTTCAAATCATCGTTCCGCTATCAAAAACAAAAATTGCGAATTGAGGAAGTGAAAATTCGACAAAATTAACTCATTTCCCTTCCAAGAAAAAAATTAAATTCAAGAGCGTACTTTTATTGAGAAAGTTATCAAGGGTCCAGATCTTTTCATCCCTTGTTGGAGCAAAGTAACTGCCACCTGCCGGCGGGCCTGAGGAAATGGATATTTATGCAATTAGGTATGAAAATTAAAAGTTGAATTATGGCCCACAGGTAAATCTGATCGAAAGCACCAACGTGCGGAAATTATAGGTGGGTTGTTAGCCTGGGGGAAAGATGTTATAAAGACCATAACTGGCGATGTTGCCAAGTAACGAGGGGGATTTCTGCGAATTGGCTCTTTTTTGATCAAATAAAGTTATGAATAAGGAAATAAAATTTCTTTTTCTTCTTGGGATTTCTTCCACGCTAATTTTAAGATTGACTAGTGGCACATCCAGGGTAGCTTTGGAGCTGCACCCCTCTTCAAGAATGAAGAAAAGGTTGACAACATATTTTAAAATGAGAAGTGAAAAATTGACGGGTCTCGTCATGCTGAGTATTTATTATAATTTGATTTCGTTAATATTCTGTTTGTTGACTTACATTTTGGTTTTCATATTTGTGTATAATCTTTATTATATTGATCCATTTATGATTTTATTCTTCAATATGTGGACTTGGTTGTCATAACTGCACAACTTAATTTCTTTTGTGTCCATCGATCTGTATTATATGCTCCCCCTTCCTGGTTTCAATATACCTACATATATTCCTTATATTTTCAAGAGGAGGAAAATGAAAGTTTCGTTTAGTAATCATTGAGTCCGAATATCGGACAGGATATTTTTATGTTCGCGAAAATATAACCAAGTCATCTGAAGAAATTCTGTAGAACAAATGTAGAAATTGGTTTCTCAGTTTTTTTACTCGCTTATTTGAAGTTTATTATTCATATTGTCGTCCATATTGATTCTTTCTTAGATATTTGTGTGTTAGCAATGAATATAATTTATTAAATACAACAGTTCGGCAACGCCGCAGTGGAGCCCCCTCATCCCAAAACTAGCTGAACCCCGAACATCTGCTCATCCCGCTAGGGTCAGGATGCATTCATACGTAAATTCAATTCAAAAATTCACTCGTACTTTATGTTTACGCTTTTATCGGGGGAAACCCAAGAGAACTCCACCAACGGGATATTTCATCGGCATGCGACCTAGGTACACCTATTCGAAATGACTTCATTTCCTCTCTGATTTCGACGGATCCGCTTTCATGGACTCCAAAACCGTAGGTTAATGCGGGCCTCTGTTGTTGACATCAAAATGGGTCAGTGATTATTTTCAATTTATGGATCGACGTTAGATATTTCGAGGGATTATTCATTTGAGAATTGGTTTGTTTCGGTCTATTTCCATTTTTTAACTGCACTGTTTGAAAAAAGAAGCCATTACACCATCCTGCATTATCCACCTGCACGAATCAAGGTCCAGCCGGCCCCAGTTAGTATGTAGAACTCCATTTACTGCTCCACGTTTTACGTCTCCTCAGCAACCATCTCCATGACCACCATATTCTGGGTGCTCCTCGCCTCCTTCTACTTCCAATGTCACCTCATCGTCGCGATCTTCCTTCGATGCTTCTCGAGTAGCTACACGAAGGAACAAAAATGCAGTACTCGGCCATCACCTTCAAGCTTCTGAGGAATGTCTGACTGTTTTAGTTGTTGAGGAGCAGAAACTGTCTCCCAAAGAGATTTTCAACGTCTGCTCTTCCACCCTCATTCTCTGTTCCTCCCATCTTTTGATTCATATGATTCCAGCTCCTTCACCCCTGGTCATTGAATCATGTTGACAGCTCTACTACAATCACCTATCATGTTGGCAACGTGTGCAACGATTACACTCATCTTATCTTGCTGAAGCGGAGCTTCAGCTTAAGCGGCATGTTAAGTCCTGTCTGGTTTAATCAGGTATACTTGCACCGGATAACAGTTACTCCGTATTTGTGGTTGTTCTGATTGCCATCATTCAATTTCCATTTGCAATGGACACCGCACCAAGAAGAAATGAAGAGAATGAATTGAATTTCCTCCTTTCTCTTTCTATCTTGTTTCCTTTTTTATTTTGAGGGTTGCCTAGGGGAATAACAGTAGATACTGTTATGGTTCGTTGAAGATAATAATATAAAATTATGAAATTTATGAAAACCACTAACTATCAAAAAATCTTGTGTATTAATTTTCTCGAGACTATATCTCAATGAGGGTTCTAAAATGAACAATTCAAACGAATTTTTTTTTACAAAATTATATAATCAATAATCTAATTCTACAGAACAACCCCAACTATCAAAAGAAACTAAAAACTAATATATCTAAACTCTAAATAACATTCAATTGGTGAGTGCACTCACTATGTTCAACTAACTCCAACTTCAATTCTCCTTCTTATATCCAGCACGTCGTTTTGAAATGTCCTTTACTCTCCAAATCAATTCAAGCAATTCGATCTCCTCTTGACAAAGTTCCAAGTACTATTTACTATACTTTGCTTCCATCCTAGTAGAAGGCAAAGAAAGAAATATGGACATTGCGAAAAGAGAATGAGATAAGTTAATATGTCGTTAAGGTTGACCAATGGTTATTCTAGGACTACCAGCGAAAATTCCAATCTCGTCAATGCTACGCACCGGAAAAATCTGCATAAAGCTTTCTTTTCTAGGCCTATGTTGCTCATGTGTTTATAGAGCTTGCAATGCCTGTTAGCAAGACCACTTTAGGCTTCATGCACTCCCTATCCTTATTTAGAAGGTCTGTCGTAAACATGGACATTGATCCCCTAAGGAATCTTTTTGATTAACTTTGCCTTGGGATATGCTGGGCTACTGCTTTCGTTGTGGCATATGAAGATGCTGAGCTCGGATGCTCTCTGTGCCTGGCCTCTTCGTTTAGTGAGAAAAATCACTAACTACACCCAATCAACCGATTTCTGGAGCAGTCAGTGCATTTCTCGAAGTTGTAGAACCCCATGACGGACGGCCGTGGTCGAGAGTTTCGTGTATGTCTGTGAATAATATATTTTATCTACTCCGATCGAATAATATAGTCATAACTCAATCACTTTCGATGGAGTAATGATATATGTAAACAAACACCGTGAGTGTTCTCCGACTCACTCACTCCGATAACTTCCCTGTGTGATTGGCCGTAAGGGAACAGTCCATTATTAGTATTGAGGGGAGGTCACTTGAATAATTTTGACGTTTAATCAAATTGAGTTGATACCTAATTATTATTGTGGATATTTCGCTGAAAAAGATTAATTCAGATAGTGAAGATGAATTATTATGTATATCTTCAGAAATAAGACAATCAGCTAATGTTACCATACAGAATTTATTGCCCGAAAAATACCAAAACAAATATGAAGGTGTATACAACAATTTTCAAGATTGGCGTAGCAGTAAGAATATCAAGTCATTTTTTACAGAGAATGTTCTTTTGGCATATTTCAGTCAACTTAGCACTAAATATGAAGCATTGCCCCTATAGACTTTCTACTCCATGCTAAGAAGCACAATCAACATAAATAATGCATGGTTATATGTAACTATTAAGATTTTTGAATAAAGTTCTTTCTCTGTACTTGTATCTTAGTATTTATTGTTACAATCGTAGATAAAGTATAGTATTCAACTTGCGGCAATGGTCATAACTCACTTGATGAATTACAGCACTCGCCTCCGGCTCGTGCTGCAAACTTCATCTGCGTGAGTTATGACCTACATTACCGCTCGTTAAATAATATACTATTATCTCCTCCCATTGAATTATATATTCATTATTCAACTACTTTTGAGCAATTAAAAGTATCTGTAAACAAACAACGTGAGTTATAATAACTCACTACTTTAACTCCCTGTCTCTGTGCTTCTGAATGAGCCGATTGGCCGAAAGGGAACAGCCCATTATTGGTATTGAGGGGAGTAGTGTCACTTAGAATAATTCGTATGTTTTCTCAAATCAAGTTGATACG
The DNA here is from genome assembly GCA_963966015.1 of Aphidecta obliterata. NCBI lineage: Eukaryota > Metazoa > Arthropoda > Insecta > Coleoptera > Coccinellidae > Aphidecta > Aphidecta obliterata. The sequence continues at coordinate 23,179,219 of OZ014430.1, read as the reverse complement.
TAATTATTATTGTGAATGTTTCGCTGAAAAAGATGAATTCAGATAGTGGAGATGATTTATTATGTACACCTTCAGAAATAAGACAATCAGCCAATGTTACCATACATGATTTATTGCCCGAAAAATCCAAAAAAAATAAGGTGTATACAATAATTTTCAAGATTGGTGTAGCAGTAAGAATATTGAGTCATCGTTCACAGATAATGTTCTTTTGGCATATTTTAGTGAACTTAGCACTGAATATAAAGCATCGCCATTATGGACTTTCTACTACATGCTAAGAAGCACAATCAACATAAATAATGAATTGTTATAGGTAACCATTGAGATTTGTCAATAACGTTCTTTCTCTGTACTTGTATCTCAGTATTCATTTTTATAGTCGTAGACAGGGCCGTATCTAGGTACTATTGCGCCTGTGGCAATATATTAGACAGCGCCCCCCATTTGCGTAGATTTTTTTTCATCCATCATATTTTCTTCTAGTATTTTTTTTTCATAATGTTAGTCATATATTTCCGTAAGAATTTCAAAATAATACACATTTTTATGGAAAATTTTCTTCATTGAAATTGAAATACACATTTTGAATGAAATGCATAAAAATAAAACAAATTCTGGAGAAACAAAATGAATAATCATATTTATGTAATAAATACGAACATTTATCTTAAAAAATATAAATTCTTCAACTTGAAATTCAAAAATACATACTGCAAACGTAAAATAAAAATTTTTTGGTAAGTTGACTAGAAAACAATGATCGATAATCACAATCTGTGCAAAAAAAAACCGCAAACTTAGCATACAAATACTATTTTATAACCAAACACGTACTAATAGTTTCGTACAGGGCCTGATAATACAATATTCAAGAAGTCCATACGTTAAGTAAAAAAAAATTACTTGAATAATCTTTGCCAGATGAGATTGAAGATTCAATGAAAACTAGGAAAAGTAACACTTAAATTTGAGTTTTATAAGATTTCAAAAAAAGACGCTCTGAGAAGTGAGAACTCAAGTTTGAAAATCCATATTTTCCGCAATGAACCGAACATATTTCTTCTTGAATCGAAAGGAACAATATTATTATGTCAAAATACGAATAATTGAATATATCCGATTCCAGAATAATGTCATAAAAAATAACAAATACTTAGCACAACTCACCTTCAATAGCACAATTTATATTGCTTGAATCCAAAAGCACAATGGCACAAAAAAGTCAGAATATAAAAAAAACTCAAAACTTATAACACTTCAAATCTGGATACACCCTAAACGAACATTAAAATTTAAATTTTTTGCTATTCTCTTCACAATTGGAAGAAATCAATATTTATGTAGGAGATTCCCCAATTTTTCTCCCACTTCTTGAGCTCAAAACTCTGATTGGTGAATTTTTAGTAATACAAATCGTTTTTGAAATACCACAGATGTGGCCTAAAAATCTAAATCAATCGATCATTATGAACAATCATCATCAAAGAAGCCGCCCTTCAAAACAAGCTGGATGCGATAAGGGATGAAGTGTAAACAACTCATAAAAGGGCTGTGCTTGGAATCGCATGACGATATTGCCGATTGTGATATTTATGATCAGAGTGCGGCATCTTTGAAATTTTTTTATGACAATTGGACCATATTTCTCGTATTTCTGACCTTATTGCATTCTCATTCTGTACTTTGAATATCAATGTTTCGAAATGTTGTGATCGAATAACTCACTTACGTAACCGTGTTGTCATCTTTCGAATTATTTTTTTTTGCTTTGCGCTTCTATTTTTTTATTTTTGATATTTTTTGATTTTTTGATTTAACTCACTTGATGAATTGCAACCCTCGCCTTCGTCTCGCGCTGCAAACTTCATCTGCGTGGGTTATGACCCACATTACTGCTCGTTAAATAATTTACCATTACCTTATCGTTGCTTGAGAATTTATTTCATGCCGTTTTAAGCTGCCCGCATGTGATTCGGTCGAGGACGACGTCGAGTTGTAAAATCCCTATTTGCTCGACGAAAAATCCCCACACAGCAACGGCCCAATTTGCGAAAAAGATATACATAAACTAATCAGGCCCTAATCATCAGTAACTTTTTCGCCCCAGCTACCCCGGGCCGATCCAGGCAGCGTTCACGGCTGAAGTCACTTCAGCGTTGCGAAACTTCAAGAACGTCAAATAAACTATTCGAATGCCGACATACTTATTCGCTCGATTTCCCGCTCGGAGCAGTACAAGTTTCTTCAATTGCGAGGCGGATTGAGGGCTGCAGCTCGGACCTAGACGAGTGCTGCAGTGCCTTCTTCGGCGCGCAATGTTGATTAGCTGTAGATTTTTCAATTAGCCTTCTAGCGGGAATTCCGTGCAATTAGGAGTACATGATCCCCTTATGAATCGAGTGAACGGGATGATTGGATGAAAAATGCATGAGGATGGTTTTAATTAGGATTATTTTGTGATTCTGCTATCGAAGAAACACTTGATTCGGCAGTTTTTTCTGTAGCAATAGGAAATGTGCGAAATTTCGTACAAAATAGGATTTTAGGGGCAAAGGAAGAATCACTTTGTAGAATTGATAATATAAAACGTATTTCATGTTCATGTCATGGTTCGAAAGAACTAATATTTCTTGTATTTTCAAATCAAACATGCGAGATGAATATGATAAGCTCTTATGCAGGTTTTAACAACTGACTTAAAAAAAACCTCCCCCACTTGAAACATCTCCTGCGTTAATTACCCCATCGTAATTCAGCGGCCTACGAAAATCGAGGACGTCCTTCCAATTTACACTTCGTCACAATTAAAAGATCATGAAAAGGAACGATATTTGCTGGATATAACCTTCCGTAAGTCGTATTTATGACGAAGGAACTCTCGGAGCAATACCATCAATTCTACTGTAACATCAACGTACATAAAAACCGCTTACGATGGAGATTCTGTTCTGGTTGGCGACAACTTCTCAAATCAGTGCTTATGGCTGGAAAAAAAATGGAATTCTTCATGATGAGGATATTTCAAAAGATATTTACTATTTTTCATACAGATTCGAGGTTCAAATTCGTGTCTCCCTTAGAAAATTCGTTATTGGAATACCTAAGCTTGAAGTTACTATTGTTTTGTGGTATACACCAGAGTTACAGACTTCCTCTCGTTCGAGAAGCGATACCAAGTAAGATTCTGATGGATCACGAAAAAAGGACTCACATCTGTGAAATGTATTATTGCCAGCCTGACATTTTTATTGTGAAATATCTTTTGGTCGACTGGGCAGTTTCGTATTATATTCTAGATATTGCTTCCTTTAAGCAAAATTTTCTTCCAAATAGAACCTACTTGTAATTATTTTTTTTCCAATAACATAACAAAGCGATTCTTAAGATCAATAGATTAGGGTCATTCTATGACAAAAATCGTAGAAGAAAACCGCGAAAGGAGGGGTATGTGGGGTGGTTCGTGGACGTTTAGTGATATGTTTTCGACCCGCAAATATGATTACTATTCTTTTCGAGAAAAATTACGAAAAGCATTGACGTGAAGTCAGGAGCTTTTGAGCGCTCGTACATCCACCTTGTAGGTAGATTCGCATTTTCCAGTTTTATAAATCAATTGAAGGAATTTTCGACAGCTGTCAAAAATATTCTGAAACTTAGGCGAAACACCAGATTTCATGTCAGTGCTTCAGCTGATCAATTTTTTTTCGATAATTCGCTAGAATTTTCTATGGTATCTATGGTCTTGGTGATGCGATCTGGACAAAATTTCGCAAGTAGTTTGAATATATTATTCCCCAGCTAGGTGCAAAATTTCATTCCAATCCGATCAGTAGTTTCGAAACTATCAGGAAAAAAATATTTTGAACGGCCATATTTACGGAACCCCTAATCTAATTCTGCTCATTGATGAACGTGACTGCGATATTCGCGATTCAAACCCACCCTGAAAATTTCAAGTTCCTAGGCCTTTCCGTTCAGAAGTTACGATTTTCTATGGTTTCTATGGTTCTGGTCATGTGAACTGGAGAAATGTAGCTTGAATATATCATTCTTCATTTAAATACAAAATTTCGTGACGATCGAATCTGTAGTTTTGAAATTATCAAGAAAACTAAATTTCAAACGACCATATTTACGGAACCCCTAGAATAATTTTGCTCATAGATGAAAGTCATCGCGACATTCCAGAACCTCACCTATCCTGAAGTTTTCAAGTCCCTAGGCGCTTCCGTTCAAAAGTTACAATTTTCTATGGTTTTTATGGTTCTGGTCATGCAATCTGGACAAAATTTCACATGTAGCTTGAACACCTCATTCTCCATTTGATTGCAAAGTTTCATCTCGATCGAATCTCTAGTTTCGAAGTAATCAGGAGAACAAAATTTTGAACGGCCATATTTACGGAACCCCTAGTGGAATTCTGCCCATTAACGAACTTAACCGAGGCATTTGGGATCTGAACCTACACTGAAAATTTCAAGTCTCTAGGTTGATCCGTTCGAGAGTTATCGTGCTTACGGACGGACGGACAGACTCGAATTTTCCGACAGATTCGTTATCAGTGAGTCGAACATAATTGATTGAGACCATTTTCGGCTCAAAATTCGAAAAATACAGACATCGTGACGAAATGATATAGCCCTCGTGTAAGTAGTACGAGCGCTCAAAAACACCAAAAACGGTGTTTTTGTTTAGTTTTTCGCTTCTAAAATCTGAACCAATTAAGCGATGATGACAATTTCAACAACAAAATTATACAGAATGAAAAGACGAAGAAAATGAATGCTAGTGCAACTCAAATGGGTCATTATTACCATAGAAAAGCTAAAAAAACCGTAAAAATCAGCGTTTCCTCAAAAATTCATAACTCATTTTTGAAATTGTAGCGCTGGTTTTCCGGATGAAAGTAGTTGTTAATATGTACTTTGAGTGTGCACAATCCGGATGTTGCAGAATAAATAGTTTTGACGTAATTACGATTTGAATTATCTCAGGCACTATTTTCCGGAAGGGCTGGATGCGTCGGAAGTTGTCCGATTTTAATTTACAAAACGGATTCTGAAAGTAGAAGTACAGTACTACAAAATGGCAAGCTTGGTGAAAAATACGTGGAAACATTACCAAAACCGGCCCAGCGCTCGATCGCGGACGAATTGTGGTAGCCGGCCGACGCAGAAAAGTGTATATTTTAATAAAAGCGCGCTGTGACCGGGTGCGAATCTTTACATTTATCCCCCACTACTCGACCGCAATCGAGCGTTCAGCCGGTTTTGGTCATGTTTGCACGTTTTTCACCTATTTTGCAACATTTTGCCGGAAAGTCGAGATTGAAGTTTGGTAGTACTATATTTTTGAGCGCTCGTACTACTTACACGAGGGCTATATCATTTCGTCACAATGTCTGTATTTTTCGAATTTTGAGCCGAAAATGGTCTCAAACAACTATGATCGACTCACTGATGACGCATCCGTCAAAAAATTCGAGTCTGTCCGTCCGGCCGTCCGTCTACACGATAACTCTCGAACGGAATGTCCTAGAGACTTGAAATTTTCAGGGTAGGTTCGAATCTCGAATGCCGCAGTTAAGTTCGTTATTGGGCAAAATCCGCCCAGGGGTTCCGTAAATATTGCCGCTCGAAACTTTGTTTTTCTGATTACTTCGAAACTACAAATTCGATCAAGGTGAAATTTCGCACTCAGATGGAAAATTACGTGTTTAAGCTACATGCTAAATTTTATCCAGCTCGCATGACCAGAACCATAGAAACCATAGAAAATTATAACTTTGTGATGGAAAGGCCTAGGGACTTAAAATTTTCAGGATAGGTGTGGACCTCGAATTTTGCTGTCACGTTCATCAATGAGCAAAATTAGACTAGGGGTTCCGTAAATATGGCCGTTTGAAATTCAGTTTTTTCGATCATTTCAAAACTATGGATTTGATCATGACGAAATTTTGTATTTGAATTGAGAATGATATATTCGAGCTACATTTTGTCCAGATCGCATGATCAGAACCATAGAAACCATAGAAAATTATAACTTTCGAACGGAAAGGCCTAGAGACTCTAAATTTTCACGATAGGTTCGGATCGCGAATTTCGTGATTACGTTCATCAATGAGCAAAATTAGACTAGGGGTTCCGTAAATATAGCCGTTCAAACTATTCTTTTCCTGATAATTTCGAAACTACTTATTGGATTGAGATGAAATTTTGCACATAGATGAAGAATAATGTATTCAATCTACGTGGAAAATTTTGTCCGGACCGCATAACCAAGACCATAGATACCGTAGAAAATTCTAGCGAATTATCGAAAAAAGAATTGGTCACCTGAAGCACAGACGTGAAGTCTGGATTTCCGACTTAGTTTGAAATTTTCTTTGACAGCTGTCAAAATCTTTCCAATGGGTTTCTGAAACTGGAGAATGCGAATCTACCTGCAAGGTGGATGAACGAGCGCTCAAAAGCTCCTGACTTCACGGCAGTGCTTTTCGTAATTTTCTTCTTCAAAATCTGTTCTGTAAATTAAAATCGGACAACTTCCGTCGCATCTAGCCGTTTAAGAAAATAGTGCCTAAAATACTTCAAATAGCAAAAACTATTTATCCGACAATGTCCGGGTTGAGCACACTCAAAGTTCCTTTCAACCACTACTTTCATCCAGAAAACCAGCGACAACTTTGAAAATGGCTGAGATGAATTTTTGAAAAAACGCTGATTTTTACGGCTTTTCTACGGTCATGATGAGCCGATGGAGTTGCACTAACGCTCATTTCCTCACAATTCAATTATGTTGTTATAAGTGTCAGCATCGCTACATTCATTCAGATTTTACAAGCAAAAAACAGAAAAAATTACCGTTTTTTTGGCGTTTTTTCGAAATTACAAGAAAAGTAATCATATTCGCCAGTGGAAAACATATCACTGAACATCCATGGACCCCACGCACCCCCCACTCTCGGTTTTCTTCTACGATTTTTGTCATGAAAAAACTCTATTGCCTGGTTAGGTCTACAAATATCCAACAACTATGCGACATATCAATCTGGAATGTGCAAGTTGCAATAACACAATAACGTATTATCAGCAAATAGAGAAATACTTCTGTTGCAAAAATGTTAGATCTTTGTTCAATATAAGTGGGATAGATAGTATTGGAGAAATTTTCACGAGAGTTCTGAAACCAATCTACTTCGATACCAGTTACTAGCAAGATATTTGTGAAGAAAACAGTTCAATAAAGTTCGAGATAGCCATCTGACTTCGCCCATTCGTAAAATGGTGTGATTTATGGATTTCCCTTCCAATAAGATGCTGTCATTTGCTGTGTTCTGCATTGCATTTCTATCCGTTCAACTGGTTTTACCTTTATCTGCATCTGCTGACAATCCTTCAAATGAATTCAACGCGGATTTAAATTTCAGATTGAGTTGTACTCGCCTTAGAAACATTGTGTGTTTCTCAAAAAAATTGAGGAAAGCACTGTCGCGCAGTCACTAGCTTTTGCGCGCTTGTTTAGATGATAGCCCGAGCGGCCATCCTTCCAGGACCAGGACCAATTATCGAGAATTACAGTTGAATCTATCTCAATCGGTATATTTCTCTACTCTTTTCATTGTATCGATGCGCATCTTCCCGCTTGTAATATAAGTTCTTCATTTCATATTTGTCTTCATCGTCAACTTAGTTATGTGGTACTGAAGACGGCAAAAAATCCAGAAACTGGTCTATCTGCTACTGTCTATCGACGATGGCACGTTCCATTCAGTTCAATTCTTAATTTGGATTTGCATTAGTCCATTCATTGATTTAATTATGTTAACTCACCTTTTATTGGGGAAAAACTTTTCTGTCTTAACTACCTAATTTTAAAGATAAGTTGACTTGAGTTGTGCAATTCAATAGAGGTCCCAATTTACTTTACAAAGTCTTTTATCTGGATTTCCTTAGAGGCTCAAGGTTATATCGAGGATTTTCTCCTAGTGTAATGCCAAAAAATAAGAAGGCAAACGCCTGAATCTTTTCAGAATCCTTCACATCGAGTTCTGTGAATCGCACACCAGCTGTGTTCTCATTTCAAGCACCCAAGTGAACACTCCGTCAGTCTCATATTTCAAGGAATTACTCGAGATATCCTATAATGTATGTTTATTAATCAGACTCCCCTTCTGTCTCCGGTCACACATTACCATCCAAGAGGCAATTCGTTGATTTTTGCCCGACACAAAAAAACCAAAACCTGGTGAATTAGAAGACTGACGCCGTTCTCTAATAACATAAGCACTTTAACCTTTAATGCCATTACATCTACGCAATCGTATTAAACACTCAATTTCGCATCATACACGACGTGGAAGCACATGCCATTCTGTATTATCTGCTCTAGTTCCGCCAACAAGTCGAAATTAATAGAACGCTTTTCATAGCACTTAATGAAATTCACTAATTAAACTGGCAGAGGACGTAAGCCCGACCTCGGCTTGTCATACCAGGGATTCGGCGATGTAGCTTAAGATCTTCCTGCTGTCTATTGACTAGCTCGCACCAACTACGCGGTGCCACCTCGCTAGGGCTTTTGTCGGGAGGGATGGAAAGGTGAAAATTAGCAAGCAGCGTAATCTCTGAGGAAATTAGTGGATATGCTCCTCATCAGGAACCTTGAATCATTCGAAATAAACGGGAAGTAGACTGCGAATTGGATGTGAGCACCTTTTAGGAGGTTCATGAAAGTTTACATTTCACACGGCGAGTAGCAAGAATATTTTTTTGTTTGCGAAAAAAACGACAAAGCATGCCACATCAGCTTCATTGAAAATCTTTGTTCGAACGTTTCGGTCCTATGATTCCTATGATCGTCATGAGGACAGCCCTGAGAAGGGCTGAATCAGACGAGTCATGAAATAATAAATTAAAAAAAAATATATATTTGCGGGGTTAGTCTTTCAGAAACCGAATGTGAATATTTACACGTGAAAACTATGGCTGGGTGGAGATAAAGAAAAATGGAGGAGCCCTTCCTGAACGTACTAACCGCTTCGGAAAAAACGTTCTGGAGAGCGTGTTGAGTATAAGAGATGCGGAGCCAACTAATGGTCGGAACAAAATCCATTGAAATTGCTAAATGGCCGGAAGTTTCTGCACAAAAATAGACCGATACTAGTTCACCGTCCATAAGTTCGCAATTACACATTATACGCTCAGCCAAGGTCTCCCAGATTCTGAGAATCGCGCTGTAATCTCTTGTTACACGTATTAAGTGGGAAATTACTCGTGTTACCCCTTGCAGGTTTCATTTGATACAGCTACCTGCCGTGAGATAGAAATGCAAGATTTTATGTGTGAAAAATGTATATGGATATTGATATAATTGATGTGAAAGTAATAATGTTCGAACCTCGATCTTGGTCGGAAAGAGGGGCACTGGGGGTTATTGCCTCCCCGCCAGTCTTTTTTCTTTCAAGTGATTTTTTTCGAATGATCAACAACGAGACTCAAATACTTACCCTTTCACTATCGTACCGCTTTCTTCACAACCCTTTCGAAATACATCATGAGACCATATGGCGCATAGCACCAGTAATATATTTAATGGTGCTCGGGGCTTCACAAACCGGCGAAAGAATTGGGTTTCCCGTAATTTAATTATTTACAGGATATCGCTTTTTTGTTTGAATTCAGTTAAAACTAAAAGTATCCTTGTAATTCGAGAACGGCTGATGGTATGGAGGTTTTACTGTTGAAATGTCTGGAGCGGAAAGGTTTTTTATCGGTCTTTTGAGGTTTGTTTGGAAATACCCTTTTAATTACTGGTATGGTTACATTTGAATGAAGTAAAAAAGAAAAGACAAAAAGGGTTCGTAGAGAACTTTGAAGATGTACAAAGTTTCCTTTCTGCATTCTTAATTTGTTCTAATCAGAACGAAATTGCAAGCTTCGAAACATATACTGCTCCACAAACGTTAAGGAAGTTGAGAAATTTTTTGACCGTTCCAAATGTTGCCGATTCTTTTCCACCAAATGATCATTTATGAGAAATAAAATGTATACTCTATTATATCTGAATGGTTTTACTCCTCGTTTTATAACTTTTTCAATTTCAGGCAAGTTTTTATGGTTTGAGTTTCTAAGAACTTTGGATCTTTGTTTTACGTTCTTACAATCAACTTTGATACAAATTCTAAAAATTTGTTTGGCAATAACGCCTAGACGTAAACTAAGTGCGGATAAAGCCAATGGGGTTATTGGTATGATCGAGGCGGGACGTAATCACAAAGATGTTGCGAATTTCTTTCAAGTTAGTGTAAGCTCGTCCATTGATATCGAGAAACTGGAAACGTGACTGAAAGACCGAGAAGTGAACGCCCAAGATTTACGACTCCTGCACAAGATCGGTTTCTGACTTTGTCTACCCGTAGAGAGACTTTGACTACTTGTAGAATCATACAACAGCGGCTCTTGAACGCTTCTGGTTTGTGTTTAGATGGAAACAGTTCGTCGATGACTTCGAGACGTTAATCATTTACGACGGATTTCAAATAATTTACTCATTTTGTTGTGCAGTTTTTCAATTTTTTGAGTGTACCTACTGATATTGTATTACAAATACTAAAAATGAATTTTCACCTGAAACTGTTGAATTTATAAATAAATGGGCAAATGAATGAGTAATATAAGTGGATGAACATTAGGATTCCTTATATTTGAGAATTTGGTCGAAAAAAAAAAAATTTTTGAAACAGTCTCAAAATTTCTGGACTTACTCATTTTGTGGACCAGTTTCTCAATTTTTTGAGCGAACTGATGTTGGACTACAAATACTAAAAATAAATTTTCAACTGAAGCTGTTGAATTTATAAACAAATGGGCAAATTAATGAGTTATATAAGTGGGTGAGCATTAAGATATCTCATATTTGAAAGATTGGTGAAAAAAAATGAAAATTTCCGAAACAGTCTCAAAATTTCTGAACTTACCCATTTTGTGGACCAGTTTTTTCAATTTTTCGAGTGAACTGATATTGTTCTACAAATACTAAACCTGAAACTGTTGAATTTAAAAACAAATGGGCAAATTAATGAGTTATATAAGTGGGTGAGCATTGAGATTCGTCATATTTCAAAATTTGGTAGAAAAATTACAAAAAGCACTGCCGTGAAGGCAGGAGCTTTTGAGCGCTCGTCCATGCACCTTGTAGGTAGATTCGCATTTTCCAGTTTTAGAAATCAATTGAAGGAATTTTTTACAGCTGTCACAAACATTCTGAAACTTGAGCGAAACTCCAGACTTCATGTCAGTGCTTCAGCTGATCAATTTTTTTTCGATAATTCGCTAGAATTTTCTACGGTATCTATGGTCTTGGTGATGCGATCTGGACAAAATTTTGCACGTAGTTTGAATACATTATTACTCAGCTAGGTGCAAAATTTCATCCCAATCCGCTCAGTATTTTCGGAACTATCAGCAAAAAAATATTTTGAACGGCCATATTTACGGAACCCCTAGTCTAATTTTGCTCATAGATGAAAGTGACCGCGATATTAACGATCCAAACCCACCCTGAGAATTTCAAGTCCCTAGGCGTTTCCGTTCAAAAGTTACAATTTTGATTTCTATGGTTCTGGTCATGCGATCTGGACAAAATTTCACATGTAGCTTGAACACCTCAATCTACATTTGAGTGCAAAATTTCATCTCAATCAAATCTGTAGTTCTCAAGTTATCAGGTGAACAAAACTTTGAACGGCCATATTTAGGGAACCCCTGGTGGTGAGAATTTGGTCGAAAAAAAAAGAAAATTTTTGAAACAGTCTTAAAATTTCTCATTTTGTGGATCAGTTTCTCAATTTTTTGAGCGAACTGATGTTGGACCACAAATACTAAAAATAAATTCTCAATTGAAAGTGTTGAATTTACAAACAAATGGGCAAATTAATGAGTTATATAAGTGGATGAACATTGAGACAATTTTTGTGGACCAGTATATTTTATAAATTATGTACCATCAACTGAAAAACAACGTAGGAATCATAAGAAGCAGTGTCGATACAATATCATCAGAAACTTTTTCACAATAATGAATGAATTCTGTTCTCCATCCGACGAACCGATAAAATTATCAATTACATACAATGCAGTTGAATTTTTTTTGCGTCTCGTCCAGATGGCCCTTCCTGTCGACTAAACAAAAAGTTGAACCACCTATCTCCAGGATCCGAATAGTTGACTAATGAACTTTGCGTAACTCGTTTAAAACAAAACTGTGTCGCATTTGTTCTCTCGACGTTCAAAGATTGCGTGTCATCATCGGTTATAATGAAACCTTTCATCAAATTAGCGACTTGATAAATGAAGTTATGATGAGCCTTTCAAATAAATGAATGGACAATATGGGCATTTTTTTTATGAAGCCCGCTTCTTGATGGCAAAATCGAATCAAAAATGATAACAATTCGGATGCTTATGTAAACAAATCTAAGTGCGTTGTTGAATAGTTCGGAAACTGGGTATATATTAATTATTTTATTGAATGTTGATTGAAACATCGGCTAGAAAGAAATTAATAATAAACACAAAAATTGTTTCTCATGAAAAAAAAAATTCGTCCGAGTGAATTTTATACCAATGACGATTTTCGTTTCAATGGAAACTAGTTAGTTTTCGCCTGATTCATCTTATTGCAGAATCAGAATGACCTATCGAACATTCAAATTCGATCCTTCTGGTTCATTATTTCAAATAATAAAACTGTAAGATGTTAGGGCTAAATGTGCGCAGCTAGGATGTCGCCAGTCCAAGTTTATTCACGGGGAGTTCCAAGGACTCATTTTTCAACTTTATCTAGAAGCTTGAATGATTATGGAAAATAATTCTGAGCTTCCTCCAAAATTTTTTTTTTAATTATCGATCTTCTCCATGTAAAAAAAAGTCCTTTTCTCATCTCTGGCCTCTTCATAATTCCGATTCTGTATTCAGCAGGGCCAGGTATACAAACGCGTAGCTTGCTTAATTGCTCCCCCAAATGAATTTCATCACACTGTAAGGCTTTTTTTCAAAGGTTCAAATTGAGGGTACAGTCGTTATGTCTTACGAGGCACATATAAAAATAAACACCCTATTTCTCTGGGATTTCGCCCCAACTGTGAGACGTTGAATTAAAATGCATTGCCTCCACGGTGGACCATTAAAAACCGAATAAAATTAACATAACAGCTTTTTCGTGAAACGCTCAATTTGGCCTATATGTGAGGGATTCCGGATTTTTTTCAAGATTGTGAAAATTTCTATAGAAATCAAGTAGAAAACTGTATTTTGGAATAAATATTTGGATAACTTTCTTCATCCAGGTCACATAAGTGAATAGTATGTAATTGTTTCGAATTTTATGTGTGAAAAATTGTGAATATTCCTCCATTAGATTAACATGTCCATAACAGGAATAAATATCCGAAGAAAAAAATCCATACCTGATTTCCTACCTATTCAGACTTTCCCCTTCGGGGGAAATCAGATTCCCTAAACCCCCAAACCGGAAATTCAGTCCTTCAAATATAATATGTATAGTATGAAATGAGATACGAGATAGACTTCAGGAGATGCAACAATGTCGAGAGCAAGATGTGCCTGCAGGTTTCGTTATCTGCGATATATGCCTTCGAGAATATCAAACAGATCATACACTAATTGGAAGGAGAAACATGGATGAAATCGAATGTGAGGTTTCAAATATCGATTATATATTGTAAAAACTGCTGAATATTCAGTCGTATTTTGTTACATCATTATCGAAAATATTCGTTTGTCTTATGTCCACAACTCTTTTTTCTTAAGAAGTAGGAAAATTTTGTCTGGGCCTTGAATTCCAATGTCTGAAATATAACTCACTTTTGTCGAAGAATGAAGGTGACAAAATGAAGAATACATGATTTCCCAGCTGATTGAGATACATGAAGAGTTCATGCACCTCCTCACATATTTCCTCTGAAATTAAAATGATTTAATGAAAAAAAGGGGAGCTCATCGAAAGATCAATAACAAAATAATGCTTATATTCAATCTTGTTATATTAATACGCAATATTCGATCTTCAACGTTGATCCAAGAATATTGAACATAAATGGACTAGATTCCCCACCGTAATTCAAAGATTTGAGAAAAAATGTAATTTTTCATGGAATCTCTATAAATTTCCAACGATTCCGATTTTAGAGGAATAACATGAAACAAAGTGGCAAAGACCCACTCTATATGAGTAGGTAATTTGATGTGTTGGACTAGCACAATTTGAGGAAAGCTTCGAATAACCTTGAAAAGCACTCAACTTAATGAAGGGAACAGGAACATTACGCAATTTTTATTATTAATAACAATGACACCATTTCGTGTATAATAATTGGTTGTTTTCAATGTTTCGAATTAAACCACGAATGTTAATTTCACCGGGTATTTAATCATGAATGTTGTCCCTGCGGATTTAATGGAAAGTTATGTTATTCAGTTTTCGATTGATTAAAATTCACTTTGTATTCCACTGAAAGTTTTATTCAATAGTGAGGGATTAACTAATAATTTTATTCACAGGATTAATAAGGTTTTAAAATTCGGTCAGAATAAAGAAGGAACTCCCTTTATTTCACACCGCTGTACACAAATTATAACCACAATCATCTAAAATAGCTCAGTGCTGTCATTTATTTCGAATAAATTTTTTTGTGCTTTCTGTTATTTATAGAAGAAACTATTGTTCATTTTTCAATCACCATTTTTGCTCAAATAATGGTGCATGTTATTTTAAAAAATACTGGAATGAACAATCTGAAAATACAAGCTTTGCAGAGAAACAGTACATTCCACTCGACCAGCACAACAATGAACTAGGTAATGTTGGCGTCAATTCAGAATGTAAACAAACTGGTCTCTTTATATACGTATGGGCAATATACGTGGTAGCGGTAACAGAATGAAAGAAATGAGATCGCCTTTAATACCCCCTCAAAGAAAAAAAATGATAACAAGAACTTCCCTCCCGCGGTTACTTTACGCACCAGCTCACGATCGCCGCTGGAAAAAGTCCGGGAAACGGATCATTTCCGCAGTGGAAATTCGGCGCGTTAACGAGTTCTGAGCCTTGCGAAATATCGACTGCATACTGATTATTGCAAACTTTAATACCCGACGCGCTGAAAGGCTTGAAATATTCCACGTCAAAGTGTTTGGATATTAAGGGCCGAATAAAATTAACATAATTGCCTCGTTTATGTCCCAACTTTGGATATGGACAATTTTGGGAATTGATAGTGGCACGGATGCCGGAAAAATGAATTCCGCCTGATAAATTGTCTTTGTTTTTCGCGAGAGGTTTCATATTTTGGGGGTGGATGGAAGCGGCGAGAATACTGAGGTGATTATCGAAATAACCTTCTCCGAAAGTTTACTCACGTTGTTGTTCAGTTCTTCGGGAATCACGTTGTTGTTCAGTTTTTCGGGAAATTTCAGTAGACAGTAAAAGATTTCTTTATAGAATGATTAGTTGAAAAATAAAGCGAATAACAAATTGAAATAATTATTGAAATAATCCAAACACCTCAGAATAATAAAAAAAAGTATTGGCAGTCATAGGAAAGGCCGACAAAAGTG
The DNA here is from genome assembly GCA_963966015.1 of Aphidecta obliterata. NCBI lineage: Eukaryota > Metazoa > Arthropoda > Insecta > Coleoptera > Coccinellidae > Aphidecta > Aphidecta obliterata. Next base: position 23,163,578 of record OZ014430.1, on the reverse strand, counting down.
AAAACTTGAAACTTTGTTTTTGCGTGTGTTTCACTATTTTGTTTCATTAATATTCTTCTACTAGTGTAGTTCGCTACCTCCACATAAATCTGCCTAAATGTTGCCGGCTCATATTCTACGGTTCCATCATATCCAGGGCCGTATCTAGGTACTATTGCGCCTGTGGCAATATATCATTTTTTTTATCCATCATATTTTCTTATAGTATTTTTTTGAGCGCTCGTACTACTTACACGAGGGCTATATCATTTCGTCACGATGTCCGAAAATGGTCTGAAACGACTATGTTCGACTCACTGATGACGAATCCGTCGGGAAATTCGAGTCTGTCCGTCCGTCCGGCCGTATACACGATAACTCTCGAACGGAATGTCCTAGAAATTTGAAATTTTCAGGGTAGGTTCGAATCTTGAATGCCGCGGTTGAGTTCGTTATTGGGCAAAATTCGCCCAGGGGTTCTGTAAATATGGCCGCTCAAATTTTGTTTTCCTGATTACTTCGAAACCACAGATTCGATCGAGATGAAATTTTGCACTCAGATGGATAATGACGTTTTCAAGCTACATGCAAAACTGTGTCCAGCTCACGTGACCAGAACCATAGAAACCATAGAAAATTATAACTTATAAATTTCTAAGATAGGTGTGGATCTCGAATGTGGTGGTCGCGTTTATAAATGAGCAAAATTAGACTAGGGGTTCCGTAAATATGGTCGTTTGAAATTCAGTTTTCTTGTTAATTTCAAAACTACGGATTCGATCGTGACGAAATATTGTATTTTAATGGAGAATGATATATTCAAGCTACATTTTCCCATATCGCATGACTAGAACCATAGAAACCACAGAAAATTATAATTTTCGAACGGAAAGGCCTAGGGACTTGAAATTTTCAGGATAGGTTCGGATCGCGAATTTCGCGGTCACGTTCATCAATGAGCAAAATTAGACCAGGGATTCCGTGAATATAGCCGTTCAAACAATTTTTTTCCTGGTAATTTCGAAACTACTTATTGGATTGGAATGAAATTTCGCACATAGATGAAGAATAGTGTATTTAAACTACGTGGGAAATTTGGTCCAGATCGCATTACCAAGACCATAGATACCGTAGAAAATTTTAGCGAATAATCGAAAAAAAATTTAGTCACCTATAGCACTGACGTGAAGTCTGGATTTTTCCCTTAGTTTGAAATTTTCTTTGACAGCTGTCGAAATCTTTTCAATTGGTTTCTAGAACTGGAGAATGCGAATCTACCTACAAGGTGGGTGAACGAGCGCTCAAAAGCTCCTGACTTCACGGCAGTGCTTTTCGTAGTTTTTTTCATAATGCTAGTCATATAATTACGTAAGAGTTTCAAAATAATACACATTTTTGTGGAAATATTTTTTCATTGAAAACATTGAAATACACATTTTAAATGAAATGCATAAAAATTAAACAAATTCTGAAAAAACAAAATGAAATATTCATATTAATGTAATAAATACGAACATTTATCTTAAGATCTGCAGCACTTTTCTTCAAATCGTCAATATTCATAGTTTGAATGACACTACCATTCAAAAAATTGAAGTCGTTTGCCACTTCGTTCAAAGCATCAAATCTTTCTTCAATTTGGATAATTATAGTCCATTTCCTCAGTTCTGCGTTTGCATCAAAAAGTTGAGCTTCATCACTGGCTAGTTCCCCTGGCATTTTGGGTTTTTTTCGTTTTCTCGATTAATGTAACTTTGCTTCGATTCCAATTTTATCAGCTTCATTTTCCGAAAGTTGGCATAAAAAAGTTTTCTCTGTTAGCTTTCAGTTCGTTCAATAGTCCATGTATCATTCGTGAGACTTTAGATATATCTAGTTGTTTTTCTTGCAAATATTGACTAATTCGGTTTATTTTACTTAACAGAATTCATAATTTGTTATCGAATTTACCAGGGACGATTTACCTCAAAACTCCGATTAATGAATTTTTGGCAATACAAATTGTGTTTAAAATACAATGCTGCCTGATAATACAATATTCAAGAAGTCCATACGTTAAGTATAAAAAAACTACTTGAATAATCTTTGCCAGATGAGATTGAAGATTCAATGAAAACTAGGAAAAGTAACACTTAAATTTGAGTTTTATTAGATTTCGAAAAAGACGCTCTGAGAAGTGAGAACTCAAGTTTGAAAATCCATATTTTCCGCAATGAACCGAACATATTTCTTCTTGAATCGAAAGGAACAATATTATTATGTTAAAATACGAATAATTGAATATATCCGTTTCCAGAATAATGTCATAAAAAATAACAAATATACTTAGCACAACTCACCTTCACACGCACAATTTATAATGCTTGAATCCAAAAGCAAAATGGCACAAAAAAGTCAGAATATAAAAAAAACTCAAAACTTATAACACTTCAAATCTGGATACACACTAAACGAACATTAAAATTTAAATTTTTTGCTCTTCTCTTCACAATTGGAAGAAATCAATATTTATTTAGAATAGAATAAGATTTCCCAATTTTTCTCCCACTTCTTGAGCTTAAAACTCTGATTGGTGAGCTTTTGGCAATACAAATCGTTTTTAAAATACCACAGACGTGGCTTAAAAATATAAACAAATCGATCATTATGAACCATCATCATAAAAGAAGCCGTCCTTCAAAACAAGCTGGAGGAGATAAGGGATAGTGTAAACAACTCATAAAAAGGCTGTGCTTGGAATGACGATATTGCCGGTTGTAATATTTATGATCAGTGTGCGGCATCTTTGAAAATTTGTTATAACAATTGGACCATATTTCTCGTATTTCTGACCTTATTGCATTTTCATTCTGTACTTTGAATATCAATGTTTCGAAATGTTTTGTTCGAATTACTTACTTACGTAACCGTGTTGTCATCTTTGAATTATTTTTTTTTCTTGGTGCTTCTATTTTTTTATTTTTGATATTTTTTGGCGCCCCTTCGGACCTTGCGCCCGTGGCAAGTGCCACCCTTGCCACTCCCTAGATACGGCCCTGATCATATCCATCAAATTCCAAATAACTCAGTTATGCAAGTTAGGTAAGTTATCCTATATTCGAATATGTGGAGAGACCTTCCATTCCTTTGATTCCGTCGAAGGTAGAAAATTATTGCTTTCCTCATTGTTGTCGACATCAAATTCATCTGGACTGGGCCTGATTGAATATATGCTATCTAGGACGGTGGCCCCTCAATAGAGGGATGGAATGTCAACCCTAATAGACTACATTGGCGTTGTTCCAATGAAAACTGAACAATGAGATAGAACTGTTCGAATTTCAATTGTGCAACGGCATTTCGGAGCTTTGTTCCTTTTCATTACAGAGGTGCATTGGGCATAATCCAATTCAATCGAATCGAAGTCGAATTGAAAGTGATCTGGCTTACAGCGTCGGTTTACATCATGTTGAGTGCCACCCTCTCATGGGTGAATCAATCGTAGGATAGGACTCGAACAATGAAACACGTTTTCTTTGGATTTGAAGAAAGATATTGAATTGATATCACCCGCCGAGACAGCAGAATAGATTATTGAGACAAACATTTTTAACTCCAAGAAGGGGTAGACATATAACATACAATAAAAATGATAAGAGGAATAGAAACGTAATTAAATCAAATACAACAAAACAAGTCTACTATAAACCGAATTATATATATCATGAGATGATCCTGGTAGTAAGACAAAAAAATATTCATGTTCAATGATGAATTTACTAGTTGAAATGTTGAAAATCTCTTCTACGACGTTTCTGACCCTGAAGCACCCTAAAAGTGCATTCTTGATAGCAATGTATGATGGAGAATTGTTTCCGGTTAATGCGATTTGGAATTTCTCTGGACTACTTTTGCATCAAAGGCATGATAAATAAATGGACAATCCAAAGCGAAACTGCCCAATTAAACTTTTTTTTTTCGAAGTTGATGAAGGAGTCTGAAAACAGCCTGAGCTGATGCTTGTAACAAAATTGAACCCCCCTTCACCGAAAATATCAGTCGAATTCAAACCCCAACCTCAATTTATCCTAATGACATCGACCTAATTTTCCACGTACCTTTCTCCCGTCCAAATTAATACCTCTCGGACAAGCGTAACCTGCCGCCGAACCCAGCCGGAAAAGTGTTCGAAACGCGTTCCAATCCTCCGAGATCATATTCATTCTACCCGGAACGGATCGCGCCCCCTCCTCGACGAGAATAAATATTCGCGAAAAACCGATTCAGGTTAAATGATTCTACGCCGAATTGACGCATTAAAACGGGGCAGACGGCCGCCGCCGTATTCAAATTGCGTCGCATAAATTGCCATAAAATAGAAGAAACAAAGCCCGGTAGCGCGTTATATATCGACGGTTCCGCAAACAAATAGAAAATGAATTTGTTCTGTTCGTCGACGGGGCCCGTATGGACGGGGAGCGCGCGAGGGCGTGCCTGAAAAACAAACAACTGAGGTTAATCTAACGAGGGACGCGCGGAAAAATCGGGCACCCGGTTTTCCGGCCGGATCTCGTAGGAAAAGCGGATCGGGAAATGCAATACGAATTAAAAAAAAAATCAGATATAGATTAGTCGAAGTTGACGTATTTTCCGTTATGCCACGCTTTTGCTTCATTTCCAAACTTTGGAAGAGCTTCAGGGATGCCTCAAAGCGATCTGTGCTTAGAGCCAACGGGTGTTGAAGATTTGAGCTTCAATGTTCAATGAACGTCTTCATTTATAACCAAGGAGAAGTTCATCTGGGGGTTCTTCACTACTCAACCCTTGCTATACCTATCTAAGTTGCCTTAGTACACATTTGAATCAGCACAAGGAAAAAAATAAGGCAGAATTGATAGTTCTTATGGACCTCAATCTGGCTTGGCCCTTCTTGGTCTTTTATACTATGTTTCATTCGAATAATAATAACATATATTCATCAACTCCTATTGATTTGTATATTCATTATTCAACTACTTTCGAGCAATTATGAGTATCAATAAACAAACAACGTGAGTTATAATAACTCACTACTATAATTCCCTGCCTCTGTGCTTCTGAAAAAGCAGATTGGCCGAAAGGGAACAGTCCATTATAGGTATTGGGGGAGGGGAGGTCACTCGAACAATCTTGACGTTTTCTCAAATTCAGTTGATACCTAATTATTATTGTCCATGTTTTGCTGAAAAAGAAGAATTCAGATAGTGAAGATGAATTATTATGTACACCTTCAAAAATTGAACAATCAATATTGCCCGAAAAATCCCAGAACAAATATAAAGGTGTATACAACAATTATCAAGATTGGTGAAGGAGAATATTAAGTCATCATTTACAGAGAATGTTCTTTCGGCATATTTCAGTGAACTTGACACTAAATATGAAGCTTCGCCATTATGGACTTTCTACTCCATGCTAAGAAGCACAATCTTATATTTCTGAAGGAAGTATAGCAGAAGTAAAACATAACGCTCACGAGGAAAAAATATTCCAGAAATAAAAATATAATGTTATGGAAATCAAAACATAGTTATTGTTTCAAGAATAAACTTGAATGATTCATCAAATATGAGTGAGTAAGATCCAGTGATGAAAGAAGAAAATATACTTCAAACTTTAGTCGATTTAGGAAATTCAACCCTCCAATATAAATTATCTGAAACATAATTATATTTTCAAAGGGGGTTCACAAAATAAAAACATGAATTGTTGAAGTTATCAATTATATAGTGTTCAATGGTAATTTGTGTAAGAAATTTCGTAAAAATTTAATTTTGAAACATAAGCTGGACAGAGAAAATCAAGAATGCTTCATACTACGGAAAATTTGATTGAAAAATTAATTTGAAAAATTACGAAAAGCACTGCCGTGAAGGCAGGAGCTTTTGAGCGCTCGTACATGCACCTTGTAGGTGAATTCGCATTTTCCAGTTTTAGAAACCAATTGAAGGAATTTTCGACAGCTGTCAAAAAAATTCTGAAACTTAAGCTAAACTCCAGACTTCATGTCAGTGCTTCAGCTGATCAATTTTTTTTCGATAATTCGCTAGAATTTTCTACGGTATCTATGGTCTTGGTGATGCGATCTGGTCAAAATTTTGCACGTAGTTTGAATACACTATTCCTCAGCTAGGTGCACAATTTCATTCCAATCCGATCAGTAGTTTCGAAACTATCAGGAAAAAAATAGTTTGAACGGCCATATTTACGGAACCCCCACTCTAATTTTGCTCATTGATGAACGTGACCGCGATATTCGCGATCCAAACCCACCCCGAAAATTTCAAAATCCTAGGCCTTTTTGTTCGAAAGTTACAATTTTCTATGGTTTCTATGGTTCTGGTCATGCGATTTGGACAAAAAATTGCTTTAATATATCATTCTCGATTAAAATACAAAATTTCATCTCGATCGAATCCGTAGTTTCCGAAAATTCCGAAATTATCGAGAAAACTAAATTTCAAACGACCGTATTTACGGAACCCCTAGTATAATTCTGCTCATTGTTGAATGTGGACGCGACATTTCAGATCCACACCTATCCTGAAAATTTCAAGTCCCTAGGCCTTTCCGTTCAAAAGTTATGATTTTCTATGTTTTCTATGGTTCTGGTCATGTGATCTGGAGAAATGTAGCTTGAATATAGCATTCTCCATCAGTATACAAAATTTCGTCACGATCGAATCTGTAGTTTTGAAATTATCAAGAAAACTAAATTTCAAATGACCATATTTACGGAACCCCTAGAATAATTTCGCTCATAGATGAACGTGATCACGACATTTGAGATCCACACCTATCCTGAAAATTTCAAGTCCCTATGCTTTTCCGTTCAAAAGTTACAATTTTTTATGGTTTCTATGGTTCTGGTCATGCGATCTGGACAAAATTTCACATGTAGCTTGAACACCTCATTCTCCATTTGAGTGCAAAATTTCATCTCGATCGAATCTGTAGTTTACAAGTAAGCAGTGGAACAAAACTTTGAACGGCCATATTTACGGAACCCCTGGTGGAATTTCGCCCATTAACGAATTTTACCGAGGCATTCGGGAACTGAACCCACACTGAAAATTTCAAGTCTCTAGGTTGTTCCGTTCGAGAGTTATCGTGCTTACGGCCGGACGGACAGACTCGAATTTTCCGACGGATTCGTCATCAGTGAGTCGAACATAGTCGATTGAGACCATTTTCGGCTCAAAATTCGAAAAATACAGACATCGTGACGAAATGATATAGCCCTCGTGTGAGTAGTAGGAGCGCTCAAAAAGTGGAGACAGTTGAATTAGAAAAGTCAGTCGATATGGATCCTTCAAAAAATTTGTTTGAACTGAGATTGGAACAAGAAAACATCGAGAATTTTTGTTAAAAAACAAGTCAAGTGAAACTTTGTGCAATTTGAAAGCATGGAAATCAAACTTACAAGTTGAAGGGATATGAAGAGCAGCGTGCCATTGTAATCATACTGAAGCAATCCAGGATAAATTGAAGAACTATATTTGGACATAGCTTTGTTCTGTGAGTGCACTCATTTGGTTTGAAGGGTTTATTGATTTGAGAATTATTGAATAGTTAGAGTTAGTTCAATTGAATTCGATTGTTAAAAAATATAATTGTGTAAACATATTTTTTTTGAATTGTTCAACTAAGAACCCTCTTTGAGATAGGGTCTGAATTGGAAAATTGAACAAAATTCTTTGATATTGTTATTGGATATAAATTATTTTCAAATTTCAAATAAATTCCTTCAATTTCAAAGAAGAGCCATAACAATAACTACCTACAACAATAATATTTCACGAAGAAGAATATATAAGTACCACAAACTACAAAAAAATATACCAACCCTAAGGAAAAAAAATAATATATAATAAAACCACATAAAAGAAATGAAAAAAATCATCGAATATAGAATTATTAACAAAATGATATTTGTTTCTGAAGACAACAGAAGATAAATCACAATCATAACAAAGAACAAAAAATAGGCCAACTAAAAAAAAGAACTCCTGGAAAGTTTTTGTGTTAAGAAAACTAACAAGGCCAAAGAGGAGGACAAATTGATGGATCATTATTTCTCAATATTTAGGTGAAGGGTATTTCCATGTTCTTACTACTATTAATCTTATAAAGATTCGATGAATGATTTTTAAATCTCTACAATTCAGCTAAAATCCACATAATCATTCGAAAACTACGAATATTTATTAACAATTTTGATTGAAGAGTTAGGCAAAGAAAGCATGCAAGAATGATTCTTCATCTATGGATAAAACTTATACCTGATTGAACAACGGTCATACCTTCAATTCCTTGTAGATGTTTCTTCGATAGATATCGGGAGAAATATAAAACATAAAACAGAAATATTAACGGAGAATTGAATGAAGCACTTCAATAGTTATTTATGTGGAAAATAAAACACCTTCCACTCTCACTCTCACTCAAAATAAATAAGGCTTTGATATTTTTTCGCAATGTGCAAGATAAAATCTTCAATATGAGCAGCTGAATGATTTGTTGTATAAAAATAATCAACAACTAATTGCACTTATATAAAATGATTGATGTAGATTTGATGATTTTTGATGCTTTTCTGAAAAAATTCATGGCTCTAACGAGTTATTCTGCATTAACGTTGCTGGAATTAAAAAGGATGAACAAAATTTGTTACGAACAAACAAATAGACAGACAGAGAAGGAATCGAGTTAATATTGCATTGTCATCCAGTTCTAAGCTATGTTTGTAGTTCCAAGTCTCTAGTTCATAGGAAAGTTAGGTTAAAATTGATTGCAGAGCTTGTACCGAATAAACGCACAAGCAAGAAGGCGAGTTAATAAAATAAGGCAGAAGATTTTTTTTTGGAATTAGTTGACAGATTTTATGAAATACATACAGGGAAACGAAGATATGTGGAAATCTATATTAATAAAAGAGGATCTATGGTTTATGTGTGTACAAACATCATGTTCAAACGACTGCACCAAATTCGATAATTCTTTTTTAGTTGTGTTCATTACTATCACGGCAAACTTTATACAACGAAAGATTCCCCAAAAAACTGTACGGAAAAACAAGACTTTCTTTTTTCCTCCGACCAAGCAAACAATCATAGATTACTTATATTTCATGAGAATTTTGACACTTGTGTGAGTGAAGTTTATGGTGTTTCTAGAAATTGCTCAGAAGTTTATCACTGTGTTCGATATATATCGTTGTGTTGTGGGCGAGTTCGTAATGATAGAGACAATGAGCCAACATAATGAGAGGTTCTCAATCAAGATCTGCCCCAGCTTCGGAAGATTCGATATTATCGATCTCAGGCAAGAAACAACAAAATATAGAATGCAATGAAATGATCAACGTTGAGCGTTTGGCATTTAGATATGATCCCCTAGTCGATTATGCTAGCAATATATTGATTTCTTTTGAAAATACTGCAATGCCCTGAGATATCGAAACGAACCCCTAGGATTATGTTGTTTGAATGGAAAAATCAAATTGCAACAACTGACAACGCCACCCGAACCTTTGAATTCGTTACTTTCAGGACAACAACCTCTATCTAAACATTCCTGGTATAATATTAAGCATTACCAAATGACATCATTTGGTTCAAACATAATTGAAGAAGGAGGTTTCAATCCAACTTTCAAGGTATTTTTTTTCTATATCGAACATCTCACACATTGATATAACATATACCTACCTACGAATATGAAAATTCTTGTGGGACCTATAAACAAGGCTGAGGATAATGGTAAGGGTTATGGTAAGGGTAAGGGTAAGGTTAGATTAAGGGTTGGGTTAGGTTGAAGTTAGGTTAGGGTTAATAATAATCCAACGTATATTTTAGCCACAGCAACGCGTGGCCGGGTCTGCTAGTATAATATAATAAACCTTTGTGTGGCATTTGCAGCATTATTCAACCTAAAACTTAGCATTTATTTCAATCTGCTGTTATAGGTGATTTCCTGAATTCTTCTCAGCCAGCAGTGTCGAAGTTTTTATGGAAAAACGAAACATCCGTATCCACGACTTCCTAGTTTTGGACTCCTCGGAATGAAACTAGGATTTACCTACACATCCAGAACGCTTCGTTTCGACTCGAAGAGGAACTTCAATATTTACCGTTCATTTTAATTTATTCGAGAACCTGAGATGAAAGCGTAATAACTGCATAAAAAGACGAATTGAATTCAATTGCGACTATCTAGAAAATAGTCTGTAGCTCAAATATGAATATTTGCTGGAGTTATTCGTTTTTCCCTACCTGGAACTGGGTTAGAGGTGTGGTCCTACCGGAAAATCCGAATGTCGATGGATAGTGTAAATCGAGTGAAATAATTTTCACGCAGTAATCCTAGAAAGATAATAAAAAAAGGCACTACCGTGGAAAACACTTTTATAAAATAACTGAATATGTCAAAGCCAGCTACGACTTAATCGATTCTGCACCACCATCTCCACGTTGGAGAAAACCGCAAAGGCAATCACAGTATCGGGTATTCTAGACGAAATTGGCAAGACATGATGGGAAGATTGTTACTTCAATACCGACAGGCAGTCGTTGATTTCCATTATCGTCCAGATTGTCTCTGGCGTTCGGAATAAGCCAAGAGGGACGCTTCTGGACTCGACAATGTAATTTCCTCCGAATCGTTCGATAATTCGGGTTATGTCGCCTTGATTGGTGTCTATCCTCGAATTTTGCGGCGATAAATCCATTGAAGGAGGTGGTGAGTTGTAGATTCGACATCGGAATGGGGAGATGTACCAGGGTCGATGAAAATTTACGTGAAAACCTAAACTTTCGTTGTTGGAATTTATTCACATTTGAGTGTACATTTGAGGCATCATAGCGAAAAAACATTGCCTCCTCTATAATTTTTGGTTGAAACTTCAATAAAAAGGGAGATATTCATAAAGGTTATTTTCGTGACATTTGACCTGGAATCACCTTTGACGTGCACAAGATATCTAAGTTGACTTTTCACACATTATTCCTAACGAAGATCTAAAGGAGTGTGCTAAAATTCAGCTTGATGGGATTTGTTTGGATCATGGAATATGTGCAAAAGTGGATTATCTTCCAATGATCAATAATCCTATCGCATTAATCAGCATCCGTACCAACCCTGTGAAATCCACAACCATAAACTAACATCCTCTCGGCGTCAGATCCATGTGTTACCTCCGATCACCACCTCTATGTGCTTTTCGACCTGTTATGTTATCGTGTTTACAGAAAAATCAAAACATGACGGTTCTGTCTACACGCGATGTAGCAAGATGTGCAACCCTTGTTGCACACGAACGTACATCTGGATGTGTCCCGTCAATGTTTCACACGATATCTCACCCCTTGTCATAATGGCCCCACTTATTAACCTTCTATGGATTCAAAAGACAGGGGGGGAAACAATATTTACGCCTAGTGGGTGGCCAAAAAGTTGTTAATGAATAATCTAAATATATAGGATGATTCTTCGAATTGCACAAATATTTTATGGTACATTAATCATCAAAAGTTGTAGCACAGAAGCCTTCCTCAATTGGATTAAACAAACACCTAAGAAATCACAAAGTTTCCTTTGGTCATGAGCAATGAATTACTCCTCTTGAAATGTCATTATGTCGGTCAAGTTTTAAATTATATATCGAGTTGGAGTGGATCCTCCAACTCGTGGAAAAATTAATCTTTTTTGTGCATTTGTTTCTATGAGTAGGAGCGTTATCATTTTGCCCAAATGTGTGTATTTTCGAATTTCAAGCCGATATTGGTTTGGACTCACAGATGAAGAATTTGAATTCAATTCTCTTCGTCTCCGTCTGGCAGTCCTTGAATAGGACAACTTTCGAAAAAAAAGGCGGGTGTTGAAATTTTCAGGGTACGTTTGAGGTCTGAATGCGCCGGTTTAATATGTTTATTGGCGAAATCCGACGAAAGGTTTCTTAGATAGAGTAACATCACGAAGGTCAACGTGAAATTTCGTAGGGATCGTATTATTACAAGATTTTTGAAGAATATTTTTTAAAACTTCGATATCTCAGAAACTATTAGCCATATCCTGCTGAAATTTTGTGTGTTAAATGTTTTATGTAGGAATTCAGCCTTTTTCTGTTACACGTGGGAAAACAATTGAGTTTTTCTGATCTGAATATTTGATATTCTGTGATTCCATCTCTTAGAGTTCATGAAAATAAAATAAAATTATTTGGCAAATTGGTTCGTTTCATGTTATTCGATTCTTTAGCCATGACAAATGATCATAGAATAATTATGACCGCTCTGGCTATGAATTGAAACATGCGTCCAAAAGCTCCTAAATTCACTTCAGTGTTTTCCAAATTTTTAAATTAAATTTGAGAATGAGCTCGAGAAAAGTATAACTGACAAAGTTATCTGAAAAAATTCTGTTGGTAAAATGTAAATGGTTCTTATTGAGGGCTCGTTGAACTTATACGAGGGCTATATCATTTCGTCACGATGTCTGTATTTTTCGAATTTTGAGCCGAAAATGGTCTCAATCGACTAGGTTCGAAACACTGATGATGAATTCGTCGGAAAATTCAAGTGTGTCCGTCCGTCCGGCCGTCCGTAAACACGATAACTCTCGAACGGAACAACCTAGAGACTTGAAATTAGCAATGTGGGTTCAGTTCCCAGATACCGCAGTTCGGCAGTTGAGTTCGTTAATGGGCAGATTTCCACTTGGGGTTCCGTAAATATGGCCGTTCGAAATTTTGTTCTCCTGATTACTTCAGAACTACAGATCCGATCGAAATGAAATTTTGCACTCAAATGAATAATGACGTGTTCAAGCATATTGCGGATTTCGTCCAGATCGCATGACCACAGCCATAGAAAATTATAACATTCGAACGGAAAGGCCTAAGGACTCGAAATTTTCAGGATAGATGTGGATCTCGAATGTCGCGATCACGTTTGTCAATGAGTAGAATTATACTAGGGGTTCCGTAAATATGACCGTTCAAAATCTTTTTTTCCTGATAATTTCGAAACTACTGATTGGATTGGAATGAAATTTAGCACATAGATGAAGAATAATGTATTCAAACTACGTTCAAAATTTTGTCCAGATCGCATTGAAAATTCTAGTGACTTATCGAAAAAAAATTGGTCAAGCTCTTACGTGAAGTCTGGAGTTTCGCCTCAGTTTGAAAGTTTTTTCGATTGGTTTCTAAAACTGGAAAATGCGAATCTACCTGCAAGGTGGTTGAACGAGCGCTCAAAAGCTCCTGACTTCTTGGCAATGCTTTCATCAATTTTTTCACCTAGGTTTTTTAACTTGAAAATTTTGAAAGTTTAAAAGTTTGAATTGATTTTTACATTGGGCCCACAGGAACTTGGCATACTTTTTATTGAGCGCTCGTACTACTTACACGAGGGCTATATCATTTCGTCACGATGTCTGTATTTTTCGAATTTTGAGCCGAAAATGGTCTCAATCGACTATGTTCGACTCACTGATGACGAATCCGTCAAAAAATTCGAGTCTGTCCGTCCGTCCGGCCGTCCGGCCGTCCGTCCGTCCGTCCGTCCGTGCGTCCGTCCGTAAGCACGATAACTCTCGAACGGATCAACCTAGAGACTTGAAATTTTCAGTGTAGGTTCAGATCCCAAATTCCTCGGTCAAGTTCGTTAATGGGCAGAATTCCACCAGGGGTTCCGTAAATATGGCCGTTCAAAATTTTGTTCTCCTGATTACTTCGAAACTACAGATTCGATCGAGATGAAACTTTGCACTCAAACGGAGAATGAGGTGTTCAAGCTACATGTGAAATTTTGCCCAGATCGCATGACCAGAACCATAGAAACCATAGAAAATTGTAACTTTTGAACGGAACCCCCTAGGGACTTGAAATTTTCAGGATAGGTGTGGATCTGGAATGTCGTGATTACGTTCATCTATGAGCAAAATTATACAAGGTGTTCCGTAAATATGGTAGTTTGAAATTTAGTTTTCTTGATAATTTCAAAACTACAGATTCGATCGTGACGAAATTTTGTATACTTATGGAGAATTATATATTCAAGCTACATTTCTCCAGATCACATGACTCGAACCATAGAAAATCATAACTTTCGAACGGAAAGGCCTAGGGACTTGAAATTTTCAGGATAGGTGTGGATCTCGATTGTCGTGATCAGTTTCATCTATGAGCAAAATTATACTAGGGGTTCCGTAAATACGGTCGTTTGAAATTTTGGTTTCTCGATAATTTCGAAACTACGGATTCGATCGAGATGAAATTTTGTATTTTAATCGAGAATGATATATTAAAACAATATTTTGTCCAGATCTCATGACCAGAACCATAGAAACCATAGAAAATTGTAACTTTCGAACGGAAAGGCCTAGGAACTTGAAATTCTCAGGGTGGGTTTGGATCGCGAATATCGCGGTCATGTTCATCAATGAGCAAAATTAGACTAGGGGTTCAGTAAATATGGCCGTTCAAAATATTTTTTTGCTGATAGTTCCGAGAATACTGAGCGGATTGGGATGAAATTCTGCACCTTGCTGAGTAATAATGTATTCAAACTACTTGCAAATTTTTGTCCAAATCGCACCACCAAGACCATAGATACCGTAGAAAATTCTAGCGAATTATCGAAAAAAAATTGATCAGCTGAAGCACTGACATGAATTCTGGAGTTTCGCCCAAGTTTCAGAATTTTTTTGACAGCTGTCGAAAATTCCTTCAATTGATTTCTGAAACTGGAAAATGCGAATCTACCTACAAGGTGCATGTACGAGCGCTCAAAAGCTCCTGCCTTCACGGCAGTGCTTTTCTAAATTTTATAATCTAAATTTGTGTCCTATTCACAACTTGGTACAAAAATTGGTAACCGAATTCGTTTATCGAGTGCAACATAAATACTTTGTGATAGGTTTCGAAATAATCAAAATTTGTACAACTATCTCTTGATGAAACTACTGAGCCGACCCTGTATCGACCACCCCTTGGCTCCCACCGTTCCTAATGGATGTTCTTGCGTCCAGCCAACTATTTTCACACGAGGGATATAATGAGGGCACATACATCCACCTACCTGTTGTGGAATATATTGTAGCCATTATTATCGATCTCTATTCACGTGAATTTCGTGATTTTCTCGTAAAAATGCAGTTCCTTTCATCCAAGCGTGGGAATCAGCGCTTTCGTTACTTTTTCATCTGTTGTTCTTGGTGGTAGGTGTAACATGACGTGAAAGATGACGTTGCTTAAAGTATACACATGTTTCTCTTGATGAATAGAAGGGATCTCGTTTTCATGGTAAACTATTTGTTTTATGAAGATACATCGGGTTTTTTCATGGATGGAACGATTTTTCATTCGGAAAATACCTACCACATGATGTGAACATCTGCATGGTTCGAGAGCATTGGTGCTATAATCCGTCATATAGTATTAGTATATTATTTACAGTGGTAATCAAAAAAAAGTCTTTAGTGAGTGTAAATGAAGGGGAAAAATGTCTATGGAATAATTGAATAAATCAATTCTAAAAAGATATTCGGGTTCATTTGTGGTATCAGATCGTATTCAATGAATGCCAGACTATTACCTATTCCATATGTATGAATTCTCGTCGGTGAATAATCTGATAATGCTCTCTAGATTATAGTGATATCAGCTGTAATGGGATAATATGCTCATTAAACGCAATTAGTATTCAATCAGTTACTTTTCCTTTGATGAGGCGTGATTCAGCGTATGTTGTGTTGGTCAAATACCTTCATCGGATAGAGCTAAATCAGTTATATAATTATGAACTATTTGTCAATAACATCGATCGAAAATCTACCTTTACATTCAAAGGGGATTAATTCGATTGAAATTGCTTGATGTTAGTAATGTACTTCTTTTCACTCATTGACCTTTGTTTTTCAGGTGAGAAGCCAGGCATTTTCCACTGGGAGTAAAAATAAGTTGAACTGAAAATAAATTAGTGAGTTAATATTGATATTTACTGTAAATAAACACGAAAAATTCAACACTGAACTGTCGGAGTTTGAGATGGATGGTACATGTACTGGTGAAACTAATCATTCGATTTTATATTCATGCACAATTATGTTGATTCAACAAATTTTCGAAATTCATTCGTTTCCAGCTTTCGATTCCGATTGATAATAATAAACCGTGTTTGACGTATTTCTGCGTTCTTGTTTGTATGAAAAAGACCGATACGATTTTGCTCAAATATCTGTTATTCTAGAATTTTGAGCTGAAAATGGTCTTGAACGTTGTTTCAAATCTACACTATAATTTTTCAACATTACATGAATTATGAAATCAGAAATGACCAAAACCGAAACGTTTTGACCTTTTCTTTTTAGCTCTCGTACTACTTACACTAGGGCTATATCATTTCTTCACGATGTCTGTATTTTTGGAATTTTGAGCCGAAAATGTTCTCAATCGACAGAGTTCGACTCACTGATGACGAATCCGTCGAAAAATTCGAGTCTGTCCGTCCGTCCGGCCGTTCAAAATATTTTTTCCTGATAATTTCTAAACTACTCATTAGATTGGAATGGATGGATTTTACACATAGGTGAAGAATAATGTATTCAAACTACGTGGGAAATTTTGTCTAGATCGCATCACCAAGACCATAGATAACATAGAAAATTCTAGCGAATTATCGAAAAAAAAATAACCTAAAGCACTGAAGTGAAGTCTGGAGTTTCGCCTTAGTTTGAAACTTTTTTTTGTCAGCTGTCAAAAATGTTTTGAATTTGTTTCTGGAACTGAAAAATGCGAATCTGCCTACAAGGTGGATGAACGAGCGCTCAAAAGCTCCAGACTTCACGGTAGTGCTTTTTATAATTTTTTTGAGTAACTACTTGCGTTTTGCCTGCTTGTTGCAATGAACGAGAACGTTGGAGCGAGAACGGTCTTTCAAACAATCAGATTGGACTCACAGATGAAGAATTCGAGGACAAATTCAATTCGGCCTGTCAGGCCGTCTGTAAGCACGATAACGAAAGGAGAGACCTAGAGTTTTGGAATTTCCAGGGTGAATTTGAGGTTTGAATGCGCCAGTCAAGTTCGTAAATTGGCAAAATCCGCCGAAGGGATTCGTAGATATAACCATCTAAATTTTCTTTTCGATTATTAGAAAAATACCTCGTAGTTAGTTGTAAAATGATAAGACGAAAATGAAAATATCAAGAAATATATCGATTTAGAGATAAAAACTGGCTGAAAACGATTAAATATGTATCATTTTGATAATCTCGAAACATTTCCCTAAATTTGCGATCATTTCGAAGTATCTTGTTGGGTGACCCTTTGGCGAAGAATTTAAACAAGAGCGCAAAAGCTCCCGACTTCATGTCGATGGTTCTCATATTTTTTCAGAGAGCGTTCAGATTGCCATCTATCAAAAATATGTGATTGCTTATTCGCCTTTTTTTTTCACGATGGTTTTTTCTTTTCATTTTTTTTATATCCGTATTTCGTATGACTAGGAATAGTAAAAAAGTTTAAACCAACTTGAATTGAACAATATAGGTATTATGGTATGTTCAGAAAATGGTACTTCAATTTTCAATAATAATGATATTATGTTATATCTTGTTTGATGTATTATTGCGAGTAATGGACCTTCGAACTTTGGAGTTGATCTAGAAAAAAATTTCTAATCCCCCATGAAATTTTCCTAGTTTACGTTTTGATTACAGTAGAATCCAAGAATTTCTGACAAGTAAATATACCCCATGTTTTCAAATTATTCTAATGTTAGTTCTTATGAAGTATGTTTTTTAAGAGGTTCCCAACTTTGACTTGGCAACACTGTTTTATTTGATAACGCATTTAACAGCTGATAATTGATTCTTGTTTAGTTTGGTTTGACATTTCATTATGGAGAGACTTGCAAATTGGTGAAATTTTTCATCATAATAATGAATCTGTTCGTCGAACTTATCGTGTACTTCGTCCATTTTATGGCGTACATAATCGTACTTCAGAACGGCTATTTCGAATAGCAATAGATCGTTTTCGGACCACGTTTACTCTTAATGATAATGTGCATCCCGTGAGACGCCGAACAGTGCGGACTGAAGAAGCTGTAGCCGCTGTACAGAAAAGCATTGAAGAAGATCCAAATTAATCAATTCGTTGCCGTTCTCAGCAACTGGGGTTGTGTCCTCCCACATTATGGAAGATTTCAAAACAGAATCTTGGCTTATAGGCTCTCAAGATTTAACTTTTGCAAGAATTGTACCAAACTACAATCGTATTCGCCGCCAATTCGGCGAATGGGCCGAAGCACAAATTGATATTGATGTTGAATTTAAAATCCACAAGACTTGTACATCCGCAGAAAGCTACTGTTTGGTGCGCTTTATGAGATGGCGGAGTCATTGGTCCATGTCTTCAAAAATGAGAATAAGGTCAGAATGTTACTTTAAATGGTGAACGGTATAGGGACATAATTAGAAATTTTTTCGTAACTCAAGTAGCTGGCATGTGGTTCCAACTGGACGGAGCCACATGTCACACAGCGCGCGCTACAATTGATATACTCAAAGAAACTTTTGATGAAAAAATATTTTTCCAATTAATTGGCCACCAAGATCATGTGATTTAACCCTATTGCATTATGTAAAGTCACTTGTCAACGTCGATAAACCAGAGACAATTGAACACCTGGAAATCAATATATGAAGATTATTGGCGAAATATGACTGCAAATGCTACGGAGAGTTTGTGAAAATTGGTGGGTTATAAAATATTCGGTCCATTCCTGACCTGAGTGTAAAGGGTTGAAATTATCAAGGGGTATAACTTTTACTTTAAAGAAACAATGTATCACACTGAAAGAGGTAAATCTACCACTGGACCGAATTCCACCGCGTCAATTCTCATCCAAAAACCGCTCTTCTCCCTTAATTTATCTGTAAAACAGAATGCTCGGAATTGTCTCCAGGCGAGTACATCATGCGAAAATCTCCAGAGTCAGAAACACACAAAGAAATGACACGGACAAAGTGGACAAAACAGATTCCATCAACGGTTTTTATCCAGTCCACATCGTCCGAATCTTCGCCGACCCGCAAGCCTGACCAGACCCGACAAAAAGCATCGTTCTAAATTCCACAAAATCTCCGAACAAAACCCCAGAATCTGAATCTGAAAGAGGGAGGTGCCACCAAACAACTTACCCGTTCTCGAGAGTTTCCAGCGTGAGGGAATAATTCAATTATTGGATTTGCAGGTTTCGTATCCGGCTAATCTGCGGAGACTGCCGGAGTGGTTTTCCATAAATTCTTTACAATACGCGGACATCAGATATCTGGAATCACTAAGTGTGTCGAACAGCGCCTTAATCGGATTTGTCGGGGATGTATCCGAAGGTTTTGGGGCGATCAGGACGAATTTGAAGCTGATGGGGATAGACAGGGTAGAATAATGGGATCTGGAAAGTTGTTGAGGTTTTTGGCGGCCATTTGATGGATTTTATTACCACGGAGAGTTGGAATGGAGTTGATTTTGCATATTTGAAAGGCAGGAAATGTGTTGATTATTGTTTTATCAAGAGGGGGGGGGGGGGGTGGAGCAGTGGTAGTGGAAGAGTTTCTTCTCATAGATACACTTATACCTAATAAGTGCTGATATGTCAAATCCAGTGCCAAGCGAGTTTCAAAGTCGCGTCTAGAAAGTTCAAAAGAATCTTTTAGAGTTCAGCGGATGTTACGTGTAAAATATTTTTTTCTCCTTTGTGGGATTCCTCACGAAGCTACCTTGGACTTCTGAAGGTTTCAATGGACTAAAACACCTTTGCGAATAAAAAAAAAACATCTGTTAGTGAAGAGCATTTGCAAGTAACATGATTCAGATTTGTGCCAACTCAAAACTGCGTTTAGATCAAATTCAGCGTAATGAGCCCGTTACTAAAAACATATTCTTGAAAAATTCATAGATTGCATTTAGTTTCGTGGCTTTTTTGAAATAGTTCCAAGAGACGACAAACAAGACATTGTGAATCAAAAATTTTTCATGGATTCGTTAATTTTTGTTCTTTTCCTGTCAGTATTCACCAAATAACTTAGCCTACGATTTTCCCTGATTGAGAGTTTCACAAAACCACTACATCTGTTTCGCCATACCATGGCTTCATCAGATGACTAGACCAATTAAACTCACTGTGGCACTTGTTCGGAATATCTGCGCACTTCCTAAAGGGTGGTGGAATAATGATAAGGGCTGTTATCTACATCCCTTATCTCTGTATCATAAGGTTCTCGTTAACCTGTCATTATGTTTGAACAAAATCAACGAGGAGAATTATTCAACTCTATCGGCTCGTCAACGTTAATTAGGTGAACATTTTTGTTTATTGATTCTCATGCTTTCCAACTAATTGAGTTTTGAGCCTTTACTTTCAATATGCAGAATTTCCTTCGCTTAAATGTCTGTAATTTTCGAAAGAATAGGCCAATAGTTTTGAAATTTCCGGGATTCAAATGCGCCGATCAAGTTCGTTGATGGGCAAAATCCACTAGAGGGTTTCGTCGATATAGCCATCTGAATTTTTCCTCAATATTCGAAGAATATCGATCTTACAGAATTGAAACTTTGTGGATATTTCGTGAGGATCACAACAACAGTGACATTCTGTGAAATTAAAATTATTTATTGAAACTTCTATATCTCAGAAACTATTTGGCATATCCTGTCAAGATTTCGTGTCTGTTAAAAAGGTATGGATAAAATAAGTTGAATAAAAATTGAGAAGAGTTGATATTCAGTGATTCCATCCCTTGAAGTTCGTTAAAATTGAATGATATTATTTTTCACTGAGTGCTGGTTTGGTTCCCAGAATCTGTGGTTCGTTCCATAATATTTGGTTCGAAAGTCTCGCTACAGTGTCAACTCATATTAAATCTCAATGATCATAGATTAGTTAATTTTTTTACTAAACAACATTGCAGTTATTCACAGGTGGAAATAAAGGGGAGTGAAGATTTTCAAAGATCGTCCAGCCTCACAATATGTTTTTCCAGGTTTCCAGAATTTTACGTGAAATTTCTCAAGATCTGACTTCTCGAATTTCGGATGAAAATATGGTGAAATGAACCGATTTGGAGGAGGAAACTGGTTGAATACGATTGAATACGTTTATTTTCGATATTTTCGAAGAATTTTCCTGTATCATCGATAAGTTCGAAGTACCTGGGGGGTTTAAACAAGCGCGCACAAGCTCAATTTTTTTTTATATTGAACTTTATATAAAAATTGTGATGGAATAGGTGTTTAAGATGAATATATTCAATAAAATATTTCCAGACCTCCCGTTTTGCTGAGGCACTGAGAGGTTAGGATAATTTATTAAAAATTATTGGAAAATAAATATGGATTTTTCTTGGGCTAAATTATAGATAGATAGAATTTCAATCCCAACGCTCTCTGAATTTATTCTACGACCTTCGAGAAACTTAGATAATCAACCAATCAGTATGTTTCTGAAATTGTAATTTATTGTATGATCGAAATTTGATATTTTTCTAATTCAATTTACTCCAGAATTGGTTTCGAGATTCCTTCGTTAGGATTCCTTGGAATTGGATTATTGGAATACAAATCCTCTTATGGTTCGGCATGATGAAGTTTCAGTTCTACCCAATCCGTTTAATCTTTATTCGCCGAATCTGTTTCCGAATAAGTTTTCATTTACAGGGTGGGGAGGAACAATGGATGATACTGAGAACGGTGTTGAAGGTTTGTTCATCTATTATTGTTACCACGTGTTCGGTACAAATTTCGTAATCGATTTCAAACTAAATTCCCGATGAGCTAGAGATGAAACACTTCGAACATTGTTCAGAATATGGTGATAATACAATATTAGTTCGCTTTTATTAATTCCGACTACAAGAAAGAAATTATAACGAACTGATTTTCGTTCAGAACTCTTCAGAAAGATAGTATCGGTATGATGCAAGAATATCTAATAATTCACTTGATGTACACCCCAAATGGTTGGATTTTTCGAAAAACCCACCAAAGTTCCAAACCTTTCGATTCTGTCTTAATTTGACGCGATGAACTCTGATTAATCGGGCTTGTTTCCGATCTGGGAATTATGCCAAAGTTCTTCCTAATTTCTCTAATAAGATCGACGTCGAAAAAGCCTTTACCCCCTTCCCCTCCTATAAAATAAAAAGTTCATTTCAATTCCACTCAAAACGTTGCAACTGTGCAGAATCGTATCTCTCCGGTCAATTCTGAATACAATCACCGATATTGCATTTTATCATTCTGTCAAAAGCAATATATCTGAAGATTTATATTATAGCCAATATACGTTACGCGTGTCACAGTGGGAAAGTCATTCGAACGTTCCTGTGGAGTTATGACAACATTTCGTGTTTTCGACACGGGGAGGAAATAGCTGTCTATATGGCATAATTTGGAGGGAACAGGGAGTAACAACATGTTGATGTTAGCAGATGGATATCTCGCACTTAGGGTTTAGCACTTCATAAAAACTTTGTTCGTGCAAAGTCATTTAGAAAACAATTCTGATCCAAAAGAGTTAATTGAACAGACAGATCTGAAATAAGTTGTTTCTACAACTTTGAATTTCAAGAAAGTTTCAGTGACTGTTTTTAACCTTTTGAATTCTAACATTAGATATTTTTGATGACTTGTTGATCTTTTGTTATGAATGTTTGTTTCTAAAGTCTTCAGAAAAGTTCACTGAAAAAAACGAATGCCTAGAATTTCTGGTTAAATGAATTTCTATTGTATAAACGCAACTATTGTTATCACAACAAAAATGACTGTTCTGAGAACAATCTGTACTTGCAATCTAACATGCCGATTCCGGTTTAAGTGACTTGAGTCCTATGAACAGAAAAAACGGTAAGTATAGCAGTAATAAGTTATTTTCATTTTGAGACAAATATTTCCTTGAATGTTGAAGGAATATCTAGTAAAATATAATAATTTCATATATGTATAACCCAACAATATTTGTACCACTAACAGTATGGACACATTAAATTCAACAGGAATGTTTAGTATATCTCACAGAAATTCAGATTATTCCACCGGAATGAATCTTGTTCAGCTAAAAGTATTTTAATCTATGTTGTACCATATAGTTCAAGTTGTTTGGAATAAAGTATCGTTTTTCGACGAAGGAACAAACATGATGAAACAGCGATTCGATGTTTTTTAGCATTTTTTGGCCCCATACCTAGAATTGAATATTTTCGATCTACGATTGATACTAACTTTTGAATAACTTCTCCTAGGAAATACAAAAAAGAAGAAAGGAGGGTTAGTATATGATTGAGAAACATAGTGTAGGAAGGAACAGGGAAATAGGGGTTTCACAAGAGAACAGAGGTCAAAGTCAGGTGAGATCAGATCAGAGGAGGGGAGAAAGATTAGATCTGTTGCGCTCTGCACCGACGGAACAAAATTCACCATACCGCTCAACAGAGGGCGCCACCGAACAGACAAAACTCAAAAGATACCACCCAAAGGATTGAAAATCGACAGAAAAGGTGTGAGCACTTGAAGAGAGTAATTCTGCCATCAAGTTCGCTAATATGATTCCGGAATTAGGAAATTTTCTTTATATTCATTATGGAGTCTCTCAATACTAGTTTTCAACGAATGTCTCTCTAATTGGTTACGATAATGTAAAGATACTCTAAAATGATATAATATATGATGAATTCTCCTCATTTCAGACACCTATTCGTGAAGTCACTCTTATCCTTAGATAGAATGCATAACTACAGAAAATTCCTGTAAACTCTCAGGTTATAAGCTTCGAATAACTAACTAGTACTGTATATATGTATTCAACGAAAAATTCCTGTTAAATCGATACTACAGTTCCGTTATAAGTAAAGTATTTCCTGTTTCAGTTTATTATTTATTTCTGGAAATTCTTGTGGAAACTGAAGTTTGAAGCTTGGCATACAACTACCTAGTTGGGACAGGACATTCCTGTAAGAAGTCACGCATATTCGGGTTTTTGTCATGGTATTATTTTTCTCTTGAAATGACAAACTGCAATTTGGTTGAATCAACTAATGTAAAACTTGTTATTTCTAGAGGAACGACTGGAATTGTCACGTAAAATCAACAAATATCCCTGCTGTCGCTTGTATAGGGGGAATTTTCTGTAAAAGTAACCGAATTCCTGTTGTATATCCTGAAAAATTTCTTTGAGTGTTCCTATGAAAGTCACATGAAAGTTATGTTTGTTCCGATGAAAGTCCATTTCGAATAGAACAGAGGTGCTAATGTTTGTTAGACCCCTATTCAATCAAAATAGTAAAAATTACGAAAAGCACTGCCATGAAGGCAGGAGCTTTTGAGCGCTCGTACATGCACCTTGTAGATAGATTCGCATTTTCCAGTTTTAGAAAACAATTGAAGGAATTTTTGACAGCTGTCAAATAAATTCTGAAACTTAGGCGAAACTTCAGACTTCATGTCAGTGCTTCAGCTGTTGAATTTTTTTTCGATAATTCGCTAGAATTTTCTACGGTATCTATGGTCTTGGTGATGCGATCTGGACAAAATTTGGCACGTAGTTTGAATACATTATTCCTCAGCTAGGTGCATAATTTCATTCCAATCCGATCAGTAGTTTCGAAACTATCAGGAAAAAAATAGTTTGAAAGGCCATATCAACGGAACCCCTAGTCTTATTTTGCTCATTGATTGAACGTGACCGCGATATTCGCGATCCAAACCCACCCTGAACATTTCAAGTTCCTAGGCCATTTCCGTTCAGAGGTTACAATTTTCTATGGTTTCTATGGTTCTGGTCATGCGATCTGGACAAAATATTGCTTCAATATATCATTCTCGATTGAAATACGAACTTTCATCTCGATCGAATCCGTAGTTTCGAATTTATCGAGAAAACAAAATTTCGGAAATTATCTTTGATTTCTTGATCCCAGGGATCTTATGGATTGGTGACATTCTTTTTGAATTCGCAGCTCTTCTTCATTCTTACTTACACGATCTTATTGGTCAATAAATGAACAGCCTGATTTTATATTCGATTCAACATAAAATATAAGTAAAAACCTGTACTACATCCAGTGATAACCCGAAAGAACTGATATAATATTTTCTTGCGACGAATTGGTCGATCACCTGATCAGCTTAGAGAATCCCCGCAGTCTGCATACATACGGAATCAAATACATAGGTGGAATAATCAGTCTCACAACTCCTTGTGGATCCCATACCAACATTGCACATGTTTACATGAGGATTCCAACTAACACCACAAGCTAAAACGTGTCGTAACAACGCAAAGATTTCGTACATGCCATCGCTTGCGGTCGAGGACAGTTCGTCGTCCATATATTCGGTTTCGAATCAGGAATCAGATCATTTGACACGGTCTGGTTGGGACATTGATATCCGATAGTCATGTGAAGAGATAACTTTACGTTTACCATGCCAATATCGGAGAGGTGGCGGTACATTGTTTGACAAACAAGAGCGGTCATAAGATCTTCGGCAGAGTGGTTTATGAGAGCCACGAGAGCTTAATGGTTTACAATATGGGGGTTCTTTTCATTAGAGAGTAAACAAGAGCAGCAAACACTTAGTTTTTCTAATAAGATTCTTGTAATTGGAGGTGGGAGATTTTGTAGATATGGCATCAACGAGCTCCTACTCCTTTCCAGTTGAAAGCTGACTCAACACCACAACTTCACGAATCGCCAGACTGCAGTGATTTATTGTTGAACCAATTAGCCAATGGTAGAGGTTTGATGTAAGACTAACAAAGTTTATGAGAAAATTTGGAATGACAGCCAACTGTAATTTCTTGGATGATATTTGAAATTGAACCATATGCTTTGTAATTGTTGAATTGCCCGATCAGTATGCGACCTACTTTATGCATTGCTACTTCACCGAATTAATGAAGTTCTGCGATATTCAAGATAATTCAAGATTCAAGATAATGTTAATTGGACAATTCTGAGTGTAGTTATATTGATGGTTTATATAATATATCCTTTGAACATTCCAGCTATCTCAATTCAATATACTTTATGAACACGAAATTCAACATCATAATCCTATAAACCGAACTAATGAATACCATCCACAAATTGTGCAATCGATCCATCAATTCAAAGATCTCAGACATTCCTCGAGCTCGTACTTCAGATATTCAGACAGTGCCTTAAGTGCTAACCGATTCTCAGCGAAAAAAACACCTCAACCACTAAACCCCCCAAAACCGTCCGACCGAGCCATGCATATAAATTCGTCCGCAAGGAGTCGCCCCATTAAATTTCAATTCCGTCCGAAAAACAATTCCGGTCGGAGATCCAACGGCGTGCCACAATTTCTCGGTTCGATGTGTGGTTCCGAGCCCGGTAAATGCTCGATCTTGAGGTGGTCAGCGTTCCGTTTGGCCCCGTGAACTTCCACCGGAAGACGGACGTCACCTTGACCGGAAATGCAGCTGAGCGAGACTCCCCCGCAGAGCTTTCGTTGTTCCGGGCAGGCCCGGAGCTAGGGGGCAAATCGCTTCTTGTATTCAACTTTCAGGTGGAGCCAAAAAAAGATAGAACAGAGAGGTAGCGTTTCCGAGGACGAATGTTGTACAATATGGTTCTGATTATGCGATCTGAAAAAATTCAGCTCCAATATATCATTCTCAATTTAAATACAGAATTTCGTCACGATAAAATCCATAGTTTTGAAATTATCGAGAAAACTGAATTTCAAACGGCCATATTTACGGAACTCCTAGTCTAATTCTGATCATTGATGAGAGTGACTGCAACATTAAAGATCCAAACCTATCCTGAAAATGTCAAGTCCCTAGGCCTCTCCATTAAAAAGTTATAAATTTCTATAGTTTCTATGGTTCTGGTCATGCGAGCTGGACCAAATTGCGCATGTAATTCTCCATCTGAGTGCAAAATTTCACCTCGATCGAATCTGTAGTTTCAAAGTAATCAGGAAAACAAAATTTCGAACGGCCATATTTACGGAACCCTTCGGCGAATTTTGCCCAATAACGAACTCAACCGCGGCATTCGAGATTCAAACATACCCTGAAAATTTCAAGTTTCTAGGAGATTCCGTTCGAGAGTTATTTCGTTTGAGACCATTACAGACATCGTGACGAAATGATATAGCCCTCGTGTAAGTAGTACGAGCGCTCAAAAACTTGGTCTTTACTAACTGTCAACCTTTTTTTTATACGTCAAAAACTAGAAGTGAATTATTATGATTAGAAAATGCTTACGAAAGCTGTTTCCTGTACGATCAAAGGTTCCGAAGATATTCGTAAAAAACGATTTTTTTTCAATTTCAACACCCTGTATCTCGAAAATGGTGCATTTTAGAGGATTAGTTAGATAGAAGCATTTTTTTCATATTTTTGGACGAGCTATCACATCCTGAAATCGTGCGCATTATATATTATGAAACAACCTGTACAACGTAAAGTAGCTATGAACTATGAGAATACAAGAAGTATTTTTGTATTTCTTTTATCTGAGATTAAATGGTTTGCATCAGGCGCAAATGAGCTAATGTATGAATACATAAACGAAAGTTAATTATGAAGTTAACATTTCATTTCATTGAAACTCTTTGAAGGTTTCAACACAACATGAGAAACAAACATTTAAAAACATGAAAAAGCAGAAAAAGAACGTGGATTGAAAAAAAACCGAAGAACTAAAAAAACAAGTAAGTTTGCAGCGCCCTCAACGCTAATTGGGATAGCGAATTCGCAGAATACTTTGTTTTAAAATGACTTCAGGGCAGTGTTACCATTTGTCCGAAGCAAAATTAACGGACAAGTTCGTTATACTACTCATATCGAATCTAATTTCTATACTTATTATCAAATAACTTTTTTCACAACTATGATAGGATATTTTCAAACTACACGAGATGAAAATAATATGTGCAAGCGATAGTCTTTTTCTCCGGGGGGGTCTGGGTCATGCTCCGGGGGGGTAAAACCCCCCCGGGCACCCCCCTGGATTCAACACTGCACATGACAGCTGACAGTTGGTTTGTTTAATTTCAAACCGCTGAACTATTTCTTCTAGGATATGTGAAGTAATTTTTTAATGCCGACAAGCCAAAGACTATCAAACAAGCCAGAAAAATGAAACCAAAAAAACACTAGATATATTCATTTTTAGTAACTTTCTCCATGAGTGCTTCTACAAAAACAAGAATAAAAAGTATGGAGAACAAAAGAAATGTTATTTGCAATACAATTGTTGAATCTTGAAAACAACTAGAGATAAATATTCGTCCCCGACTCCAGTATAATTGCGCATGAAAATTAAATTCAGTATCTGAGGAACCATAACACCGTTCCATTGCTGAACGAAACCCAGGTAACCCTTTTCCGCGAGACTCTAGGACAGACCCGGAAATTTCTTGTCCATCTCCCCAAACATAAGTGTATCCGGTTTTGGAACCCCTCAAATCGTCCCGAGTTTCAGCCGACGAAATTTATTAAGGAAATTAAATTTCGAAAAGATAAATATTTAGTTTGAGAAATCAGTTAATTAAGTTGAACTTTGTCGCAAGTGATACCGGTGAGATTGGAAGATTTTTAGGGCCCGGTGCGCTGTCGCAACTCACCCTCTTCATATTCAATTAAGGTATGGCTCCTGGGCATACGTTATGTCGGGATTTGGCCTCGTTTTCGGGAAAATATTGCTTGGAATAAACTTCGCCATAACTCACGTGGAATTTTTTTCGTACCTCAGGCGTAACTATACGTTCTAGATGGGTTTCAAACTTGAATGTTGATTCTTGGTTAGAGTTATTTTATTATCATTAGGAGGGGTGACTATTCCGGAGGATCTCTTGGGCCACCGTTCATTGAGCAGACCGAGGTAAATGCCAAGCTACAGCTATAAGTCCCAGAATTCTAATGAACACCACTAGCTGAGACCGCTTCAAGGAAGATATGTGTTCATCATTAATGATTTCTTGGCCCGAGCATTTGTGCGTTGGCTTCCAATGGCGAGGCTTTCTGTCCCTACTAATAACCCAAATCTCACTAGAAACCCCAGTAAAAAATTGGATACTCAGTGCTACATTTCCAAAGGAACTTTCTTCGGAATGCTGCAAAACTGCAAGATTCCCCCAGATTGCCTCCTTGTCCTTGTGTTCTTAAGCCATTTTTTCTAAGACACAAAAAGGTTCTGGTCCTACAGAGGGAGATACTTTTTCAGCTCGCGCATTGGCTTGCTGAATATTTCGAAATCCAGACCAAGGAAACTTTGTTATTCTTGCCCAGTTTATTGAGTTCACCCAGACACTTCCATACCACTTTCCAAATGGAGACATTGGATATCAGCAATTCGATAGCGAGTGAAGTTTTTGGATGCTGAGTGCTCAAGTTCCAAAGAAACTTGAGAGCGCCCAATGAGCTCTTCTCTACAGTATTTCAGGATCATCCATTCTTTCTTCCCTGAGGCAGAGGAGAACGAGGAATCTAGACTAGAGACTAAACGACTAGAGCAGACTAGAGCTAGAGAGTCAGGAGTCAGTTGATCCACGAATGTCCACGATGCTCATATATTTCTAGAAGACTCGGCCACGCGTTTTTGTGGCTAAAGTATTCAAACCATTGAAATTATTATTATTATGAACCCTAACCTCACCCAACCCTACCTTCTCAAACAGTTCCGAATTTCTTCAGTTTTGGGAACGACCTATAAACTTGCCATCACTCCTCGCACGTTATCGTTCTTGTCGAGTGATCGGCTGTGGTGGGGACGCGATGACCTGCCGTCGATTTGAGACCTAGGTTGTTATTCTTGCCTAGTTTATTGAGTTCACCGAGACACTTCCATATCATTTTCCAAATGGAGACATTGGATCTCAGCGATTGGATATCCAGTTGAGTTTTTGAATACTGAGTGCTAAAGTTTCAAAGAAACTTTTTGGAAAGCTGCAAAACTGTAAGATTTCACCAGATTGCTACCCTGTCCTCCCAGAGTGTTCTTTATAGGCGTTTTCCTCTAAGCCACAGAAAAGTTCTGGTCCTACGATGGGAGTATCGGGCTTATATCAAGCACGTGTATTGGCTTCGCTGTTCGCTCTAATTTCCGACTGTCCCGAAATCCAGACCAAAAGACCCTGTTGTTCTCGCCCATTTCATTGAGTTCACCCATACACAACCTTGCCCTCCTTAAAATGAAGACATTGGATCTTGGCGATTCGATAGCCACTTTAGTTTTTGAATGCTCAGTGCTACGTACCAAAGGAACTTTTTGAAATGCTGCAAAAGTGCATAATTTCACCAGTTTGCTTTCTTGTCCTTGTGTTCTTAAGGCATTTTAATCTAAGACACAAAAAGTTTCTGGTCCTACGGAGGGAGTTACTTTTCTAGCTCTGCATTGGCTTGCCGAGTGTTTCGGAATCCAGACCAAGAAGACTTTGTTATTCTTGCCTAGTTTATTGAGTTCACCCAGACACTTCTATACCATTTTCCAAATGGAGACATTTGATCTCAGCAATTCGATAGCGAGTGAAGTTTTTGGATTCTGAGTGCTCAAGTTCCAAAGAAACTTTTTGGAATGGTGCAAAAGTGTAAGATTTCACCAGATTGCTATCCTGTCCTCCCATAGTGTTCTTTATAGGCGTTTTTCTATAGGCCACAGAAAGGTTCTGGTCCCACGAAGGGAGTAACAGGCTTATTTCGAGCACGTGTATTGGCTTTGCTGTTCGCTCTAATTCCCGACTGTCCCGAAATCCAGACCAAGGAGACCCTGTTGTTCTCGCCCAGTTTATTGAGTTCACCCATACACAACCATGCCCTCCTTAAAATGAAGACATTGGATCTTGGCGATTCGATAGCCAGTTTAGTTTTTGAATGCTCAGTGCTACAGTACCAAAGGAACTTTTTGAAATGCTGCAAAAGTGCAAGATTTCACCAGTTTGCTTCCTTGTCCTTGTGTTCTTAAGGCATTTTACTCTAAGACACAAAACGGTTCTGGTCCTACAGAGGGAGTTACTTTTCTAGCTCGTGCATTGGCTTGCCGAGTGTTTCGGAATCCAGACCAAGAAGACTTTGTTATTCTTGCCTAGTTTATTGAGTTCACCCAGACACTTCTATACCATTTTCCAAATGGAGACATTGGATCTCAGCAATTCGATAGCGAGTGAAGTTTTTGGATGCTGAGTGCTCAAGTTCCAAAGAAACTTTTTGGAATGGTGCAAAAGTGTTAGATTTCATCAGATTGATGTGGCGCTTGGCCTATCAGAATGGTTCGCTCCATCATACTCTGATAGCTCTTTTCTAGAATCATCCCTACTTATATTACTGCAACGTTTAGCTGATGTGGGGAGAGTGGAAAAGGACCGCTGGGAAAACCTAGAGACAACTTAGTAGCAGATCTAAGAACTCTTAGTATTGAGGACGTGGACGGGACTATGAGGGATCAAGGATCAAGGGATATGAAGGCAGATCATGAAGTCAGCCAGGAACCATCCAGGGTTGTAGCCTACTGATGATGATGAAGGGTATAAACTTTGAAAACCTGGCAACTACCAACCACGTGTCAGGAACATTCCTGAAAATATTCCACGAAGATATTTGATTGTTCAAAATTGAATGAAACGTGTTTTATGCATGGTCCAAATTGAAGCGTCTTACCCGAGAGCAAGGAACTTCAACTTCAAAGAAAATCAATAGCTCATCCCAAACGAATAACATACATTCCACACATTCCTTTTATTCTTTACAAAAGTTACAAATAATTGAATGCGTACTCGAGTTCCTGCGCGATTCAAAATATCCGGTCGTGATTGTCCACGATGTCGTCCATAATTTATTACGACCGAATGTTTCCTGTCATCCGAAAACGCGAATAATGAACGGAATAATCGTTTTCTCTTTTTGCTGATCGATGTTGGGCCACGAGGACATTTTCCTAATGGATCATTGAGCAATTTTTTTGCCCTGGAATGTGGCTTTGATTCATCAATTTGCACGATTGGGGACGGACCAACGATTTGTTCGAACGGTTTCCAGTATTTTATGAGAAATCTGTCTCTTTCTTTCTGTTTCGTGTTCTCGATATCGGTATACATCATATTCAGGGTGTCCAGAAACTAGACGTAATTTTTTGTCGACTCAACCCAATCCGTTAAGAACCCTATTTTCATCCTCTGAGGGTACTCTCACAGAAAAACCTTGGATTATTCGCTTTCAAGGTTCAATGAGTTCAAGAATTGAACTTATCACTATCATATTCGAGTGTTTCAAGCACCTTTTTATATTCTAATTCATTTAGATCATCTTCAGCCCGGCGACTAACAAATAGACAT
This sequence comes from Aphidecta obliterata, assembly GCA_963966015.1. Taxonomy (NCBI): domain Eukaryota; kingdom Metazoa; phylum Arthropoda; class Insecta; order Coleoptera; family Coccinellidae; genus Aphidecta; species Aphidecta obliterata. Next base: position 23,131,210 of record OZ014430.1, on the reverse strand, counting down.
ACAGAATGACAAGTATGATTAATGATCAATTAGATCAACAATCGAGGAATCGTCGAGTCAACGAAACACATAAAAACCATTCAAGAGCTTCGAATGTGAATGGTCGAATTCGACGAGCCACAAAAGGCGCAGTAAAGAATTAACAAGTGGATATTACCATGAATATCAGTTTCCGGCTGGGATGTACTATCTGTACATCCGTTTTAAGAAACGATTTTTCATCGACGGTGTTGTTCCTTTCATACTTGGTTGCGCCTATTAACGAAATTAAAAAACACTTTTACAGACGGGAGTCTTTTTTCATCTACGGCAACGTTTATTCGTTGAAATGAAACCGGGATATTTTTGAGCTCTTTCTCAGACATACTTTTCGAAACGCAGGTTTGGAAACTTGGGTGTTAGTAAGTCTGATTTTGTTTTTATTTTGGTAACTACATACATACTTTTGTTCTATATTTTTTCACTTTTTTTTTAATTCTATATCCAAATTTTTACATTTAATCTTGTTTTCCAGTCTCTTGCACCAACAATGATTCCTCCTCTTTGTTGAATTCGAGGAACGAATTCGCCTTGGTTTTGAAAAAAACAAATATGAATTTCAATCTTCAACGACAAATATTTTCACTGGTTAGTAGCTCGAAAAAAAAAATTTTAGGTCAAAGAAGTCGTGTCAAGTGTGGCCAACTGTACCAATTTCATGAAAAGGGTCCTTTGATTTCATTATTACCCTAAAGGAACTTATAGTAAAGGCGACTTGAGGGGTTGACAATTAAATTGGCCCTGAACTGAATAATGATTTAGGGGGAGCTTGGCGGCGAAATAACCTGCAGCTTCATTTGAAAAGGAATTCGCATAATTTCATCTTACACAGAATCAAATTTTTTTTATATTTATTCTGCATTCAAATATACGACCCAACATTTATCATTCCCATTCCTCTCACAAATAATTCTTTAGATTCACTATGTTTGTACAACCCGTCCAGTTCAATATTTTTCTTTCAGCATTACGTGCCCTGCAAGAGTAATTTTTCATTGGAATTCAACCTTGCTGTGATGTTTTCGTTTGGAAAAGTAACTCTGGCTTTCAGTTCATTTATCTTACCTGCGCAGATTAATAGTGAGTCGTCTAAAATCTGAACTTTTCTCGGGTCGTCACATTGTCGCAAGTTCAAATGATCTTTCGAAGAAACTGTTTATTTTATACTTCATGTATCCCTGTCTTGTAATGAATTGCTGTTGAAAAAGTTCTGATGGAAAAATTACTTAACATAATTCTTGCCGATTCAGCTTTGGCATTCGAAAAATGAACGACATCAGAAAATATGTCTTGCAGGGTACGAAATATTGTGTTCAGGAATAAATTTCACTTCCTATGACGTAAATTTCAGGGGCGTCAGGAATTATTTCCCGTAGAACGATTGCAATGGTTAATTATTGTTATCTACTCCTATTGAATTATATATTCATTGTTCAACTACTTTGAAGCAATTAATAGTACCTATCTTTAAACCAACACTGTGAGTTATAATAACTCACTACTATAACTCCCTGTCTCCGTGCTTCTGAACAAGCCGATTGGCCGAAAGAGAACAATCCATTATTGGTATTGAGGGGAGGTGACTTGATTAATTTTGACGTTTTCTCAAATTTTGTTGAAACCTAATTATTATTGTGAATGTTTTGCTGAAAAAGATGAATTCAGATAGTGAAGATGAATAATTATATACACCTTCAGAAATGAGACAATCAGCCAATGTAACCAGTATTTATTGCCCGAAAAATCCCAAAACAAATTTAAAGGTGTATACAACAATTTTCAAGATTGGTGTAGAATATCCATCTTTTACAGAGAATGTTCTTTTGGCAATTTTGGCATATTTTAGTGAACTTAGCACTCAATATAAAGCATCGCCCTCATGAACTTTCTACTCCATGCTAAGAAGCACAATCAACATAAATAATGCATTGTTGTAGGTAACTATTAAGATTTGTAAATCAAGTTCTTTCTCTGTACTTGTATCTTAGTATTTATTGTTATAGTCGTAGATGAAAGTAAAGTATTCAACTCACCTGATGACTTACCGCAAACTTCATCGCTCGTTAAATGATATACATACTATTATTGAGTGCATCGAAATAAGTTATATTTCTTGATCAATAGATTAACAAAGTTTCGATAGCATTGGGCCATCTCTGATTTTTTCGTGTCTCATCAGTTCTTCATGTGCTGATTTTCGTTTTTGGGTTTTATTTTCGTTAGTAATGTTCAATGCAATCCTTTATTTCCGAAACATTTTTAGTTTTTCTGGAATGGCTTTCATGTAGGGAATTCCCATTGTCTTATTCCTTGGGTTCTCTAGTAATTTGTGGTGTTATCCTCCTCCTTAGCCATCTTAGGATAGTCATTCAGCTCAAGCGTTTTAGTTATGTTTTCTTCCTCGATCGGGCATATCATGTTGGGGTCTTTTATATAGGCATCCATGTGATGTTGATGATCAATCAATGTAGATCTTCCGGAAAGTATATTATACAATATCAACTTCATTTACGGATCTTTGTTTGAAGTCTTAATGAAGTGTGCCCATTTGAAGAGACGCAGCGTTTAGAAATGAACACCGAACATAATCAATCTTACCTATAGGAACCAACCACTGTTTATCGCCACATACGTCTGTGAACGGGACCATTAAATCCAAAATTCAACATCAGCAGGCGCCGATTGTCCCGGAAATAATTCGGAAATGCCTCGCGGAATTCATAAACGAATTAAAGTTTGTAAAAGCTTGCACGGCTTCAACGTGCCAGCCAGCATGGTATCGGATTGAGTTGAATACACATCGACAACATTCGCAATTTGCCATGAATTCCTAATGAAATTGATTCCCATGAACATTGTGTATGCCGGGCGTGACGTTGCGAAGGTAACACGCGGATCAGTTCGAAGCTGCTGTTCGCCTTTTGCGGTTTTTCATTCGGGGTGGGAATTGAACGTTTGTGATCGACGAAACCAGGAGATACCTGCCCCATTTAATCGAAACAAAATTGTAATCTTATTCGTAGGAGCGAATGGAGTTCTTCGGGATTCCATTTTGAGGCTATTAGATTCCACTGCTCCAGATATGTTGGTTCGTTTTGGATCATATTCCTCATGTTTTTCAGTCAGCTCTAGTAACATTATTCCTACGAACGCTATCGATATGATAATAGTTTTTAGCAGCTCTGTTGTACATGGAACACTGGTCACAAAGTGGAATTCATTGGTATCGAATGATTAGGTTCGACTCAAATATGAAGAATTCGTGTTAAAATTAATTTCTGCTGGTCCGTGAGCACGACAACTTTTGAAAGGAAAGAGTTTCCAAATTTTCAGGGTACGTTTGAGGTCTGAATTCGCCGGTTAAGTTCGTTAATGGATGAAATCCGCCCAAGGGATACGTAGATATAGCCGTCTGTTGTTTTTCTCATTTATTCGAAAAATGATGATCCGATCGAAATGAAAATTCCTAGTTAGTTGTTAGATATCGACACAGAGATTCATGTGAAATTTCGTAAATATCGTTTTTCAAATCTTGGTTATCTCAGAAACTATTCATCATAAAGCAGATATTTTGTGTGTACAAATAACGCATGGAGAAAATGAGGTATTGAGAAATTCAGCTATTCAGCTGCTTCACGTGAAGGGAAAATTGAGTTTTTCTGGTCTGGTGAATAAATGATCAAAATTCGTTGATTTCATCACTTGAAGTCACATTGACATTTGGGGTTCGTTTCATGATGTCAAAAGTAAAAATTAATGTTTGTCTCATCTTTGAATTTAATGGTATTGCTATTGCTTCAGTGTAACCTCATGTCAAATATTCAGAGATTAGTTATGGGAGAGCGTTCTGGCGTGAATTGAAACAAACGCGCGAAAGCTCCCGACATCACGACAGTGTTTTTCAATTTTTTTTTTCAATTTCGCGTAGAATCGAAAATCTGAACAAATATAGAATTTGAATATTTATTATATTTTAATATTTTCAAGTGGTGAAATTCGATGATATAAGTTTATAAATAATCAGAAAACTGGAAATCTGTTTTTACTTCTCTAATAAGATAACTCCTAAGCCATTATTAAATACTCATTGCTCATGATATACTGCGATGATATCGAATAGTAGAAAACAAACATTTTGGAAGAAAATAGAAATTTGAATCGAATTCATGATATTAATCCGTAAAAAACTGATATTCCAATGAGCTCCTTCTGTCCAAAAAGGAATCTTCATTCATTAGAGTTCAAAATATTTATTAATGTCAACCTCCAAATCAATTTTTTCGATGAAGCGGAGATTTTTCGAAAATCGATATTATTCTTGCAAAAATTCAAGAATTTCCAATGGAAATCATAAAGAAAATATCAACTCACTTCGGAATGAAGGTAGTTTCCGTAGGAATTTCAGCCTTTTCCACTAAAAATGTTTTGGTACATTTTTGAGCGCTCGTTCTACGAAATGAAATAGCCCTCGTGGGATGTATATTTTCGTCACGATGTCTATATTTTTAGAATTTTGAGCCAACAATGGTCTCAATCGACAAGGCTCGACTTACAGATGATCCGTCAAAAAAATTTTAAGTCTGTCCGTCCGGCCGTAAGCAGGATAACTTTCGAAAATAAGGCCGTTCAAATATTTATTGTCCTAATTACTTCGAAACTGCCGATTCGATAGAGATGAAATTTCGCACTCAGATGGAGAATGTCCAGATCGCATGACTAGAACCATAGAAAGTATAGAAAATTATAACTTCGAACAGAAAGGCCTAGGCACTTGAAATTATCAGGATATGCGTCGATCTCGAACGTTTATCAATGAGCAAAATAAGACCAGAGGTTCCATAAAAATGGCCGTTCAAAATATTTTTTGCTGATAGTTTCGTAACTTCTGATTGGATTGAGATGAAATTTTGCACATAGATGAAAAATAATGTATTCAAACTTCTTGCAAAATATTGTATAGATTGCATTACCAAGACCATAGATACCGTAGAAAATTCTATCGAATTATAGAAAAAAAAATCAACTAAAGCACTGACGTGAAGTCTGGAGTTCCGCCTTTTTAGAGCGCTCGTACTACTTACACGAGGGCTATATCATTTCGTCACGATGTCTGTATTTTTCGAATTTTGAGCCGAAAATGGTCTCAATCGACAAGGTTCGACTCACTGGTGACAAATTCGTCGAAAAATTCGAGTCTCTCCGTCCGGCCGGCCGTATACTCTCGAACGGAATGTCCTAGAAACTTGAAATTTTCAGGGTAGGTTCGAATCTCGAATGCTGCGGTTAAGTTCATTATTGGGCAAAATTCGTCGAGGGGTTGCGTAAATATGGCCGCTCGGAATTTTGTTTTCCTGATTACTTCGAAAGTACAGATTCGATCGAGATGAAATTTCTCACTCAAATGGAGAATGAGGTGTTCAAGCGACATATGAAGTTTTGTCCAGATCGCATGACCAGAACCATAGAAATCATAGAAAATTTTAACTTTTGAACGGAAGCGCCTAGGGACTTGAAATTTTCAGGATAGGTGTGAATCTCGAATGTCGTGATCACGTTCATCTATGAGAAAAATTATACAAGGGATTCCGTAAATATGGTCGTTAAAAATTTAGTTTTCTTGATAATTTCAAAACTACAGATTCGGTCGTGACGAAATTTTGTATACTAATGGAGAATGATATATTCAAGCTACGTTTTTCCAGATCGCATGACCAGAACCATAGAAACCATAGAAAATCATAACTTTCGAACGGAAAGGCCTAGGGACTCGAAATTTTCAGGGTAGGTTTGGATCTCTAATGTCGCGGTCACGTTCATCAATGAGCAAAATTAGACTAGGGGTTCCGTAAAAATGGCCGTTCAAAATATTTTTTTCCTGATAGTTTCGAAACTACTGATTGGATTGGAATGAAATTTTACACCTAGCTGAAGAATAATGTATTCAAACTAAGTGCGATTTTCCAGATCGCATCACCAAGTCCATAGACACCGTAGAAAATTCTAGCGAATTATCGAAAAAAAATTGGTCAGTCTGGAGTTTCGCCTTAGTTTGCGAATCTACCTACAAGGTGGATGTACGAGCGCTCTAAAGCTCCTGACTTCACGGCAGTGCTTTTATAATTTTTTGTAGTGAAGTTTTTCCTGTTTATTCAGCCGCATTTCATGTCTACATTTTATACGAAACAAAAAGTACCGAATTGAAAACAATTTGACATATTTGACAAACATGTCGTGAGCCCCAGGTTACATGTGTGGTCGCCACAGGGATTAAATCGTATTTTCATGGGAGCCAACTTTTTCTGTTTATTTTTCCGAAATTCATATTCGGCATTATTTATTCCATTTCCCACAGTCGACGCATGTTGGCTAACTGACTTATCAAATATGGAGTTTATTATTGTTTAGTTTATTAGAATCAGCAGGACATAAAACCGTGTCTATGGAACACGTGATTGTTCAGTGTTTTATGTAGTGTGTTGATGGCCTCATAGGCTCATAGGTGAATAAATGAGAGGCAGGGTTGCACTGTGTATAATTTCCTCGCCGAGGTTTGAAACTTTCTGGGTGGAAGCTACATTATTATTTCTCGAGGAAAAAAAATTCCAACCTCCCTCGAAATTTTCATATACATATATCTTCGGTGTTGAGTTTTGAAAGCAACTTTTTGAAGTTCTTCCAGCCTTTTTCTGTAATGACCGATTTATTTGATCCATTATTGCAGCAGTTCATCCGAAAATCGAGCATGATGAATAATAAAACTATGCAAATAAAAAGTACTATTGAAATTTCAAATTCCATAAAAATGAATGAGATAAGGGGGGTTTCGCAAAAAAGAGTGTGAATTGTGGCAATAATACAGTCCTGCTACAAAACAATGACGATGAAAGCGTAACGTACTAAAACGTAGACCAGCGTTATGAAAATTCGAAATTGAAACTGTGATAGGATTTATGTTTATTCAGTTCAAGAGGAATATAGTACCTACGACCAGTTTTATGAGAAAGAGTCATTATTATTTTATCCGAAAGCTTTCATTCGACGCGAATGACCGCCATAATTTCTTTGTTGTCGATCTCGCCGAAATGGATTATCCGCAAAAAATAAAACCGGCGTGTGTTGCGTGAAGCAATACGTACGCTCTATACATTAATCCAAAACGGGTTGTAAGTACCCCGATCCAGTTTTTAAACGAATATTGGATTCGGGTATGGATATCAACCTTGATACCACCGTCCACTCACTCAAATGGAATCATGCGCTGGATTTGCTAGTTGATTGAGAGGGGAAATGGAGATTGGCTATTTTCAATTAGGGTTGTTGAAAGCGAACTGATACTGGCAATTAGATCAGGAGATGCGCCTATTCAGGATATTGGATTTTTTGAATCAGATCAATTGTTGGGCGATTTCACTCATTCATGCGAGTTCATCCTTTGCCAATGTAAAAAACGCTGCAATTTCCGCTGTATTTCGATCGGAGTACCCCGTCAGAAAAACATAGAATACCAGAAACTTATGTATACACCAAAGTAAACCTTGATGAGTTCCTTGAAATAATTCCAGATGACTTGTTTACTCGGTGAACAATAAAAATAGTGTAAAATAAACAACGTGAATGAACGAGTTCTGGGAAGGAAGATAGAGTGGAATGAACATATAGATAGAATGAACGAAGATCGAATAGTGAGAATTTCGAGAGATGAATCACCGTTGGGAAGGAGTATCGAAAGACCCAGGAAGAGATGGAGGGAACTTGCCCAAATATATGATGAAATGAAAGTGGCGAATTTTCGATGTAGAACAGGCATTGTGCCTATTCAGAAGGAAGGAGAAAAAGAAGGAGAACATCTTCTCGAAAGCATTCCAATAGGATTCCAACAGATTCAAAATAATAAATCGATGTTCTTTGTATTCAGAATAATGTTTGAATATTTCATTCTGAAAATTTGAGGCGAATAGTAACTTCTTGTATCAAAAACAATGGTTTTCATTTTGAACATATACTTTGCTTTCTCTTTCAACTTCCCCAATTTGTCGATAAAATTTCCTTCAATTACCAAGTAGGCTTTTTTTTATGAAATTTTCCAGGCAGATTTTGTCGAAAATGGAGAGTTTTGGACCCTGTAATAACAAATAATCTCTTTGAATATGTTTGAAATATGCGAGAAAACATTAAAGATAACTTTCAACGAATATTTTGGCTGTTTCGAGTAGTATCGAAATATTTCAAGCCATTTTGGAATTATTGCAAAAAAAGTAATTTTTACAACTTCAACACCCTGTGTCTCAGAAGTGAAAAGAGTTGAGATCAATGTTTGGATGGATTCAGTAAATATTTCCGCTATAGTTTTTCAGGTTATTTACCTACTCGAAGTGTATTCTGATTGATAAATGAGATGAATTTCAGAATTCTGTTAGTACTATTCGAAGAATTTTGGTGAAAAAAGAAGCCAAGTCATTACAGTCTGGAATTAGCAGTGGCAAGTGGAAAAAAATCTGTACAATACGATTATTCCTTCAAAGCGACATTAAATGACTTAATTATTGGTACAATTGAAAACAATGAATATTTCAGTGTAGATTTGCTTTTTGAACTGGCCAAAGAGCTCCTGAATTTTAATCAAAGCCAACAATAAGCAATATCTTGAACAAAAAAGTTGATTCTGAATAATTAATAATTGTTATGATTTGTCAAGAAGTTCTCAATTTGTATTCCCTTTTCATTTATTTTATATTAATAATGATTCAAATTTATGAGACATGATCCCCTAACATGAGGGCCATATAGCGTTCCTGAGGTTTCGAATGACCGCTTGTATGACCAGTCCTGATCCCTCCAGATCAATGCAGAATACCTACTATTATTTTGGAAATTTTGGAAATCTTCATTAATGAGAATAAAAAGGAAGAATAACTATTGTTACAATGAAGAAGTTGCTCTTCAATGGGACTATGATGTTATTTTATTCAATAAACAAATCCAAATCACTACACTTATGCAGGGAGACATAGTTTTTGCTAAGATTTCTATCTGTATCATACGTAAATGTATGGGTTGGAAACATGCTATATCGTTCACTATTCAAAGTAATTCTAAATAATTGTAATATTCATCATGAATTATAATACTTTTATACAAGTCTGTAATACTTAATTCATGACATAGACAGTTTGAATAAATACAAATGAAAAGTGACTTTTTGAGCGCTCGTACAACTTACACGAGGGCTATATCATTTCGTCACGATGTCTGTATTTTTCGAATTTTGAGCCGAAAATGGTCTCAATCGACTATGTTCGACTCACTGATGACAAATCCATCGGAAAATTCGAGTCTGTCCGTCCGTCCGGCCGGCCGTAAGCACGATAACTCTCGAACGGATCAACCTAGAGACTTGAAATTTTCAGTGTAGGTTCAGATCCCAAATGCCTCGGTTAAGTTCGTTAATGGGCCAAATTCGCCCAGGGGTTCCGTAAATATGGCCGTTCAAAGTTTTGTTCCCCTGATTACTTGAAAACTACAGATTTGATTGAGATGAAATTTTGCACTCAAATGGAGAATGAGGTGTTCAAGCTACATGTGAAATTTTGTCCAGATCGCATGACCAGAACCATAGAAACCATAGAAAATTGTAACTTTTGAACGGAAACGCCTAGGGACTTGAAATTTTCAGGATAGGTGTGGATCTCGAATGTCGTGATCACGTTCATCTATGAGCAAAATTATACTAGGGGTTCCGTAAATATGGTCGTTTGAAATTTAGTTTTCTTGATAATTTCAAAACTACAGATTCGATCGTGACGAAATTTTGTATACTAATGGAGAATGATATATTCAAGCTACATTTCTCCAGAACCATAGAAACCATAGAAAATCATAACTTTCGAACGGAAAGGCCTAGAGACTTGAAATTTTCAGGATGGGTGTGGATCTGAAATGTCGCGTTCACGTTTATTAATGAACAAAATTATACCAGGGGTTCCGTAAATACGGTCGTTTGAAATTTTGGTTTCTGGATAATTTTGAAACTGCGGATTCGATCGAGATGAAATTTTGTATTTTAATCGAGAATGATTTATTAAAACAATATTTTGTCCAGATCGCATGACCAGAACTATAGAAACCATAGAAAATTGTAACTTTTGAAGGGAAAGGCCTAGGAACTTGAAATTCTCAGGGTGGGTTTGGATCGCAAATATCGCGATCACGTTCATCTATGAGCAAAATTAGACTAGGGGTTCCGTAAATATGGCCGTTCAAAATATTTTTTTGCTGATAGTTCCGAAAATACTGAGCGGATTGGGATGAAATTTTGCACCTAGCTGAATAATGTATTCAAACTACGTGCAAAATTTTGTCCAGATCGCACCACCAGAACCATAGATACCGTAGAAAATTCTAGCGAATTATCGAAAAAAAATTGATCAGCTGAAGCACTGACATGAAGTCTGGAGTTTCGCCTAAGTTTCAGAATTTTTTTGACAGCTGTCGAAAATTCCCTCAATTGATTTCAGAAACTGGAAAATGCGAATCTACCATCAAGGTGCATGTACGAGCGCTCAAAAGCTCCTGCCTTCACGGCAGTGCTTTTCGTAATTTTTATAGTAGGTATTTATGTTTATATCCCCTTCTCAAATAATGCACAAATTGGTTCATATATTGTGGGTTACAGTACAATTGACATGACGAAATTCTTCATGTACTAGATAGATCCTTTAATTTCTGTTTCTGTCTTATCATATGCCATATAATACGTTTTTCCTAATCCATTTACTTATGCACACGCTTCAAAGTATCAACAAGTTTCTTCTGTTATATGGTTTGAATTGTGCAAAATTTCCAATACCCATAAAGAATGCAATAATTATTGAATCGAGTTCGATAATTTTATGCTTGAAGCATTCCACGATGTTTTTGCGTTTTCCAACCCGAATTCTCATGTTTGAACTGCACTTGAATATTCCGGCAGTATGCCTCTACAATTGATCACCAAGCCGCCAATACAACAATGATTGAATAAAAATACTGTTGAAATACAGGTTTATACCATCGTAATCGTATGTGAGATTGAAAAAACATTTTTTTCAAGCTCAAAAACTTTGAAGTAATTTGCTGTGGAAAATATACAAAACACTTTTCTAGGTTATATTTATGTTTTATTTCTATGATGAAATTGAACACTAACTTTTTGTAACCAGAATTAAAGCCTCGACTGGACGTTCAAGGTCTGCTTCGATGTCAATAATTCTTAAATGGAGTATATAAGATCTACACCTACACTTTGGTAGTCAGTTTTTTAGAATATCTTTCTTAATTCGAATAAAGACGACAAGGAAGTTTGGAAATCTGAACAGAATAAATACATGGAACTTTTTCAATAAGGATCTAATTACGGTTCCTCCTCATATGGGATTTCAGGATTTGATCTTCCCAGGAAATTATGGCTTTTCAGATGGAATTTAGTTGAGAGTTGAGATTGTGGGGAAGCAAATAAAATAATAGAACATCTCATAAATAATTGCCCCTTATATACAAATTTCGGGATGGTTTAAGGGCTATAACGTTATTTTCGTTTATTTTTCCTGTTCCCGTCTTTTTCTTTCCTTTTCAAAATTTTCTTTGGGCCATCTTCGATAAAGAAGACTGTTTTTGATGAAAAAGAAGCCCTTCCATATGTCAACTCATTCTGTTTGCAAATTCAAAACCAATCACTACATTTATATAGGGAGACAGAGTTTCTGCTGGGCCATTGTGTAAATTTCAAACAATTTGATATATCATCGAATTTTGTGGACAGGACAGGCCAACGAGAGCATTTACCTCGCATTCATTGCATTTCTTTTGCGTTCGCTTTTATTGGAGTGTGTTGACGAATAATGGGCAAGACCTGCAGAATTGTGTGGCGGTACGATATAATACTAAGTTATTTCACTGAAAATTCGATGATTTAAATATTTTCGATTTCGTTTCAATTCTGGATTGAATGTCCACTGCGAAATATACCTCTTTCAATTATTGAATCGCATGAGTATAAATATTTGTTCGAGCATATCATTCCACTACCATGATTGTCCACTTACTATGGGTTCAGTACGTAACGTTGTCACATGGAACGAACATGTACACAAAACTGTGTATCGCTTTAGCACAATATGTATATGTGGGTTTATTCGGATATTTTATTTTCGTCAATTTATGCGGATGGCCGATTTCAATTTCGCTGCTTGCTAGCAAACATCGTATTTCGGCATATTTGATTATCTTGTTCCTATTTCGGATTTCGATGAAACTCAATCACTTCAGGTCCATTCGGTTTGCGGACACTGCTTTTGCTATTACTTTCCGATGTTAATCCGATCGTTTATATTGATTGCTAAATTTTGATTGCTTGAGGTGGTTCAACGTTGGACATTCAACCTTCCTTAATGGCTCACCCTGGAGAGCCAGAGTCTATAGGCGGAAGTTGCTAGAAGAATGGAATATGTTAAAAATTCATTCGTTATTGTTGTTCGTATTTGAATTATAGAATTGTCATATGATTCTTCGCTGCCTGGTCCAGAACGATGGAACAGAAGTCAATTCAGAAAAAAAGATTGCGCTCAAATAACAAGCAGTAAAAAAATCATATTACTAGAGGAATTTTCTCGATAATTTTATGTCGAACCGGCCTCTGCATGTCAAACGAATCGAATGAATATAACGAAGCCTTTTTTCTTCTTCCGAGCCTCGGCCGTTATCAAAGGGAACAGAACGCTGATCCTCAAGAAATGGGGGAAATTACCCATTTGAAGTCACGTCCCTCCGAATTCAGGCGAAGTTTCTTATAACAATTGTGCTTTGTCTGCATATCAAAGAAAATACAATTGTTGTTGTAACTTTCCATTGAAATTCACAAGTTGGTCGAAGAAAAGGGGATTTTCTTGATCGCCAAGAAACTTTTGCTGTGCTTGATTTTGATACTTCGATACACTTTCATCAACAAAATTAATGTACAGAATTCACAAACGGAAAAACAATGAGAGAAGTAGTATTAATACCAAATACTTTAGGGAGATGTTTTGTGTATTTAACGAAACTTTTAGACGTCATTTAGAGTGGAGCAGTACGATCTGTTTGAATATTGAATCAAATCTACGAAACTCAAACATTCCTTAGTGATATTTGTTAATATAACAATAATTGGAAATAGTGGTAGTGTCTTCGAGAAGTTCAGAGTAGTTCTTGATCTTCCACAAGGTTCGGTTCTAGGTCATCAACTGATCGTTATAGTGATATGTTCACCAGAAACTGGAGAATGAAGCTTTCATTTTACTTTCAGTCGAAAAATATTTCTCTTGTCAGATGTGAATTACATTGGATTGATTCAATGAATTCTGGAAAAGAATGAAGGAAACCAGGCCTGGATTTTATGTATGACTCGAATTTGTTCAAATCCCCCTAATGTAGTATTTACGGTCGTTTTATCGTTTTATCTGTTTGTTTATAGTCTTTCAGTTTAATTATCATGGTCGGAGTCGGTCTGATGTCTGGAGATGATACATATGCATTCTTTCAATTATCACCCATTTATCTAATTATCACTTCCGGTCAAGATTTCAGAAGGGGAAGAGTTACGCTTTCGTCATGAGGCAAGGTTGAATTTTTATGCGGAGTTCGAGCATCTGATAGAACTTTTAAATCGAATATTGTATTGGAAGATAACATTCTTCTTCCATCAAATTTGACATATTTATATCATTAACGAGAGACTTCTCTCAGGTACCCGAAAATCAAATTTGAAAAAGAAAAAGCCGAGGACAGAAAAACGGACGAAAAAAAGATTTCTAATATGTTAAATCAATTTAAAATCGATCACCCATTCCAAACACGAATCAGAAATAGAAAATAACCTTTCAAAACACCTATTTCGCGAATATTTTCTACTGTTGCTGAATAGGTCTCTTGAATGAGAATTGCTTATATGGAAATATAATCTCCCTTGTGCTCTTTTGGAACTTCAGATGTTCGAAGACCATTACATGACCTTAGTGAAAAACAATCATCTCCCATAGATCGATCAGAATGCTTCAGTCTTGACTGAATTTTAAAGAATCAGCAATATAAATCTTCGTGTCTGATACTTAAATTGTCAACTTAGACCAGGCAATAAAGCAGATAAAGAGTAATTCTGTGACAAAAATCGTAGAAGAAAACCGCGAGTGTGAAAAACGCCAATGAAATTGTGCTAGCACTATGCTAGCGTAACACAATTAGTTCATTATTACCGTAGAAGAGCGGGAGAACTCCTAAAAATCAGCGTTTTCAAAAATTCATAACTTGGCCTTTTCCAAAGTTGTGGCGCTGGTTTTCCGGATGAAAGTAATGGTTAATAGGTACTTTGAGTGTGCACACGTTGTCGGATAAACAGTTTTTGCGTAATTTTGAATTTGAATTATTTTAGGCACCATTTTCCGGAAGGGTTGGATGCGTTGGAAGTTCTCAGATTTTAATTTACAACCCCGATTGAGTTGCACTAGCACTCATTTTCTTCGACTTTTCATTCTCTATAATTCTGTTGTTGAAAGTGTCAGCATCGTTCTGGTTCATATTTTACAAGCAAAAAAACTAAAAAAACACCATTTTTTTTTGGTATTTTCGAAATTACAGGGAAAGTAATCATATTTGCGAGTCGAAAACATATCACTATACATCCACGGACGACCCACGTACCCCCTCACTCGGGGTTTTCTTCTATGATTCTTGTAACGAAAAAATCTGTATTGCCTGGTCTAACATGACAATGAGAAATATACGAAATAATTTATTCAAAAGAAACAAAATTGTGGTGTTTAAAAAATTTGAGTCACCATTCCTGCATGATGGAATTATCTTGAAATAAATTGTAAATAGTGAAATTTCCTACAAAAATTGTATCGACAAAATTGGTTGTTAGGATTAACGATTTCATAGACAAACCCAAAAAACATAGCATTTCAACATTTCGATTTAGAAAACAAGCAGTAACTCCGGCGCTACAAAACCAATCGCAATTAAACATATCGCAGTTATTGAGTTGGGAATTGAGCTTTCGAGAATTGCAAATATCGTGGGAATACTAGTGGTAGTTTTCGCGTGATACCGTAACAAACAGACAAACGGCTACGTTTATGTTGCAAAATGGCGAATGCGCTGGTATCAGGCGTAGCGTAGTTTTTGATTGGGAGGCTGAAATCATGAATTTTATTCGCAATTCCTGAAAGATTTTTCTCACGAAAGGTATCGGCTTTCTGGACCTATAATATATAAGAGGTAGTATGTCTTTGCTTCAACGTTTCTTCCTTATTTATTTAGGTGAAATATACGATAAGTATTTATGAAGTTTATGTTGAATGGGCCATATGTTAGTTTGATTTTGAAATGGCTTATTAAATTGGATCCTTTCGAGCATTGAATGAAAATTTCCAGAAAGGGAATCACGACAAATCTTCTCACCAACAAATAAAGCTGAGTTGTTTAATATTCCACGAACATAGTCACAGCAGACTTGAGGTGTTGGAGGTTAATTTAATATACATACACCGTTGTTAACAAGGAAGTTCTCAGCGCCGAGCTTAGGAGTAAATTAATTATTTTAGAAAGATAACGGACCCACACATGTGCTTCATTCGTACGAGTTGCATTTAATATTCCTTCCTACCTATTAAAGTGGCTCAGTGCATGTGCTATTCAACCCGTATTCCATTGCATTTTGAATTGTAGACCTAGATTAGCGATGCTCCGGAAATCATGCCTCTTTTCCGGTTAACCTGATTGCGGCATATCAAAGACTTGGTGTTTTGAGTGTTTATATCTTCGTTTCGCGAATATTAGAATAATTGGATGAAAGTTTTTATTTCTTTTTGTCATTATTTTCTCACACTGCACTTGCTAGTTTTCATCCATCATAACTATACAAGGTGTCTACTTTTTAAAGGGCCAAACTTCAAGGGAAGATCATACATAAGATTTGCAACAAAAAATGTCATATAACACATGGTCGAAATGTTGACGTTTTTTCTTCAATTTAACATTTCTTGATTTCACGTAATATTTCAAGTTTTTCCTTAAAGCCTTATCAGATTTGACCACATATTTGGAAATAGCATTAAATTTTCTACAAGATAAGAATTTTTCTCTGCCAAAAAAATTCTTATTGCGGGCGTGGTAAGGAGATGAATGTCACGATTTTGAAGAGAACAAAACCAGTCATATTTTTCCAATGGTTTTATCGATGAAAAATCATTAATTATGGACATGTTTTCTTTCCAGCAAAAACTACCCCATTTAGTGTGCTTCCGAATAACATATCAACTGTTGTGCTTGCTACTTGTCTTCTGCCCTAATATCATGGCTAACGAATAAGTCGAACTATTCCAAACCTTAATTTGCTCTATTTTGAAGCTCTTTATAATTGAATTTTGTAGTTATTTTCATGGAAATCATGAATTTATCTGTCGAATCAAAATAATTTGAAAGAATTCAATTTTGGAATATGGTTTGGAATATTTTGACTTATTCGTTGTTATCTTGTTAGCCATGATATTAGGCTAGAAGAAAAGCAGCAAGCACAAAAGTGGCTATGACATTCGAAAGCACATTAAATAGGGTAGTTCTTGGTGAAAAGGAAACATGTCCATAAGTAATGATTTTTCATCGATAAAACCATTGGAAAAATATGACTGGTTTTGTTCACTTCAGAATCGCGACATTCATCTCCTTACCACGCCCGCAATAAGAATTTTTTGGGCAGACAGAAACTCATATCTTATAGAAAATTCAATGCTGTTTCCAAATATGTGGTCAAATCTGAAGAGACTCTAAGGATAACTGAAGGAAAATTGATTTTATGGAAAAACTTGAAATATTTCGTGAAATCAAGAAATACTAAATTGAAGAATAACCGTCAACATTTCGACCATGTATTATATGACATTTTTTGTTGCAAATCTTATGTATGATCTTCCTCGATGTTTGGCCCTTTTAAAAGTAGACACCCTGTATATAAAATTCTCAATAGAATATAGATTCCAAATGCTTCAATTTTTGATCAGGCCATTCATATTAACCCTCGAGTTGATCATTTTTTCATAAAAAAAATTATTGGTGGAAATTTCCTCGAAAGTATAGGTTCCTTAACATATACTGTAGAAATGAAACCAGCAAAGAAAACTGGCTCTGGATTGAATTTTGTTCGATCGATGATATCTGAGACTTCGAAGACCAATGCTATGCTTGGATTCAATCAGGAGATTAATAGAAAAGCCGCCATGTGTGAGAATCGGAATCGCATCAACATACTTCCGCTCCACCCAACCCCTTCCGATCATCCCTTAAAGTGGGACCATAATTATAGCGGGCAAACACTCAAGAACCACCGCCAAGACTCCACGTTTACCGAGGTCTCAAGGTGACAAAGGCTCGAACAATCTCCCCCAATTAGCAGAGGTTGGAAGTGATTTCGTCTTGTCCTGAGCACGCAAGACGACATCAAAGCAGCCACACCGTGAAAATTCCTTCGTCTCCATGCGAATCCGATCTCTGAATGAAACTTTTCAATTAGGAAGTACCTGGAGTTGGGATTGAAGAGATGCGGTTAACCTTCCACTTGGAATTTTCATCGCTTCCACGTTTGAGCGGGAATAATTTTGTTCCGTGTTATAGGACTCTAACTTTAACACCTGTGTGGATTTGTTTATTGATTATTCCAGTGACATTATTCCAAAATATCACCTGCCTTCGGGATCATTATCAAGTTGCCAAAAATTGTCTACCGAAAAATGCTGTAAGAATCAAAGAGAGCAGTACAAATAAGTACTTAATTTGACGCAACAGTCCATAAATTCTCCTAACCCAACACCGAATGAACCCACTCCATTATTCCGAAAAAATCTTGTCATCTCTCCCGAAAAGATGAAAATTTATGCCACCTGGTGCAGATATCCTCGGAAAATTCGGTTTTCTAAGGGATCCCGAGTGTGAATAGTGGCTGGAAAAGCGCCCTTCTGGGGCACAATGCCGTTTCCTTATTTCCATATCTTTTATGTTGTGACAACTTAATAATAACATGGCTGGAGCTTTGCCTTATCCTCTTTTGCTTAATTGAAATCAGTTTGTCATACACCTGCATTGCTTCCAAGGCAGCGATGTACACGGTTTCATGAATTAAATTAAATTATCGCTGTACGAGTTCCCCGGCGAAACAGCCGATTGTTCTTGGAAGACGATTTGTTGTTGAGGTTTCGACATTTGGGGAGAGCGGTTTTGATTTGCTTGAGTCGAGGCCCTGCTGAGGCAGCATGTGGTATCCGGTGTTGGAAGATGAACTATGAAAGGTTTAGTAATAATAAAAAACCTTTTTATCTTTTAATCCCCCTTTGAAACAGTTTGGTTAGCGGAGAATTACTCAGAGAAACTTCTGTTCAAGTTATTGTACATACTAAATTAACACCTGTAGAGAAGATCAAACCTACTCCGATTTGTTTATGTTGTCCCGATTCAACATTCCCTACCGTTTTCATCAATCCAAGGAGCAAAATAATCCCTCAAAGCTGGAAAACACAGATACACCATAACGATGTTAAACTTGCTGTGAACATGTGTTTCTTGGTGTAATTTATGGTTTATTTTGGGACCACTTGCCAAGTTCCGCCTGTTTTGGAATCCTTTTTCATACGAAATTCTGTTCGGTTAACGTCGCCGTATATCCCGGAGGGAGAAAAATAGTCTTACGTAAGTTTGCGACGTAACTTCGCCCATTTACCGGGGATATAACTTCATAAACTTCACTGGCTCTTTTCATCATTAATACATGTGAAGAACGTTTTGCCGTAAGGCTTACTTCAGGTAACTTCGCCGAAAAGTACCTGATTATAATTTTTTTTCCGTGCTTGTTCAGTGAATATGTATCAATAATGTTTGTTCTTCTTTTCTTACGGATTTGTTTTTATTTAACGAGACCTCACAATATCAGGTAGAATAGGTCAACGATAGTAGAACTTTGCTAAATCGATCTATGTTCGTTAGGTTTTCCTATATTTGAATGAAAAATAAACCGTCAAATTTTTTTTTTCCAAAAATTTTTAATGGAGCATGTTGAAATATTTCAAAAGTTAATTTGAATTTCATTTTGTAAATTAAATCGAATCTTTTATGAGCATATGCTGACATGAAATTTTTGTTATAGGCTCGAATTCCTACGAATCTTTTAACCAATTTTTTTGAATTCATATTTATGGTAGTTTCACTTCAGAAAAAAGACCTTTTTTTCGCCTTGACGTGCTGTATCACCGAGAATACTCCGATCTTTCACGTTAAATCGGGCAGTTGATATCTGGTTGAATTCTTCTCAAAAGATGCAACTCAAAGGAATATCAATGAAGTCATATTGAAAGCCGGCTCAGGACCTTCTTTTGAATATCTCGAACGGTTACATTTTTGAATGATGCTTCCTTTGCCACAATCGACAAGAAAATTCCCTTCTTACGAAAGTTCTCCCGATGTTAGACTGATAATATTTCCCCGGAAGAGACCACAATGAAAATTTGTGGAAATATGGAAATGCCCTTCTCTCAGTTATCCATTAATGAAAAGAATCTTGTTCAAAAGGTTGTTCAGTTTGGGTTAATCTACATTGAGATCATAAAGATGAAAGGGTCAATATCTAAGGAGGTTTCTCGAGGATTTAGATTTACATGACGTCCGTTTCTTCCATACCTCAATTCTTGTTGACCCACAAAAAAATATTTCCAGTGGAAGATTCCTCAAATTATCCTAAATCAAAAGGGATAATATATACTACTACTACTTATAATAATGGTTCGAAATGTCCACAATGTCAATACATTTTACACATCGCTTTCGCACTGAATCACAAAGCTGCGAAGTTCACAACTTTTCTGACGCATTTCTGCACAACACAAATTTATTCTTTCGATCAGATCTCGAGTCTGAACGCGAATTTTATACACTTGTGTGAAATGTAGTCAGTGGACATTTAGAACAATTGTTATAAGTAGTAGTAGTTTTCTTTTCATGTTTTCATAAAATCTGTATTATTAAAACTTAGTTTCTTCCTTAATCTTTCTTCCTAAATTATTTTGAATCAACAGATTTCATTTTTCGACTTTTTCGTTGTTATCTTGTTAGCCATGATATTAGGGCAGAAGACAAGCAGCAAGCACAAAAGTTGAGATGTCATTCGAAAACACACTAAATGAGGTATTCTTTGCTGGAAAGAAAACATGTCCATAATTCATGATTTTTGAGCGCTCGTACTACTCACACGAGGGCTATATCATTTCGTCACGATGTCTGTATTTTTCGAATTTCGAGCCGAAAATGGTCTCAATCGACTATGTTCGACTCATTGATGACGAATCCGTCGAAAAATTTGAGTCTGTCCGTCCGTCCGGCCGTCCGTAAGCACGATAACTCTCGAACGGAACAAATTAGAGATTTAAAATTTTCAGTGTGGGTTCAGTTCCCGAATGCCTCGGTTAAGTTGTGTGTCCAAAATTCCACCAGGGGTTCCGTAAATATGGCCGTTCAAAGTTTTGTTCCCCTGATTACTGGAAAACTACAGATTTGATTGAGATGAAATTTTGCACTCAAATGGAGAATGAGGTGTTCAAGCAACATGCGAAATTTTGTCCAGATCGCATGACCAGAACCATAGAAACCATAGAAAATTGTAACTTTTGAACGGAAACGCCTACTTGAAATTTCCAGGATAGGTGTGGATCTCGAATGTCGTAATCACGTTCATCTATGAGCAAAATTGTACTAGGGGTTCCGTAAATATGGTCGTTTGAAATTTAGTTTTCTTGATAATTTCAAAACTACAAATTCGATCGTGACGAACTTTTGTATACCAATGGAGAATGATATATTCAAGCTACATTTCTCCAGATCACATGACCAGAACCATAGAAACCATAGAAAATCATAAATTTCGAACGGAAAGGCCTAGGGACTTGAAATTTTCAGGGTAGGTGTGGATCTGAAATGTCGCGTTCACATTCATCAATGAGCAGAATTATACTAGAGGTTCCGTAAATGCGGTCGTTTGAAATTGTGGTTTCTCGATAATTTCGAAACTACGGATTCGATCTAGATGAAATTTTGTATTTCAATCGAGAATGATATATTAAAACAATATTTTGTCCAGATCGCATCACCAGAACCATAGAAACCAAAGAAAATTGGAACTTTTGAACGGAAAGGCCTAGGACTTCGAAATTATCAGGGTGGGTTTGGATCGCGAATATCGCGGTCACGTTCATCAATGAGCAAAATTAGACTAAGGGTTCCGTAAATATGGGCGTTCAAAATATTTTTTGCCTGATAGTCCCGAAAATACTGAGCGGATTGGAATGAAATTTTGCACCTAGCTGAGGAATAATGTATTCAAACTACGTGCAAAATATTGTCCAGATCGCAACACCAAGACCATAGATACCGTCGAAAATTCTAGCGAATTATCGAAAAAAAATTGATCAGCTGAAGCACTGACATAAAGTCTGGAGTTTCGCCTAAGTTTCAGAATTTTTTTGACAGCTGTCGACAATTTCTTCAATTGATTTCTAAAACTGGAAAATGCGAATCTACCTACAAGGTGCATGTACGAGTGCTCAGAAGCTCCTGCTTTCACGGCAGTGCTTTTCGTAATTTTTCATCTATAGAACCATTGGCTAAATATTACTGGTTTTGTTCACTTCAGAATCGTGATATTCGGCTCCTTACCACGCCCGCAATAAGAATTTCTTTGGCAAAGAAAAATTCTTATCTTGTACCTATCGAATTTAATTTTGTTTTCAGATATTCGGTCAAATTTGATGAGGCTCCAAGGATAACTGAAGTTTAATTGATTTTATGGAAAAACTTGAAATATTTCGTGAAATGAATAAATGTAAAATTGAAGGATAACCGTCAACATTTCGACCATGTGTTATATGACATTTTTTGTTGCAAATATGATGTATGATCTCCCCCTGAAGTTCTGCCCTTTTAAAAGTAGACAACCTGTATATGGTATCCAAAGTTATCAAATCATTTGAACTCAAATTAGTTGTTGAAAATGTTTGTATTTTCATTTCAAACTTTGTATATTGAATGCATAGTTCCTGTTGAAATTTATTTTTTTTTCACGCAAAAAACTTTCACTTGACTTCATTCTTCAAGTATAACATAAAAATTTATACTGCTTGCACGTCAGAAAAAAACCATTTGCAGTTTTTTTTATTAAAAAAATGCAAATACATCAAAGCCGCTGTAGATCAATGACGGGTTGCTTCTGTTTGAAGTTCAATCATAAAAAAATAACATATTCACATGATGAAAGCTAAACCATACTCCGCCTTCGTAACGTGCGTTATGAAATATTCTTGATAAAAAAACTTAGGGAACCTAAATCATATTCAGAAAATAATGAGATGAATTAACCTCAGAATCATTTTTCAACAACAATGCATATCATAAAATACTATTGAATTACAATTACAGTTGAATATATTTCTTCGACGTCGACAGTTCCTACCCTTATTTGCATTACCCGACGCAGTATAGGAAGTTATTGAAGCAAACTTTATTGCAATGTCTTGCAAACTTTAAGACCACGTCAGAATTAGCCATGTACAAATACCATACACGTCTGGAGTTTACTCCTGTCTCATGCATTATCCCAACTTATTGTCACAGCATTACATTAATCCCTCGCACACACACAAGCAAATGTGATTCATTGTAATTATTGTTACAGGATGAAGCTGCGACATCTCATCTTAATCAGCCTCCTATGGAAGTTCAGTTCTGGCTGCATGAACAATTGCAGTTGCACCCAGGACAACAAAGGGAGAAACGCCGTGATATGCAAAGAAGGTGGCATCGTCGGCCCCCTCAGCCTCGACGGAATGGATCTCAACACCGAAGTTCTTGTCATAACGGCCCCCGAGTACGACCTGAATGTCCTCACCATGGTTCCAGCCTTCGGGGACTACAAGCAGCTGGAGGAAATCCATATATCTAGGTCGAATATACCGCAACTGGGAGAACATTTCTTCTTCTACCTCAAGAATCTGTCGGTACTCAATTTGTCCCAGAACAACATCACGCAAGTCATCAACAAAAACTTCCTGGGCCTCGAAAAGTTAAGGGAGTTGATATTGGACGACAACAGAATAAATTCCCTACCTAGTGGCACGTTCAGTTCTCTCAAAGAGCTCAAGGTGTTGTCGATCCAGAAGAATAGGATCAATGAACTGGTGCACAGCGTTTTTCAAGAGGTGAAAAAGTTGAGGGTGTTGAAATTGAGCGGTAATCCTGTTAGGACCTTGGCGGTTGAAGCGTTCAGAGATGTACAGGTACGTCATGTTGCTTACAGCAATTTTTATTTATCCGACAGTTTTACATATGAGTTTTAGCATCTTTGAGAATATTCAGAAATTATAGTCAATTATTGTCACTGAAGAAAGTCTAGAAAGGCTAGTCGAAAAAAGCTCTGAAGGGGGTGTAGAGAATTTTCTGAAAGGAAGAATTTTTTCATCGGGAATGTATTGAGTGTTTTTGGAAGAAAACTTTCGGAGATCTGGAGCTTAGGTCAAATTTTCAGTTTGCTTTTTGAGCGCTCGTACTACTTACACGAGAGCTATATCATTTCGTCACGATGTCTGTATTTTTCGAATTTTGAGCCGAAAATGGTCTCAAACGACTATGTCCGTCCTTCTGGCCGTCCTTCCGTATACACCATAACTTTCGAACGGAATGTCCTAGAAACTTTAGACTTTCAGGATAGGTTCGAATCTCGAATGCCGCGGTTAAGTTCGTTATTGGGCAAAATTCGCCCAGGGGTTCCGTAAATATGGCCGCTCAAAATTTTGTTTTCCTGATTACTTCGAAACCACAGATTCGATCGAGATGAAATTTTGCAATCAGATGGATAATGACGTTTTCAAGCTAAAAGCAAAATTTTGTCCAGCTCACATGACCAGAAGCATAGAAACCATAGAAAATAATAACTTTGTAATGGAAAGGCCTAGGGACTTGAAATTTCTAGGATAGGTGTGGATCTCGAATGTGGTGGTCGCGTTTATAAATGAGCAAAATTAGACTAGGGGTTCCCGTAAATATGGTCATTTGAAATTCAGTTTTCTTGTTAATTTAAAAACTACGGATTCGATCGTGACGAAATTTTGTATTTTAATGGAGAATGATATATTCAAGCTACATTTTTCCCATATCGCATGACTAGAACCATAGAAACCATAGAAAATTATAACTTTCGAACGGAAAGGCCTAGGGAAATTTTCAGGATATGTTTGGATCGCGAATTTCGCGGTCACGTTCATCAATGAGCAGAATCAGACTAGGGGTTCCGTAAATATAGCCGTTCAAACAATTTTTTTCCTGTTAATTTCGAAACTGCTTATTGGATTGGAATGAAATTTTGCACATAGATAAAGAATAATGAACTCAAACTACGTGGGAAATTTTGTCCAGATCGCATTACCAAGACCATAGATACCGTAGAAAATTCTAGCGTATTATCGAAAAAAAAAATGGTCACCTATAGCACTGACTTGAAGTCTAGATTTTTCTCTTAGTTTAAAATTTTCTTTGACAGCTGTCGAAATCTTTCCAATTGTTTACTAGAACTGGAGAATGCGAATCTACATACAAGGTGGATAAACGAGCGCTCAAAAGCTCCTGACTTCACGGCAGTGCTTTTCGTAATTTTTTGAATGTATATTCAAGCGTGTATGCAAAAGACTTTTCCCGAATGTTTTCGGGAAAAAAAAATCAATATTTTTGCGTATAATCCGATTCATCCAACTGACTTCAACAATTACTGGCTATAAAAAAGAAAAAAAATGAAAATTGATATTTCTTTCAATATCAGAAAATTGTTCTCATCGCTTTCTTAATTTGATTTTAATCTATTACCTTTCAAATCGGATATATGTTTATGTATAAATATTCAAAAGGTTATGGATTGAAATCAAATTGACGAATCGATTGCTGATGAGAACAACTTTTTGATATTGAAAGAAATTAAAATTTTTTTTTCAGTAATTGTTGAAGTAAGTTGGAATTATCCGCCTGGGATGGATTGCATAACACGGAAAAATATTGAATTTTTATTCTTATACGTTCGAGGAAAGTCTTGTGCATACACGCCTGAATGTATATTCAAAAAATTAAAAGAATTCAACATGTCGTTTTTGAGATATCATTGAAACAATTATTGTGATGGAAGTAGTGCACACCCTTGAGCGTCTTAGCCTTCCACTTTTCTGCCATACACATCAGAAAATAAGTTGAAGAGCATCAAATTTCTTTCAAAATGGGTGTTCGCAGTCTGTTGTATGTTTTGCATCTGTCAAGAAATGTTGTTCTTAAATAACTGACTCTTTTCCTTTATAAACCTCTAAGTGGTATAGGGGGTTTTCGACAAAAATTAACAGTAAATTTCAAAAATTAAGTCAGCTTGAACCTATTAATAATACAAAATTGAATTAAAACTCATTGTTAAGGAAATTTAATGCTCTTCAACTCCTTTTTCGACAGGTATGACAGAAAAGTGGAAAGCTGAGGCGCTAGAAGGGAATGTTCGTCAAAAAACGTGAGGTCAAAATGCATCTTTCTAATAAGCGACTTTCGAATATTAGTTGATAAATACTGAAATAGGGTTGAAGGATAGGAAGCAGAGGATGAACCTTATTTCTGCACAGTTCCGGGATTGTCACCTAGGTTTCGAGAAGCTAAAGGCACTAAACTTAAAGTTTCTCGATATCACTTTGACAGAAGATACAATGGTGCGATAAAAACGATCAGTCGACTCGGTTTTGCACGAATATGCGTCGATATTTCACAGAAGTCTCGAATAATTCGGTGTTAACTTAAAAGATTTTTGGTTTTTTCACGACAACTCTTGACTTCGTCTATTACTTATGAACTAATAACGAAATTTTGACAGTGAAGGCACTGTTGCGTGTTCTGCTCGCAGGGTGTAACCAGTTGGCCAGACAAACCACCGCCAAACGACCTCGCGTCAGCAACACAACATGCTTCACGACGTGACACTCATCGTCGTTCGTGTAATTCTAATCTCAATAATAAAAAAAAAACCAAGAAACGAATTTCATCGAATGCAATATATACCATTACCTTCATCAAAATGAAAAAATGAGTTGCTGCAAATACAAAAAAATTACGAAAAGCACTGCCGTGAAGGCAGGAGCTTTTGAGCGCTCGTTCATGCACCTTGTAGGTAGATTCGCGTTTTCCAGTCTTAGAAATCAATTGAAGGAATTTTTGACAGCTGTCAAAAAAATTTCTGAAACTTAGGCGAAACTCCAGACTTCATGTCAGTGCTTCAGCTGATCGATTTTTTTTCGATGATTCGCTAGAATTTTCTGCGGTATCTATGGTCTTGGTGGTGCGATCTGGACAAAATTTTGCACGTAGTTTGAATACATTATTCCTCAGCTAGGTGCAAAACTTCATTCCAATCCGCTCAGTATTTTCGAAACTATCAGGACAAAAAATTTTTGAACGGCCATATTTACGGAACCCCTAGTCTAATTTTGCTCATTGATGAACGTGACCGCGATATTCGCGATCCAAACCCACCCTGGAAATTTCAAGTTCCTAGGCCTTTCGGTTCAAAAGTTACAATTTTCTATGGTTTCAATGGTTCTGGTCATGCGATCTGGACAAAATATTGCTTCAATATATCATTCTCGATTAAAATACAAAATTTCATCTCGATCGAATCCGTAGTTTCGAAATTATCGAGAAAATAAAATTTCCAACGACCGTATTTACGGAACCCCTAGTATAATTCTGCTCCCTGATGAACGTGAACGCGACATTTCAGATCCACACCTATCCTGAAAATTCCAAGTCTCAAGGTCTTTCCGTTGGAAAGTAATGATTTTTTATGGTTTCTATGGTTCTGGTAATGTGATCTGAAGGAATGTAGCTTGAATATAAATTTCTCCATTAGTATACAAAATTTCGTCACGATCGAATCTGTAGTTTTGAAATTATCAAGAAACTAAATTTCAAAACACCATATTAACGGAACCCCCTAGAATAATGTTGCTCATAGATGAACGTGATCACGACATTCGAGATCCACACCTATCCTGAAAATTTCAAGTCCCTAGGCGTTTCTGTTCAAAAGTTACAATTCTACGGTTTCTATGGTTCTGGCCATGCGATCTGGACAAAATTTCGCATGTAGCTTGAATACCTCATTCTCCATTTGGGTGCAAAATTTCATTTCGATAAAATCTGTAGTTTCCAAGTAATCAGGAGAACAAAACTTTAAACGGCCATATTAACGGAACCCCTAGTGGAATTTGGGCCATTAACAAAATTAACCGAGGCATTTGAGATCTGAACCTACACCGAAAATTTCAAGTCTCTAGGTTGTTCTGTTCGAGAGTTATCGTGCTTACGGCCGGACGGACAGACTCGAATTTTCTGACGGATTCGTCATCAGTGCGTCGAACATAGTCGATTGAGACCATTTTCGGCTCAAAATTCGAAAACTACAGACATCGTGACGAAATGATATAGCCCTCGTGTAAGTAGTACGAGCGCGCAAAAAAGTATTTCTCGAGTATTTTGTGTTAAAATCAATGGTGACAAAATGAAAGGAATACAAATTTGAGCATTTGTTAGTGTTTCGAAATTTGAAAGCCACAGACAGCTATTATTCTCGATTAATACAATCGCAGATTGGAAACAGTTGAGAGTCAATGTAGTTACTGTAACTTGATATTTTTTTCCGATATATTGCAAAAAATGAAAAACTCCATTTATTTCGTAACGATGCATTATTTTTAGTTCATTTAAAAACATATTCTTAACGATTATTATAGAAACACAGTAATTAATTTCTGAATTTCTTCGAGAATAACTGATAAAAATTAGGCAAAAAAGTAGAACAGTCATCTATGCCCAACAAGGAAACGACTTCGCAAACGTATTCTAAATTTTCTCAACCCATCATTCAATTTCCCCTCCGTGTCATAAATTTTGATTCACTCATTCTGTTTATTCTGTTCCAGGAGCTTAGAACATTAGAATGCAGAGGATGCGCCCTCAGCGAGATGAACAAGCAAATCTACCCCCTGCTCCCGCACCTAAATCATCTAGACCTGGGCGAGAACGACATAACGCGCCTAGAAAAAGACGACTTCCAGAGTCTGCAGAGCCTGAAACACCTGAAACTGGACGGCAACAAGCTGAAACACGTCGGGGAATACGTATTCTCCCATCTTTCCGAGATGAAAAAGTTGAATTTGGCTAGGAATGAAATCGAATCGATTTCTTTGTCCGCCTTTGACAACGTGGACAATC
Organism: Aphidecta obliterata; assembly: GCA_963966015.1. Lineage (NCBI taxonomy): Eukaryota > Metazoa > Arthropoda > Insecta > Coleoptera > Coccinellidae > Aphidecta > Aphidecta obliterata. The sequence goes on along the minus strand of OZ014430.1, from coordinate 23,102,788 downwards.
TGACGGAGTTAGATTTGAGTAACAATCAAATTAACGCTTTGAAGCCGCATTTATTCGACTCGATCCGGGAGAATCTGCTCGTGTTGAGTCTGAACGGAAACCCGCTGGATCTGGCTTTAATGAAAAATCTGTTTAAGAATTCGAAATTGAGGGATCTGCGACTGAGGCAGTGCAGACTGTTCGATATCGCCGAGAATATTTTACCCCCAACCCTGGTTTCCCTGGATCTGGCTGAGAATTACTTGAGCGGGCTGAGTGGGAGTGTGATTCCTGACGGGTTATTATACCTGGATATTTCTAAGAATATGTTCAGGGGAATATCAAACGATGACTTCTTGGATAAGATTCAATCAATCAATGTGACACTCCTAGACCGGAACCCTTGGTCGTGCGACCTCTGCTTCATAGTTCCCCTGATGAACAGGGTGAATAAAAGTTCAGCTTTCAGGAACATAGTCTGCTCCCAGCCTTACGTAGTGGAAGGGAAGAGGTTGGAGTCTTTAGACAGGAATCAATTAACCTGGTGCTCTTCCACGAGTTACCCAAGGGGAGACGCGAATTTCTTCTCGATAAACAATAGCAACAGCGTAGGGATTGTCGCTGCAGGTATGTCGGTATGTCTCCTCTTCCTGATCCTTCTCATAATAGCCGGGATGCTGTGCTATTCGAAAAGGCACGCTGCCAAGTACTACACTCATGAGGATAAGCTGACTGCAGAGAACGATTTTCTCCCGGATAATCACAGCCCGCTCTTCTGCGATGATCGGGAATTGAGTTTCAAATTTCCCTTGGATAACAATGTTAACGAGAAGAGGGTTTCGATAGCGACGATTGACGAAATGAAAAAAGAACATAAAATAACGAACTGAGCCGAGATGAAGATTGAGGCAACGGCTGAACGTGAGATGCGAAATAGCGAGAACAAGGTCTGGGAGAGTTAATTCCATCAGTTTGTCTCAGAAGACTGATTTGTCTGAATCCATTCCTCGATTGTACGGTTATTTTTGCTTCTGCTTGAATATTTCTCTCGATTCCAGTTGGATATTTAGCGTTGATTAACGCTCGAAGTTCGAGCTCGTTTTTGCTTATCTCGTTCCTAAACGCTCTTTTTTTCGATGTCTGGAAAATCTCCAATGGAAGAATCCGTTTTCGAACTACTAACTGTACGGTTTTTTTGTATTGAATGATATGCAATTTATAATCTTCGCAATGATTCCACAGTGTATGAACAGAAAATTTCAAGATATAAAACATTTTCCGAACTGGAAATCTGCTCATTTTCAAATCTTGTAGTCCACACTTGAATTCTTTAAAATATTTATGCAAAATTGATTTTTTCGAATGTTCGGTGTGAACACAAATTATGAAAAATAGAACAATTTCTTAGCTGATGAAATTTTCATTTCAAATTCTGTTGGTATCGATAATAATTCCAATGACAAGATTATTCAATATTCCATGAAGGGGAAATGGAAGTCGAATATAATGCTCCTGTATTTATTTTTTCGCCATTATTTCCCAACCGAGACCAATTCCAATCGAGTAAATTCAACCAAGAGTAAATGTAAATATGAACCGAAAATATTTTGTTTTCTTGAATTTTATATTTTTTACTGTCAATAAACGAAAGTTTATTCGGTATATAATTTTTCACCACTGAAATAAACAGAAATATTTTGAAATTGTTTGGAGGAAATGTGGAAACTTAAAATATAAATTCAGGGATTGCATTTCGATTATTCCTCATAGCTGATGGTCCAAACCCATATTTTTACTATATTTATACAAACATTTTTCCTTCAATTTTGTAATTTATCAAATTCATAAACTTTTACATGTATTTCAATATTTAAAAATCTGTGATGGCTTTCAACACTATCTATTCTCGGAGTAATTGTCAAATTCTTTGTTATTACGCTGTCAATTGATGTTAATATACAATTCGCCTTGTAAATATTATTTATATTTTGTACCAAGTATATTCTATATATTCTACAATGTTTTACATGATAGATCTAAAAAGATATTAATCTTGAATATTCATTTTGGAATTCTCAGATCGTTCATGTATATTGTATTGTACTTAATAAGGCACTAATTAAATTGAATCTATATAATATAAGATGTGTGATTTAATTTGAAAGTATTATTATTTTATGATATAAAGCTTATTTTTAAGATGATATTTATAATTTTATATATTATGTACAAATGCCATGTGACTGTTGAATAAAAAATAAATTCAAATTATGTCTTTTTCAATGAACCATTAGTACTTGGCCAATTCTTGTACATTTTTTGCCCTCAGTTTATAATTCAACTATGTACCATAACACAATTTCTGTGTTTTCCAATTGATCCAAAAGGTAATCGAAAGTTTCATGTGGTTCTGGACAGTGGCGTACAAGAATTTTTAATATCTAAAAATCAAACAGTTTGAATTCCAAAATGAACGTGAATAATGAAGAATTGAAAAAAGCAATATACTTTTCATATAATACACAGAGGGATTTGCATCCTTAATCTCTCCCCCCAAATTCACAAGCAACAATAAATATTTCACTCCTTGACACAACATGCCCGTGTACATGTGAAAACTCATTTAAATTTCAGACTCGTTTAAGTTACGCATTCGCAGCATTAATTATTCGGGGTAGTCGGCCGAAGGAACATAAGCAGAAATGACTTCTGAATTATAGGTATTATTTTAAGTTCTAACAGTTGATGGCGTTAAAATTGTTCGTATAGTTTATGCTATGTGATTTTCATTGGTTTTCGATGAAATGTCTGTAATTTTCGAATTTTGAGCCGAGAAGGGTATTGAACGATTCCGTTGGAGTCACAGATGAGGAAAATATAGCCATTGGATTATTTTTTCCTCAATTATTCGTAAAATACCCATTCGATCATACTGTAATGTTGTTGTTAGTTGAAAAATAAGTATCACTGGGAGACTAAAAAATTCACAAGATATATACCTACGAAAAGAAGCTTATTTTCATCCTCAAATATTCGTTGATTCAAACAAAGCAGTTCACTCTCTGGGAGTAACACTTTTATTTCATTCTGAGCCATTCCATCCTGAGAGGGGCCATTATTCCCCATTCAGAGAAATATCTGCTCGAAAAATGCAAACCTCCCTCCTCGTTCTGCATTCGAAGTTAAGTCAATTATTGTTTCATCTCTATCACTCCGTGATGTATTTTTGTATTTACATTCGCCGAACGGTTTCGTGTTCTCTTCTTCTTATTGCTTCTTTGTTGATATATAGGATGTAATTTGCATATTGAAAGACTTCAGACGAGGAATCATGGGGCCTGTCAGAGGCATGACATCGTGGATATCGGGCTATTTTAGATTTTCAACGAGGGGGTTTCGAGGAATATCTTTGTTGGGATGGACGTTAACTTTCCAGAATTTCCTCATTATGCCTTTTTTTTCAGGGAGTTTCGAACTGATGAAGAACGTGATTACTCTTCTGTAGGGACGATCTTCGATGTGAGAGATGCGGAATTAGAAAGTTTAACTTTTTTCTTGAGGTATCAAAGGACGACGAAGAATGAAGTCATTTGTTATTAGTTATACAAAGGCAGAAGTTATTGATTTTTGCTCATTATGCGATGATATTTCCGAAGTGCATCGAATGAACCAGAGTTTTAAGAAAATCCCAAATGGTAAAAACCAACGAATTCAATTCTGGAGATCGCGTAGGGACAACTCTTTTTCGAAGGGTGGAGATAAACATGATTAGTCTTTTAGTTATATGTATAAACTCAATGAAAAAAATTGGCCAAATGGAATATTAATTACACCAAGTCACACATTTTTTGAAAATTTGTGATTAAAATTAGATCCAACAATTTCGTGCGGATCTTCTTCAGCCAATAAGTGTTTGATAATAATAAAAGTTCATCAAATCTGCCATTTCATTGGCATTAGTTTTCTGCCAAATTCAATCATTAATTTTCCTTAAGTGGACATATCGAATAAAATTTTTGTATCTACTCTTATTGAATTATATATTCATTATTGAACTACTTTTGAGCAATTAACGGTACCTGTAAACGAACAATTTATATATAGTTACGAGTGAGTTATAATAACTCATGAGTTATAGTAGTGAGTTATTATAACTCACTACTATAACTCCCTGGCCTGTGCTTCTGAACAAGCCGATTGGCCGAAAGGGAACTGTCCATTTTTGGTATTGAGGGGAGTACCTAATGTCACTTGAATAATTTCGACGTTTTCTCAAACTAAGTTGATACCCAATTATTTTCGCGAATGTTTTGCTGAAAAAGATGAATTCAGATAGTGAAGATGAATTATTATGTACACCTTCAGAAATAAGACAATTAGCCAATGTTATCATACAGAATTCATTGCCCGAAAAATCCCAAAACAAATATAAAGGTGTATACAAAAATTTTCAAGATTGATGTAGCAGTAAGAATATTAGGTCATCGTTTACAGAGAATGTTCTGTTGGCATTTTTTAGTGAACTAAATATAAAGCATCGGACCTATCGACTTTCTACTCCATGCTAAGAAGCACGATCAACATAAATAATGCATTGTTATAGGTAACTATAAGATTTGTAAATAAAGTTCTTCCTCTGTACTTGTATCTTATTATTATTATTATCAGTATTTATTGTTATAGTCGTAGATGGAGTATAGTATTCAACTTGTGGTAATGTTCATAACTCACTTGAATTATTACAGCACTCGCCTTTGGCTCGCGCTGCAAACTTCATCTGCGAGAGTTATGACCTATTTTACCGCTCCTTGAATAATATACTATTTTCCTCCGAACTAAGAATGAATGTACCTTGTAGGGGTAGGGGTTTTGCTCAAAGAATAATATGAAAGACCCCTGCGAATTTTTGGCGAAAATTCATCCCTTAAAATCTCTATAATATTTTGGCCCATCTTTTATGAGACTGGATAAATTCAAAATTATAAAAACTCACCTAATACAGATCAAAGTAATTAATAATTGGGCATCTTAAGACCGACTCATATCAATGTCTAGGCAAACAATAATTGGTGAAATAATTCGATCTAGCGAAGTGTAGCAAATTACCATTCCGCCTGTCGTTATCAATCTGATGAATGGTATGACCATTAATAAGTCAGAATTATTCTCTCCGGAGGAACGACAAATCATACCAATATCCACTCAACTCCCATTCATCACCCTCAAGAACTATCAATCAACGGATTAATTGAATTTCATTGGTACGTTGGTCGATCCGAGTTTTTTCATTGAAAACGTTTGTATGGGAGGAGTGTTTGTCTTCGATAGATCGATTGGATCATTCATCAATTTTCCTATTGTGGACCAACAAAAATTCATGGTTGAAACTGAACAGTAAGTAATGTTTTTCAACACACGCCAAAAACGAATTGTACGAAATTGATGCAGTTTATTTTTTTGGCAGTTTGGGCGGAAAGTTTGGATGGTATTCCTCCGCGATTATTGAATCAACTAATGAAAAGTGGGAAGCGAGTTGTGAAACGTATCTGACGAAATTTATCACCCGAAAAATCCAAGTTTCGGTACGAAGAAGTTCATAACTTGTTCACGAAATGGATGGATGCACTGAAATAAATTGTCCAGGATATACAGCAGGAATTCGGTTATTTCTACAGCAAATTCTTTCAATATAAGCCACAGCAGGAATATTTGTTGATTTTACGTGACAATTCTGCTCGTTTAAATCCTCTAGAAATAACGAGTTTTACATGAGTTGATGCAACCAAACTGAAGTTGGTCATTTCAACAGAAAAAAAACTGCGACGAGAACCGGAATATGCGTGACTACTTACAGGAATTTCCTGTTTGATAAACAAACTAGATAGTTGTATTCCAAGCTTCAAACTTCAGTTTCTACAAGAGTTTCCAGTAATGAACACCAAAATAAAACAGGCATTACTTCACTTATAATGGAACTATAGTATCGATTTAACAGGAATTTTCAGTGGCGGCTGTTCCTTCCTACACTATTTTTCTCAATCATATACCATCCCTCTTTATTCTTATTTCCTAGGAAAATTTATTCAAGAGTTATTATCAATTGTAGATCGAAAATATTCAATTATAGGTAGGAGGCCAAAAAATGCTAATTACCGAACCGCTGTTTCATCATATTCGTTCCTTCTTCGGAAACCGATATTTTATTCCAAAAAACTTCAACCATAAGGTACAACATTGATTAAAATACTGTTAGCTAAACAAATTTATTCTGGTAGAATAATCTGAATTTCTGTGAGAAATACCAAACATTCCTGTTGAATTTAATGTGTCCATACTATTAGTCGTACAAATATCGTTGGGTTATACTGACTTGACATTTACGGAAATATTCCTTTCGAAATATAAGTACCTGGTCACTGCTATACTTACTGTTCATAGGGCTCAAGTTACTACCGGAATCGGCATGTTAGATTGCAAGTACAGATTGTTCTCAGAACGGTCTCTTTTGTTCTGATAACAATAGTTGCGTCCAAACAACAGGAATTCAATCAACCGGAAATTCCCGGGATTCGTTTTTTTCAGAGTATTAAAAAATGTGAAAGTATTACAGAGGACGAAAACGATATAGTTTTTCCACTTTTTGAGCGCTCGTACTACTTACACGAGGGCTATATCATTCCGTCACGATGTCTGTATTTTTCGAATTTTCAGCCGAAAATAGTCTCAAACGACTATGTTCGACTCACTGATGACGAATCCGTCGAAAAATTCGAGTCTGTCCTTCCGGCCGTCCGTCCGTATACACGATAACTCTCGAACGAAATGTTCTAGAAACTTGAAATTTTCAGGATATATGCTGATATGCCCTATAAAATTATATTATTCCGGAAACCTATGCCGCATCCAGAGGCCTCGGGTAAATAAAATTAGAATTTTTGGCCACCCTGAAATTTTGCAAGTACATTATGTGCAGTGTATAATTTTAAAATCGAATAAAAAAATCTTCCATGCGTCGAACAGCGTTTTCTCTTTGAATCGTATCTCTAGAACACCTAGGCGACTCGAAAGGTCCCGGAAGGAGACATACAGTACTAAAAGTCACGAAAGACTGCATAAGACGCCCACAAAACTATTTATGTGGACTTCTGTAGCCCCAATTCGCACATCGGATAGAAATATCACGTTGTTATCACCTCATATCCCGACACTCGGTCCAACAAAGAGAGCCCGAATCATATTTCGGCAAACGGCTTCCGCTCCTTTATAACGGCAGGTTAAACGAGCTAATATTTTCCTCCCGAGCACTCCAAACTCCGACGCCGTACGGAGAAAATGCAATTTACCGATACCCTTTGAAACCATTCCTTCCGACACCATTTTGCTCACACTTTAGGTGTCGATAGGAAAATAATTGCATCATGGAGATGGAGAACTTTATCGGTCACTCATAAAACATAAAACCCGTTTTGAGCGGGTGGAGTGACACTTTTGTGCGGTGCTGGCTTTGCTAATAGAAGCTTGAAACGTTGCCACTTCTCTCCTCTTTTATTTGCCTCCGTCGATTTCGGAGATGGCAGAATCGATTTGGGGAGATCTACTTTATTTTTATTTGAAGTCGCACTCTCGACTCTTCAGGTAACGGGCAACTAAATGTGCGATAGGGCTCGCAAGTCCAGTCGAATCGCCTGAATGGGTGGAGGCCAATAGAATATAGTTGATGACTGTTCAAGTTTTACTTACAAATTTATTTTTATCTTTTGACATCTTAATTACGTGCAAGAATTGACAAAACTGAATTTAATTAATATAGCTTCAACTTCTTCCAATAAATGCAGGAGTTCTACAAGGCAGTGTACTCGGTACCCTATTATACGTTCCTCACACGTTAAATTTGCCCTCCTTCAGATGAAACCGTCATTCTCTCCGTCCATTCAAATACTAACACTCATCTTGCAATTAGAATCATTCTATAATAATATCATTCATGGTTGAAGAAGCAACATTTGGAGTGAATATTTACGGAACCCCTTTTATAATTTTGCTCATTGATGAACGTGACCGCAACATTCGAGATCCACATATATCCTGAAAATTTCAAGTCCTTAGGCCTTTCCATTACAAAGTTACAATTTTCTATGGTTTCTATGGTTCTGGTCATGCGAGCTGAACAAAATTGCATGTAGCTTGAACACGTGAATCTCTACCTGAGTGCAAAATTTCACCTCGATCGAATCTGTAGTTTGAAAGTTATCAGGAAAACAAAATTTCGAGCGGCCATATTCACGGAACCCTTCGGCGAATTTTGCTCAACAACGAACTCAACCACGGCATTCAAGATTCAAACCTACCCTGAAAATTTCAAGTTTCTAGGACATTCCGTTCGAGAGTAATCGTGTATACGGCCGGACGGACGGACGGACAGACTCGAATTTCAGTGAGTCGAACATAGTCGTTTGAGACCATTTTCGGCTCAAAATTCGAAAAATACAGACATCGTGACGAAATGATATAGCCCTCGTGTAAGTAGTACGAGCGCTCAAAAAGGAGGAACCAGATCAGAAAAACTCGATATTTATTTCATATGGAACAGCTTTGAAGCAAATTTTTTTTTTCAAGTGATACGATCCTCACGAAATTTCACTTGAACCGTCGTGCCGGTTTTTTCATATTTCAATTCGAGCGGATCGTTCAATTACGAATTATCGAAAGGGAAATATTCAGATGGCTATATATACGAAACCCTTCAGTGAAATCCGCCAATTGAAGAACTCGACCGGCGCATTCAGACCTCGAATGTACTCTGATATTTTCAACTCTTTTTTTCGAAAATTCATCGTGTTTCGCACGGTGGTACGGCTGGACGTACGGACAGAATTATATTCGACCAAGAAATCTTCATCTGTGAGTCCAAACTAATCGTTTATTACACACATTCGTGTGGTTCTTAGAAATAAGCGTGTAGAAATGATCTCATGTAGAATGATGAGATTATCTATACATTATTATGTTATTATAGATGTCTTTCTTCGTATGGACGTCACTAGCTTCATCGCGCATTTCTATTCAGTGTCCTCGATTCTGTGAGTAGTTACTAATTTATTATTATCAACCTTCGATAGCTCAGTTGGTAGAGCGGTGGACTGTAGTGGAATTAATATGTTGACATCCATAGGTCGCTGGTTCAAATCCGGCTCGAAGGATTATCTTTTTGCACTATATATAAAATTAAAAATTAGTAGTTACTCTTCGATTAAATCTCCTCGAATATCAGTTTACTCTCATGTGAAGGCATATAGAAATGATGACTGAAGTGGAGGTGAATTTATACAGGATGTTTTTAAAGGTGAGGCTTCTTTTGACAGGTGTTGGAACTCATCCAAAGAGATCAGATCATATAATATATTCAATTTGAAAAAAGTGCAAAGAATGTTGGGCTTTATCATCTTAATACGACTCTGTTAGGAAATCTGCCATGAATCATGGTGCCATATGCATTCCAACAAGTGAATAAAGTGCTGGATTTCATCGTGAATTTGTATATTGTCTTTCAACCAAGGAGAGGAAAATTTATTGATTGGAAAGGTCCTTTAAAAAATTGGGACTCACAGATAAAATTGATCCAAATCGTTTGAAGAAATTGTTCGAAATGGCCACCATTCGTTTGATGTGCACAAAGTTATGCCTGGCGTAATAACGAATCATTACATGCAGCAACTATCACATCAGTTTGCTCACGAATAATGTCACAAGCATTTCCAATACGTTGTTTTAGTTCTTCAACACTAAACCTCACCGTTACTCAAGACTCAATGTTTTCAAATGACCCCCAAAAGAACAAATCACAGGGGTTGAGATCCGGGGAGTGCGCAGGCCAAGAAATCGACCCACTACGTCCTATCCACCTAAAGTCACAAAAATCATACGCACTGTCAGATTTTTTCGTTTTTTTCAGTTTTGAGAGTTGAGCTTTCTGGGTATTATGTACCTAAATAATAAAATGATTTTGTAATTTCCTCAATAATTGCTAAAAACTTCGAGAGAAGTATCACCCTGTAGATTCTCAAAATAATTCTTATTATCATTCCATTCAAACCCAAAAAGTACCTCATCTTCCAAGTTTGATCCGAATTTCAAATCTGGAAAATGAATATTTTGTCGGCTGTTGAAATTATTCTACCAAAAAGTGGATCACCCTGTATAGTGAATTGAATCATCAATATTATCATTATGTAAGTTGAAAATTAATATTATTCATTCATTTTAATTTCATACAGCGGTCACTAAACTCATCAGACTTAACACTTTTTCTCATATTTTGAACGTAATTGGAGTTTTTTGAGCGCTCGTACTACTTACACGAGGGCTATATCATTTCGTCACGATGTCTGTATTTTTCGAATTTTGAGCCGAAAATGGTCTCAATCGACTATGTTCGACTCACTGATGACGAATCCGTCGGAAAATTCGAGTCTGTCCGTCCGGCCGGCCGTAAGCACAATTACTCTCGGACGGAACAACCTAGAGACTTTTCAGTGTAGGTTCAGATCCCAAATGCCTCGGTTGAGTTCGTTAATGGGCAGAATTTCACCAGGGGTTCCGTAAATTTGGCCGTTTAAAGTTTTGTTCTCCTGATAACTTGGAAACTGCAGATTTGATCGAGACGAAATTCTGCACACAAATGGAAATGGAGGTGTTCAAGCTACATGTGAAATTTTGTCCAGATCGCATGACCAGAACCATAGAAACCATAGAAAATTATAACTTTTGAACGGAAACGCCTAGGGACTTGAAATTGTCAGGATAGGTGTGGATCTCGAACGTCGTGATCACGGTCATCTATGAGCAAAATTATTATAGGAGTTCCGTGAATACGGTCGTTTGAAATTTCGTTTTCTCAATCATTCCGAAACTACGGAATCGATCGAGATAAAATTTTGTATTTCAATCGAGTATAATATATTGAAGCAACATTTTGTCCAGATCACATGACCAGAACCATAGAAACCATAGAAAATTATAACTTCCAAAGGGAAAAGCATAGGAACTTGAAATTTTCAGGGTAGGTTTGGATCGCGAATGTCGCGGTCACGATCATCAATGAGCGAAATTAGACTAGGGGTTCCGTAAATAGGGCCGTTCGAAATATTTTTTTCCTGTCGAAAATTCCTTCAATGGATTTCTAAAACTGGAAAATGCGAATCTATATACCAACAAGGTGGATGTACGAGCTCTCAAAAGCTCCCGACTTCACGGCAGTGCTTTTATAATTTTTTTAACATAACATTTCAAACTCTCATATGCCTACGCCTAGATGAAATTATTCCGCTGTATGAATCCACCTCCAGAGTAAAAAGTTAATCAGTTGAACCTTAAAGTCAGAATACATTTTTTCAAGCCAGTTACTAATTAGTGAATCCTGAATCCTAAAACTATTATTCAGCTAATGATCGAATTATACTGAAGTTTGGTTCTACCTGGAAACATGACTCCATCTCTGTTTTCGTTTTCGAAATTTCTACCGGAGAGAATCCGTAGTTCGGGTTCTCATATACGCAGTTCTACGAGATGAAAAACAATTTCGCACAGTCCGATACCTTGAGGCACTTCCATGACGGTGTATTTCGTGCTAATTAATGGAAGAACCTCCTGATAAAAGCCCTAACTGAGGATACGGTATCAGCAGTGCCGTTAGCGTAGATTTGATTTAGAATCTGAGAAGGGTGAGTCTTTAATAAATGTAGTAAATTAAACTGTTACGAGCTCAGTTAAATGAGTTAGTTCGAAATTCAGCTAGTTTCGCTTTCTACCCTGCGGCTAATGGATCGGATTAAAACGGAAGTTGAAACAATTTTTTTCTGAGCTCAGTGGAAATTCAATGCTGTGAATGTATGGGAGAGAACCTGAATCCTCTTATGAAGGGCCTTGTTTCATTTGTATTGTCAAGTTGACAAATTAAGTATCAGGCAGAATAAATCATTCTGAATAAATATTTTGATTTATTTGAGACTGACGCTTTCTTATTGACCTATGAGAGATTATTGCCTTTCATTAAGGTCCTATCATGGTATTCGAACATCAAATCATCGCTTGGATGGCCAAATCTGGTTGAAAACCTCTCCCAGTTAAAGAGCAACAAGTTGTGTATTTTCTTAGTGTCGAAGGAATTTCGAAGGACAAAAGACTCTTTATTTCAAAATCAGCAATCTCGAAGTAGCAAAAGAGGTGTTTGGAAAGGTTATGTTCTATTTATGATTCATTTTTGGAATGAGTGGTCAATTACATTTTTTTTTGTGTTGTCTTTTTTTCAGATTTAGTTTTCGAGTGCCTTAGAGAAAGAAGTCTCTCGTTAATGAAATTGAAGAGGAAGAAGAAATTTTTGATGGAAAAGAAGCCCTTCAATATGAAGGTGTAAGCTTATTCTGTAAACAAATCCAAGACTAATCACTACACTTATACGGGGAGGCAGAGTTTTGCGAAGATTTTTATCTGAGCTTTTGAGCTTTTGAGACCCTGACTTTTTTTTACACATGCTATATTGTTTGATATTGGAAACTTTGTATTGCTTTCACCCAAAAAAATATTTGATGATATTGTCCAAAGATTTTCTGATCACTAGTTGTTCAGACGTCAAAAATGATTTGTCGAAAAATTAGAATAGGATATGATTCTGACGAATGATATGTCAATTCCATTATTAACCAAAAAATACATACCACCTCTCTGGAGAATCAGACGTCACCTTGCAACCCCGGATAAAACAGGAGTAACGTCGCCCTCACACGCCAGTGAACTCGCTGGCGCTGGATAAAAACGACGAAACGTCGGACTGCGAAGTTTCATCATTATCAGGCTCTTCATAGCGAAAATTTTCAATAAAGGAAAAGGCGATATGGCGCACCCGTTATTTCTTAATCTTCACAGACGAAGGGATCTCAATGCTCTGAATTTCCGCTCCCGTTTCGTTAATCTTGCAGTGGCGGCGCAGCGATAATTAAGCCAATAAAACGATTAGAGCATTCGGTTCTGGAATGAAATAATATATTGCGAGATAAAGGTCTTTAGCTTTGGGTAATGAATTTTATTCAGATGTCTCGTTGTGAATTTTGCTTTAATTCAGTTTTTACTGCTTTGTTTATTATTGATTGTTATTAAACCATGGAATCGCGTTAATAAGAAGAATAACTTTTCGTTTGGGGCATGGAAGATTCTACATAATAGTATATTACTTCATAAGGAGGAGAAGTGCCACTTTTTATGGCTTGGGTTTACCTGCCGAACGCAGTGAGGCGGGCCATGAAAAGACGCTTTCCTCCGAATGGAATATGTTATTTTTGAGCGCTCGTACTACTTACACGAGGGCTATATCATTTCGTCACGATGTCTGTATTTTTCGAATTTTGAGCCGAAAATGGTCTCAATCGACTAGGTTCGACTCACTGATGACGAATCCGTCGGAAAATTCGAATCTGTCCGTCCGGCCGTATACACAATAACTCTCGAACGGAACGAGGTTCAAATCTCAAATGCCACGGTTAAGTTCGTTATTGGGCAAAATTCGACCAGGGGTTCCGTAAATATGGCCGTTCGAAATTTTGTTCTTCTGATAACTTCGAAACTACAGATTCGATCGAGGTGAAATTTTGCAATCAGGTGGAAAAAGACGTGTTCAAGCTACATCCAAAATTTTGTCCAGCTCGCATCACCAGAACCATAGAAACCATAGAAAATTGTAACGTTTGAACGGAAATGCCTAGGGACTTGAAATTTTCAGGATAGGTGTGGATCCCGATTTTCGTGATCACTTTCATCTATGAGCAAAATTATACTATGCGTTCCGTAAATATGGTCGTTTGAAATTTAGTTTTCTTGATAATTTCAAAACTACAGATTCGATCGTAACGAAATTTTTTATACTAATGGACAAAGATATATTCAAGCTACATTTCTCTAGATCGCATGACCAGAACCATAGAAACCATAGAAAATCATAACTTTCGAACGGAAAGGCCTAGGGACTCGAAATTTTCAGGATAGGTGTAGATCTGAAATATGGCGTTCACGTTTATCAATGAGCAGAATTATACTAGGGGTTCCGTGAATACGGTCGTTTGAAATTTTGTTTTCTCGATCATTTCGAAACTGCGGATTCGATCGAGATAAAATTTTGTATTTCAAACGAGAATGATTTATTGAAGCAACATTTTGTCCAGATCACATGACCAGAACCATAGAAACCATAGAAAATTATAACTTCCGAAAGGAAAGGCCTAGGAACTTGAAATTGAAACTTTCACATTTGGGTTTGGATCGCGAATTTCACGGTCACGTTCATCAATGAGCAAAATTAGACTAGGGGTTATGTAAATATGGCCGTTCAAAATATTTTTTTCCCGATAATTTCGAAACTACTGATTTGATTGGAATGAAATCCAGCACCTAGCTGAGGAATAATGTATTCAAACTACGTGCGAAATTTTGTCCAGATCGCATCACCAAGACTGTAAAAATTTCTAGCGAATTATCGAAAAAAATTGGTCAGCTGAAGCACTGACAAAGTCTGGAGTTTCGTCTAAGTTTGAGAATTTTTTGACAGCTGTCGAAAATTCCTTCAATTGATTTCTAAAACTGGAAAATGCGAATCTACCTACAAGGTGGATGTACGAGCGCTCAAAAGCTCCTGACTTTACGGCAGTGCTTTTCGTAATTTTGTTTTCAAACTTTTCGAAATTCATTAAAATCTGGAGATCCACCTTTAGGTTAGACCTATGTTTACGATTTTTATAATTGAGTGATCAATGGAAAATTTGCCAAGTTACAATTGTCATGCAAAATTATAGTAAAGTATAGTAGTATAGATATGAAGTACATATACTAATTGTTCATAGTAACTGATTCATCGTTTACATAGCAACACTTCTTCCTCCAACGGAGTAAAAGTAGAACTTTTCGATGATTCTGTCAGTCGAAATATGACGTAGTTTTTGTACGTTTGGAAAAAAAGGATAATTATTTTTGCATCACTTAATTTCAATTATACCTTAATTTATCTATTTCATTAATATTTCACTTAGAGCCGATATATGTATTCAACTTCTCTATGGTGTTTTTTTCCACTACTGGTCCACTAAATATACTGATTACATCTCGGATTACATATAAATTTCCGGGTATATTCAAAATGGTTCATCTTATTGCAGGGCCAATCAGCGGGTAGGAAAAGGGGCAAAATAATCAGGCACGAACCCCAAAAAATGTCGGTGTCACTTGATTGCGGATAGAGTTACTACTTTTTTTTGAGAAAACAAGTATTTTTTGAAAAAGTTTATGAAATATGGTTTTTTTGGGAATTCAGTGATGAAAAATTGTACATATTTTCAATCATTATTTATTTCTTCAAGCCTATTTATTATTGGTCTTTGGTAAATAAAAATTCTAACACTTTTGAAATAAGATCTGACGATTCAAATCTATATTGAAATAAATTCACAATTCATTCATGATCGAATTTAGGGGGGTTCTATTTCTTTCTTCCTTCTATTTAATATTCATCACGGAAAAAAATCCGTGAGAGCAGAAGATGCTGGATGTGAAATTTTATTCCACCCAACTGGGTACTCTTGTCAGATCAATAATAAAAAAATAATCATTCAGGCTTTACGTTTCTCGAGTTGTCATAGCATTACTGAAATAAGTGAATTGGGCCACCAATACACAAAAATTGAGTTTGTCTGATATATTCAATATGATTCCATCTATTGAAGTTAATAAAAATGAAATGACAATGACCACTGAAGGCTTTTTTGGTGCATAAAAACAAGCGGACAAAAGCTCCTGACTTCACGTCAGCCCTCTTTTCAATTTTATGGAATATGTTCATCTATTGAATTATATATTCATTATTCAACTACTTTTGAGCAATTAATAGTATCTGTAAACAAACACAGTAAGTTATAATAACTCACTACTATAACTCCCTGGCTCTGTACTTCTGAACAAGCAGATTACCCAAAACAGAACAGCCCATTATTGGTATTGAGGGGAGGTCACTTGAATGATTTCTACGTTTTCTCAAATTGAGTTGATATCTAATCATTAGTGTGAATTTTTTGCTGAAAAAGATGCAAAGATAGTGAAGATGATTTATAATGTACACCTCCAGAAATAGATCCATCAGCCAATGTTACCATGCAGAATTTATTGCCCGAAAAATCCCAAAACAAATATAAAGGTGTATAGAACAATTTTCAAGATTGATGTAGCAGTAAGAATATCAAGTCATCGTTCACAGAGAATGTTCATTCGGCATAGTTTAGTGAACTTAGCATTAAATATAAAGCATCGGCCCTATGGACTTTCTACTCCATGCTAAGGAGCACAAACAACAAAAATAATGCACTGTTGTAGGTAACTATTAAGATTTGTAAATAAAGTTCTTTTTCTATACTTGTATCTTAGTATTTATTGTTACAGTCGTAGATAAAGCATAGTATTCGACTTGCGGTAATAGTCATAACTCACTAGATGAATTATAGCACTCCCCTACGTCTCATGCTGCAAACTTCATCTGCGTGAGTTATGACCTACATTCCCGCTCGTTAAATAATAAACGAAGTATTATGCTCAAATTTCGTAGCGAATAAAATGGTATCAACGAAGTTTCATTTAAGGTTTTCCAATATTAAATATAAACAAGAATAAGTTATATGTATTCCCTGCCGCTTCAGTAGCATCATTCAATTCCCAACCCTTAACTCAGACTCCGTTTGATGGTGGCACACAAACCGAGCCAATCATGACAGAACCCCTTCATCCTGTCAGAAAGCAAACTCATCCGCATTAATAACCCCACTACGTCAAGGATGGACAGTAAGGACCTTGTAAATTTCTTCCACTCCATTTAATTTTCATGCAATCTCCCTCGACGGAAAGCGTTTCTTTCGAGATTCTTGGGGTCATTCATTTTTAAAACTTTTTACAACAGTTTTACTGCACGACTAGTTTTATGCTCCACGTAGCTGGAAAATATAAAACAAAAATATGGGACAGAATTGGGTTTTATAAATCCGAGTTGGCGGGGCCGTTGCGCGATTTTATTACGACGGCTCCAAGTCATGACTTCAATGGTTGTCGGTGGGGATATGTTGATGCATATTTAACAAGGAATCGTATCGTTTTATTGGGGGTTTATTCGTGGAAACCGTTTGGAGGGCGATTTTTCACGGATCGCCGCCGTTTGATGAATAATTTTCGCACCAATTGCAGACCGCGAACGTTACAGACATATTTTTGGCAACATCTTCATAATAAGAACGACCAAGATCGAGAGATGATTGGATATCCCAAAAAATTAGTGGAAAGATCTTCAAACATAACTTTGTGAAGGTATAGGCTTCCCAATTATTCTTCAACTATACATGGTGTTTTTGAGGTGAGCCTTTTTTTGACAAGTTCTAGAACTCATCAAAAGAGTTCATTTCACCGGAAGTTGATCATATGGAATATTCAATCTGAAAAATGTGCCAAAATCTTGGGCATGAAGATCTTGAGACCACTCTGGATCGTGTTATCTTTCTTTTAGCCGATCTGCCATGAATCACGGTGCCATATAGATTCTAGTAAGTATATAAAGTGAAGGATTCTATGGCAAATTCGTATATTATTCTCTTTGAACTTTTATAAGAAGATTTTTCCTGAACGGTAAAACGGTATAATTCTTGAAGTTCAAACTAAGGAGAAGAAAAATTTTTGATTGAAAAGGTCCTAGAAAAAAGTATAGGAAGTTCACAAACTCGCCAATATAATTGATCCAAATTGTTTTCAGAAATTGTTCGAAATGTTTACCATTCGTTTGATGTGCATAAAAAGTCTTGCCGACGTAATAACGCATTATTACATGCAGCATCTATCACATAATTTTACTCACGTAGAATGTCGCAAGCATTTTCAATGCGTTGGTTTAGTTCTTCAACAATATTCACTTCCCTGTTACAGTACCCTTGAGGGTTGAGATCCGTGAAGCGTGCATTTTCACTAACTTTGCGGAATTCGGAAGTCACAAAAATGATACGCTCTGTCATATGATTTCCCGTAAACTGAAAGCATTCAATAAACACATTTAGATCTCAATACGTACCTAAGTCAGGTCCGTGTTGGAAATTTCTCAGATTTGCGGGTAACTTTGACTTCAAAATACTCGGCCCTGGTGCATCTTTATATATAAAAATTACGTGTCACGTTGTTTGTCCGGGATGAACTCCTAAAATACTGAACCGATTTCAATCGAATTTTGCTCACTGTGTGCAGCTAATTTTACCATACAAAATTTATTGCCCGAAAAATACCAAAACAAATATAAAGGCGTATACAACAATTTTCAAGATTGGTGTAGCGGTAAGAATATCAAGTCATTGTTTACAGAGAATATTCTTTTAGCATATTTCAGTGAACTTAGCACTAAATATGGGCTTTCTACTCCATGCTAAGAAGCACAATCAACATAAATAATGCATGGTCATAGGTAACTATTAAGGTTTGTGAATAAAGTTCTTTCTCTGTACTTGTATCTTAGTATTTTTTGTTATAATTGTAGATAAAGTATAGTATTCAACTTGCGGTAATGGTCATAACTCACTTGATGAATTACAGCACTCGCCTTCGGCTCGTGCTGCAAACTTCATCTGCGTGAGTTATGACCTACATTACCGCTCGTTAAATAATATACTAATGACATATTTGTCACCGACAGAAAGAAATAAAAAACTGAATTCAATAAAATAAATGAAAAACAATTGGATAATTATGCCTGAGAAACAATTGAATATAAATATGATTAGTTGAATTGAATACACCTGAATATCCTTGACGTCTAAAGTTTCACCTTCGCCTCCAAAATTCATTTCATTCTTTGGTAAAAAAATTATTTCATAACAAAAAAAAACATAGATAGTTTTTTTTTCAAAATTTTCGAAAGTAGTTACTGGCAGTTATTTGATTTCATATCGATTACAGAAAATTGAAATATGATAATCTTTTTGGCTAGAAATTTTCAATAATTTGGGACTCATAAGGAATTGTGGAGAAACTAAACTAAGAATTTATTCGGCAGAATATATCAACAAATTAAGTATTCTGGAATGTTTTGTAACAGTTCAGTTTTTCTCGCGGTTCCTCTCAGATGCACCGCCTCTATGTAGCGATTTGGGACCCAAAACGTACAACCGTCTGAGACCCGGAGTACAAATCTCAGTGGTTTGATTGACGTTTTATTATAAAACTAGCAGACCCGACAACGCGTTGCTGTGGCTAAGGTATACGTTGGGTTATTATTAACCATAACATATCCTTAACCTAACCCAACCCAACCCTTACCCTCAACCACACCCTTACCCTTATCCTCACCCTTAACCTTACCCTTACCCTCAAATATTGTTGAAACCTCGTAACTCAATTATTATGTTTGAACAAACACACTATTGTAATGCTGCACTAATATCCTGCAACAAATGTTTAGATAGAGGTTCTTGTCCTGAAAGTAACTAATCCAAAGGTTCAGGTGGAGGCGTCAGTTGTGGCAATTTGATTTTTCCACTCAAACAACATAATCCTAGGTGTTCGTTCCGATGTCTCAGAGCATTGCAGTTTTGACAAATAGCGCTCATATTTCCAAAAGACACCAATCTATAGCAAGGATAATCGACTGTTGGATCATATCTAAACGCCATTAGTTTATCATTTCATTAGAATCTATATTTTGTTTTATCTCGCCAGATCAATAATATCAATATCAATAATATTGATTGAGAACCTCTCATTCTGTTTGCCTTCACTCGCTGCCTACACGCTTCTTCAGACTAATTGTCTCGATCATTACGAACTCGTCTTGAGTCACGCGTCCACTGATCAATATTTGGACGCCTCACTGATGGCATTTTTATCAATCACAATAATCATCCCACAACACAACGATATCAAACACCGTGTCACTTTTAGTCCAAGTGTCAAAATCCTCATGAAATATAAGTAATGATTGTTCGCTTGGTTGGAGGAAAAAGGAAAGCCTTTTTTACTTTTCCTTACGATTTTTTCGGAAATATTCCGTTGTATAAACCTTGTCCCGATAATAATGAACACAACTAAAAAAGAATTATCGAATTTGGTGCAGTCGTTTGAACGTAATGCCCGCACATGGGTAATCTATAGATCCTCTTTTAATAAAAAAAATTGAGTGGGAGATTGCGTGTGCTGATAGTTGAGATGCGCGATCTGCGTTCTTTCTCGTCGAGTCGAGCGCAGAGGAATATTGCTGATGGTTAGTTTTACGAAGTTATTTGTTATTTGAAATTTGCAGCCATCAGATGATTTTTTGTGCTGATTTGAGTAATATAGAGTTATTTTGACGTTGTCTGATACTTCATGCCAAAAAGAAAATCGAAAATAGCCTTGGCGTGAATGACGTTATGTCAGTTTATATGATCCAATCTAACGGGTGATTTTTTTGAAGTTAGGATTTTCATGCATTAGTATTTGCTCAGATTTTTTTGAGGTTAGGATTTTCATGCATTAGTATTTGCTCAGTATGCTTTGACATTTCATCATGAATAGACTTACTAACGAGCAACGCTTGCAAATCATTGAATTTTATTACCAAAATCAGTGTTCGGTTCGAAATGTGTTTCGCGCTTTACGCCCGACAAATTTTGTTCAGCGATGAGGCTCATTTCTGGTTGAATGGCTACGTAAATAAGCAAAATTGCCGCATTTGGAGTGAAGAGCAACCAGAAGCCGTTCAAGAACTGCCCATGCATCCCGAAAAATGCACTGTTTGGTGTGGTTTGTACGCTGGTGGAATCATTGGACCGTAGTTTTTCAAAGATGATGTTGGACGCAACGTTACGGTGAATGGCGATCGCTATCGTTCGATGCTAACAAACTTTTTGTTGCCAAAAATGGAAGAACTGAACTTGGTTGACATGTGGTTTCAACAAGATGGCGCTACATGCCACACAGCTCGCGATTCTATGGCCATTTTGAGGGAAAACTTCGGAGAACAATTCATCTCAAGAAATGGACCGGTAAGTTGGCCACCAAGATCATGCGATTTGACGCCTTTAGACTATTTTTTGTGGGGCTACGTCAAGTCTAAAGTCTACAGAAATAAGCCAGTAACTATTCCAGCTTTGGAAGACAACATTTCCGAAGAAATTCGGGCTATTCCGGCCGAAATGCTCGAAAAAGTTGCCCAAAATTGGACTTTCCGAATGGACCACCTAAGACGCAGCCGCGGTCAACATTTAAATGAAATTATCTTCAAAAAGTAAATGTCATGGACCAATCTAACGTTTCAAATAAAGAACCGATGAGATTTTGCAAATTTTATGCGTTTTTTTTTTAAAAAAAGTTCTCAAGCTCTTAAAAAATCACCCATTATTATTAATTATACCAAGTCATCAGATTCGCATTTTTGAACAGAAATCATCGAGATAAATCTGAATTTCGGGATGAGACATGGCGGAAAACTAAAGATGAATTTCATCACGGAAATATCATTCTTTTCGATTATATTCCACTAATTAATGATGAAACCAAGAGATCAGAATAAAATTCATTCATCTTCATCCTATTGTACTGTTACATGGCAGATGAACCGAGTTATAACGGTGCTCACCCTATTATTCTTATTCTGCTATTGTTTCTTGCTTCGGAACGAAATATGACCGTATCTATCAGGATGTTCTTTTTTTCTTGTAATTTATTTTTGAAGGTATAAACGGCTGTTGACCACTTCGCTATCATTTTTCAATTAGTTTCGTTTTTCTAATATCAAATGAATTTCTTTGCCACACTAGTGCAAAAAATTAATATTCATACTAGTGCGGAACAAATAAACTTTGTAAATATACTAATTATATTTACGATTGCGGAAAAATAGAAGGGTGGTTTAGTCAGTAGGCATACATATTTCTAATTTCGTCAGGTGAATAAACACATCGAGGAATTAAACTACGAAGTTATCCCCTTAGTTGTTTACCATGGTCAGACAAGATAAGCAAATTTCAAATTTTGATGAAGGTCCTTCAAAATTCATGCCATATTCGACTTAACTCCCTTATAGTGGTCCCAAACCCCCTGAGGTATGCGTTTAATATTCATTTATGATCTCTCAAATTAATTTGAACGTTATGAATTTCGAGGGCTTTTGCAGATCCGATCCTCAGACAGCTCAGGCATATGGCGAGGAGCTTATGCATATTTATAATAGTATTAATGATACGGTTAAACAATGAGGTGAATATTTCGATGAATATTCAGATCAGTATCGATTGTATGCACTAGATTGGATATGACCATCGTTTGCAGCCCTCCTCAATTATATATTTTATTTAAATTCCATCTCAACATTGTTATGATTTTTTATTCTTCAAATAATTTTCTCCGGCTTCGTTTCTGTTATATATGTTGGAGAAACTTTGAAAAAATCATAAAATAAAGCTTGTTAAGAAAAATGTTTTGTCTTTCATTTTATTTTCTGCTATGAATGAATGTTTTCCCCAACATGTCGATTGCTTATCATCAATTTTACTTCAACGTTGTCTTTCCCGCAAAATTTCACACCTCCTCGAATCATATTCGAATACGAAATTTATTTCCCAGCCGGGTATTTTCCATCCAAAATTATCTCACGAGTTCCTTCAACCAAAAAAATTATATTCAAAGGATATTCGTCATTTTGGAAGTAACATTGGCAAAGCAGCAGAATATTGAGATGAAATATCATTTCGAATTGCGACGAGAATTGCAACTGGAGAATTGTGGAAGTGAGCAATCGACAAATTTAATGTGGACAGGACAGGAAAATTGCATTTCTTTGAAAGCTGCCAGAGGGTAAAGTTATGTACGAACCCGCTCAGAGGAAACCGTAAGTATGAGAGTGACTACTCCGAAGGCCGTGGGTTTGGAACGAATAAAGTTTTCAGTGAGAATGATGAGAATTTTTCTGAAAAAATTCATTTTGTTTTGATCATCAGCCAAGAACATGATGTCGAAGTATATTTGTATCGTGTTATTAAGACCAAAAAGAATATTTGCAGGATATTATGAAACCAATAACAACAGTGTATGGAAGAAGGTAGCTTTTTCAGCATTCCATGACTATGTAAGTATGTCCTGCTATTTTCCGAATGCATTTTTGCGGTCCGAAATATACCTACTTTTATCTACTCCCATTGAATTACATATTCATTATTTAACTACTTTTGAACAATCAAAAGAATTTGTAAACAAACAACGGGAGTTATAATAACTCAATACTATAACTCGCTGTCTCTGTCCTTCTGTGTATATAACAATTTTCAAGATTGGTGTAGCAGTAAGAATATTGAGTCATTGTTTACAGAGAATGTTCTTTTGCCATATTTCAGTGAATTAACATAAATAATGCATTGTTATAGGTAACTATTAAGATTTGTATCTAAGTATTTATTGTTATAGTCGTAGATAAAGTATAGTATTCAACTTGCGGCAATGGTCATAACTCACTTGATGAATTACAGCACTCGCCTTCGGCTCGCGCTACAAACTTCATCTGCGTGAGCTATTTCCTACATCACCGCTCGTTGAATAATAAACTATTAACTGATAATTTTATTGAAGGATCGATTCAAAAGTTTGAATCTATATCCTTGAATTTTTTTCTATTATTGCTTCCAGATGGTTTAACACATCAGCAATGATCTAATATATTCAATTTGAAATAATTTTCCAATAATTCCACCTGATTTGAAGCTATTATTATTATTATTAACAAAAATGAAGAGATGTAGTATTTGTCTTTATTTCAGTTTTAATGATTGGCTTGAGTTGGTTGGGAATTACAACATTGTCAGGAACCTCCATCTCCTGCTGCCATAAAACCAACAATTCTCAACAAATCCATAATAAAACACGTGCTTTCCGGAGAACGTAAATTCCACTTTTGGCACTCGTAAAGTAAGGACCTTAGTATCGGTGATAAAACCGAAATGAAAGTGAATGGGAGGCACATTTGGTCGTCAAAGTATACCTGCAATTTGCCTGTTCGTACCACAATGTATGAAAATTGTTTAATATTGCAATTCCTCGAGGGCAACGCTGTTTATGATAGTACCATGTCTTCCGAACTAAATATTTAGCATGAACATTTTGGAATATTGACCAATTTTGTGACGACTTCGAATAAATTCAGGATATGTCGAGAGAACTTCTGAGAGAATTTGGCTGGAGCAATTTCATGTTTCTCCCAAAGAACTTGCTTTTGCTTTTGAGCAAACCTAATATACTCGTATTCCTAAATGAAACTGTACAAACTGAGGAAATAATCCTTCTTATTACTACGGCTGGCGGAGGACAAAACGTATTTTCCAGATAAATGTAATACATTACCCTCTCCTTTTCAGTTTAAAATCAAGGATGACATGAACAGCCGAGATTCTGAGTGCCTTCCAACCAAAGATTTATAGCATGCTCTACAATGTATATAAACATATATCTAGTGAGTGGAAACAAGGGAATAAAACAAGTCCTGTGGAGGTAGGCAGGTTGTCTACATACGGTGTGCCAAAAGGCAGGGGCGGATTAATGAATATAGGCTCAACATGTTGAAGCAAAGCCCAATATCGGTCGGTGGTCGATTTTTGAGCAATCTCAAATTTGGACATCTTGAAAGAGCTTCGATTTGAATCGATACTCACTTGTATGTTTCCATGTAATTTTCATCTCGTTAAACGCAAGTTGCATTTAACTCGCGATGAATAAATGAGCCATATTAAGAATACAAATTAATGACAACTGTTAATGTCCATATCTTTCTCGTCTCGCAACTTGCAGCATTTTTTCAAGAGTAATATCTCCTTTCCAACTTTTTTCCTTGTTTTGTATTCATCAAGCCCGAAAGAAAGTCGGGGCAGTGTACAAAGCCAATAGCGGGTGAAATTGGCTCATCTGGAAAGCCGTTATTGCAAAGTCACACATAATTGAGTCTCCTGACATTTTCATTATGAATTGAATCCTGGAGGAATGAGTCCTGGAAAATACGCTGATGATTAATGAACGTCAATCGGTTGGACTCCTCCCCACCACCAGATTGAATGTGCAAAGTTTGATTAGCATAAAGGCGTCTCGCTACGCTCAAGTAACGCCGCTGAAAACGATTTGTCATTTCCGTAATTTTTTACTGATTGACACCGCACGTAGGTCAGGGAAAATAAATCTCCATTTTTCAGCGTTCATGATCTGATTCAAAATATACCGATTTGCTATCGAGATATACCTAATATGTTCAATTTGGATCATTGACTAAACATAGTGAAGCATCGCCTCAAGAGAGGGTATATAGTGGGGCATCTATGAAAGCAGTTGTAAGAATTATGAATCAAGAGTCGCATTGAGGTGTTGGAAATAGAAAGTTGTGGTTTGAATATAAAATCTGTTTTCTGATATTTTGTTGTACCTAGTTAATAGAATATAAAATATTTTCAGCTGACAAAATTATAAAAGAGTTTGCTATAATATTGGTTTCCTGTTTTATTCAGATTGTTTTTGTAGCTTACCTTATATATTTGTTGAATTGCTCATTTCCTCACATGCTTTGTTCAACACATATCTGTTGTAATGCCTCCTATATCTTTTATCCTATATTGCAGGACGAATAAATATTTCACTAATTGATTTTTCTTTGTCCATTTCAATACAAACAAATTGGTCACGTCTCAACTACTCAACTACGACACTGGCTAAAACACAATTTGGCTTGCACCAATCATATGTCTCGTTTCGGGCATCATGTCTGCGGAGAGTCAAATTGATTTGATTCCCCGGCAACGGCGATGCTCGATGCCTGGGTTAAGGCGATGAACGGTTTAGTTCAGTTACATGTATTACATGCGATGCTTGAGGCGATGCTTCACTATGTTTGTACCCTTACAGATTATGTGGAGAGTTCAATGTTCGAATAATCAGTTTGATTTAAGAAAGCATCACTTTGGTTCAGGTTGGTATGATGACGGATCAACGAGTTCTCTCAAAGTGAAATTATACAGTGGAATTAAATATAGAATAAAATAGCACATGAATAACATGGCATGGTGTAAGGTTGTACTTTGATGTTCTATACAGAGGAATAAAGTAGATTGAATAATAACAGAACAACCAATGAAATTTCAGTTTTAGTATGCACGTGATTAATTGCGAAAATACCATGAAAGCTAAAACGAAAGATAATGAAAATAAGAAAAAAGTAGTGAGAAATAAATACTTCCAGAATCACGAACTGTGGATGTAAAAATTTATAAAAGCACTGCCGTGAAGTCAGGCGTTCTTGAGCGCTCGTACATCATAAATGAAAAATGACGTGTTCAAGCTACATGCAAAATTTTGTCCAGATCGCATGACCAGAACCATAGAAAACATAGAAAATTATAACTTTGTAATGGAAAGAGCTAGGGACTTGAAATTTTCAGGATAGGTGTGGATCTCGAATGTCGCGTTCACGTTCATCAATGAGCAGAATTATACTAGGGGTTCCGTAAATATGGCCGTTTGAAATTCAGTTTTCTTGATAATTTCAAAACTATGCATTTGATCGTGACGAAATTTTGTATTTAAATTGAGAATGATATATTCGAGCTACATTTTTTCCAGATCGCAAGATCAGGACCACAGAAACCATAGAAAATCATAACTTTCGAACGGAAAGGCCTAGGAACTTTTCAGGATAGGTTTGGATCGCGCATTTCGCGGTAACGTTCCTCAATGAGGAAAATTAGACTAGGAGTTCCGTAGATATGGCCGTTTGAAATTCGGTTTTCTTGATAATTTCGAAATAATGGATTTAATCGTGACGAAATTCTGTATTCAAATTGAGAATAATATATTCGAGCTCAATTTTTTCCAGATCGCATGATCAAAACCATAGAAACCATAGAAAATCATAAGTTTCGAACGGAAAGGCCTAGGGACTTGAAATTTTCAGGATAGGTTCGGATAACGAATTTCGCGTTCACGTTCATCAATGAGCAAAATTAGACTAGGGGTTCCGTGAATATAGCCGTTCAAACTATTTTTTTCCTGATAATTTAGAAACTACTCATTGGATTGGAATGAAATTTCGCACATAGATGAAGAATAATATATTCAAACTACGTGGGAAATTGTCCAGATCGCATTACCAACACCATAGATACCGTAGAAAATTCTAGCGGATTATCGAAAAAAAGAATGGTCACCTAAAGCACTGACTTGTAGTCTGGATTTTCGCCTTAGTTTGAAAATTTGTTTGAAAGCTGTCAAAAATTTCCTCAATTGGTTTCCAAAACTGGAAAATGCGAATCTACCTACAAGGTGCATGTACGAGCGCTCAAAAGCTCCTGCCTTCACGGCAGTGCTTTTCGTAAATTTTTTTTATCTACTACTACTATCTCCGATAGATAGAACAGTGTGAGACTTCGTGTGAAACACGACCTACTCTAACTAAACCTAACCTGCTGTTTTAGATTCCGGGCATTTATTACCTATCAACCTTTTGACTCTTCTTGTTCGTATCTCTATCACGATCTTGGTTGTGTGATAATTGTGTTACCTATGAATTTGAATTTCATAGGAGTCTCTTCTTCTGGATAATTCAAATTGAGATTACTCAGTTTCTGTTCCTACGTAGTTGATCTCTGGGTCTTTTGTGATAGGTGGGTATCCTAACCACATCTTCTGCGGGGTGGTAGTCAACTAGTCTTCTTAGCTCATCATTTGGGTGTTGACTTGCTTTTTCAAATATCTTCTCGGCCTTCTTTTTTAGGAAATCTGTGACAGTTTCCCATTCTAAGTCTCTGTGGATTTGTTGGTTTCTCACGAACCACGGCATATTCATTGCTGCTCTGAGCAGTTTATTTTCTGTTACTTGAATCTTCTTTATATGGCTATTGGCTGCATGGCCCCATGCCGCCGAACCATATGTTAGTTGGGGTCTTGCAATTGACTTGATCATTCGTAGCTTCGTGCTTTGGTTCATTTGGCTTCTTCTTCCTAGCAGTGGGTAAAGTCTACTCATTGCTGAGTTTGTTTTATCCACTGCATATTTTATATGGTTTTTCCATGTAAGCCCTTTATCTAGTTTTACTCCTAGATATTTGACTTCATTTTCCCATTTTATCTCTTCTCCATCTATCTGTAGGTTGGAATTAATTTCAAGTCCCCGCTTCTGTAGTAGAATAGCTTGGCCCTTTTTGCTATTTGTTTGAATTTTCCATTTAATGAACCATTCTTCTGAATCTTCTAGTGCTTCTTGCAGTCTTCTGTGTATGACATCTGGTCGTCGATGTCTGAAGGCTATTCCCGTGTCGTCTGCATAGAGGGCGAGCAGATTCCTTGGATTCTTAGGAATATCGTAGATATATATATATATATATGTTGTAGAGCAGAGGTCCTAGAACTGATCCTTAGGGTACTCCTGCTTCTACTTGTCTGGTGGTAGATAATGTATCGTCTATTTTGACATAAAAATTCCTGTTCCTCAGGTAGTTTCTTATTAACTTGCAGGTTTTGGTGGAATAGCCTGCCATCATCATCTTGTAGGCAAGTCCTTCGTGCCAAACTCGGTCAAAGGCTTTCTCGACATCTAATAGCACTAATCCTGTGGCTTGTTTATTCTGAAATCCTTCAGTGACATATTCAGTGATCCTTAACAGTTCTGTGGAATGATTTCTTTTGAATCCAAATTGTTTCGGTGGTATCAGATTCAGCGCTTCTGTTTCTTCATTGAGTCTTTTTGCAATAATTCTTTCGACAAAAGCAGCCACCGCACGTCGAGTCTACTTTATGTAGACAACCGCGACAGACGACGCGGTGTTGCGTAGCCAACCACGCCATCTTTCAGACTCCGAAGTGAAATTATAAATTCTTTGAATAATCGAAAACTTTTTTCCAACGAAAATTGAAAGATATATTTTATCTACATACGTAATTTTAATTCATAAAATTTATTTTCAAAACATTCGGAGAGTGAGTACATCGAAGTGTATGGTTCTAATTACAAAATTTCTTCTTCCTCAGGGGGAAGAAAGAAAGTCATAGCTTTCTGTATCATATACTTAAAAAGAAAAAGAAGAATACAATATCTTTCTATATCAACGTATATATAAGGGTACTGTAGCTTATAATACAGGGACCCAAAATTTTTGTCCGCAAAAATAGATGTAGTGAACTGAGTGAAACATACAATTTTTATTTTGACGAAATCATATCGAAATGGTAATTCGACTTCTGTACAAAATTTCAATTTTGTGATGTATTGTAGAAATTCTCCTTTGATTTTGTTTTGTATTTATCGGTATTCATGCGTTTATCGCTTACCAGATGGCAAACATAGATGTTTTGTTAAAGGAAGTTGAACATTTCTTCGTTAACTCTAATTGAATTTCACTTTTTGTAGTATTTCAGTTTTTCTGGTATTGTTCAATTGTTGTGATGAATCCTTGTGATGATATTTTAATTTTTATTGTACTGTATTGTGTTTTGAATTTTTGAGTTTGTAATGTCTAGAATAAGTATAACTATAATGTTGATATCTTCTATAGATAGTTTATTGAACTTAATGTCCCTATTGGGGTGTTTTTTGTAAATGGATGAACCCATGAATCCTGACGCTAATTGAAGATTTCTACTTGTTACAGGATGATCACGAAAACTGTCCCCCCATAAGCTGTCCTCTGAACAACCATATAAAATATAGGACTTGCCGGTGGCGTGGCCGCAAGAAAGAGGTCCTAGCACATTGTGAAAGCAACCACCCACTCTATTTACGAAGGGGAAACTTGATTACATTCAGGATAAATGTAGGTAGTCATCAAGTTGAGAAAACGACACAGCTTATTTGTGTCATAGAAGTGAATGGTGAACTTTTTTTAAGTGTTATTAAGATGATACCAGAGTTCCGAACTTTTTTTCATTTGGTTAAATGTTGTGACAAAAACGACGTGGGTTACGAAGCTTTCCTTGAATTTGATATGCCTTCAAGCGGTTTGTGCGTGAAACGACGTTTGGATATTGACAAAATATCCCAATATCATCATATATTGAATAATTTTTTTTTGGAAGACGGTTATGTGCTACGATATGGGTTAGCAAACGGCAAAATGATCTTTCAAATAATATTAAGGCCATTACAGAAGAAAAAAGAAACTGATGATGAGGATCAGTCGGAAAGTGTTGTAACAATATGATTATTTGTATAAATTTTTTTTATGCAAATTCGATTTCTTTAATTCAATGCTCGCTTTTATTCTAGAGTTTTGTTCGATGAATATAATTTTTTGTGTGTTTTTCTTTTATTATCAAGCTATTTTGTGACTTATCCAATTTTTTTTTCTGTAAATTAATTTGACATATTAAATGTTGTTCAATTGAAGAAATACGTTTTTCATCTATTCATCTCACCTAAGATCAGGATGTTATTATACGAATGTTCCGATTAAATACACAAACCAATGAAACCCGAGTATTTTTTTACTTAAAGTTACAGAAATATGAACTGAAAACACAAAGAAAAATATGAACGTTCTGCTGATTATTTTCATCTTCATAGTGCAAAACTTTATGATGTCAATGTGATCGAGATGAAGCTACTGTTTTTTTGTAGAAAGTTTAACGAGCAAAAATTGGCAATCAGCACTTTTTGTTTCAAAAATATATGTCAAAGCAATGGGGTGATAGTAATATAATCTATACACTGCGTAGGGAGGAGCTAATTATTTTGTCTCCAAAATATTGCACAAAAAATCTTACAGAATCTAATCATGTAAACAATAATAATTTTTTGGGGACCAGTTGTGTGCTTCGATACTGGCTAATGAAACACAATGCGATTTTTCGAATAGGGGTAAGGCCAGTACCCAAAGAGAGAAATGAAATGTGGATTAATAAAAAACTAATTTGTGCTATTTTTAAAAAAGTTATTGTGCAGATTCGATTTATCTTTCACTTAGTTTAGGAAATTTTTATTCCAGAATTTGTTGGATAAATTCTACTCGATGATTTCATTTTATGATGAAGTCATTTTGTATATTATTAATGATATTTTTGTGAATAAATGAAATATATTGAATCAGTTTCTATTGCAAAAGTATTTTTGTTATCAATCTTCCAAGTTAAGAATGTTGTTATCCTAATGTCTGAATGAAATACACAAACAAAAGAATTTCAGAATTTTTATCCTCAAATTACAATAATAAGAAAAAAAATGAATACTCAACAGTTTTTTTTAAATTCATTTCAACGATTTCACTGAATCCATATCTTCTGATATATTCTTTATTTAGATCTCAATCGATCTGGTAGTTATGCTTCAATTCCTCAAGTGAATAATTTCTATTTTCATAAAATTTATTGTCAGATTCGATTTATCTTTTACTTACTTTAGGATATTTTTAGTCCTTTGTTCGATGACTCATACATGATTGCTGATCTTCTCTTATGATAAAGCTATTTTGTGAATTATTGATGATATTTTCGGTAGTTAAATGAAATATATTGCTTCGGATTTTATCGAAAAAATATTTTTGGTATCCATCTTAAAAATTGTTTCATGAAATACGCAGGCCAAAAGAATTTCAGAAGTTTATCTTCAAAATACCTCAGCAGACATGATTCAACAGTATTTTAACATTTAATTTCAATGATTTCATTGAATCCATATCTTGTAATATATTCTTTATTCAGATCTCAATTGATCTGATAATTATGCTCTAAATCCTCAAGTCAATTTTGTTTGTTTGTACGATGCTTATTGCGCACAATTGCGTTTAGTGGATGTATTGTATAAAAACTACAAATAATACCCAAGAAGAAGAAAACAGGAAGAAGAAGAAGAAAAAAATTGTTTTCTATGCATACATAATAGGGCTGTTATATATAATAAGGGAAGCCAGTATTTGTGCACGCAATAGAGGTGGTTTGAATTTATTGAACCGTTCTTCACTCTACATTTACAAATAATTTTTTAATCTCGACGATAACTAAACAATATGGTAAGTTGTCTCTTTCAAAAATTTTTTACTGTTTTAGTCCTATTTAGATTTAATTTTCTTGGTGTTTATACAATATTTCTATGCATTCTAGGCTGATCACGAAAACTGCCCACCAATAAGCTGTCCCCTGAACAACCATATCAAATATAGGACTTGTCGGTGGCGAGGCAGCAAGAAAGAGCTTCTAGCACATTGCGAAAGCAGACATCCACTATATCTACGAAAGGGAAATTAGGTTTCATTCGAATTAAGTATAGATGACCACCAATCCGAAAAATGTAATTAGTGTTATAGAAGTGAATGGTGAACTTTTTTTGAGTGTCACCAAGATGGTTCCAAATTTCCAAAATTGTTTCTATTTGGTTAATTGTTGCGACAAAGCTGGCGTAGATTACCAAGGCTTCCTTGAATTTCACTTTACTTCAAGCGGTATGTCCGTGAAACGAAGCCTGACCATTGACAAAATAACAGAATCTCATCATATATACAATAATAATTTATTGAATAACAGTTGTGCGCTTCGATACTGGCTAATGAAACACAATGCTATTTCACGAATAGAGGTAAAGCCAGTGCCAAAGAAAGGAATGAAATGTAGATCGATGAAGAAATAAATTGTACTATTTGAAAAAAATTTATTGTGCATATACCAATGAATAAAAGTATCTGTAATAATGTATCTGTAACTGACTTCTTCCAAATTCGTAATTTTTTGTACATGAACAACCATCTTAATTTTTTTGTCAGTCTTTCTGTATGGCAGGCATGAGAAATTCTTCAAATGGCTGGATCAATTTGAAGAAATTCTCGCAGTTTGTTAGAAGAATTCATAGAAGGCTAAAGTTTGCCCCAAATTTCAGTTCAATTCCTCTAAACTAAGGAATGAACAAACAATTATTTTTATATTGATTTTATCGAAATATATTCATTCTGTCCGAGACAAAAAAAGAATAGCATTACTGTCTAGGGAACGGGGTCGGTTGAATTAGAAAAAAAGTTTCGTTTTTCCATACTCAACAATATACCGTTTGGAAAATATTATAATTCCGGGTAGTTCCGGAGATATCCGGAAGGAAGCGAAAATTCGCATTTCTTTCCCGGCTTTATTTGAGAACAAATTCCAAAATGAATTGCACATCTTCTTCTGCTTAGTCTTATGGCGTCGAAATTTTGTAATGCGTGGTTTCTTCTCCGAAGGGCCACCATAAGCTTAATTTAATACGACCCTGTTGTTTTTATAAGGAAATCTGAGCTCTTTCATAATTTCGAATGGCCATTGTAAAGAAGGGATAATATAGAAGTGCAATTTATTCAGAGATTTGCTTCCGAATAATGCCAGGAAAAAAAAACGATTTCACAAAATTTTAATATTCAAGGGGTATCTCCAGAAATACTCAGACTATTGAAATTCTTGAAACGTCATATTATAGGTTATAAAAACAACATTTCTTTCACATTCAACCGACTCCGAATCTCTTATCTTATCTAGATCCCAAGGCTGCCCTTCCTTGGACTGTATAGCTACTATATGGTTCTCGCAATATTGAAACGCGCTCCTCGGACTCATCAGTAAGGTTGATCTATCAACTGTTGCCCTAGATATTTCCCCAAGGTAGTGGTAGTAGTGGTACTCACCGCTCTTGAGTGTACTTTATCCAGGGAAATGAGCCAGACAACGCGGTGTGGCGTAGCCAACCACGCCATCTTTCAGGCTCCGAAGTGAAATTATCAATTCTTTGAATAATCGAAAACTTTTTTCCGACAGAATTGAAAGATTAATTTTATCTACATACGTAATTTTAATTCATAAAATTTATTTTCAAAACATTCGATGAGTGGGTATATCGAAGTGTATGGTTTTAATTACAAAATCTCTTCTTCCTCAGGGGGAAGAAAGCAAGTCATACCTTTCTGTATCATATACTAAAAAAGAAAAAGAAGAATAAAATATCTTTCTTCTTGTATCAACGTATACATAAGGGTACAGTAGCTTATAATACAGAGACCCAGAATTTTTGTCCGGAAAAATAGATGTTGTGAAGTGAGTGAAATACAATTTTCATTTTGACGAAATCATATCGAAATGGTAATTCGACTTTTGTACAAAATTTCAATTTTGTGATGTATTGTAGAAATTCTCATTTGATTTTGTTTTGTATTTATCGATATTCATGGGTTTATGGCTAACCAGATGGTAAACATAGATGTTTTGTTAAAGGAAGTTGAACATTTCTTCGTTAACTCAAATTGAATTTCACTTTTTGTAGTATTTCAGTTTTTCTGGTATTGTTCAATTGTTGTGATGAATCCTTGTGATGATATTTTAATTTTTATTGTACTGTATTGTGTTTTGAATTTTTGAGTTTGTAATGTCTAGGATAAGTATAACTATAATGTTGATATTCTCTATAGATAGTTTTTATTGCACTTTATTGTCCCTATTAGGGTGTTTTTTGTAAATGGATGAACCCCATGATTCCGGACGCTAATTGAAGATTTCTACTTGTTACAGGATGATCACGAAAACTGTCCCCCCATAAGCTGTCCTCTGAACAACCATATAAAATATAGGACATGCCGGTGGCGTGGTCGCAAGAAAGAGCTCCTAGAACATTGTGAAAGCAACCACCCACTCTATTTACGAAGAGGAAACTTGATTACATTCAGGATAAATGTAGGTCGCCATCAAGTTGGGAAAACGACGGAGCTTATTTGTGTCATAGAAGTGAATGGTGAATTTTTTTTAAGTGTTATTAAGATGATACCAAAGTTCCGAACTATTTTTCATATGGT
Source organism: Aphidecta obliterata (assembly GCA_963966015.1). Taxonomy (NCBI): domain Eukaryota; kingdom Metazoa; phylum Arthropoda; class Insecta; order Coleoptera; family Coccinellidae; genus Aphidecta; species Aphidecta obliterata. The sequence continues at coordinate 23,067,968 of OZ014430.1, read as the reverse complement.
TAAATGTTGTGACAAAACCGACGTAGGTTACAAAGCTTTCCTTCAATTTTATATGCCTTCAAGAGGTTTGTGCGTGAAACGACGTTTGGCTATCGACAAAATATCACAATATCATCATATATTGAATAAATTTTTTTTGGTGGACGGTTATGTGCTAAGATATGGGTTAGCAAACGGCAAAATGATCTTTCAAATAAGATTAAGGCAATTACCAAAGAAAACGGAAAATGATGTGGATCAATCGAAAATTGTTGTACCAATATGATTACTTTTATAAAATTTCTTTGTGCAAATTCGATTTATTTCCAATTTGATGCTCGCTTTTATTCTAAATTTTTGTTCAGTGAATTAGTTTTTATAAGTGTTTTTCTTTTATTATCTAGCTTTTTTGTGACTTATCCTAATTAATTTTTGTAAATTAATTCGATATTTTAAACGAGATTCAATTGAAGGAATATTTCTTCGAAAAATTTTCAATTTAATTTAATTCATCCCATCAAAGTTGAGGATGTTGTTATACGAATGTTCCAGTTGAATACACGAACCAATGAAACACTAGTATTTTTATTTTAATATGAACTGAAAACCTTAAGGAAAATATGAATTTCTGCTGATTATTTTTATCATCAAAGTAAAAATTTTATGATGTCAGTTGAATCGAAATATGTATATGGTAGAAAATTTAACGAGCAACAATTTCCACTAGGCACTTTTTGTTCTGACTGATTCGAAGAGAAATTATGTCGAAGCAATGTGGTGATAGTAATAAAATCTATCCACTGCCTAGGTAAGAACTAATTATTTCGTAATATCTCCAAAGTATCGCACAGAAAATTGAAAAAATGTTCACAATTTTGATTTATTGAATTTATGGTGAACTTTTTTTGGGTGTCACCAAGGTGGTTCCGAATTTCCAAAATTGTTTTTATATAGTTAATTGCTGCGACAGAGCTAAAGTAGACTACCAAGAATTCCTTGAATTTTATTTTTAGTTCAAGTGGTATGTCTGTGAAACAAAGTCTGACTATCGACAAAAAAACAGAATCATAATAATTTTTTGAAGAACAGTGGATTGCTTCTCGATCATAGTTAATGGAACACAATGCGATTTTTCGAAAAGGGGTAAGGTCAGTACCAAAAGAAAGGAATTAAATGTGGATCAATGAAAATATAATTTGTTATATTTTTATGAAATTTATTGTGCAGATTCGATTCATCTTTCACTCACTCTAAGATATTTTTGTTTGATGATTTTCTCTCATAATAAAGATATTCTGTGAATAATAAATGATATTTTTTGTAGATAATAAAATATATTAAATCAGATTCTATTGGAAAAATATTTTTGTTAACCATCTTTCAAGTTGTACTCCTAATGTTTGAATGAAATACGCAAACCAAAAGAATTTCAGAATTCTTCAAATAACGCACAATGAGAAAAAAAAATTTCTTTTCGAATTTAATTTCCGTGATTTCACTACATGCATCTTCAAATACATTCTTAATTTAGATCTTAATTGATCATATGATTATGCTTAAATTTCCCAAGACATTTTTTTTGTTTGTACACGAGGCTCAGTGCGCAAAATCGCGTTTAGTGGCAGTATTGTATAGAAACTACATGGGATATTTTCATATTAATTTGGTCATTGAAAGTTAACAATAGTAAAATAACAACAAATAATTTTACCGCCAAAGCTTACACTGTTTGTAAAACAAATCAAAAAACTAATAAAAACGAAGGTACCTCTGTACTATTGATTGGGTAAATGACGAATTCATCACAACAAGTAAGACGAACAAACATTTTGAGAATTCATTCAATTTTAAAATTCCATGCACCCAGATGGTTCCAAATCTCCAAAATTGTTTTTATATAGTTAATTGCTGCGACAAAGCTAACGTATATTACCAAGCCTTCCTAAAATTTATTTTAGTTCAAGTGGTATATACCTGAAACGAAGTCTGACTATCGACAAAAAAACAGAATCTGATCATATATACAATGATAATTTATTGAATAACAGTTGTCTGCTTCAATACTGGCTAATGAAACACAATGCTATTTTTCGAATAGGTGTAATGCCAGTAACAAAAAAAAGAAATGTAATGTAGATCAATAAAGAAATAATTTGTACTACATATTTTGGGAAAATTTATTGTGCATATTCGATTCATCTTTACTTAGTTAAGGATTTTTTCATTCCAGAGTTTTGTTCGATGATTGATGATTTTCTCTCATTATAACGATGTTCTGTAAACAATTAATGATATTTTTGTAGATTATAGAATAATGTAAATCAGATTCTATTGAAAAAAAATTTTTGTTATCCATCTTCCAAGTTATTAGCCTAATGTTGGAATGGAATATGCAAACCGAAGGAATCTAAGAATTTTCATCTTCGAATTTCTCACAATGATAAGAAAAAAAATTAAATTTCGACGATTCCAGTGAATCCATATCTTCGATATATTCTTTATTCAGATCTCAATCGATCTGATGATTATGCTCTCATCATAGGTCCTGGTTTTTGAAAAGGACTGGAATTTACTTCCCTTCGCCTTTAATATAATTTTTCCTTTCTTCTTCTATTGATAATTCAGAGAGGTCCTCCTCTCTTTTGCATGATTTTTTGCTATTCGTCTATTGGCTTCTTTGCAAGAGGTATTTCCTCTTGTCTGTGGTTCTGACTGGTATCTTCACCATCCTTCTTATCTCTTTATTTTCGTGTTCTTTCATCGTTTCGATTATGCTTAAAGTTCTGAAGTGACTTATTTTCTGTTTGTACGATGGCTATTGCGCACAATGGCGTTTAGTATTGTAATGCATAGAGACTACATGTAATGCTCAAGAAGAAGAAAAATTGTTTTCTATGTACACACAGAACTGTAATTTATAATGAGGTAAGCCAGAATTCGTATACGCAGAATAGGTGGTTTGAATTTAGTGAAACCTTCTCTAGCTACTCATTCACAAATAATTTTCTATTCGAAGATTACGAAATGGTAAGTTGTCTCTTTCAAAAGATTTTCTTGGCGCTTATATAAGATTTCTATGTATTCCAGGCTGACCACGAAAACTGCCCACCAATAAGCTGTCCCCTGAACAACCATATAAAGTATAGGACTTGCCGGTGGCGAGGCAGCAAGAAAGATCTCCTAGCACATTGCGAAAGCAGACATCCACTATATCTACGAAAGGGAAATTTGGTTTCATTCGAAATAAATCTAGATCATCACCAAGCAAGGAGGACGACAGAACTAGTTAGTGTTATAGAAGTGAATGGTGAACTTTTTTTGTGTGTCACCCAACTGGTGCCAAATTTCCAAAATTGTTTCTATTTGGTTAATTGTTGCGACAAAGCTGACGTAGATTACCAAGGCTTCCTTGAATTTCATTTTACTTCAAGCGGTATGTCCGTGAAACGAAGCCTGACCATTGACAAAATAACAGAATCTCATATATACAATAATAATTTTTTGAAGTCGAACAGTTGTGTTTTTCGATCCTGGTTAATGGAAAAAAATGTGATGTTAACAATAGGGGTACAGCCAGTATCAAAAAATAGTAATATAATATCAATCAAAAAATAATTTTCACTATTTTATAAATTTTTATTGTGCTGATTCGATTTCTCTTTTATTCAATCCAGGATATTTTTATTCCAGAGTTTTATTCGGTGACTCATACTTGATTGATGACTTTCTCTTATGATAAAAATATTTTGTAAATTGTTGATGATATTTTTTGTAGATGAATGAAATATATTGAATCAAATACTATCGAAAGAATATTTTTGTTGTCCATCTCCCAGGATTGTGTTATCCTAATGTTTGAATGAAATATGCAAACCATTTCATAATTGTTTATCTTCAAATCATGCATTTATAAAAAAAAAATCAATGTTCAACCGTTAGTGGCAGTATCGTATAGAAACTACATGTAATGCTCAAGAAGAAAAAAAAATTGTTTTCTATGCATACATAACAGGGCTGTTATTTATAATGAGGGAAGCGAGTATTTGTATACGCAAAACAGGTGGTTTGATTTTATTGAAACCTTCTTTACTCTAATATAATAATAATAATTTTCTATTCGAAGATTACGAAACAATTTCGAAATGGTAAGTTGTCTTTTCAACAATTCTTACTGTTGTGGTCCTATTTCAGTTTAATTTTCTTGGCAAGATTTCTATGTATTCTAGGCTGATCACGAAAACTGCCCACCAATAAGCTGTCCCCTGAACAACCATATAAAATATAGGTGGCGAGGCAGCAAGAAAGAGCTTCTAACACATCGCGAAAGCAGGCATCCACACTATATACGAAAGGGAAATTTGTTTTCATTCGAAACAAGTGTAGATCACCAACAAGGAAGGAGAACGACAGAACTAGTTAGTGTTATAGAAGTGAATGGTGAACTTTTTTTATGTGTCACCAAGCTGGTTCCAAATTCCCAAAATTGTTGCGACACATATAAGTTCGAGCGAAGACTGACTATAGGCAAAATAACAGAATCTAATCATATATAAAATAATAATTTATTGAAGAACTGTTTGTTGCTCCGATACTGGCTAATGAAACACAATGCGACTTTTCGAATCGTGGTAAGGTCAGTACCAAAAAAAAGTAAGTAAGTAGATCAATTAAAAAATAATATGTACTATTTTTATGAGATTTATGGCTTAGATTCGATTTATCTCTTACTCAGTTTAGGATAATTTTATTCCAGAATTTGTGCGATGAAATATACTTGATTGATGATTTTCTCGTGGGACAAAGTTTTTTTGTGAATTACTAATGATATATTTTGTAGAAAATGGAATATTTTAAATCAGTTTCTATTGCAAGAATATTTTTTTTACCATCTGCCAAGTTCAGGATAATGTTATCCAAATGCCTGAATGAAATACGCAAACCAAAGAAATTTCAGAATTTTCATCTTCAAATAACGCACAATAATAAAAAAAATAAATACATACTTTTTCTTCAAATTCGATTTGAACGATTTCACTGAATCAATACAATATACAATAATAATTTATTGAACAACAATTGTGTGCTTCGATACTGGCACATTCGACACAATTTGACTTCAGGAATAGGGGTCAGTACCAAAAAAAGGAATGAAATGTGGATCAATAAAAAAATTTGAACTATTTTTATGAAGTTTTTTGTGCAGATTCGATTTATCTTTTACTGAGTTTAGGATAATTTAATTCCAGGATTCGTACGGTGAGTTATACTCGATTGATGATTTTCTCTTATGATAAAGATATTTCGTAAATAATTAATAATATTATTTGTAAATAATAAAATATAGTAAATCCGATCCTATTGGCAAAATATTTTTGTTATTCATCTTTCAAGTTATTATCCTAATGTTTGAATGGAATACGCAAACCAAAGGAATTTCAGAATTTAACTCTCCAAATTTCCACAACGATGATAAAAAAAATTTAATTTCGACGATTCCAGTGAATCCATATATTAAATATATTCTTTATTCAGATCTCAATCGATCTGATGATTATGCTTCAATTTTTCAAGTGACTTATTTTCTGTTTGTACATACGATGCTTATTACGCAAAATTGCGTTTAGTATTGTATTGCATAGAAACAACATGAAATGCTCAAGACGAAAAACAAGAAGAAGAAGAAAAATTATTTTCTATGTACGCACAAGGACAGTAATCCATAATGAGGAAAGCCAGTATTTGTATACGCAAAATAGGTGGCTTGAATTTGGTGAAACCTTCTCGACTTATTTACAAATAATTTTCTATTCGAAGATTACGATATGGTAATTTGTCTCTATAACGAATTTATACCGTTTTAGTCATATTTCAAGTTTATTTTCTTGGTATTTATATATATATATTTTCTCTGTGTTCTAGGCTGATCACGAAAACTGTCCACCAATAAGCTGTCCCCTGAACAACCATATCAAATATAGGACTTGCCGGTGGCGAGGCAGCAAGAAAGATCTCCTAGCACATTGCGAAAGCAGACATCCACTCTATCTACGAAGGGGAAGTTTGATTTCATTCGAAACAAGTGTAGATCACCACCAAGGAAGGAGAACGACAGAACTTGTTAGTGTTATAGAAGTGAATGGTGAACTTTTTTTGAGTGTCACCAAGATGGCTCCAAATTTTCAAAATTGTTTTTATATAGTCAATTGCTGCGACAAAGCTAACGTAGAATACGAAGCTTCCCTTGAATTTAATTTTAGTTCAAGCATGTCCGTGAAAAGAAGTCTGACTATTGACCAAATTACAGAATCTGATCAGATAAACAATAATGATTTGTTGGGGAACAGTTGTGTGCTTCGATACTGGCTAATGAAACACAATACGATTTTTCGAATAGGGGTAAGGCCAGTCCCAAAAAGGAAGGAATCAAATGTGAATTAATAAAAAAATAATTTGTACTGTCTCTGTAAAATTTATTGTAGCTTCGATTTGTCTTTTACTTAGTTCAGGATATTTTCATTCTGTTCGATGATTGATGATTTTCTCTCATGATAAAGATTTTTTGTAAATAATAAATAATATTTTTTGTAGATAATAACATATATTAAATCAGATTTTAAGAAAATTGATTGTGATCTTTTACTTAGTTTACGATTTTTTATTCCAGAGTTTTGTTCGATGATTTTCTTTCATGATTAAAATATTCTGTAAGTAATCAATGATATTTTTTGTAGATAATAAAACATTATAATCAGATTCTATTGAAAAAATATTTTTGTTATCCATCTTCCAAGTTGTGATCCTAATGTTCGAATGAAATACGCAAACCAAAGGAATTTCTGAATTTTCATCTTCAAATTACGCACAATGAGAAAAAAAATTTCTTTTCGAATTTAATTTCCACGATTCCACTACATGCATATCTCCAAATATATTCTTCATTCAGATCTTAATTGATCTGATAATTTTGCTTCAATTTCTTCAAGGCTTCCTTGAATTTTACTTCACTTCAAGCAGTATGTCCGTGAAACGAAGCCAGACCATTGACAAAATAACAGAATCTCATCATATATACAATAATAATTTTCTGAAGTCGAACAGTTGTGTCTTTCGATTCTAGTTAATGGAGCAAATGTGATGTTTACAATAGGGGTAAAGCCAGTACCAAAAAATAGTAGAAAATGGAATATATTAAATCAGTTTCTTATGCAAGAATATTTTTTTTATACATCTCCCAAGTTCAGGATGTTGTTATCCAAATGTCTTAATACGCAAACCAAAGAAATTTCAGAATTTTTATCTTCAAATAACGCACAATAATAAAAAAAATAAATACACACTTTTTCTTCAAATTTGATTTGAACGATTTCACTGAATCAATACATTATACAATAATAATTCATCGAACAAAAACTGTGTGCTTCGATACTGGCGGATGAAACACAATTCGACTTTAGGAATAGGGGTAAGGCCAGTACCAAAAAAAGGAATAAAATGTGGATCAATAAAAAAATTTGAACTATTTTTATAAAATTTTTTGTGCAGATTCGATTTATCTTTTACTGAGTTTAGGATAATTTAATTCCAGGATTCGTACGGTGAGTTATACTCGATTGATGATTTTCTCTTATGATAAAGATATTTCGTAAATAACTAATAATAATATTTGTAGATAATAAAATATAGTAAATCCGATTCTATTGGCAAAATATTTTTGTTATTCATCTTCCAAGTTGTTATCCTAATGTTTGAATGGAATACGCAAACCAAAGGAATTTCAGAATTTAAATCTCCAAATTTCCCACAATGATGATAAAAAAAATTTAATTTCGACGATTCCAGTGAATCCATATATTAAATATATTCTTTATTCAGATCTCAATCGATCTGATGATTATGCTTCAATTTTTCAAGTGACTTATTTTCTGTTTGTACCTACGATGCTTATTACGCAAAATTGCGTTTAGTATTGTATAGAATAGAAACAACATGAAATGCTCAAGACGAAAAACAAGAAGAAGAAGAAGAAAAATTATTTTCTATGTACGCACAAGGACAGTAATTCATAATGAGGAAAGCCAGTATTTGTATATGCAAAATAGGTGGCTTGAATTTGGTGAAACCTTCTCGACTTATTTACGAATAATTTTCTATTCGAAGATTACGATATGGTAAGTTGTCTCTATAACGAATTTTTACCGTTTTAGTCATATTTCAAGTTTATTTTCTTGACTTATTCTTGGTGTTAATATAAGATTTCTCTGTGTTCTAGGCTGATCACGAAAACTGTCCACCAATAAGCTGTCCCCTGAACAACCATATCAAATATAGGACTTGCCGGTGGCGGGGCAGCAAGAAAGATCTCCTAGCACATTGCGAAAGCAGACATCCACTCTATCTACGAAGGGGAAGTTTGATTTCATTCGAAACAAGTGTAGATCACCACCAAGGAAGGAGAACGACAGAACTTGTTAGTGTTATAGAAGTGAATGGTGAACTTTTTTTGAGTGTCACCAAGATGGCTCCAAATTTTCAAAATTGTTTTTATATAGTCAATTGCTGCGACAAAGCTAACGTAGATTACCAAGCTTCCCTTGAATTTAATTTTAGTTCAAGCATGTCCGTGAAAAGAAGTCTGACTATTGACAAAATTACAGAATCTGATCATATAAACAATAATGATTTTTTGGGGAACAGTTGTGTGCTTCGATACTGGCTAATGAAACACAATACGATTTTTCGAATAGGGGTAAGGCCAGTCCCAAAAAGGAAGGAATCAAATGTGGATTAATAAAAAAATAATTTGTACTGTCTCTGTAAAATTTATTGTAGCTCCGATTTGTCTTTTACTTAGTTCAGGATATTTTCATTCTGTTCGATGATTGATGATTTTCTCTCATGATAAAGATTTTTTGTAAATAATAAATAATATTTTTTGTAGATAATAACATATATTAAATCAGATTTTAAGAAAATTGATTGTGATCTTTTACTTAGTTTAGGATTTTTTATTCCAGAGTTTTGTTCGATGATTTTCTTTCATGATTAAAATATTCTGTAAGTAATCAATGATATTTTTTATAGATAATAAAATATTATAATCAGGTTCTATTGAAAAAATATTTTTGTTATCCATCTTCCAAGTTGTGATCCTAATGTTTGAATGAAATACGCAAACCAAAGGAATTTCTGAATTTTCATCTTCAAATTACGCACAATGAGAAAAAAAAATTCTTTTCGATTTTAATTTCCACGATTCCACTACATGCATATCTTCAAATATATTCTTCATTCAGATCTTAATTGATCTGATCATTTTGCTTCAATTTCTTCAAGGCTTCCTTGAATTTTACTTCACTTCAAGCGGTATGTCCGTGAAACGAAGCCAGACCATTGACAAAATAACAGAATCTCATCATATATACAATAATAATTTTCTGAAGTCGAACAGTTGTGTTTTTTGCGATCCTAGTTAAGTTTGTAGATAAATGGAATATATTGAATCAAAGTCTATTGAAAGAATATTTTTGTTGTCCATCTCCCGGGATTTTGTTATCCTAATGTATGCAAACCATTTCATTATTGTTTATCTTCAAATTATGCATCGATAAGAAGAAAAAAATTAATGTTCAACAGTTCATTTTTTGTTTGTACGATGCTCATTGCGCACAATTACGTTAAGTGGCAGTACTGTATAGAAACTACATGTAAGCTCAAGAAGAAAAAAAAATTGTTTTCTATGCATACATAACAGGGCTGTTATTTATAATAAGGGAAGCGAGTATTTGTGTACGCAAAACAGGCGGTTTGAATTAATTGAAACCTTCTTTACTCTACATTTAAAAATAATTTTCTATTCGAAGATTCCATGAAAAAAAATTATAAAAAGCACTGCCGTGAAGTTAGGAGCTTTTGTTCGCTAGTTCATGCATCTTGTATTTACCTGTTTTAGAAACCAATTGAAGTAATTTTTGACAGCTGTCGAAAAAATTTCAAACTAAGGTGAAAGTCCAGACTTCACGTCAGTGCTTAGTGACCAATTTTTTTTCGATAATTCGCTATAGTTTTCTATGGTATCCTTGATCTTGGTGATGCGATCTGAGCAAAATTTCGGACGTTGTTTGTATATATGATTCTCCATCTATGTGCAAAATTCCATTCGAATACAATTAGTAGTATCGAAATAATTAAGGAAAAAAATATTTCAACCGTCCATATTTACGAAACCCCTAGTCTTATTCTGCTCATTGCTGTACGCGACCGCGACATTCGCGATCCAAACCCAGACTGAAAATTTCAAGTCCCTAGGCCTTTCCGTTCGGAAGTTATCAGTTTCTATGGTTCTGGTGATGCGATCTGGACAAAATTTTGCTTGTATATATCATTCTCCATTAAAATACAAAATTTCGTCACGATCGAATCCGTAGTTTTGAAATTATCGAGAAAACTAAATTTCAAACGACCATATTTACGGAACCCCTGGTCGAATTTTGCCCAATAACGAACTCGACCGCGGCATTTGAGATTCGAACCTACACTGAAACTTTCAAGTTTCTAGGTCGAACCGTTCGAGAGGAATCGTTTATATGGATGTACGGACGGACAGACTCGAATATTTCGACGGATACGTCATCAGTGAGTGGAACCTTGTCGGTTGAGACCATTTTCGGCTCATATTTCGAAAAATAGAGACATGGTTGTTAACAGCTCCTTTTCAAATTTAATTTCAACAATTTAACTGAATCCATAATTTGTTCTCATTTTGATCTCAATACTCCGATAATTATGTTCAATTTCTCAAGTCAATTATCGTTTTGTTTATTTAATCTACTTTCATCACCTGATCACTCAACCCCATTACCTGAGTTTGAATGTGTATCAACTCTTAAAATTTGAGTATCAAACTACCACTTTATTCTTTTATGACTAATTGAAGAGGATTTACGGAATAAAAAATGTCCAATAATGGAAATGAATTCAAAAATGAATGATTTTCAATTATCAAATTCCGGATCATTGAAAAACTTTCAATATTTTATCGAACAGGATAGTTCGATTGTTTTATATTTTCAGCTCTTAATTCTGTTGATTTCGTTGGATTTCTATTGATCATACGAGTATTGATCGATTTCATTCACTTTGATTATATTTGATATTATTTCCATCGTACATTTGTTTTACCACATCAATTAAGACTATTACTGATTTATTTCAGTTTAACAATAACTCCAATTCAAATATATTGTAACGAACTCAAGCCGGACCTGTCGCGGCTCCAGAGCTTCTAAAATCGAATAGAACGACCGAGACTGTTCGAGAATATAGAGGAGACATCGAGAATGATCGAGAAGCTTCACGATTGTTCCCTTCCACTATATAAGTCGACATCGGCCCTAATAAAGTACAGAATTGGACTTATAGCGCGCGTGGAAATAAATGATTGAGTGTTGAAATAAATTAGTATTAGTGTAACTAGTGAACTGTAAATAAATTATTTAAGAAGAACTTGGACAATATTAATTACAATATAAATTCTTCTACTGCATAATTAATTAGATTTTTATTAACCGTACTATTTTTGGCGCATTCGAGATTTGTCATTGTACAAGTATTTCATTCTCGGATAACAATTATCGATATCCATGAGATGATGAACTGGAGAATTCAGCATTTTGTTTTCATTATTTTCCCGATAGGAATTTTCTATTCCTTTTTGAGCGCTCGTACTACTTACACGAGGGCTATATCATTTCGTCACGATGTCTGTATTTTTCGAATTTTGAGCCGAAAATGGTCTCAATCGACTATGTTCGACTCACTGAGTCTGAGTCTGTCCGTCCGTCCGGCCGTAAGCACGATAACTATCGAACGGAACAACCTAGAGACTTGAAATTTTCAGTGTAGGTTCAGATCCCAAATGCCTCGGTTGAGTTCGTTAATGGGCCAAATTCCAACAGGGGTTCCGTAAATATGGCCGTTCAAAAGTTTGTTCCCCTGATTACTTGAAAACTACAAATTTGATTTAGATGAAATTTTGCACTCAAATGGAGAATGAGGTGTTCAAGCTACATGTGAAATTTTGTCCAGATCGCATGACCAGAACCATAGAAACCATAAAAAATTGTAACTTTTGAACGAAAAGACCTAGGAACTTGAAATTTTCAGGGTGGGTTTGGATCGCGAATATCGCGGCCACGTTCATCAATGAGCAAAATAAGACTAGGGGTTCCGTGAATATGGCCTTTCAAAATATTTTTTTCCTGATAGTTTCGAAACTACTGATCGGATTGGAATGAAATTATGCACCTAGCTGAGGAATAATGTATTCAAACTACGTGCAAAATTTTGTCCAGATCGCATCACCAAAACCATAGATACCGTAGAAAATTCTAGCGAATTATCGAAAAAAAATTGATCAGCTGAAGCACTGACATGAAGTCTGGAGTTTCGCCTAAGTTTAAAAATTTTTTTGACAGCTGTCAAAAATTCCTTCAATTGATTTCTAAAACTGGACAAGGTGCATGTACGAGCGCTCAAAAGCTTCTGCCTTCACGGCAGTGCTTTTCTTAATTTTTTTGTTAATACGATAGAATTTCTTCATAAGCCCCATTATTTTGCTATTTGCAAGCTTGAAGATTCTGTTCGATATTGATTCACATAACTGAACATTAGAATTACACAATAAATATCCTAAGGGTAGTCCTAATGCTCGAACTGAACGGTGGGGTATTTAAGGGTCTGTTAAATTGGATACACGAACGCTTGAAATAGCATCATACTCAAGCGCCTGTTCCTCCATGTCCCCCTTTTGTCGTCTAATACTTTGATGCCATATTATGTCTCCTTCAAGATCTCCCGGAAGCCGCTCAAGCTTATTTGTATCTCGAACAGAAATGGAAGTTCCGAGTTGTTGAAATTAACCAAGAAATCATTATTATATTTTCTAGAAATTCTATTCACTGAGAAAAGCTTTGAACGGCGGACAGGCGAATTTCTCGATAGATTATTGGATTCTACAATACCCAAAACGTAAACTGAAGTCTCAATGGAGCTTGCAATTCTGTTTCACCTCGAATGATTCCATATCTATATTGTTGGAGATAGAGAACCAAAAAAAGAACGAAATTTCATAGAAACATTTATTCTCTTTGCGGAACATCAGATATACGCTTTTAGGGTCTACTTTTTCGGAAGTAATGCCAGCTCGCGTTCAACGAAACGGCCTCATCAGTAGTTTTACGTGCCTAGAATACGAATGAAAATATGCTGCAGAAAATGCAATGTTAGAAGTACAAACACATCACCCCTATAAATAGTGCATTGTTTAGTTTGATGGAATTCAACGTGGTACAGAAGTGATTCAGATACCCCAGATTTGAACGAAACCAAAAATGTCTTCACAGTCAAACCTAGGAGGGTTTTCATAATTAATTTTTTTCATTGAAAATGAATGACACAAAATGATCATTTTTGACAATGCGTGAGGCTAGGAGCCCATTGTACCTAATTATAAACCAATTGTTGTGGAGCAATAACTTTGCAGAACAGCTGCAGACTATCTCGAAATTGATAAGCATGATTAAGGAGAAATGCATTCAATTTCCTTGCTTCTGTAGTTGGCAATCTCGTTAATTAATAAGGCAACTTATAACTAGATTGGATTGGGGCAGTTTGTAGTTATTGAAACGTTTCTGCGAGCATTGCCTTCTGTTGTATAGTAGAAGGATGTTTTTGAGCGCTCGTACTACTTACACTAGGGCTATATCATTTCGTCACGATGACTTTTTTTTTCGAATTTTGAGCCGAAAATGGTCTCAAACGACTATGTTCGACTCACTGAGGACGAATCCGTCGGAAAATTCGAGTCTGTCCGTCCGTCCGTCCGGCCGGCCGTATACACGATAACTCTCGAACGGAATGTCCTAGAAACTTGAAATTTTCGGGATAGGTGTGGATCTCGATTGTCGTGATCACTTTCATCTGTGAGCAAAATTATACTAGGGGTTCCGTAAATATGGTCGTTTGAAATTTAGTTTTCTTGATAATTTCCAAACTACAGATTCGATCGTGACGAAATTTTGTATACTTATGGAGAACGATATATTCAAGCTACATTTCTCCTGATCGCATGAGCAGAACCATAGAAACTAAAGAAAATCATAACTTTCGAACGGAAAGGCCTAGGGACTTGAAATTTTCAGGATAGGTGTAGATCTGAAATGTGGCGTTCACGTTTATCAATGGGCAGAATTATACTAGGGGTTCCGTAAATACGGTCGTTTGAAATTTTGCTTTCTCGATAATTTCGAAACTACGGATTTGATCGAGATAAAATTTTGTATTTTAAACGAGAATGACATATTAAAGCAAAATTTTGTACAGATAGCATGACCAGAACCATAGAAAACATAGAAAATTATAACTTCCGAAGGAACAGGCCTAGGAACTTGAAATTTTCAGGGTGGGTTTGGATCGCGAATTTCACGGTCACGTTCATCAATGAGCAAAATTAGACTAGGGGTTCCGTAAATATGGCCGTTCAAAATATTCTATTCCTGAAAACTTCGAAACTACCGATTTGATTGGAATGAAATTTTGCACCTAGCCGAGGAATAATGTATTCAAACTACGTGCGAAATTTTGTCCAGATCGCATCACCAAGACCATAGATACCGTAGAAAATTTTAGCGAATTATCGAAATAAAAAATTGGTCACCTAAAACACTGACTTGAAGTCTGGATTATCGCCTTAGTTTGAAAATTTGTTTGACAGCTGTCAAAAATTTCCTCGATTGGTTTTCAAAACTGGAAAATGCGAATCTACCTACAAGGTGCATGTACGAGCGCTCAAAAGCTTTCACGGCAGTGCTTTTCGTAATTTTTTTTATAAACAGGAGAAATACTTTGGGGTTAAGGACACACCGCTCCAGTAGAATATGCCTTAGGCAAATGGCACTGTGCGTGATCAGATAGGTGGAAGTTCACAGTCCTAATATCAATGGTAGATTGATGTCATGAATTTAGGGGCAATATAAGTTTCTTCATTTTGTTGAATATTTGCAATATTACGAGAGTGTTTATTTTTTTGTCCTGAATGTTATTTGTTATCTATTGGAACAAAAAATTTCAAAAAATTTCATCGCGCCCTTCCTGAGCAGCAATAAGAATTGAAATGAAGCGTGAAAATAATGAAAAATTTTTTACCATAAAAGATTTTTGAAATGTTGTCCATGATTTTCAAAATCTATTATAAGTAGTTATCCTTTTCATTATTTTCATGTTTCATTGCAACTCTTGCTATCGTAACTGTTCTACTCTTTTTTTCCGGTAGTACTAACAAAAAAAGTTAAGTGTATGGCATTTTGGAAAATGCAATCAAAGTAGCTACAAGCTACAAGAGGAGGTGTCACTTAACCCCCCTTATCATTCAAGATTTTAGGGGTGGCTGTCATCACACTCACGGGGTTGATACGAATTGATTGCAACCAAACGTATAAAATGTCTCCCTAAGAACCAAAGTTCTGATTTGACATGGGGGCCGAGATATTGAGGTTGCTATATTTTCAAATTTACACAACGTATGGTTATAGTTATGGTTAGGTAAGGGGATTACATTTAACTGTGACCTCAAGATCTATTGTGCCCCTCATCAGAGCTGTTATGGCAAATGCGCTACCCACAGCTCGCCCTCCAGAGCTTCAATGAACTCCAGTATCTGAGAGGGCTTCAAGGAGATGAGATCCTCGTTCCTCCTGTTATTTCCTTGTCCAGGACGTTCTTTCCGCTGGGTTGCAATGGCGAGGCATTCTGTAAACATGTTAACAGGAGTTTCCTCCTCTCCCCAACAGAATCTGCACTCGTCAGTTTCTGTTAAGCCCATTTTCATCATATGTTTCCTAAGGCGACAATGTCCTGTGAGGAAGCCAGTGAGGAGGCGTAACTTATTCTTACTGAGGTCCAAATACTTTTTGGATCTTGAACTTTCAAAGTTCCGAATGAACCTTTTGGAGTGATCCATTCCTGGAAGATTCCTACATAGTGCTTCTCTTTCAATATCTTCCTTCTCCAAAAACTCTTTCTTATAGGTGCATTTACCTATGCCACAGAAAGGTTCTGGGCCAGTAAGTGGCGTTTGTGCTCCCTTTCTGGCAAGTATATTGTCTTTTTCGTTTCCTTTGATTCCTGAGTGACCAGGAACCCAGTCTAAAGAGACCTTGTTGTTTTTGCCTACATCATTAAGTTTCCTTCGGCACTCCCATATCAGCTTTGAGTCGATGATATAGGAGTTCAGTGCTTTGAAAGCAGCTCGACTATCAGAAAATCTTTTTATTTTAAGTATTCTGCCTCGAGTAAGAGCCTAACGATAGTGTGAACTTGGTTCTTGCCCCGTATTCTCCAGCGCTGGACCCTATCGTGGTTTTAGAACCATCTCTATACTTTTAAATGGTCACTTTGAAGTTTTGGATAGTGTTTTCAATTTCCCATTCTTCCTTCTTACATAGCATAGTGTTGAACCGTATAGTTTTCGTTATACGCTGGTGCTTGTCAATTCTCCATCCACTCCAGAGGTGGATCTTCATACCAAAAGCATATTTTATTTTATTATATCCTAGGTCTCTGTGAGACCCCCAGAAGCTCAGAGCTTGTACGAGTTTGGAGGCCCGGTTGTGTTCTTTATCAACACCAATAATTGGCGATGTTGAATCAACTCCACACCGTTTCCAAATCAACATCCATCAGTCCAAGATATTTCTAGCGAAAAACTCCAGTTGTTCATTTATCTCCAGAGTTGACCGTTGACAAATTCCTCTCGACAAAGGCCAAGTCCGAATCGGCTACGCGAAACACCACAAGAACAAATAAGGGTTATTTGTTTCCACGCATCGATGTGACGCAGCCACAACATTTTTTATGGGACGTGGAAAAAGTCCGGTCTATGCGTTTTACGGATTCCGCTGCGGTGGGTTTGACGAGGGTTTGTATTTTATTTTTCATTCGAACTTTCCACCCTTTCGCTACACAACATTGTTCTTTTATCACCCGGGTTCTTGCGATGGTCAAATCGTTTCCAGGTCTATAATATTTCAATCGAATTCATGGCTCCTGCAACTGACGGAAGAATCGTTGAATGATATTGTTTTAGTTTATGATTTGTTGTGATGGGGTTTCGCATTATGCGTGTTTTGACAGGTTATGATCTAATTCTCTTTCAAATCGATTTGACATATTATGAATAATTTTTTTCATCTCCTCTGTGCTTTTGAACAAGCCGATTGGCCGAAAGGTAACAGTCCATTATTGGTATTGAAGGGAGGTCACTTGAATAATTTTTTTTCAAATTTTTTCGTTTTCTCAAATTAAGTTGATTCCTAATTATTATTGTGAATGTATTGCTGAAAAAGATGAATTCAGATAGTGAAGATGAATTATTATGTACACCTTCAAAAATAAGACAATCAGCCAATGTTACCATACAGAATTTATTGCCCGAAAACTCCCAAAACAAATATAAAGGTTTATACAACTATTTTCAAGATTGGTGTAGCAGTAAGAATATTAAGTCATCGTTTACAAAGAATGTTCTTTTGGCATATTTAAGTGAACTTAGCACTTAATATAAAGCATCGCCCCTATGGAATTTCTACTCCATGCTAAGAAGCACAATCAACATAAATAATAATGCATTGTTATAGGTAACTATTGAGATTTGTAAATGGAGTTCTTTCTCTGTACTTGTATCTTAGTATTTATGGTTAAAAGCGTAGATGAAGTATATTATTCAACTTGCGGTAATGGTCATAACTCACTTAATGCGTGAGTCATGACCTACATTACCGCTCGTTAAATAATATACTATTCTATACTCCTTTTGAATTATATATTCATTATTCAACTACTTTTGAGCAATTAATAGTATATGTAAACAAAAAACGTGAGTTATAATAACTCACTACTATAACTCCCTGGTTCTGTGCTTCTGAACAAGCCGATTGGCCGAAAGGGAACAGTAATTTATTCGTATTGAGGGGTGTAATGTCACTTGAATAATTTTGACGTTTTCTCAAATTGAGTTAATTATTATTGTTGATGAATTCAGACAGTGAAGATGAATTATTATGTAAACCTTCAGAAATGAGACAATCACCTAATGTATGTATAAACATACAGAATTTATTGGTCGAAAAACCCCAAAACAAATATAAAGGTTCATGCAACAATTTTCAAGATTGGTGTAGCAGAAAGAATATAAAGTCATCGTTTACAGAGAATGTGCTTTTGGCATATTTGATTGAACTTAGCACTAAATATAAAGCATCCCCTCCCTTCTACTCCATGCTAAGAATCAATCAGCATAAATAATGCATTTTTATAGGTAACTATTGAGATTTGTAAATAAAGTTTTTTCTCTGTCCTCGTATCTTAGTATTTATTGTTATAGCCGTAGATAAAGTATAGTAAACTTGCGGTAATGGTCATAACTCACTCGATGAATTAGAGCACTCGCCTTCGGCTCGCGCTTCAAACTTTATCTGCGTGAGTTATGACCTACATTACCGCTCGTTAAATAATATACTATTTTCCATCATTTTTCTCTCCCTCGACTTTTTCTTTCTCAGATATGAGTTTCGGGTACGCTGGAGAAGTATCTCGTTAACGAAACTGAAGTTGAATAAGAAATTTTGTTTTGAATTAAAAAAAGTTGATATGGGTATGGGTTATATTGGCAATAAGGGACAATAAGGGTGACAACACCAGGATATCCATAAATCTTTCCATATACAAATTATCCACACAGATGACACCTAAGGGTTGTTTCACATGCGTTATGAGTGCGAATGAAAATTACAGCTATTATTTCTTCCCAAGTTCCATCCATTACCTCAAACGGCATAAATCCCTGAACATGATCGCGACCAACAATGAGAATCCGAGCAGATTGGGGGTGGCTATCAATGCGTGTCCCCAAACCGTTATCGACGTACAAATTAGGGATTTGAACGCAGATGTCCTACAGATCGAAAACCAACAATTACGGCGCGACTCAATTTATAAACGCGGGCGTGGCAACGGTGCAATCTGGCAAAATGAGTAATAGTCGAAAATAATTGATTGCAAGTTCCCGATTTTGCATTTGCAATCCGGAGGGATTCGCTTTTTTAACCCTATTTGGTAAGAAAATAGGGTCGTTCGTTCGGAGCGGAGCCCGCAGCCGATGAGAATTAATTGGATATCGCAGCGCCAATCCTGGGATTTATAAGTGCAGACCGATGGCATTGCCAAATTTTGAGAGCCATGAATATTAATTAATTTAGTGAAATACTGTTGCGAATTCGATGCTGGGGTCTTGGCTTCATTTCAATGGCGCATTTGTCTATATTTACTGTACATACCACAACGGCGTGCATTTTTCCGTTGATTTATAGTCAACCGTTATTGGACAGAAAAGTTAGGGATCAACCAAATGTGACGCTCGAATGTCATATAATGTTTACAAATGAAATATTGGAACTTCGAAAAGACCTTCAGAGAAATGAGGCAACAGTAGTTAAAGAGTACGTAAACAAGCGTCAAGTCTTTTTTTGTGCACTATTTGGTTTTTTCACAGTGAAGCCTGCATTCGTAATAAATTCGCTTGCCGAGTAGCAATTCGGAATTCACCATTCGCAATAAACTTCGGAGTTCGATTGAACACATACGCTTTGAAGTAGCATATTTGTCATAGGTATCCTAACTTAAGGGTGTTAGACCCTTTAACACGAAACGTGGATTCCGGTAGATGGCAGCAAAATTCATTCAAATAAAAATTGTTCACACCGAATATTGTAAAAGTTCCATTCTTCGAGTTAGGTAGTTCAAAATTTTGAAACATTAATTTCTCTTCTCGAATATCTGGTATGTACCTAATCATGTTTACGAGCCAGTTTATGACCCATAGTTAAGATGTAGAGATTTTAAAGCTTTTCTAGATTTCGATTTTGGTCAACGTTGAATGATTTTCGTGTATTGAGATGTGCTTTTTTATTGTAAATCAGAAAATTCTAACTTCTACGTACTTTCCAACCGATTGTATTGAATATCATAGTTTTTTAATCAGAAATTGTTATTTGTTCTCCAGTGTTGTTTGGCTCATTGATGAACGTGACCGCGACATTCGCGATCCAAACCTACCCTGAAAATTTCAAGTCACTAGGCCTTACCGTTATAATTTTCTATGGTTTCTATAGTTCTGGTCATGCGATCTGGACAAAATGTAGCTTTAATATATCATTCTCCATTGAAATACAAAATTTCGTCACGATCGAATCGGTAGTTTCGAAATTATCAAGAAAATTAAATTACAAACGACTATATTTACGGAACCCCTAGTCTAATTTGGCTCATTGATTAACGTGACAGCGACATTCGAGATCCACACCTATCCTCAATATTTCGAATTTCTAGGCCTTTCCGTTCGGAAGTTATTATTTTCTATGGTTCCTATGCTTCTGGTCATGCGATCTGAACAAAATTCTGCATGTAGATTGAACACGTCATTCTTCGTTTGAGTGCAACATTTCATCCCGATCGATTGTATAGTTTCGAAGTAATCAGAAGAACAAAATTTCGAACGGCCATATTCACGGAACCCCTGGTGGAATTCTGCCCATTAACGAACCTAACCGCGGCATTTGGGAACTGAACCCACACTGAAAATTTCAAGTCTCTAGGTTGTTCCGTTCGATAGTTATCGTGCTTCCGGACGGCCATACGGACAGACTCGAATTTTCCGATGGATTCGTCTTCAGCGAGTCGAACCTTGTCGATTGAAACCATTTTCGGCTCAAAATTCGAAAAGTACAGACATCGCGACGAAAGAATATAGCCCTCGTGTAAATAGTACGAGCGCTCAAAAATGGCAGATAGAAAAACACGAAAAGTGTTCAGTGGCAAAACAAACATCAAAAACCCTCTTTTGCTCAGAAAACCATGTCATAAATGCTGACTGCTAGGCCATATATCACAACTGAAGGGTGTTGTCCACTGTCATTGATAATTCAGAAATTCAGAGGTGAAGCTATTTGAGAGGCGTTCAATCTAAACTTAAAATAATGCTTACTGGCCGTTAAAAAAATATTTTCTTTCATAGTCAGAAAGTTGTTCCCATTAGCCATCGATTTGTTTATTCGAACTCAATCCAGCACCTTTCAAATTAGATATATGTTCATTTATGAATATTCCCATTTTCAAATTGGATTACACGGAAAAATATTAATTTTTCTCGAAAACGTTTAACAGGACTCTTGTGCATACACCCCTGAATAAACATTCAAAAAATGAAATGTATTCAACATGTCGTAGTGAAAGTAGTGTACAACCTTAAGGTGGCCGTGAACAAACGAGATGAAAAAGAAATAATCTGTGAACCCAAACGACATACCAATCATGTTTGGACTTAAGTTCATTCTGTTAATGTTAGTTTTCCTGTGTTATAACAATGGACGCAACAGGAAGTATAATATACGATGAAGCAATGTTACAATGTATAAACATAAACCGAATCAACATAAAGGACATGAAACTTAAACGAAAAACTCAAATTACAATTGACAAGTGATAGCACTACGCATGAACCACAGCTGGCACGAAATTACCTGCTAAAGTGTTCGACTTGCGTGCTGGACTCAACTTTTATTACGAATGATAACAGGGGCCGCCATATCCTTAGCTTAAGTGTTGAAGTGCCAATCGACCAGCGAATTGATCACAAATTCATCAGTGCTCGGTAGTTTAGTCTGCCGATTCGCATGACCTACAGAGATTTGAATTTTTTTCGCCCATTCATTGTGGGTGGAATCTCTCTGTGCAATGGAAAGTAGACAAGCAAGTAGTCTTGAGTGTTTCTTTGGGTTCTCGAGTAATCATTTTTGATCTTCTGGTCTGTCTGTGAGCAAACTAATATTGCTGCAATGAGAGTGGTGAACATAGCTGTTCTCCGAAAGTTCATTTCCTACTTTACCTCGTTTTTACTGAAAAATCTTTAGAACAAACTTATTCATTGATGACAACAAGACCTAGGAGAGTCGGGATATAAACAATATACAATACAACAAAAAACATGGAATATCGAATGGATGAAGTGTCTTGGTGATATTTCGCCATTTAATTCGGAACTATCCCCCACCCCCGAAAACCTCTCAACCGTAAACATCCACTATTAATCGTTTCCATTTCCACAAGGTGTTTCCATTTCAATATTGTCTTAGTCCCGATCCGAACGCAAATGATTCTCCCGGGAGTCGCCCTGCGAAATAATAAGGTTCGAAAACCTTGACAACCGCCCTTATTCGGCACATACGGCTGACCCGTTTCCCATACGGATAAAATTGACAACACCTCCCGCGGGAGGAGACCTCTGACCTCCGGCCACTATTTTACAGATATAGGGAGGAGCACCATCCAAGCGATCTGTATGATTCATGGTTGTGAAGGCTTATAGTTGGGACGGAAAAAATGTCAGTGAACGGATAATGACAGATTTTTTTTTTAATTCGGAGGGAACTGATATTTATGGTTTCGAGAAACAATAGAACATAATTGTGAATGTTCAGAACTCACTAGGAGAAAATAGACTCTGGACCAATAGTAGAGAAACAGCCTCCTCCACTGGTACTGCCACTATTTGATGCTGCGCATGAACACCGCGCAAGCGTATATCCACGAGACGCCTTAGATCGAGGCTCGTATAGGAGATCATT
Source organism: Aphidecta obliterata (assembly GCA_963966015.1). Taxonomy (NCBI): domain Eukaryota; kingdom Metazoa; phylum Arthropoda; class Insecta; order Coleoptera; family Coccinellidae; genus Aphidecta; species Aphidecta obliterata. The sequence goes on along the minus strand of OZ014430.1, from coordinate 23,045,256 downwards.
CCCCAAATGTTCGATTTTTTAGCCGGGAACTGTCTTGAATGCGCGGTTAAATCAAATTTTCCGCCTCCGTCAAAAAATGAGACGTGAAACTTTCAACTGTAAAATCCTTCGAAATTATTTTCAGGTTATACAGAGAATTAACTCAAGAATTAACATTAGAATAATCTAACCAATAAACAATGAATATTCATGAAATTTTATTGGTCGTTTCTAGCACTTCTTGGTTTTAAGTAACGTTAATTTCACCTCAACTGTTGAGATGTCTTCTCCAAATTCATAGGAGGATCGCGTGAATTAATCACGTTATAATCCGAGATACTCTGCGCCGTCATTTCACTTCATAAATTAGTTTTTTATTGAAAGAAAGTCCGCGTAGCTGGAAGCACTTTTTTGCGACCCCCTTCGGAGCAAAACCAGACGGAAAACTCACTGCTGCGAACGTGGACCGGTAGTAAATTACTGAAATTGGATAGTACACGGTTATTAAAAGCAGGGAACTCGGGAACATATCGAATCGGCGGGATTTGGCCGTCGGGAAGCGAAAATCGGGCGCGACTTGCACGGTGCACGATTTGATAGCGCGCACGCAGAGCATTGTACGTATGATTTACAATTCAGGCTGCGATTTTAATAAGGCGAAGATTATTAACGTTGTCTGCGGACTTCATGCACAAATTCGATATTGAGTTTTCGGTTCGATTCATCTGTACGACGGCGGTTAGAATCAGCAGGATTTTCAGTTTTCAATTAACGGAATAGTTCCTACACTTTTTCGGCCGATGAAGTCATTGTTTGGCTTGAACAATTTTTTGGTTCCCCCTTCCGGAAGTGCTGAGCCATCTTTCAGAAAAGAGAATATAGAATATAGAATATACAGGGTGTCCGGGAAAATGTGGAAAATCTCTCGGATTCAGATAAAACATAGAAAAATAAGATGACGCGTTCCCATAATTTTTTTTCCTAGCGGCCCTCCCTACGGAGATACGGCCTCCTAAATGACGCCACATGAAATTCATTTTACTGGAATACATTTCAAACTACTTGATATAATTTAATGGAAATTTGACATGATAAACAGTAGTAAAGACCTCTTGAAATACTGCCCTTAAATTTAAATTAGCTCGTTAAGTTTACCAGGGGCGGACTGGGTTGTTCATCTTAATGCTTACATTTTTAACACCCTGTATGATAAGGAGTTAGAAAAAACAAATTTGAATACCTTGAAAATTGAGCTGAAGAAAAGTAACTCCTGTTCATTGTCGATAAAATGAGCCGTTTCCGAAAAACAAAATAATAAAAGAAGTAACTTTTTTATTTCTATCAAAAAGAACCTGAATTCTAATTATTATTATTATTATTTTTGTTAAGGTGCCTCTCTGGGCCAAAACTGCATTGTTAAGAATCTTTGTTATTTTGTCGGATTCAATAACGTAAACTAAAACTTTTTGTTCCTTGAATAACTTTCGTATCACACTTTGTTGCAGACAAAAAAAATAGAATTCATGGTTCTTTTCACTAGAAATGAATAAATTACTTCTTTTATTATTTTGTTTCTCGAAAACGGTTCATTTTATCGACAATGAACAAAATTACCTTTTCTTTAGCTTTATGTTCAAGGTATCCAAATTTGTTTTTTTTATTTCCTTATTATACAGGGTGTTGAAAATGTAAGCATTAAAACGTACAACCTAGTCCGTCCCTGGTAAACTAAACAAGGTAATTTAAATTTGAGGGCAGTATTTTAAGAGGTCCTTACTAGTGTTAATCATATCAAATTTTCATTGAATTATATCAAGTAGTTTAAAAATTTTTCCAGCAAAAGGAATTCCCAGTGGCGTCATTTAGGAGGCCGTATCTCCGTAGGGGGGGCAGCTGGGAAAAAAAATTATGGGAATTTGTCTTCTTATTCTTTTATGTTTTATCTGAATCGGAGAGATTTCCCACATTTTCCCGGACACCCTGTAGAATATAGAATAAAGAATAAAGAATATAGAATATAGAATATGTATCCTAAGGCTAGTGGTTGAGGAAAAACATGGATTTCGTGCTGAATTTACTATAGCCATAACTTTGGAATCTGAGATCCGATTTTGATGAAATTTCATAAGTTTGTTGACGTCAGAAAGTCCTTTCGAATGGCTGACGAAACATCAATATTTCAAGGGCAGTACTCAGAATATCATGGTTTATCATTCAAAACTCAAAATCTATATATTTTTTACATCACTCAAAGAAACCTCGTTATTGCTTTGAAAAAATACATAGTTCAATCTAAGTAATTCAATTTTCACTTTGAATGGCACACTTGTTGCAAGCGAGTAGCGATCGAACGAATTTATATTTTACTAGATGACCCGGCGAACGTTGTTTTGCCATATCTCTCCCTTTTTTCGCAATTTCAAAATTGCTCGAGGCCTTCGGCCTCTCTTACCTTAGGAAAGCCCGTTTCTCCCTCTCGAAAACGCGGGGGGCGCTTCGCGCCCCCGGTCTCTCCCTTTTTTCGCAATTTCAAAATTGCTCGAGGCCTTCGGCCTCTCGTCTCAAAATAACCTAACCTAAACCTAACCTAACCTAACCTAGCTGACCCGGCAAACGTTGTTTTGCCATATCTCTCCCTTTTTTCGCAATTTCAAAATTGCTCGAGGCCTTCGGCCTCTCTTACCTTAGGAAAGCCCGTTTCTCCCTCTCGAAAACGCGGGGGGCGCTTCGCGCCCCCGGTCTCTCCCTTTTTTCGCAATTTCAAAATTGCTCGAGGCCTTCGGCCTCTCGTCTCAAAATAACCTAACCTAAACCTAACCTAACCTAACCTAGCTGACCCGGCAAACGTTGTTTTGCCATATCTCTCCCTTTTTTCGCAATTTCAAAATTGCTCGAGGCCTTCGGCCTCTCTTACCTTAGGAAAGCCCGTTTCTCCCTCTCGAAAACGCCGGGGGCGCTTCGCGCCCCCGGTCTCTCCCTTTTTTCGCAATTTCGAAATTGCTCGAGGCCTTTGGCCTCTCTTACCTTAGGAAAGCCCGTTTCTCCCTCTCGAAAACGCGGGGGGCGCTTCGCGCCCCCGGTCTCTCCCTTTTTTCGCAATTTCAAAATTGCTCGAGGCCTTCGGCCTCTCGTTGTTCTGGCTATTAAAAAATAAGGGTTGATCGTAGAAGGGTGAAAATTGGGGATTGTATGTATTTTTGTATGTTGTATTATAAAAAAATTGAAATTAGAAATTTTGTCGAAAAAATAAAAAAAAAAATTTAGGGGTGGACTACCCCTAACATTTAGGGGGATGACAAATAGATGTTGGCCGATTCTGATAGATACCGGATAAGCACAAAAAATTTCATCAAAATCGGTTAAGCCGTTTCGGAGGAGTATGGCAACGAACACTGTGGACACGAGAATTTTATATATTAGATGTAATTTTTTTGAACTGCGGTCTTGATTTTAGTCCTTTCGTGATAATATTTATCATATTTTGCTTAGATTTTGAACTTCAAAGCTTAAGAGCGTTGTAACTCTAAAGTGAACCATTTTGGAAAATGTAATTCGCTTCACAACACAAATAACTAGATCTTAATATTTTTTACTTAATTCGAAAAACTTGAAACCTATTTATTTTATTTCGCAATACACAATTGAAAGGGTAGTATCAAAAAAGATGTTCGAAATGGTCCTTCCATCTCACTTCCATCTCGACACATTTCCTAGCTCACAAAATGAGATTATATCTTGCCCTTCTTATCATATCGAGATTTCGTTTTCATTCTGTGCTCGTGAAGTTATTTCAACGGCATAATATATATTTTCTTTTAGATAACCCCACAGAAAATAATCCATAGAAGTTAGATCTGGTGACCTTGGGGACCATGCTACAGGGTATTCTTCTATTTGGAAAACTGTTACGATATTCTCGCACTGCTTGTCTTCAATTTCCATTGCAAAAGCCGTAAACAAATATCATGTCGAAAAACTAACAATTGGTGTACATAGTTCGAGTTTTTGAATGGAAATTGGACTGCCTTTGAATTTGGGAGCTATGTTTGGGGGCACAGAAAATCGTTCCTTGAATTCAAGTAACACAAATATTCAATGTGTAAAGAAAGCGATACCAAGCGAATTTCCTGAGGAATAAAAGTCAATATTTTCTTGTTTTGAAGCAAATGCACATGTTTTAATAGGGTTTACACCATTTGTCCCCAAATCCAATACGTAGTTTCAAAAATATTCAAAGGTTGATTATGCCTCCTTCAAAGTACTTCTTCACGCAGCTTGTCACAACACTCAGTAGGTGCTGAGTGTTTAGAATAAGAAGGAGTTGAACAGAAAGTTGAAAAATTCAAAATTTCAAGAGAATATAAGGAATATTTCAGGAAAGGACTAAAATCAGGACCACATTACAAAAAAATTACATAAAATATGAATTCGTTCAATTGCTACTCGCTTCTAACAATGGTGCCATTCAAAGTGAAAATTGAATTCCTTAGACGGAAATATGCAGTTTTTCATGGTTATAACGAAATTTCTCTAAGTGATTCAAAAAATACAGATTTTGAGTCTTGAAAGATAAACCACGATATCTTGAATACTGACCTGAAAATATTGATATTTCGTGAGCCATTCGAAAAGACATACTGAAGTGAACACACCCATGAAATTCCATCAAAATCAGAACTCAGATTCCAAAGTTATGCTTATCGTAAATTCAGACCAAAATCCATAAATTACCCTGTCTCTCCTAAACTGATTGCCTTAGGATACAAAACAATCAACTTTTCTGAAAGGGCCGGGATGAATTGCATTCACCCATGGCCAACCACTCATGAAACACCCTGTAGAATACAGAAAATTAAATATGGAATATAGAATATAGAATAGAGATTAAAGAATATAGATTATATAATATAGAATATATAATATAGAAAATATAGAGTATATAATCAAGAATATATAATATAGAATATAGTATATGAATATAGGAAGATTGAAACTAGAAGCCCAATACGATGATATAAAATATCAAATGTAGTAAGACCAAAAAAAAATGTTGGTATAGAATTTTCAATCGAATTTGCATTGACAACTTTTTTATCTACTTATACCCACTCTTCCACAAATAAATGAATCGAGCATCTAACAATTATTATTGGTTGCTCGTCATTCATAACTGGCAGCTTCAGTATCACTTTCAGTTGAGCGAAATGGAATGGATCCTTTACGAGATGTTGATCTTCTGAAATGCAATGCGAGATTCCACAGTTAATCTTCTCAAATATCATTTGATCAAACATCTGAATTAATTCCATCACGATATGACTGAGAAATCTCTGAAAGAATTTCATGCTTCAACTGGAGTCAATATTACTGCTCAATTCTCAAACGGAACGTCTCTTTTGTGCTGAGAAGGCAGATGAAAAAGGCTCGGAAAGACTTCCTCCAATAACAGTAAAATAAAATTCCGTTCTGGAAAATCTGGATGTACGTATTCGACATAGTTAGAGGGTTGGGGGAAGATTTGGATATCCCAACGTGATAGTTGAAATTCTAGCTGAAAAAGGTGTTAGGAATAACAACCCGAATGAGACAGATAGAAAAATATGAAACAACATTTTCTGTTTCGTTATAACACCCAGAAGTGGAGTAATAAGGAAAATTATTGCCGAATAAGAAGAAGGTAGTCAGCTTGTTATATGTAAATGAGGGTTTTTCTAAGGGATGGCATTCCCTAGAGGAAAAGCTGAAAATGACGATGGCTTCACAAAGTATGTGCTCTTAATACTTCAACTTCAATAAGCTTTTTGAGAAAAAATGTTTTTTGAGGAGAATCTTCTGTCTGCGTTTTTCGAAGGATTCGCAGGTTGATCATTGGAAATCATAAACCAAAATGAACGGGTTTTTGGAAATTTCATTTGATCGTTACATAATTTTCGAGTATTTTTGATCAAATTTTGCGTAATTGTAAAATGAATTTTCAATATGAAATAGTCGAAGCCATTTCCAGTCATTCGAAATCGGCAGTACATTTTGGATTTTATTCATTAATCGATTAAATCAAAACTGAAAATACAAAAAGAATCATTCAAAAATACAATATTCTGAAATGAATTTTTTTAATTATTCTGGAATTCGTCATTATCAAAATGCCATCTGCAAATTCGCTGCTCATTTCTATTGTACATAGCCATTATTTCCCTTCTGACGCCTTTTAGCAAAGAACAAGAAAAGAACACTCATTTGCCAACTCCAAAGTTCTCCTCACTTTCCTGAATTATTGGTCTTTACGAAATGAGATATATAACCAGTGATCTATTCCAAAGTGAACACTGAACAGGCTTCTAAGACCGTTTGTTTGGACAACCTCTATCCGAACCCATTTATAGTTGGCTGGATTTTTGTCCTGTTTCCAATAAATCAGAGTGTACTCCCATAAATCTAACAGCTCCCTGAGCTGCAGATCTGGGGCACCGGTATTACACTACATATATTTGGAGTTTATTCAAATATAAGGATTTCTCCCATCTTATGTTAGGAGGGTTGAAATCACAGTCGGAGAAGGAATGAGAATATAGGAGGAGATCTTGGGACTGGCTATGATAATTTTAACGAGGAATTATGGCATAAAAGGTTGATTTTTGATGGGATTCATCAAACTGAATGAGAACAATTCTCACATTTGTAGAAAAACACCAATAAACTCTGTGTCTCAATAATTCGATAAATATTGGTGTTGTTACAAAATGACGAAGGTTCTGGTCGATCCCAATAATTTTTCTGTTCGAAATATATTTTCAGGGTTTCTAACAAAATTTCGAAGCGAAAAAAACTGCAATTATCAAGATAATATTATGGAGTTGGAAATAGAGGTAAGTAATATTTTTTAGAAGTTTCCTGGCACCATTACATTCTCAGGTTTTCAGAATCGTAATTTCTGCTCCGATACCATACAGGTTCTGAATGAATACTTTTGTCAATTCTGGCCAGTGAAACGGATTTGAAGAAAACATTTGGATATTCACACATGAAAATGGATGAAAAAAATGATTTTTTAAGGTTTTCACGATTCGTTTTTTTCCAAGTTCCAAAAAATTTCTTACATGGGGTGAAATAGGCTATATTTTAGATGAATAAAATTAGTATTCAGTTCCAAATATGTAAATCAATGATTCGGAGAATACAGAAGGACATAGATTCATTTTGATATTTTTATGTTACACAAATGTTGAAGGTTATCGAAGTATTTTGAAGAATTTTGCACTGAAAAAAATATATTCTTCGAGACCGAAATTTTATCAACTGAAATAGATTATACGAGACACATTTTACATTCTGAAACATAAATTTCACGAATTTTCATTTATCATATGTTGCCAGAATTATTTGTTCATTCTAGCTTTGTGAGGAGAAATACTCAACGTGGCAGATCCTTTATCTGCAGTGCGAAGCTGGGAAGCACTAGCTGAAGGAGTATTTTATGAATTTCGTGAACAACTTCGACAAGACACTTTCACAAATAAATCCACGATTTTCAGATAATGAAATTGGAAACTTCCAACCCCCTACTTTACATCTGAAGATTTCTCCTACAATAAAATGCGAAATATGTGAATTCTCCTCTAATATACTCTTCAAACGAGAAAAAGAATTCCTTGAAAATCTCATTTCAGATATCATCAGAAACTTGAATGCCGTTTCCGCGGATGGTAATCTTGAGTATATTACTTTCATCGATTTCGCATTAACTTCGACTTCATCCACATGAAGATAAAACAAGTGACTTTTATCATTCCTCCCACAATCAGTGCACTTTATGTGGAGAGTTGGATAATTACTTGAGATGTGAATTCCCGACATGAACGGAAAAGGTTCAATTCACACTTTATAGAGTGCATTCCGGCCAGATTACTTCAACAAACATCGGAAATTGTCGGAGGAGATCTGAATTTAATTATGAAAACTTTTCAACAATGATGAATTGTGTGAATAAGAGTAAACAGAATTTGTGCGAGTTGAATTCATACCAATTGTATTCTCAGATCAACGTATAACAAAGGCAACATTGATTTTAGTCTGATCCCTGTTTTCTAACGATATTTATCCCAAGAGTATATATTTTCACTTCATCGAAAAATTCCCCGAATTCTCATGAGTCACCCTACATGAACATACCCTGATGTATTGCTTGATGAATGAGCACATTAGGAAGATAAAATGGGCTACTCTACACTGTAATGTGAGAAAATACAAGCTCATAGCGTTATTTGATGGCTTGAAATGTGCCAACTTTTTCAGCGGAAAGAACTCATAATTTTCATAGAATTGAATATACTAAGTAATAAAGGCTTATTTCTGTTCAAAAATTCCCTCTCATTCAACTTGGGTACAAAATTTTCTAACCAATCCATTTTTTTTTTAATGGCACCGTCTATTTTTTCAAATGCTTTATGGAATAGATATTGTTTTTTTTATTATGATATTATAACATTTCAAATGCTGGAGAGGTGCTATTGTTAATAATCCAGAACATAATCACAACTTACTTTGGTCCGTCATTAAATTTTCAGACGAAAACCTGAAATAAGGATTCCTCAGTCCCCTGTGTATGTAAGTCCCTCATCCAAACAAATTCAAAACAGATCTCTATCCATTCGTATTCCGTCTTCTTATCGGATCAATCTTATGAAAGATAAATCATCCCATATTTCATATTTCATTTCCACCGAACTGCCGAAGTTAAAGTCAATATTGACTCGAGGCTCGGATTTCACAATCATCTTCTCTAATTAAATCAGCCCAATCTACAATAGTAGGAGCACAAAAGGGACAAGATTCCATGAAGGTCATGAATTATGAAGGTTTTAACCGCTCTCGATATGAAACAACTTGTTTATCCCGTTTATGCATTATATTCGAGGCAAGCACTATTATGAGATATACGTTTCATTCGTGGGGTGTTCATTGTTCTCTCGGATGTTACGATACTGCTTAATATTGTTGAATTAATGGAAGTGGAAATATTTCTCAGTTTCAGTTAACGAACGCGCTTATTATCAAGACATATGTCACCATATTCTTCAAGAATTCCTTTCAGTTCTCATAACAATGTAATTCATCTGGATCGACCGTCCATATAAGGGCATTATTATTGTGTATCTTGGACTATACCGAGTGGATTCAGATGAAATTCGGTCCACAATTTCGTAAAATATCGTAACCAGATAGAATAAATGGAAAAAGGCAAACAGTTTCAATTCGTTGCAAAATGGCGAATGCTCCAATACGTTTCAAACTTGATATGGTTGGTGTGGAGCTCTCATTGTACTGTGATTTTTCTTTGATCTATCTGAAAATATTTTGACCCAGCTGAAGGACGTCCACTTCACATTGATTGGGAAGCTCCGAACCATACAATAGGAACACTATTCAGAGTTTGCAGCGTAGGTACTGGCTCATTCGCCATTTTGCAACATAATAAAACTCTTTTTGCTTTCATTTATTGATTTGGACACTAGTCTTGCATAATTATTGACATACAGCAATACAATACGGAATTAAGTTCAACATTTAAACCCATTATTGGACGGTAAAAGTTCTGAACTCACCATTTTCAAGTTTATTCAATTATATTTCTATAATGGGCATTCGTATTTATAGAATATTACAACATTATTAGCTTCCTATACTACTTCTTTCAAAATATATTTCAAGCATAGTATAAAAGTAACCTTTTAGAATGAATTGCATCCACTTATGTACTAGCAATTACCTCAATGCAGAGCCATAATTATTATGTGCACGTGAGCTATAATAACTGAAATTACTCTAGTTAATTCTCACGAACCCTTGTATATCACACTCAATAATGAAATTTCAGTTTTAATTCATGGTATTTTAATCTCATATTATAACGCCTGGTTCGGAATTAGATTACACAGGCTATTTTTTCTCTAGGGTTTTGCCCTCTTACCTCTTATGCACTGTTGAATCCCTATGAATAAATTCGAAACCTTTTTGAGCGCTCGTACAACTTACACGAGGGCTATATCATTTCGTCACGATGTCTGTATTTTTCGAATTTTGAGCCAAAAATGGTCCCAAACGACTATGTTCGACTCACTGATGACGAATCCGTCGAAAAATTCGAGTCTGTCCGTCTGGCCGTATACACGATAACTCTCGAACGGAACGACTTAGGAACTTGAAATTTTCAGGGTAGGTTTGCATCTCGAATGCTGCGGTTGAGTCCGTTATTGGGCAAAATCTGCCAAAGGGTTCCGTAAATATGGCCGCTCGAAATTTTGTTCTCCTCATCACTTCGGAACTACTGATTCGATCGAAGTGAAATTTTGCACTTAGATGAAGTATGACGTGTTAAAGCTGAATGCGAAATTTTATTCAGCTCGCATGACCAGAACCATAGAAACCATAGAAAATTATAACTTTGTGATGGAAAGGCTTAGGGAATTTTCAGGATAGGTGTGGATCTTGAATGTTGCAGTAACGTTCATCAATGAGCAGAACTAGACTAGGGGTTCCGTAAATATGGCCGTTTGAAATTCAGTTTTCTTGATAATTTCAAAACTATGGATTTGATCGAGACGAAATTTAGTATTTAAATTGAGAATTATATATTCGAGCTACATTTTTTCCATATCGCATGATCAAAACCATAGAAACCATAAAAAATCATAACTTTCGAACGGAAAGGCCTAGGGACTTGAAATTTTAGGTTCAGATCGCGAATTTCACGTTCACTTTCATCAATGAGCAAAATAAATAATAGGGGTGCCGTAAATATAGCCGTTCAAACTATTTTTTTCCTGATAATTTCGAAACTTATTGGATTGGAATGAAATTTCGCACATAGATGAAGAATAATATATTTGAACTACGTGGGAGATTGTGTTCAGATCGCATTACCAAGATCATAGATACCGTAGAAAATTCTAGCGAATTATCGAAAAAAAAATTGGTCACCTAAAGCACTTGAAAGACTTGGAGTCTGAATTTTCACCTGAGTTTGAAAATTTGTTTGATAGCTGTCAAAAATTTCCTCAATTGGTTTCCAAAACTGGAAAATGCGAATCTACCTACAAGGTGCATGTACGAGCGCTCAAAAGCTCCTGCCTTCACGGCAGTGCTTTCGCAATTTTTTTCGTATAGAATAAACTTAAACTTTCATGCAAATTCAACAAAGTTCGTTCACCTGATCAACCCCATTTGAAATTGTTCAAAATACAGGCATTTCAACATTTCAGGGCAAATTGGAATTTCAGTTAAGCTTGAATATGATGAGTGATACTTTCCATTGATTTCTCAAATATTTCTCATCACTTATTCAGAAAAAATTGTGTTGAGCCATGAAAAAGTCAAAATACACTCCCGTGAAGTAAAGCGAGACTTATTTCTACCCTCTCATCATTTTCAATGCATCATCCATCCATCCCTTCCTCCCTTTCGGGATGAAAACCCACCGCTCACATCTCTGCCGAACGAGAACTGGATCATTCTTTTATTTTCCTGTTCATAAACTACCCCTGGCTCTCTCCATTCCTATGGGCTTTACATTGATTCAATAACATTGCCGAAAACAATGAAAGCCAGGCCTTATGTTACCACCAAGCCGGAAGGCCTGACGTGCATTGAATTTTAAAACGACATTTTTCCCATTACCCTCAATCTTTCGAGCTTCAATCTCACAAATCGTGGAGCATCCTTAATTGACAATCTGATTTTTAGTCGTGAGAAAAATATACCATGAGGTTGTTGCTTTGGTGTTGTGAATTGAATAGGCAGCTATTCGATTATCATTAATGAATGAGGACATTTCTTCTTCAGAAATAAAATCGAAATCAAACTATAATTTCAACCTGGAATGCTCGCACAGGGTGGAGCAATTTTTAAAAGCGATTGTAAAACTCGTTGTAACATTAATTTGTATGAATAAAAAATTTCGAAAAGCACTGCCGTGAAGGCAGGATCTTTTGAGCGCTCGTACATGCACCTTGTAGGTAGATTCGCATTCTCCAGTTTTACAAACCAATTGGAAAGATTTTGACAGCTGTCAAAGAAAATTTCAAAACAACGCGAAAATCCAGACTTCACGTCAGTGCTTTGGGTCCATTTTTTCGATAATTCGCTAGAATTTTCTACGGTATCTATGGTCTTGGTAATGCAATCTGGACAAAATTATACATTATTCTTCATATATGTGCGAAATTTCATTTCAATCCAATAGGTATTTTCGAAATTATCAGAAAAAATATAGTTTGAACGGCAATATTTACGGAACCCCTAGTCTAATTTGGCTCATTGATGAAAAGGATCGCGAAATTCGCGATCCGAACCTATCCTGAAAATTTCAAGTCACTAGGCCTTTTTGTTCGAAAGTTATGATTTTCTATGTTTTCTATGATTCTGATCATACGATCTGGAAGAAATGTAGCTCGAATATATAATTCTCAATTTAAATTCAAAATTTCGTCGAGATCGAATCCATAATTTTGAAATGATCAAGAAAACTGAATTTCAAACGGCCATATTTACGGAACCCCTAGTATTATTTTGCTCATTCATACACGTGAACGCTACGTTTACGATCCACACCTATCCTGAAAATTTCAAGTCTCTAGGCCTTTCCATTACAAAGTTATAATTTTCTATGGTTTCTATGCTTCTGGTCATGCGAGCTGGACAAAATTCTGCATGTAGCTTGAGTACGTAATTATCCATCTGAGTGCAAAATTTCACCTTGATCGAATCAGTAGTTTCGGAGTAATCAGAAAAACAAAATTTCGAGCGGCCATATTTACGGAACCCCTTGGCGAATTAGGCCCAATAACGAACTCAACCGCTTCATTTTAGATTCGAACCTACCCTGAAAATTTCAAGTTTCTAGGACATTCCGTTCGAGAGTTATCGTGTATACGGCCGGCCGGACGGACGGACAGACTCGAATTTTTCGACGGATTCGTCATCAGTGAGTCGAACATAGTCGATTGAGACCATTTTCGGCTCAAATTTCTAAAAATACAGACATCGTGACGAAATGATATAGCCCTCGTGTAAGTTGTACGAGCGCTCAAAAACTATATACTGCACTACAGCACACCCTTTCTTGAATTGGTCTAGTTTCGTGTGAAGTGAACCACCTTGTCATCTGGAGAACAAACTATGCTAATATCTAGGTCGATGCTAATCCAACCTGCAGGATTAACTTGGGTTTGCCACAGGATCCTGTTGTAATAGGAAACGAAACATCTGTCTCCATTATGCTTCGAAGGCAAGAGGATGAAAGTATCCCGCACACAAATTTGCACAACCTAGAAAAACTCGTATGGGTGAGGAAAATGCACTGGGTATTCTTCGTCTAGTTCATATGAATATTGGTTGGTGAAAGAAATGTATGTCAACTGAACCATTAATTCCTTACTTAACGTAATATGAAAATTGAGAAAAATGTTTTGTATATCAACTATTTTTTAGCTCAAAAATTGTATGAATTACATCTACTATTTTTTTTGACTATCCAAACCTAATATGAAACTAGAGAAAAAATTTTTTTAGATTAACTTTTTTTTAGCTCAAAAATTGTATCAATTGCATTCACCATTTTTGAGCGCTCGTACTACTTACACGAGGGCTAGATCATTTCGTCACGATGTCTGTATTTTTCGAATTTTGAACCGAAAATGGTCTCAATCGACTATGTTCGACTCACTGATGACGAATCCGTCAAAAAATTCGAGTTTGTCCGTCCGTCCGGCCGGCCGTCCGTATACACGATAACTCTCGAACGGAATGTTCTAGAAACTTGAAATTTTCAGGGCAGGTTCGAATCTCGAATGCCGCGGCAGAGTTTGTTATTGGGCAAAATTCGCCCAAGGGTTCCGTAAATATGGCCGCTCGAAATGTTGTTTTCCTGATTACTTTGAAACAACAAATTTGATCAAGATGAAATTTTGCACTCAGATGGAGAATTATGTGTTAAAGCTACATTCAAAATTTGGTCCAGCTCGCATGACCAGGACCATAGAAACCATAGAAAATTATAACTTTGTAATGGAAGGGCCTAGGGACTTTTTCCGGATAGGTTTGAATCTTCAATGTTGCGGTCACTTTCGTCAATGAGCAGAATTAGACTTGGGGTTCCGTAAATATGGCCGTTTGAGATTCAGTTTTCTTGATAATTTCAAAACTATGGATTTGATCGTGACGAAATTCTGTATTTATATTGAGAATGATATATTGGAGCTGAATTTTTTCAGATCGCATGATCAGAACCATAGAAACCATAGAAAATCATAACTTTCGAACGGAAAGGCCTAGGGACTTGAAATTTTCAGGATAGGTTCGGATCGCGAATTTCGGGGTCACGTTCATCAATGAGCAAAATTAGACTAGGGGTTCCGTAAATATAGCCTTTCAAACAATTTTTTTCCTGATAATTTCGAAAAAACTTATTGGATTGCAATTTGCACTGACGTGAAGTCTTGATTTTTGTCTTTGTTTGAAGTGTTCTTTTACAGCTGTCAAAATCTTTCCAATTGTTTCCTAAAACTGGAGAATGCGAATCTACTTAAAAGGTGGATTTACGAGCGCTCAAAAGCTCCTGACTTCACGGCAGTGCTTTTTTTTTGTCAATGCATAATGTTTCGCAAACCAATCGGTCTCATTTATATTTGTACCTGGTGGAATCCAAGACATTTTTTAATTTTTCGATGAAAGTACAAGAGAATGTTGAATATGGTATTTTCTGACGCTCAAAAACATTTTAAACTGAATCATAGGGAACTTGAAAGCAAGAAATGAATTTCAGAATTCCATATCCAGATATTTTAACTGATTTCAAGATTTCGTAATACTTTCTTTCTTTTGATAGATTGTGTGGAGGAAAAACGAGACAAATCTCAGATACACTGAATATAACGAAAAAAAATTTTTGAATCACTGGAATTTCCGTATTCTACATAAGTACATGCGACATCGTTGATATCTATTCAATGGAAGCCAGTGAAAACCTCATTGTTTATTCCATTATGAGTGAAAAAACATAGAGATGATATTTTTCAGTCCATTCTAGCCGAGTTTAATTACTTGAGAAATTGTTCAAAATTGGTCAAACCCATGGAGGCTCACAAAATCTACAAAATTCTAAAATTTAAAACCCCACTCCAGAAAATACAGATTCTCCAAAAATGTATAGAAATTTTATTAAATCTCAGAATTTTCGTATATTACATACACGTGGCAACGTCGCAACATTCTCAATTAAAAGTGTCAATATCCGTCTGTAGAAAGAAGCAAGTTTTGTTCGAAAATATCACTTAGCGGATGAATAAAAAAATGCCAAGAAGGAACCTAAAATTTCGGAAAATGTCGAAAAAAGAAAATTCTGATTTTCATGACACGTTGCGTGGATACAAAAAATGAACCGAAAAAAATAGAAGAAAATTCGAATTTCATATCTTCAAAATTGTGGACTTTAGCACATACAGACACACATATTTTTTCACGGATTTCAAAGATAGACATTTTGTGAATGATTTTTCCTTTCAAAAAACATTTTTGCTGCTATGAGCTCGGCCAGGAACTGGCCCGCCCTCCGAGATGATTCAATATTCCCTTCAAAATTGAGAGGAATAATATAATCGATGGAAAATCCACAAATCAAGCACCTATCTTGCCACAGTATCGGAAGCAGCAATTGCGAGCTTGGACCCACTGGGTCGTGACGAAATTCCCATCCATATCCCTTATCTGCTGCAGTAATTAATAGTAGCAATTGGTTGGAGCGGCATGCGGTCACAGGCTCATCCAGTTCGAACAGGTCCCCTGGGGCGACAAGGCCCTCGTAATTGATCTGATACGGCGAACACTTGGATGTTTCCCTGATAGCGACTTGAAAACACTTTCCACGTTTTCGTATTTATCTCCAGATAAACAGGATATAAAACATTGGCAGCGACAGAAATGGACACGAAATCAATTGCTGCTACACGTATTGAAGGAGATTAACGTATACTCCGTTTAAGAATTATTGACATCTCGGTAGGCTGTGGAAAATCGAATTTAAGTTGGTAATAGACTATTCTGGTTGCTGAATTTAGGTTGGTATAGAAATAACACTAACATTACCCATAAAGACCTTGCTTTGATGATTTTATCGAGGTATTGGTGAATAATTATAAAATAAGCTCTGAATTTGAGTATTTTTTGTCTTGTGCTATCGAAATGGCTGGAATTGACCAGGATATATCGCGCCTTACAACAAGAGAACGCCATGCAGTTTGCGTTCTTCAAAGATTCGGCATATATTTCCGCTAGCATTAATCGAGTTTCGCCAGTGTTTCAGTTAAACTGTTATTGCCTACTCAACGTGTATTCCGATTGATCTTAAATTTTCAGATTTCTCCAAGCACACTCCGTAGAATATTAGCATGTTATTACAGCCTGGAATTAGCAGTGGAAGAAAACCTGTGCAATATGATTATTCCTTCGAAGAGATATTGAATGACCTTGTTTTTGTTAAAATTAAAAACAATGAATATATCAGTTTAAATATCTTTTTCGAACTGGCCGAACAGCACCTAAATTTCAATTCATCAAAGTCAACATTATATTATGTCATAAGAAAAATTGAATACAATTACGAAAAAGTTGATCGAAGGAAAATTCTTATTGATAAACAGAAAAATATAATAAATATAGTACGGTTTTGTGGTAAATACCGAGAATACATGAAACAAAATGTAAAATTCATTTATCTAGGTGAAACTTGGATATTCGAAAACGGTATTCAAATTGGTCAGTGGACACTAGAAAGTAATCCAGAAAGTATGCGAAGTATATTCAAGGGTAAAGGAAGAAGGTACACTATTTTGAATGCTGGAACAATTGATGGATTTTTATCTGGATGTGATCTGATTCTTGACAGTGGTATTAATGATAAGGATTACCATAAAACTATGCATGGTGAATTATTTCATAAATGGGTTATTGAAAAATTGAAACCTTCAATATGTCAGCTTATTTGATAAACATCCAAATCACTACACTTATACGTGAAAAAAAAGTTATCAATGAGATTTTTATCTTTGCTTTTGTATCATTCGTAGATATTTTAAGTTTATTTATAATAGTGTATGGTACCCTGTTCACATTTCCTCTGCTAATACTGACATTAAACACATGCTATATTGTTCACAATTCAAAAGTATACTGAATAATTGTAAAATTGCTCATCAACTATAATATTTTCAATAATTCATGGACAGTTTCAATAAATAAAAATTGACTTTCTTAAAGTATTCAACACTGAGCACTAAATAATTCACAAATTGGTGGATAATTCGATAGTTACAGTACGAATTTCATGTCAAAATTCTTCATGTACTACAAAGATTCTTAATTTTCGTTTCTCTTTTATTTCTTAATATACAGGGTGTCCGGGAAAATGTGGGAAATCTCTCGGATTCAGATAAAACATAAAAAAATAAGATGACAAGTTTTCATCATTTTTTTTCCTAGCGGCCCTCTTTACGGAGATACGGCCTCGTAAATGACGACCCTGGAAATTCATTTCACTAGAATAAATTTTAAACTACTTAATATAATTCAATGAAAATTTGATATGATAAACAGTAGTGAGGACCTCTTAGAATACTGCCCTTAAATTCAAATTAGCCCGTTCAGTTTGCCAGGGGCGGACTAGGTTGTACATTTCAATGCTTACATTTTTAACACACTGTATGATAAGGAGTTAAGAAAAAAAAATTTTGATATCTTGAACATTAAGCTAAAGAAAAGGTACACTTGTTCATTGCCGATAAAATGAACCGTTTTCGAAAAACAAAATAATAAAAGAAGTAACTTTTTTATTTCTATCAAAAAGAACCATAAATTCTAATTTTTTTTTCTGCAACAAAGTGTGATACGGAAGTTATTCAAGGGACAAAAACGTTTTAGTTTATGTTATTGAATCCGACAAAATTTGTTGAATCCACTTATGAAGTTTTTAATTGATTATTTTTTAATTAGCGTATTCAGATTCAATCGTTGCAAACTTTATTGAGAGAACATTTCTAAAAAATTATTTTTGTTGAGGTGCCTTCTTGGGCCAAAACTACATTGTTAAGAATCCTTGTAATTTTGTCGGATTCAATAACGTAAACTGAAACTTTTTTGTACCTTGAATAACTTTTGTATCACACTTTGTTGCAGACAAAAAAAAATTAGAATGCATGGTTCTTTTTAATACGAATAAAAAAAATCACTTCTGTTATTATTTTGTCTTTCGAAAACGTCCTGCTGCTGCCTGCTTCGATGTCAATAATCCTCAAATGAAGTATAGGTATATTTTGCATTTAATTCAACTAAGAATTCAAAAAAGTTTTAATGGTAGTGTTGGAAGCTGTACATAGACATGGCAGTAGATAAAATGGATTGACGTTCAATGGGAAATTTTCTCCTGTATATTCATGGTGAGTTAGAAATATGCCCTATACCAGCTATTTCGGAAACCCTGTCGGTTGCATTTCAATATAATTATAAATAGTAAAGGATCTTTCAAATTGAGTTTTCAAAAGAAGGTACCTGTGTAACACACTACAAACATCGAACGCATGTATGTTGAGTATTTTGACAGCTGAAGGTTTTCCATTCATAGAAATGGAGTCGTATACATTACAACAACGTATTGAGATTATTGAATTTCTTCATGGAAATTTTCGTTCTGAGAGGAAGGTGTTTCGCAAATCACGTGATGTTTATGTTCGATTACTTATATTACCACCCAAGAGAATTGTAGAAATTTCCCCGCCAGATGTCGCGGCTATTAACATTGTATCGATGCGCGTCTTCTGGCTGGTAATATAAGTTCTGCTTTTCATGTTTGTCTTCATCGCCGACTGAGATGGCACGTTCCATTGAGTTCACTTCTTAATTTGGATTTCCACCGTTCCATTTATTAATTTTATTATGTTTGCCTAGCCCTTATAGGCCTGAAACTGTTCACCAAGCCTAATCGTTTGAGACCATTCTCGACCATATTCGGGCAAAATGATGACGGTGTTCTTCATAGAAACAATCATGCAAATGATATTTTTGAAAGGTTTTTATATTCGAAAATTTTGTAGAGCAACCCTGTACATTTCCATAAATGATGAAAGGTGACCTGCAGTTTTATCGCCGAAGTTTGCGTGAAACTAACATCAATTCCATCCCAGAAAAACAAGTAAAACACGAATAAATATCCGAAGACCCCCCTAACACAGTCCTTCCTTTCTGTCACCCCAACTCCCAGCTCCAACATTTCCTACTCCGGATAACTGAATAAAAAGTTCATGTCGCTCACCTCCAGAACTTTATTTAGACCACTGTCTGAACTCGTTTCAGTCTCCGAAGAAGAAGGATTTGACGATTGTACGTAGCCACTTCACACGCGCTGTGAATAAAGGATAAACAAGTTCGATGGTCTAGTTTGCGACGCCGGTATCTTTCACGCGCATTAAGCCGGTTGTAGGACCTGAATTTTAAGTGGGAAACTCCGTAACAATTCCGTTAATTAGTTAATTTTCTCGACTCTAGGCCGTTTGAAGTGTCTTGAATTTTACAGCGAGTGTTTGAGCTTGAGATTGGAGTCGTTTCAGACGTCCCTCCTTGTCTTCAATGTTAGAACTTCGGTTGTAATTTTTTGTACTGTCGTCAACTTTAATGTCACGTCTTTTTCGTAGTCCGTTGAATTAACTTTTTCACCATATTCAGGTGGGTCCCTACATTAGACACCTCGATGACCTAATCTTCCACCAACTTTTCTTTTGAGAAAAGATTGGAACTAATTTATATTGATAAACTTTGTAGCTCCCTTCAAATCAATAATTTCAATTGGAAATCTCCTTTGTTGTCTTTGGATATACAGGCGAATTTTCAATTTCCAACTCGCCTTATCGTCCAAAATCCGAGCACGTTGCGATTGTTTACTCAAATTTCGCTGTGTCTTCGAAAAAAAAACTGTTCGCGAAAATCCGTCGACTCACGGCGATGGAAAGCCCTATCGATACCGCGCGATTGGCTGTGTTCGCCCCCAATCTTCCATCCTTCCGCCACAATATCACCACCGACAGCTATTTATCCGTTTTCTTCTCGAACTTCATCCCCCTAAGAATAAGTAATGAGATGTGCTATTGGACCAGAAGAAAATGTTTTTATTTGATAATATTATCCTTCAGCCGCAGACGTCATTAGGGGATGATTTATGAACGTGAATGCTCTAAACAAGCGGTTAGCGATATTTTTTGAATTAATTGAAGTTTTCCTGAGCAGTTTTATTGGCTTGAGTAGCTCGAGGCTGGCGGAAAGAGCAAAAAGAGTGGTTGATTCCCTTCGAGCATATCTGATTCTTACAGTTAGGAATTCGAAGTTTTTTCCACTTTTAACTTGTGAGTACATATCTCAGTATTCTCGAGATAAGTAGAAGCAGGAAATAAGAATTAATTTTCTTGTCAAGGATTCGACAAAAAAATTAGGACGAAGTTGTTTTATCGGTTCAGATAAATAATTTCCGTGAATTAAATGATTATTATGATCCAAACCAAGAAAATGATTTTTGAATGTTTTAACCTGGTGAATATTATGACGAACAGATGATATGTGATGATTTCGTGGTAGGTCAGAAGCAAATGGAAGAATAGGAGGTTGGTTTGGCGAATGAAACCAGGAAGTTGCTTCCGGTACTTCCAAAAGATGACGATGACGAGGTTCCTGGTTGAACTTACTAATTCGCACTGTCGTGATTTGGAAATTCTAATTGACAACTGCATTATTATCGCGGCAATGTCGTGTTAGTGATATTTAGGAGAAATTCAGATGAAACTAGTGAAAAAAAGTTTTGTTGTATCTCAAATTTGCGATAATCGTGTAACACGATGTCGAACTCTTCCTAAAAAAATTGCTGGACATTGGTTGGCTCATTGTCCTACAGAGTAAAGGTCGAAATATTTTTTTTCGGAGTATTTCTCCTCAAAGTTTTCGATTATTTTCAACATGTCTTCAGATATGGCTTTTGAACTTGAAAAAGTTGAAGCTCCTTTATTCTTATTTCTCTCGTCAATCCAACATCTCTGAAAAAAATATTTGAAAAAGAGCCAATTTTCAATTCGAACCTCTTCAAATATTGTTCTTGTAGTTGTATTCTAGTACAATTCGAAGAAGATTCTCTGTTATCTTTGCCCTTATTCTCTTCAACATAGAACGCATAATTATTAAGAAGTTTTGAGAGCTCTTCAACGGAAGAACTTTTCTCAAGTGAATAATTTGGTACCTTCGAAAACTGTTCAAATTGCGCTCAAATTGAGACTGCTCTGGTTGACAAATAACAGTGGTGCAGCCAGGAGGGAAAGTGGATTCGTCACACTAAAAAGACAGAAGTGATGTTGTGATTTTGAGACATTTCGAGACTGCCGATTATCAGAAAATCTGTTAGATTCTCACTGGGGGAGAATTCTGATATTCAACTGAGCTTGTTTTCTTTGTCGACTACAAATTTTCGTTTATAAATCTGATTTTTTACGAAGACAGTAACCATTTCAACTGAATGACTATGATTTTCGAATTTCGAGCCGAAAATGGTCTCAAACGATCAATTTGGCATCGCAGATAAAGAATTCGTGGTCAAATTCAATTCTGTCCGTCCATATAGCCGGTGGAAACACGATTACTTTCGAAAAAAGAGGTCCAGAGATCTGAACACGCCAATGAAGTTCGTAAATGGGCGAATCCGCCGGAGGGTTTCGTAGATATAGCCATCTGAAATTTTTTTCTCAATATTCAGAAGTAAACCGACCCGATCGAATTGGAACTTTGTAGGAAGTTGTAGAATAACGACACGAAGGTTCATGTGGAATTTCATAGTGATCGTAACACTAAGAGAATCAAAAAACTCCTCTCCAAAAACTTCGGTTTGTCGGAAAATTTTGAAGTGTTGCATACAGGGTGTCTACTTTTAAAAGTGGCCAAACTTCAAGGAAGATCATACACAAGATTTGCAACAAAAAATGTCATATAACACATGGTCGAAATGTTGACGGTTTTTTTTCGAGTGAACATTTCTTGATTTAACGAAATATTTCAAGTTTTTCCATCAAATCAATTAAACTTCAGTTATCCTTAGAGCCTCATCAGATTTGACCACATATGTGGAAACAGCATTAAATTTTCTTTGAGAAAAAGCTTTCTGTCTGCCAACAAAATTCTTGTTGCGGTCGTGGTAAGGTGATGAATGTCACGATTCAGAAGTGAACAAAACCAGTTATTATTTTCCAATGGTTTTATCGATGAAAAATCATTAATTATGGACATGTTTTCCTTTCAGCAAAAACTACCTCATTTAGTGTGCTTTCGAATGGCATATCGACATTTGTGCTTGCTGCTTGTCTTCTGCCCTAATATCATGGCTAACAAGATAACAACGAATAAGTCGAAATATTCCAAACCTAAATTTGCTCTATTTTGAAGTTCTTTATGATTGAATATTGAAGGAGTTTTCCTGAAAATCATGAATTTATCTGTCGAATCAAAATAATTTGAAGGAATGAACTAAATTTTAATAAAACAAATTTTATGAGAACATTTGAGAAAGACGACTTCTACTTATAACAGTTATTCTAATTGTCCACCTCCTTGTTCAATACCTTTTGCACATCGTTTTCGCACTGAATCTATACAAACCTTCGAAGTTCACAACGTTTCTGACGCATTTCTGCACAACACAAATTTATTCTTTCGATCAGATCCTCTCAAGTCTGAACGCGAATTTGATATACTTTTTCTTTCAAGGTGTTCCAGCAATTGCCGTAAGGTCGGTGCTGCTTGGTGGCCATCTTACCGGGTCGTACCTCCCAATCCATTGCACCCCGCAATATTTATTCATTAAGTCCCGCAAATTCCGGCTTTGGGAGTCATGAGAGGTGAACTTTTCTGACCAGTTATACTTCCCGATCGGCTCAACGCTGAAGAATTCATTACATCAATCCAAAGCAGCTTAATGGACAGCTGGGTGAAATGCCCCTGGCTAACGGACAAAATGTCTGGTTTTAAATGGATGGCTGCCCAGCTCATAATAGCCGGAATGTACAGGACTTAATGAATCAATATTTTGGAATGCAATGGATTATAAGGTACGGTCCGGTAAGATGGCCACCAAGATGCCCCGACCATAGGCCTTTGGCTTTTTATGTCTGGAACACCTTGAAAGAAAAAGTATATCAAATTCGCGTTGTGTTGTGCAGAAATGCGTCAGAAACATTGTGAACTTCGCAGGTTTATAGATTCCGTGCGAAAACGATGTGTGAAATGTATTGAATAAGGCAGTGGACATTTCGAACGATTGTTATAAGTAGTATTAGTCTGCCTACTTTACATATTTTTATAGAATCTGTATTATTAAAATTCAGTTTATTCCTTCGAATTATTTTGATTCGACAGATAAATTCATGATTTCCATAAAAATATCTGCAATATTCGATTATAAACAGCTTCAAAATAGAGCAAATTTAGTTTTGGAATATTTCGACTTATTCGTTGTTATCTTGATAGCCATGAAATTAGGGCAGAAGACAAGCAGCAAGCACAAAAGTTGATATGTCATCGAAAGCACACTAAATGGGGTAGTTTTTGCTGAAAAGAAAACATGTCCATAATTAATGATTTTTCTTCGATAAAACCATTGGAAAAATATTACTGGTTTTTTTCACTTCAGAATCGTGACATTCATCTCCTTACCACGCCCGCAACAAGAATTTTTTTGGCAGACAGAAAGCTTTATCTTAAAGAAAATTTAATGCTGTTTCCAAATATGTGGTCAAATCTGAACAGGCTCTAAGAAAAACTGAAGTACATATAATTGATTTTATGGAAAAACTTGAAATATTCCGTGAAATCAAAAAACGTTAAACTGAAGAATAACCGTAATTATTTCGACTATGTGTTATATGACATTTTTTGTTGCAAATTTCATGTTTAATCTCCTCCTGAAGTTTGGTTCTTTTAAAAGTAGACACTTGTATAATTATGTGATTTTTATCTAATGAAGTTTATAAAATGACATTATTTTTCACACCGACAAATGTCTGTGATTCGCGAATTTTAGGCGCGCCAAAGCTCCTGACTCGACGTCAGTGTTTTACAATTTTTTCATAAATTTTTCATTAATTCAGGAATGTTTTTCTCATTTCTCGATATGGAGATTAGACAATGAATTTTTGTTGCGTGTTCATTTTATTTTCGTTTAATGTTCAAACCTTCATTCATGAATTCATTCTTTTTTTCAAATTCTTTTCTTCCCATCATTAGTTTAGAAAAATTAATTTACTTTAATTTTGTTCATCTACTCCTATTGAATTATATTTTCATTATTCAACTACTCTTGAGCAATTGAAAGTATTTGTAAACAAACACCGTGAGTTATAATAACTCACTAATATAACTCCCTGTCTGTTGTCCTTGTTGGCCGAAAGGGGTCCATTATTGGTATTGAGGGGAGGACACTTGAATAATTCTGACGTTTTCTCAAATTGAATTGATATCTAATTATTATTGTGAATGTTTTGCTGAAAAAGATTAATTCAGATAGTGAAGATGAAATATTATGTACACCTTCAGAAATAAGACAATCGGCCAATGTTACCATACAGAATTCATTGCCCGAAAAATCCCAAAACAAATATAAAGGTGTATACAACAATTTTCAAGATTGGTGTAGCAGTAAGAATATTAAGTCATCGTTTACAGAGGATGTTCTTCTGGCATATTTTAGTGAACTTAGCACTAAATATAAAGCATCGCGCCTCTATGGCGCGTGTTTCTACTCCATGCTAAGAAGCACAATCAACATAAATAATGCATTATTATCATTAGGATTTGTAAATGAAGTTCTTTCTCTCTACTTGTATCTCAGTATTCATGGTTATAGTAGTAGATAAAGTGAAGTATTCAACTGCGGTAATAGTCATAACCTACAGCACCCGCCTTCGGCTGAAAATTCTTCTGCGTGAGTTATGACCTACATTACCGCTCGTTAAATAATACAATACTCAAGTGCTTGAAACGCTTTTGACTAATGTGATGATGATTGACGTTTACACGATAATTTGTAGTGTAGCTATCATTTCATCAGTTGATCTCTGTTTTTTAGTGGAATTTCAATGTCACGATTTCTTCTAGCTCGTCTGAAGTTTGGAGCACTACTGAAAAGATAACTGATGGAAACTGAAACGAACATTAATATTGAAATACCTACTTTTACGAAGATCTTATCCTTCTCTTTGACGTCCTTCACAGATAATTCCCCAAATGATGCCATTCCGTCGAAAAAATTCAATTACCCTGTAATCTTCATCGAAGGACCAAATCCGTCCCAACGCACGTTATCGCTCCGGGATAGAAATTCTGGCAGCAGCGCTCGGCCCGTTCTTTCCGTCGCGTAATCCCGGATTTTCTGGTTAGAAAGGAAAAACCATAAATATTGACGTTCCCGTGATGTCAGCACATTTAAAGACATTGTATCCCGGGGTCATGAATCTGTCACGTCGCGTATCGAACGTTCAAACGTATAAATTTATAACGCCGTCGTTGCGAACAGATTTTCGATACAAATATGCCCTCTTGATGTGCCTCGGTTCGGGGTCCCGCCTGAGGAACAAAGTACCCCATTTCGGGGTTCCCGGATTATCCGAGGGTTGTTCAGGGATGACTTATGGGGTTCTCTTTCTGTTCGGGCTCGTTGGAGTGGGGTTTTCGCGATTTCATATTATGGTTTGTTACGTTTCAGTCAAGTTTGACTGGAGGAGTTTTTGTTGGATTATTGGGGAAGTAAGGAGCTCTTTCCTCTTATATGAAATATCCCCAGAAGCTTTATTATACGTACGTTCAGAATTTTTTTATTTGTTAATCTAAAAAAATTGCTGTGATCAATAAGGGAGATTTATTTCTTTACTTTCTTGGAGGTTTGACGTCAGACCATGTCTCTCTTTACCTTCGATGAAACAGCACTAAACCTGTCGAACAGAACGAAGACAATAGGTTTGGGTATGGGGGTAATGAAAAAATTAGAAAGAAGAATATGCCATAAAACTTATATGCGCGAATCCATCGAATCATAATCATGGAGCAAATTTGACGGAAAAAAAATCTAATAAACGACATATTCAAATTCGCTTTCTCCATAGCTTCCCCTCGAAGGCGCGTCAGAGTGAATGATACATCCAATATGTATAAACAGAAATACGAGACATCATTCCTGATCCACCTCTCCCCCTCCCCCACACAAATCACTCCCACAAAAAATTCTCGCCATGCAATATCGCGAATAAAATCGCGAGATATAATAATACACCTACTGTAATTCAACTCAGGCGGCAAGGCTCCGAATGAAGAAAAATATTCACGGGTATTAACTTTCACCTCGGCTCCAGAGGAAATCGAAACGAATTTGAAAAAATCTGATCGCGAGTCAAGCATTTCCCGTTCGATGCGGGAGAGAAAATCCTCGTGGGTGTGGAAATATCGGAAAATTCGAGAAAATGATAACGCTGCAGGTTGCATTGCTGTAGCATTACGTGAGCACGAAGTGCAATACGATGGGAAACGGGCTTTATAGGATGCACATACGACCGGAGAAGAATACATTGTCTACTTGATTTTTATGGTTGGAGTGCCACGGGGTCAAGTTGGAATTTTCCCGAGTCGTAGTGGAAAGAGGTGGTTTGAAGGTTGAAATATTTTTTATGTTTTTTCGATTTGAATGAGGATTTGCTGAAGCATTCATCGAATTTTGAAGTAGTTCGAGTTTGGATTTGAAAATATTAGATTTTTTTTTTATCGCTTTTATTGGAATTTACAATCTACTTTTTTAAAGTATTGCGTAAATATTATGTATGTGTAGACTATGAGAAGATATTAAACATATTAATACTTCATTATATTACTTTAAAACAAGTCGTTTGGCCAGATTCGTTGTAATCTTCGAAAGTTGAATGGATTTTCTGTCAGTTGTTCAATCAATTGGTTAGCGTGCCCTTCCAGCCTCTGGTGGTATTTTCTTGAGTAATTTTCTATTTCGGTGGTGACGTATGGGATTCTTAGATCATTATGGATGGTGAGGTTGGAGACATACCAAGGTGCATTTATTGATGAACGTAGTATTTTAGATTGAAGTCTTTGGATAATTTGTATATTAGATGGTTTAGCGCAACCCCAGAATTGGATGCCGTATGTCCATATCGGTTTGATGATTGCCTTGTATATAAGTAGTCTGTTTTGGATATTCAACTTAGAATTTCTACCTATCAGCCAGTACATTTGACGGATCTTCATATGTATTTGGTTTTTCTTGGCTTGAATATGTTGCTTCCAGGTGAGGCGCTGATCTAAATGTATACCGAGATATTTGGCTTTGGTATCGACTGGTAAAACCTTTTCAAACATTTTGACAGGAGGACAAGTGGTTTTTTTGGTTGTGAATGTTACTTGAACTGATTTGTTTTCATTGATGTTAAGTCGCCATTTTCGATGCCACTGTTCAAGTTCATTCAAGTGTTGTTGCAGATTTTCTGAAGCTGTTTCGGCATTCTCGTGAGATGAAAGTATGGCTATATCGTCTGCAAAAGAGGCTATTGTGGTGTTCCTGTTTTCTGGCATGTCTGAAGTATAGAGGATGTATAGAAGTGGTCCTAATATACTTCCCTGTGGGACTCCCGATTTGACCTTACAAGGGGTGGATGTTGCCTCTCCGAATTTCACGGTAAAATAACGGTCTGCTAAATATGATTTCAGAATCATGTAATAATGTTGTGGGAGGAGTTTTTTCAGTTTGTATAGCAATCTTTTATGCCACACCTTGTTGAATGCTTGGGCCGAGTCCAGAAATACTGCTGAGCAAAGTTTTTTTTCCTCTAGGCTTGCTGAGATGGCATTTACAATGCGGTGGATTTGGTGTACTGTGGAATGATTCTCTCGGAAACCTATTTGATGGTCAGGTACTAGTTGATGAATGTCCATATCTTCTTTCAGCCTTTTCAGAAGCAGTTTCTCGAATAGTTTACCCAGGATTGGTAGGAAGCTTATGGGTCTATATGATCCCACTTCATGGTCTGGTTTGTTCGGTTTAGCTATCATTATAATCTCAGCATACTTCCATATGATAGGGAAATAGGATATACTCATCATCCTATTGAATATCGTGGTGATCAGGACGATAGCTTTTTTGGGTAGCTTTTTCAATATTTCTGCCGTTATAAGGTTGTATCCGGGTGCCATTTTGTTTTTTAGCCTTCTTATCTCAGTGCTCACTTCACTCGGCGTAAAAGATTTAAGTGGAAGGGACATCTGACATGCAACATTCAGAAAATATTCAATTTCCGCATCGCTGATGCCAGGATATGGGTCGTTTGGATTGAAGACATGTGTCAGATGTGCGGCAAATGTGCTGCATTTTTCGTCGTCTGAGATAGCCCATTCTCCATTGGTCTTTTTAATTGGAGATTTTCGTGGTATTGGTCTTTTGAATCTTTTTGTAGCTTTCCAAATGCTGTGTTCATTGTTGTCATTAATGTTTTCAATGTAATATTGGAATTGCGCATTTGTGTATTGCTGTAGGGTTTCATGTAATTTTCTTCTGAGCTGATTGAATACGGTTTTGTCTAATGGGTTCCGTGATCTTTGCCATTTACCTCTTGCTCGTCGTTTTTCCACTAACAATTCCCGAATCTGAGCAGGTAATTTTGTTTGATAATCTACCATTCTTGATTGTACGGGAGTAGATTGCCATGCTGCTTTCTGTATCATATTTGTTATGTTGTTGGCAGCTGTCTCTATGTCATTAGCTGTTTTAAGGTTTATGTTTAGAATTATATCTTCATTTATTATTTCCTGAAACATGTCCCAGTTGGTTTTATTTGTTGTTAGTGAAGGTTTAATTCCATTCGATTCCGGTAATGTATGTAGAGTTATTAAAACTGGTGAATGGTCAGATGATAGGTCAGGAGGAGTTTCTACAGAGAAGTGGTTGTTTTTTATGCCATTCGTGACGAAGAAATCTAATACGTCTGGGATCTTGTTCGTGTCTGTTGGCCAATAAGTTGGCGAGCCCGGTGAAATCACATCGAAATTTTTATTGGTTATTACTTCCATCAGATTTCTGCCTTTGGGAGTTATTATTCTCGATCCCCAATATGTATGCTTCGCATTCCAGTCACCTCCTATTATGAAACGTTGTTGGAAGTTGTGAAAAAATGACTCGTATTGGTTTGAAGAAATGTTGTGCCGGGGTGGTGAATATATCGCTGATATATCGAAGCTCCATGATTCTGTGTACACTCTGACGTTGGTTGCTTGTATTTCATTAGTTACGTAATTAGGCAATGAATCATGTTTCAGGCTTCTTCGGATTAGTATAGCTGTGCCTCCATGAGCAGTACCATCTGGGTGTTGAGTGGAGTACGTCAGGTATTGTGGTATTTGAAATACTGTTTTTTCGGTGAAATGGGTTTCTGATATCATTATCACATCTATTTTATTGAGATTCATGAATGTTGTTAATTCATGTTTGTGGTTTGGAAGCCCATTTGCATTCCATGTAGCTAGACGAATAATCTTAGCCATTTCTACTTCAGTTTGCTGACTACTGTGGTTAGCAGATTAAGTATAATCTGGTTCTGGTTCATCAATTGTGCTATCATGGATTTGAAGTCTGATAGAAAGGTTGACATCATCGACTCGAGAGAGTTTTGATTTTGATTTTGACTGGGAAATTCTTGATGTTCCTGATGGCTTCTCGTTGCTTGAGCATAAGATTTATCTGGTGTTCTGGTTGTACTTCTGGTTTGGGGATTATTGGTATCGGTGGTAGGTTCGGGAATGTTTCTTTGAATAAGTGGGTTTTTTTGTCGTATCAAGTTTTTGTAGACTTGACATCCCTTGTAGTTTGCTGGATGACTACCTTCACATAAAGCACATGTGGCTGCAATTGTTTTTGATTTGGTGCAAGTCTTGGAATCGTGTTGGCTGCCGCATTTAACGCACATGAATGGACGGTTGCAATAGGTTTTTGAGTGGCCGTATTCTTGGCATCTAGTGCACTGTATAATTTCTCGTTTTCTTCTCGGTGGCTCGATAGATATTTTTCTATTTGTGATGAATTCCATCTTATAAATTTCTTTGTTGTTCTCTTTCGGCTCCAAGTCTACATAAAATAGAGAGAGTTGCTTTTTTGTCATACGATCTTGTATGTTAATTATATTCCTAACTTTATGGCCTGATTTTTCAATTTCTGTTATTATGTCGTCAGTGGGAACGCTGAAGTGAAGATGTCTGATGACTACTCTATAGGCCCTTTCTTGTTTTATTTGATAGGTGTGAAATATTATATTTTCCTCTCGAAGGAATCTTACTAGGCTTCTATATGTATCAGGATTTGAAACGTTCACCTTGACATTGTTGTTAGAGAGGGTTTTTGTAAAGAATTGTTCATCAGCTATTGCTGTTGTTAATTTTTTGCTCATTTCTACGTAGTTGGTTACACCGTGTATAAAGATAGGTGGTGGTCTTGGAATCCGTGGTGTTGTTTGGGTTCTGTTATTCTCATCTGATTCTTCAGAGAGGAATGAAAATCGGTTTTGAGTATTTATTGGCAGATTTTCGATGATTCCAGGGGAAAGAGATGAACATTTCCTTTTTTTGACTGTCTGCCATGAAACAGAATTCGCTGATGACGGGTTCATGATTTTTTAATAGTCGTCTCAAGGACAATTATTATTTTTATTTTCGCCAAATTCAAAAATATTAAATTGAACTGGAATGCAATAGTTATGTCGTTTGGAGAGATAAGGTGGCTCGCTGATAACACACGTGTACTCTCCTTCACACTCTTAACTCAACTCCCATTGTGAATGAATTGAGACTATTATTATTTTCGAATGAATGAGAGAATATTCTTCAAATTAAATTATCACGACTTATTCTTTAATTGTCAACTTGACAATGAAAATATTAGATGAGTAAAAATGTTCGCAGTTTTAATATAAAGGTTTATTCATACTCATTCGAAGTGGGGAAAAGTTGTTTCATGTTTTTGTTGATATTTATGGCAGTAATTTCGAAACTTCAATAATGGTCTTTCACAAGGATCTGTTTCAGCACTTCTTCTATTCAATTTTTCAATATATATAATTACATATTCCCAACCCCCTTTAGATAAAACATTTATCTTTTATTAATTTGAGATTAATATGACCATGTATTATTTTGATTAGCTTTCAATTTCCAATGACGCACATCGCAGGTATTCATTGTCTGTTATTTTCCTTCTAGAACTTTCAGATAAGATTATGTTATAAATACCACTAAAGACGATCGAACGTCAATAATTCAAAGTAGTTTCTTCCTAACTGTATGCTAGATAGGTCGGATAATCGTCCGTTGTAAATAAATAGTTTTTTTAGAGCTTGGCTTTCAATCACAAAAATATAATTATATGTATATTTCCACATAACTTCGTTGGTTTTACTCGTATGATACTTCTCTTTCCCAATTCAGCTTATCGATAACATTTCATTTTCTGTTGACTACTTTAGTTTCATATCCCTGAAATGATAAACTCCCAAAATTCAAGAATTTACATTCAAACTATTACGAAGATATTTGATGACCTCATAAATCAGAATATCAGCTTCGATTCCGTCCAAGAATTCGCTGAATAATCACAGCAATTCGATCTCTCCCACTTCATGCAGCCCCCGAATTTCACTCAGCCAAATCGGGTTACTCAATCATAACCTTAAATTTCCCAAAGAACCAACTTTATTGATGGAGAAGGAGGCAGATGGAACGGACTTTTAGAACTATCTACAAATTATTGCAATCCTCTTCTCGCCCTTTCGCTCTACCCTGATATCGTATATTGAAGGAGAATCGACAGACGCCGCTTGCAGAGATTCAATTCAGCGAAAATGTTGAGGAATCTGTCGATAAAAAGGATATACCTCGATTGTCTTATAATCGTCCCAATGCTTGTTCTTGGGCGTGTATTTTTCGGGATATCGGTGTCAGTTCATCGTAAATATATTGTTAACAGAACATTTTCTCTAGTCGAAGTGTTCGAGAATCTGATAATTTTTGGCAAACAATGCCAAAATTTGAACAGGACATTTAATGAAATTTTCTTGAGTGCACATACATATATCCAACGATTGAATGTTTTTTGTAAAATAGAAAAAGTGGTTACAAACTTTATCTAAACTCTAATCCTCCTTCAAGAATATTTACAGCCCAAATGATATCCATTATGTTTATTTCGAATATTTTGTGTTTTTACCCCAGCTTTTCAAGACTCTCTAAGCTAAGATCTCTCAGATGTTTGAAGCTTGTGAAAGTTATATTCTATACTTCGGCTGATCCTTTATGCGTTAATATCAGCTGTAACAAAATTTGAAACTTGGAAATGGTGAAGTTATACTTCAACCTAATTCCAGCTCAGGCCATTGAAATTTTCGAGCGAAAGTTTGGGGGTCTTTATAATCAAGAATTTGAATTGGTTGATGATGACTTCATTGTTTTATGAAATTGTTGACTTGCATTATTTAAAATTGGAGTGTTGGGGCGGTTGCGACTGCTAGAAATTAATTATGAGCTCAAAGCTCACGAAAAATTTCATATGATGTCTGAACTATTTATACCTAATTTGGAATATTGGTTCAAGAGAATTTTTAGGTTTGTGTATACTTTTCGGGATCATTATTGACTTTCTAAAAAATTTTCCTGGTTATTTGTTCTTTGAAATGAAGTTAAATAATACACGGTGTGTCAATTTAAAAGGTAAATCTCGCCCCCATGGAAAATCAGAGAAAATGAAAAATGAGGTAAACTTTGGTTCGTAGGGAAAAATTTCATACGATTTTTTTACTTCAAAAGATTTTGAAAATTTTGTCCATTATTTTCATAATCTTTTATAGTAAAAAATTCTTCATTATTTTCATGTTTCATTACAACTCTTACTATCGTAAATAATCCACCCTTTTTTTTTTCGGAAGTACTAACAAAAAAGGTTAAGTGTATGGCATTTTTGAAAAGGCAATCGAATTACCTTTGAAACAAGATATCATTCAACCCCTCTTTCCATTTGAGATTTTTGGGGTTGCTGTCATCACGCTCACGGGGTTGATACATATTGATTGCATATAACCGTATAAAATGTCCACCTACGGAACAAGGTTTACCTCTTTTCTGATTTTGCATAGGGTCCGAGATATTAAGGGTGGTCCCTCTTCAAATTGACACACCGTGTATGTATGTATGTTTTAAAAGGTGAGGATTTTTTTTTGACCAGAAATAGAACTCATCAAAATAAGTCGATATACCAAAAATCTTCTATATTTTAAATATTCACCAGGGCCGAAATCAGTTACCCGCGAATATGAGAATTTCCTAGCACGGATCTGTGTTAGGTTCGTATTGATATTTGAATGTGCAGATATTACCATCTCTCTGAGGTCAGTATACGGGAAATCGTCTATATGATGCGTATGATGACTAAGTTTTTCGATCTTAACCCCTGTGATTTCTTTCTTTGGGGTCATTCGAAAACATTAGCGTATAAGTGATCATTGGTTATTACGCCGGGCAAGACTTTGTGCAAATCAAGCAAATGGTGACTTTTCAAAAAATTTCTGTGAACAATTTGGATTAATTATATCGGTGACTTTGTGAACATTTTTTAAATAGGCCCTTTTCAATTAGTAATTTTCCATCTCCTCATTTAGAACTTCAAGAATTATACCGTTCAGGAAAAATCTCCATCGCATGTATATCGCTACCTTTTTATTCTCGAAAATTCTATCCTCACCCAATTGTATTTTTAACCTTCGAGTATTATCAATAGTAAATCCTTGTAGAGTCAAAGGTATATCAAAACAATTTGATTTTGCCATCGTGTTTTTCTGCCAGGAACAGTCTCGTGCCCTGCTTAGTTGAACTGAGCTAGCACAAAAAGTGGCATACCTATTATGAAATAGTTCATTAGTTTTGGTTTCACTGGCGCATCTTAAAGGGGGCATCTCATACAAAAGGAGAGATAACAACCAGTTTCATTTCCGAATTATTATGCGAATAAAATATCTCATTAATTCCTGAATAAACTGTCATTGACGATTTAACCCAGGGCCACCTTGAAGAATATTTTCAAAATGATTCAACCTCAAAAATGTAACGATTTTGACACCACTCAACAGACACAAACTATGATGAGTGTACTGTGCTCAGCATGCGCATTCTGGTTTCGACATAAGGCATTCATGATAGTAAAACTAACAGATAAGATCAATTGAGGAACTAGTATTGAACCGCTTCGCGCATGACGTCACCTTGTGACAAAAAGCACTTATTTACAAACGCCGTTTTCATGGATTCGCCTTATTATTGCGTGAATATAATTTTCTTACTCAGAATATTGCCAAAAATACCATATCCGATTAATTAATTGATATTTCATCTAACATTATCCTAGGATGCAACATTTCTTACTCACATAAATATTTGCCAACTTCTTAATTTAAAGTAAAAAGCGTCACTGAAAGTCTTCTATTATGAATTTCGAAGAATTAAATGAGGAAGACAATAAACCTACTGAATATAATTTTCAACTTCTGAATTTGATACTCAAAATGACGAAAAGAACTGCCGTGAAGTCAGGAGCTTTTGAGCGCTCGTTCATCCACATCGTAGGTAGATTCGTATTCTCCAGTTTTAGAAACCAATTGGGAAGATTTTGACAGCTGTCAAAGAAAATTTCAAACTAAGGTGAAAATCCAGAATTCAAGTCAGTGCTTTATTTAGGTGACTTGCATTTTTTTTTTCGATAATTAGCTAGAATTTTCTACGGTATCTGTGGTCTTGGTAACGCGATCTGGACAAAATTCCCCACGTTGTTTGAATATATTATTCTTCATCTATGTGCGAAATTTCATTCCAATCCAATAAGTAGTTTCGAAATTATCAGGAAAAAAATAGTTTTGAACCGCAATATTTACGGAACCCCTAGTCTAATTTGCTCATTGATAAACGATTTTCTATGGTTTCTATGGTTCTGGTCATGCGAGCTGGACAAAATTTTGCATGTAGCTTGAGCACGCAATTATTCATCTGAGTGCAAAATTTTACCTCGATCGAATCAGCAGTTTCGAAGTAATCAGAAAATCAAAATTTCGATCGGCCATATTTACGGAACCCCTCATCGAATTTTGCCCAATAACGAACTTAACCGCGGCATTCGAGATTCGAACCTACCCTGAAAATTTCGAGTTTCTAGGACATTCCTTTCGAGAGTTATAGTGTATACGGACGGCCAGACTCGAATTTTTTGACGGATTCGTCATCAGTGAGGCGAACTCTATTGTTTGAGTCCATTTTCGGCTCAAAATTCGAAAAATAAAGACATCGTGACGAAATGATATAGCCCTCGTGTAGTACGAGAGCTCAAAAAAATTATATAACGAATAAGTTCGAGGTAGTTTGAAAATACATGAAATCAATGAAACAAACACATTTTTATTTCAATATTTTAATAAATTAAGTTGATTAAACAAAGACCTCCACAATTCAACCCAACAAAATGCGAACAGCCTTTATTTCACCACTAACGGTCATCTTCTTCTTCTTCTTCTATCCACTTATGGTCATAAACTCTAACTAACCACAGACGAATAATAAATTATAATTCTTCTACTCGTTCTTCTATGAACCTAACTAACAAAATTGTAGTGTATGATATGCGCGTGGGTTTATCTTTAGAGTTTTAGTATCCAGCTTATTCTTGTGTAATGTTATTCCACTGTAAATCAATTCACTCAAATCTTTTTGTTTTATAATGTTTATGCTTTTGAGTATAAATTCACCTTTAGTGGTACATAGTCGGCAGTCGCACGATATATAGTGTTAGGTTAGGTTAAGCCATTGATGTCACATTACCTCATTTATGTCGTTGCTGGACTATGTAGTTATCAATGAATATTGAACATTCCCGAACACTAAAATCCATTCAAACTCTGTAATATAGCATGTAATGGATAGAAATCATGAACCGGCAAAATCGATCCTCGTGGTCGCTCGCGTTAGTCGGAATCCGTAAATGCCAGCTCAGCTCTTGTAAATTATCTAGCGGGTTTCTAGAACAACGGCGTTTTTTACCCAGCGAATTAGACTCGAATGTATTTTAGTTATTTGTCACGCTGAGAAATGTCATGTCTGGCAAACGAGATTCTTGTTCAGGGCTGATTTATTTCCACTGTATGAATTAGGAGAATGGATGCTCTGTTTGAGGGGGAAAACGCATATCTAAAACGCTGAAAGTGTTCGGTGTATCTCCCGAAGTTGCCGCCATTCTTCTTGTGCTTCACCCTCTAGATTAGAGAAATGTGTAGCGCGTTTCTGTAAATGAATATTAGTGATTTGGGTTAGAAGACAAGTTTTTTCGCTCAGAACATTGACTCGATAAAACATGAGATCCCTCTTCGGGTTCTCCAACTATCCGGGTGAATTATGGTTATTTGAACGATATTTTTCTATCAATTTCGAAGGCTCAATTTAAGTACTTTGAATTTTGAAATTCAAACATCAGTGTTGCTCATCTATTCCTGGATTATTTTTGGAGCTTATATCTACCTTTAGAAAGCTGATTTTATCCCTGCCTCAAAAAATGTAGACACAAAATTCGAGCAGTAGATGGCGAAAAGTTTTTGGAATAGGTACCGAACTTTTCAAAAACAATTTTTTATAATAGGTACAAAAAGAAGAACTTTGATGTCCTAATTTTTTCGAGTAACTCAGACGACTGTGGCAGATTTTTTTCATTTACGAACTCAACTGGCACATTCAGACCTCGGACGTACCAGTCTAGGTCTCCTAGGATTATTCATTTTTAGAATTAGAAAATTAAAATCATTCAGAAAAAATGTTAATGATCTTGTCCATAGAAAAAAGCACCCAGAAAAGCTCACCTCCTCAAAAAAGGTAAAACATTTTTGGGAATGACAAATTAACCCTCGTAACCCTGAAAAACGCAGCCATTCAATAATGAAAGCTGGCTTCTGTAATATCTAAACTAATGCCTGATTTTGGATAACAAAAATATACATTATTCACTATTCTATCAATAATGTATTTTGTTGAATGGATATTTTTTAATGTTTCATTGAAGCTGACCTCGAACAGGACATAAAATAGAATAGATAATAAACTGTGCGCTCCATAGACAGATATGTTCCTGATATTCATCATTTGATAAACAAATTGAATTTTAAATAATATTTTCAGTTCGACATAGGTATCTAATTTATTCAATGTGAAATTGATTTAAGGTTCACATAGAATGACAAACTCTTTTACTAAAATGATCGAAATAATTTGAACATATTTCGATTTAGGGTTAGCAAAATTACCGCAATAACATAAGCCACAATTTTAATTAACCATTGCCTTCAGGGCCGT
Source organism: Aphidecta obliterata (assembly GCA_963966015.1). Classification (NCBI taxonomy): domain Eukaryota; kingdom Metazoa; phylum Arthropoda; class Insecta; order Coleoptera; family Coccinellidae; genus Aphidecta; species Aphidecta obliterata. The sequence goes on along the minus strand of OZ014430.1, from coordinate 23,007,747 downwards.
ATCTAGGTACTATTGCGCCTGTGGCAATATATTAGACAGCTCCCCCCCATTGCGTAGATTTTTTTTCATCTATCATATTTTCTTATAGTATTTTTTTTTATAATGCCAGTCATATATTTCCGTAAGAGTTTCAAAATAATACACATTTTGATGGAAAATTTCTTCATTAAAAACATCGAAATACACATCTTAAATGAAATGCATAAAAATAAAACAAATTCTGAAAAAACAAAATGAAATATTTATATTTATGTAATTAATACGAACATTTATTTCAAAAAATATAAATTCTTCAACTTAAAATTTAAAAATACATACTGCAAACGTAAAATAAAAATTTTCTGGTGAGTTGACTATAAAACAATAATCGATAATCACAATCTCTGCAAAAAAAACCGCAAACTTAGCATACAAATACTATTTTATAACCATTTGAAACACGTACTAATAGTATAGGGCCCGATGTTACAATATTCAAGAAGTCCATACGTTAAGAATAAAAAAATCACTAGAATAATCTTTGCCAGATGAGATTGAAGATTCAATGAAAACTATGAAAACTTACACTAAAATATGAGTTTTATTAGATTTCAAAAAAGGCGCTCTGAGAAGTGAGAACTCAAGTTTGAAAATGAAAATCCATATTTTCCGCAATGAACCGAACATATTTCTTCTTGAATTGAAAGGAACAATATTATTTATGTTAAAATACGAATAATTGAATATATCCGATGCCAGAATAATGTCATGAAAAATAACAAATACTTAGTGCAACTCACCTTTGATAGCACAATTTATAATGCTCGAATCCAAAAGCACAAAAAAGTCAGATAATAAAAAAAACTCAAAACTTATAACACTTCAAATCTGGATACACACTAAACGAAAATTAAAATTTTAATTTTTTGCTCTCCCCTTCACAATTGAAAGAAATCAATATTTATGTAGAATAGAATAGGATTCCCCAATTTTTCTCCCACTTCTTCAGCTCAAAACTCTGATTGGTGAATTTTTGGCAATACAAATCGTTTTTTAAAATACCACAGATGTGGCCTAAAAATCTAAACAAATCGATCATTATGAACTATCATCATCAAAGAAGCCGTCCTTCAAAACAAGCTGGATGCGATAAGGGTTGTAGTGTAAACAACCCATAAAAGGGCTGTGCTTTGAATAGCATGACGAAATTGCCGATTGTAATATTTATGATCAGAGTGCGGCATCTTTGAAAATTTGTTATAACAATTGGACCATATTTTTCGCATTTCTGACCTTATTGCATTTCCATTCTGTACGTGAATATCAATGTTTCGAAATGTTGTGATCGAATAACTCCCCCACCACGAGAGAAGACCCAGTACCTGCTTCACATTTTTGTTGAAGAGAACAATTCAGGTAATGATGGAATTCTTGTGTTATATGCTAGCTTTGAGTTCCCCAACATTTTTTTCTTGGTGATTTCACCCTCCAAAACCGTCATGCTCTCCAGATTTTCTTAACGATGCGTGCTTCAGAATGAATCCCCTTTCAACGTGACCTAACGAATTCGGGTATTCCTAAGACGAGAATTTCGTCGGAGGAAAGGACATTCCAGTCTCCATCGTATTGTTCTGTTTCGGATTAATCAGTTCGATTCATACCTGTGTTCCGAACGGACCTCCGAGAACGGACCCCAGGGATTTGGGCGGAAAATTGTGAAGGGATTTGGGAGAGCAGAAATTTTCATCAGGAAGTTTTCCGAGCTACCACTTGAGGAATAAATGCCGGTCGGAGGGGATCAGGTATTGCTGAAACTCAAGTTTATCGGACCTCTTATTTTGTCCAATGGACATTTAAATTCAGGGTTGTACAACTGTTGAAGCCCTAATGTAGGTTGAAACTTCGTTTTGGCAAATTATAAAGCTGACATATATGTTATTTTGTGCCATTGACAAAAATATATATATAGTCAATGACCTAAATTTCACCCACCAAGCTTACCAGGGTGCTCGAAGAAATTACTTTTGATATCCCCAGAATATTATATTTGAGCATGAAATATGGACGAACGCTGAATAAGGGCCAATCCAAATTCAAATAACATAGGCCTGAATCCATGTGTTATCAGAATATCATGAATATTACCGCGGAATATCAACATCTTCCTCAAATACGGAGGGTTGAAAGATACACCATTACTTCCATTGGGAACCTTAACATATTCGCCGAGCTGAGCTACCGAAGTTTATTTATTCCAACTCTTATAACTCTATCATATTACCCCAACCCGAGAATAAACGTACCTAAAACATTAAATATAAATTTTGATTTAATACTGAACAAAATGCTTCAGAAAAAAGGAGCTAGAATGAGACAAATTTGACACTGCCTTGAAGGGTAGTATAATACCACAGTATCAGAAGTAATTGAAAAATTTTGCTAGATAAGCCAGAAATTATTACTTGACTATCGACAATTAATGTTCTCGTAACTTCGAATGAAACCGAAAGCGGAAAACGCGAGGTTCAGAATAAACGTTCATGAAAGTGGATAGTTACGAGGCTTCATTTGCATAAATAACCTCGGAGTGACAATAACTCTTCATCAGATCGTTCTACGTTATTCTACCAGAGAAGAAGGCAATCAAAATGTAAATGATCCAATGAATTTCATTCGACCACTCTTATCAGAACTTTCACGATGGTCTATTATGGAGAATCTACGAGCAGAAAATTCGGTTTTGTAGTTGCGAAACTTTCATCGAACCAACTTTCAGAGATCTTTTTCTAGAATGCCTAATCTCAGTTAGATCAGTTGATATGATCCAAAATATGCTCGAATAATCTCGAAGGTTTATTATTTCACTATTTCATGATATTCCACAAAATATCTCAACTCATTAAAAAAGCAGTATTGGAATAATTTCGATCCTCCAACTCCAAATCCAGATTTTTACTCCCCTTTGTTCCGTACCAAACAAAGACACTCCAGTTAGACGAGCTTCCGTGAAATTTCGAAAAGCCCTGTTATTAGAGCAGTGAAACAAATTCTGAACTTTGTAATTCACGTCCTAAAAAAGAACGAATAGAAAAGAAAATTCAATTCCAACCCTTTCATTCTCTACGAGGTCAACAATTATTATACTGTAGAAGAGCATCCAATTTTGAACTTTCGCATTGCTCTTGAAGCTTGAATTATCATTTGAAATCCTTTTTTAATTGTAGGTCGGAGAAATACAAAATATTGCGCTTGAAGTCTTGCGAAAAAGATCAAAGTGCATACTCAACGTTGGAACAAGAGTTTGCTGCCACCAATGGGCTCCTTTCAGTAGTTGCATTTGTTTTGTCTAGACTTACCTTCTATTTTCTTTTTTTCGTCTGTTCAGCTTGGTCCATCATGTAAAATGCACATTTGACAATATGTACTCGATTTAATTGTGAAGTTTGGTCTTAGATCTACGAGGTGAACCACTGAACAATTTTGAGAGTCTAACACCAATTACTTGAAACCCTGTTAATGAGTTGATTTTCTTCACAAAATCTCCAAATATTATTAGTACAATTTTTTTGTTTATTCCCTTACACTGTTGAAAAGAAATCCTCTAAACTTTTGAATTATTAATTGAAGTCTAGACTTCTAGTCAATTTTGGCATCTATTTAAGAAGTCTTGGCCATAAAAAATGTAGCTTAAGGGTCTACACTCCTTTCATTGCATCACAATAATATTTCAATGATTTCTCATAAATGGCATGTTGAATTCTTTTAATTTTTTGAATGTAAATTCAGGCCTGTATGCACAAGACTTTCCTCGAACGTCTTTGAATAAAATTTGAATATTTTTCCGTGTAATCCAATCCATCCCAGGCGAATAATTCAAACTTACTTCAACCATTACTGGCGATGAAAAAGAAAAAAATTGAAATTTCTTTCGATATCAAAAAGTTGTTCTCATTAGCCATCGATACGTTAACTTGGATTCAATCCATAACCTTTGAGGAAGCGATGAGAACAACTTTCTTTTATTGAAGAAATATCAATTTTCAATTTTTTTTTTATCGCCAGTAATTGTTGAAGTAAGTTTAAATATCTGCCTGCATGGATTGCATTACACGCAAAAATATTGAATTTTTTTTGGAAAACTTTCGAGGAAACTCTATTGTATACACGCCTGAATGTACATTCAAAAAATGAGAAGAATTTTCAACATGACGTTTATGAGAAAACATTGAAACAATTATTGTGATGCATAGGGCAAATGAAAGTAATATACAGCCTTAATTTTCACTTATTATCGTAGCCTACGATTTTCACTAATTGAGAGTTGAACAAATTCACTACACGTGTTTCGCCATTACCATGGCTTCATCAGGTGATGATATATACTAAATAGTGAATAAATACTGAGTAAATATGGATTTTTGTCAAGTATCGGCCACATCATTCAACTATATAAAAAATGTAAACAAAGATTCGAATTCGATGAATGTTTTCGAAAAAATAAAACCGACAAATAATCTAAGAAAAAAGAGGTATAAATTACTTTGGGAGGAGAATTATTCGATTATAAACACTTATATTTGACAAAATTTATTTTTAGAATCTGCATATAAAACAGTGGAAATCATTTGTTTTAACGAAAAACGAAAAACAATTCAATTTATTCTCAAGAGTATCGATATCATTTCTTATATTTTCAACGACATATATAAAATTTCTGATATGACATAATCATATACATTTCTCATTTCGAAAAAAAACATTGCTCAGCTTGAAGAATTCACAAAACAATGGAGCAGTAGGACTTTTATACAAGATATGTTGACAATTTCGAAGGGCTCGAAGGTTCGAATTTCACATTATAGTTAATTGGGATCCAATTAATACTTTTCGCGTATCTAATAGTATTGGCAGTTCTCATAGGAGTGTTCGGAAGGTCTTGCAGTACAAATATTGTTTGTAATATTATTTCCTTTTATTTTATCATAATTTTTTTTTTATTCGAATTTTATTGCACAGGAAATGTATGTCCTGGTTGTGGTTAGATTAGTTCTTATATATCTCGATAATTATTCAGTTTCGAAAACTCAATTTCGACATTTTTTTGATGTTTTACTGTGAAATATCGAGAGATTCATCAATAGGCCATATCGAAAAGAACACAATTTAGTGGCATGTTCAATTTATTTGTGTTGGTATCCGTGAATATCTGTCATAAGTGTCAGTGTTCATTCAATAGAAGAGTCATCCACTTTGTCAATTCGTTGAGGAGTGTTTGTTTTCCTGTTCAAGATATTTATGGTTTACGATAACTCTGCTAATTAATTCACTGGGCATCACCTGATATAGAGTATTTGGTTTGAACTGAATGACATCCAAGCATACCAATTCAAAAATATGCCCAAAAACTTCAAAACATCTATGGACTCGAATAATCTTAAATTGAAAAGACCCCAATGATGACTCAACTGTTTTTCCTCCAAAACACTCCACAAAATTCGAACCCCTCGCCGAATTCGCAATGACCTATGTACAATTCCATTCACAGAATGATTTAAACTTACCCAATTATATATCACAATTACTGATTCGCATCAGCTAAACCTAACTAAAGCTCTGAGTAAACTTCAAATTACAGTTCCGTTCGGTACACATGACGTTTGAGTATGACGTTTGATATCGTCTATCGTGCAAACGCTGACCTTGTTCTCCGTCAGGTCCAGGGGAAACTTGAAGGATATGTTGTCCTTGGAGAAGACGGCCACCGGATCCGACAAGCTGGCCATCTCGCGTTCTCTTTCGCGCTTCTCAAACTCCCTCATGTTGACCGTCCTTCGTCTCATACAGGAATACACGACGTATATCACAGAAAAAGAAAGGAGCACCAGAAAACACATCACACCCAAAAACAACGTAGATACATTAGTTCCCAAAACGCTCTGTGGATTTTCACCACCGCCCTCGGAGTTTTCACAACTTGTTAATGCAGCTAATCGCAAACTTGTTAGCTTCGAACCCTTCAGATAATTCGGGGAGTCACAAGTGGAGTTCCTAAATAGGTTAGTCCGGTTCACACGCAATAAAATTGAGGTTATGTGGCACAGATCGCACGACCAGGGGTTGGAGGAAAGGTTAACACTCTTTAATGTCTCCAGCTTAGCTATAACACGATCACTTAGTCCTTTCAATTTGTTATACGAGACATCAAGGATTTTAATTTGTTTCGGAAGCATTTCGATACCTAATTCCGTCAAATTATTGCAGGATATATTCAGTTTTCTAATTGTGCTAGGAAGGAAATTTTCGGGCAGTTCTTTGATACCCATTTGAGCTAAATGTAGCTCATTCACCTTATAAAGAGTTTGAAGAACATCTCTGATCACCAAAAGATTGAAATTGTTTCCACTCATGCTGAATTTCTGTAAAGAACCTGCAACATGTTGCATCGCTAAAGGTTCCAACTTATCCAGTTTGTTGAAGCTTATGTCCAATTCTTGCAGTGAACTGAGATTCTTGAACGACGTGTTCGTTATCTTCGCCAGACGATTCCTGGCGATATTCAAATATTTCATCTGGGTCTGGTGAACGAAGGTATTTTCTAGGATAACAGGAAATTGGTTTCCGTCCAGTCTCAGGCTGTGTAGCTTGTGTAGGTCAGTGAATTCGTCCGCTTCGAGGAATTGCATTCGGTTGTTGCCGAGATCAAGATGATTCAAATAAGGCAGCAAGTGGTAAATTTGGGTGTTTATCCTTCGCAGCCCGCAGCTTCGGCATTCGAGGGTTCGAACTTCCTGCAACAGGGATAAATGTTAGAGGGGGGCGTTTCTGTAGAGGGTAATTTAAAGATAACATCATGTTAATGGCGAATAGAATCGAGGGAACGGTTTAGATAAGGAGGAGAATTCATTATTAGGGCGAAATAGCCAATTCAATGTGGAATTCAACTGAATACGAAGAATTGGAGTCATAAGGTGAACATAATGCAGCGACTTGGGAAACTCTTTTGAAACCTTCCAAAATTATTATAATTCATTTTAATTTCTATCGAAATGAAAAAAACTATTTCATAATTTGCTATTTTCGAAAAATGAATTAATGCAGAAGTAGTTTTTGAATTGTTAAGTCGAATTGTTCTGCAATTTTCTACTAGCTATGGTACTCTGATAGCCCGAAGTTATGAAGAAGGAATCATTTAAGTTATGAAAAATAAAAACATGATTTTTAATAGCTCGTCTCGGCAATATTGAGTATACAGGGTGTTCCTTAAGGACATGCTTATATTTAAGGGGGTGATTCTTTGACTTATTTAAATAAAAAACTTCCTATCAACGTATGTCCTAAAAGTCTCAACTTTTGAGATACAGGGTGATGAAATTTTGAAAAAACTATGTATTAATTTTGATTGAATTATTTTAATCAAGAAAAGAACATCTGACAAAAACATATTTTTGGATTCTCATTCATTTTTGAACGAATCTGATAACTCAATTTGCTCTAAAGAATCTTTTTATCCATGGAAAATTACGAAAAGCACTGCCGTGAAGGCAGGAGCTTTTGAGCGTTCGTACATGCACCTTGTAGGTAGATTCGCATTTTCCAGTTTTAGAAATCAATTGAAGGAATTTTCGACAGCTGTCAAAAAAATTCTGAAACTTAGGCGAAACTTCAGACTTCATGTCAGTGCTTCAGCTGACCAATTTTTTTTCGATAATTCGGACAAAATTTGGCACGTACTTTGAATACATTATTCCTAAGCTAGGTGCAAATTTTCATCTCAATCAATTCAGTAGTTTCGAAAGTATCAGGAAAAAAATATTTTGAACGGCCATATTCACGGAACCCCTAGTCTAATTTTGCTCATTGATGAACGTGACCGCAATATCCGCAATCCGAACCCACCCTGAAAATTTCAAGTTCCTAGGCCTTTCCGTTCAAAAGTTACAATTTTCTATGGTTTCTATGGTTCTGGTCATGCGATCTGGACGAAATATTGCTATAATATATCATTCTCGATTATAATACATAGTCGATTGAGACCATTTTCGGCTCAAAATTCGAAAAATATAGACATCCTGACGAAATGATATAGCCCTCGTGTAAGTAGTACGAGCGCTCAAAAATAGAAATATGATTTTTAATAGCTCGTTTCGACAATATTGAGTAGGTATACAGGATGTGCCTTGAATACATGGTTACATTTGAGGAAAAGATTCCTGTGAACGTATGTCTCAAAAGTCGCAAATTTTGCTTTACAAGGTGATAAAATTCAAAAAAAATTTTGTAGCAATTTTAATTCAATTAGATTGAAACGAAATGAACCTATTTTTTGGATTCTCATTCTTTTTTGAACGAATCTGATCACTCAGTTTGCTCGATTTTATCCATGAAAAATAGAAATATGATTTTTGATAGCTCGTTGAGTATAAAGAATGTTCCTTGAAGACATGCTTATATTTAAGGGGGTCATTCTTTGGCTTATTTAAAGAAAAAAACTTCCTATGAACTTATTTCTCAAGAGTCGCAAATTTTGAGATACAAGATGATAAAATTTTGAAAAATAATGAAGCAATTTTAATTTAATTATTTGCATCACGAACAGAACATCTGACTAAAAAACTACGAAAAGCACTGCCGTGAAGTCAGGAGCTTTTGAGCGCTCGTACATCCACCTTGTAGGTAGATTCGCATTTTCCAGTTTCAGAAATCAATTGAAGGAATTTTCGAAAGCTGTGAAAAAAATTCTGAAACTTAGACTTCATGTCAGAGCTTCAGCTGACCAATTTTTTTCGATAATACGCTAGAATTTTCTACGGTATCTATGGTCTTGGTGATGCGATCTGGACAAAATTTCGCACGTAGTTTGAATACATTATTGCTCAGCTAGGTGCGAAATTTCATCCCAATCCAATCAGTTGTCTCGAAACTATCAGGAAAAAAATATTTTGAACGGCCATATTTACGTAACCCCTAGTCTAATTTGGCTAAAGTTACAATTTTCTATGGTTTCTATGGTTCGGGTCATGCGATCTGGACAAAATATTGCTTCAATTATCAATATATCATTCTCGATTAAAATACGAAATTTCTTCTCGATCGAATCCGCAGTTTCGAAATTATACATTATTCTTTATATATGTGCAAAATTTCATTTCAATCCAATAAGTATTTTCGAAATTATCAGAAAAAATATAGTTTGAACGGCAGTATTTACGGTACCCCTAGTCTAATTTGGCTTATTGATGAAAGTGATCGCGAAATTCGCGATCCGAACCTATCCTGAAAATTTCAAGTCCCTAGGACTTTTCGTTCGAAAGTTATGATTTTCTATGGTTTCTATGGTTCTGATCATACGATCTGGAAAAAATGTAGCTCGAATATATCATTCTCAATTTAAATACAAAATTTCGTCAAGATCGAATCCATAGTTTTGAAATTATCAAGAAAACAAAATTTCAAACGACCATATTTACGGAACCCCCAGTATAATTCTGCTCATAGATGCACGTGATCACGACATTTGATATCCACACCTATCCTGAAAATTCCCTAGGCGTTTCCGTTCAAAAGTTACAATTTTCTATGGTTTCTATGGTTCTGGTCATGCGTTCTGGACAAAATTTTACATGTAGCTTGAACACCTCATTCATTTGAATGCAAAATTTTATCTCGATCAAATCTTTAGTTTTCAAGTAATCAGGGGAACAAATCTTTGAACGGCCATATTCACGGAACCCCTCGTGGAATTCTGCCCATTAACGAACTCAACCGAGGCATTTGGGATCTGAACCTAAACTGAAAATTTCAAGTCTCTAGGTTGTTCCATTCGAGAGTTATCGTGCTTACGGTCGGCCGGAAGGATGGCCAGACGGACAGACTCGAATTTTTCGAAGGATTCGTCATCAGTGAGTCGAACATGGTCGATTGAGACCATTTTCGGCTCAAAATTCGAAAAATACAGAAATCGTAACGAAATTATATAGCCCTCGTGTAAGTAGTACGACCGCTCAAAAAAGATAATTTTTTTTTACTAAATGCAAGTGAATGACATTAATAACGCTAAAATTGATGACAAATGAAATACATTTTCTTTATGGAAGTGATGAATAGTGATGTTCACCATAAGTATTGATTGGTTTCCTTTGCGATTTCATTTCATTCATTATTTGTTCGTAGCAAAGAAGCGAGCAAAAATATAGGAATTAAATGCATATTGAGATTGAACCTCAAAATTCATGAATTCGAACAATGGATTCATATTCTCGACAATAAATCAAAAAATTTTTAACGCAGTTTCTATACAGGTGATTTTATTTCATTTTTCGAACTCGAAAAGCCGAAAAAGGTAAAAAATTATCACCAGAGATAATATTATCATGCCAGAGTAGAGGAAAAAACCTGCTTATATCATCGCTCTTCGAAATAAACCAGCAGCTACCTCTATCGAGGTAATACAACTTATTCGCTTCCGAGCATCCCCGGCAAACACGGCATATTCCCCACATCCTTATTTCGCTGTTACCAACGTAGCAGAATCAAAATCCAATTATAAATAACCCATATTGTTGTAATCGCGTCAATCCAGTCGGAAATCTTGCCGTTTCCGCGATGAAAGATGTATTCAAATTGGGAATTCGTGCTGGGCATGATGTGTGGAGATGGAAATTGATGAGCGAATCCATTTGTTCGTAAAAAGTTCCCTGGAGAATCAAACCGATGAACATAAAAGAGACATGGAGAACTCCAGGCTCGTGAAGGAATTTCCCGCTGCTGCGAATGTAGAAAAAGAGATCGCATACATTATATTGAACTCAAATATATCCAATTTGAATTGAGGCATCCATGTTTGAAATGATTGGTAGTAGAAATTTCCAAGTGATTGGCATATCGGGATAAGCGACACAACCCCTATCAGACATTCAGATGAGGATCCAATTCGAAGGCGGATTCTTGTTTTCTAAGGGTTTATTATGATGGGAAACCCGTAAACTGATTCGACGTGATTCCGAACAAAAGATCCCCGTTTTATCTTCATTCGACCGATTTTTCCATAAAAATCCTTAATCCAACAGTTATAATTACTTTCGAAAAAAACTATCGCGATGGTACGGTTAAGTTTTCTAAACTTTATACATTAATTAGCAAAGTTGGGAACTTCGAGATAACGAAGGGATTATTCACTATGGTTTCCCGATACAAATATGAAACTCATTTCAGGATAGGGAAGTGCTTGTTAATCCCCTTAGCGCAGTCAATATTCTTGATCCCCTCTTTGTTGTTTGGTTCATTAATATCACATGTCACGAAGAAATTCGCCTTGTGATTCGAGCAGTTGGGGATTATTTTGCCACTATCTGAATTCGACAGGGGTTCAATGTGAATACGTCGATAATTTGATGATTGCAAGTTATTTTTTTTTACTTAGTTCTCACTTATTAACAAGACTACGATTTTCACGACTTGAGAGTTTCAAAAAACCACTACACGTGTTTCGCCATAACCTTGGCTTTTCAGGTGGAATATACATAAAATTATTGTTGAACCTCCTAGGAATATATACAAAATTTCTGAAGGGGAGGGGTGAATAGACGAGGTACGTTACCTGAAACCCTATAGTCTTAATCCCTGTATTATCAGTTTCTCGTTAACATGTCATTACGGTTGAAGAAATTCAATAAAGGAGAATTATTCAAAACCATTTGGTCGTCAAGCAAATTTGGTGAACAAATTTGTTTATTGATTTTTCCATGCTTTCCAAAAAATTGAGTTTTATGTCTTTACTTTAAATATGCAAAATTTCGTAGTCATGCTTAAAGCAATGCTTTTCACTTTTCAGAGAATGACTGTTCTGCGAAATTTGAATTTGTTTTTCCAATGATGAAAGAACTCCTAAGTTCCTTAATTCTTCTCCCAAAGAATCTTCCAGTTCAGAAACTTGGACAATCTCCGCATGTTAGTTTATATACTCCCGATTCATCTGATTGATCCCTTTTATCTTCAATATTTTTGATGAATTTACCTTAGTAATCATCAGTTCTATACGCGATATCGCTTTGATTCCGTTTCAAGAACGATACAAAATTTCAGAGACTTTTCCGTAATACATATGTAATCATATGGTTATGGCGAAACACGTGTCGTGATTTTGTAGAACTCTTGAGTTGTGAAAATCGTGGTCTTGTTGATGAGTGAATAATGGATTTTCATCAAGTTTTGTCCACATCAATTCAATATTTTTTTTTAACCATTTCGAAAAAAAGGTGATGAAAAATCTAACAACTTTTTTCATCGTCATGGTATTTCTTTCCAGAGAATAAGTGACCTCCAATATTGTCACCAGTGAACAATTTTACTAAACACTAACTATCTTCATCTTTAAAGCTCAATCTTTTCTTGTGTTCTTGTCTTTTGCATACAAAACTAACCCTGGAGCGACTGTAATAATGAAACAAAATTTTTGAGCGCTCGTACTACTTACACGAGGGCTATATCATTTCGTCACGATGTCTGTATTTTTCGAATTTTGAGCCGAAAATGGTCTCAAACGACTAAGTTCGACTCACTGATGACGAATCCGTCGAAAAATTCGAGTCTGTCCGTCCGTATACCCGTTAACTCTCGAACGGAATGTCCTAGAAACTTGAAATTTTCATGGTAGGTTCGAATCTGAAATGCCGCGGTTGAGATCGTTATTGGGCAAAATTCGCCCAGGGGTTCCGTAAATATGGCCGCTCGAAATTTGGTTTTTCTGATTACTTCGAAACTACTGATTCGATCGAGGTGAAATTTTGCACCCAGATGGATAATTACGTACTCAAGCTACATGCAGAATTTTGTCCAGCTCGCATGACCAGAACTATACAAACCATAGAAAATTATAACTTTGTAATGGAAAGGCCTAGGAACTTGAAATTTTTAGAATAGGTGTGGATCGTGAATGTAGCGTTCACGTGTATCAATGAGCAAAATCAGACTAGGGATTCCGTTAATATGGCCGTTTGAAATTCGGTTTTCTTGATAATTTCAAAACTATGGATTCGATCTTGACGAAATTTTGTATTTAAATTGAGAATGATATATTCGAGCTACATTTTTTCCAGATCGTATGATCAGAACCATAGAAACCATAGAAAATCATAACTTTCGAACGAAAAGTCCTAGGGACTTGAAATTTTCAGGATAGGTTCGGATCGCGAATTTCGCGATCACTCTCATCAATAAGCCAAATTAGACTAGGGGTACCGTAAATACTGCCGTTCAAACTATATTTTTTCTGATAATTTCGAAAATACTTATTGGATTGAAATGAAATTTTGCACATATATAAAGAATAATGTATAATTTAGTCCAGATCGCATTACCAAGACCATAGATACCGTAGAAAATTCTAGCGAATTATCGAAAAAGAAAATGGTCATCAAAGCAATGACGTGAAGTCTGGATTTCCACGTTGGTTTGAAATTTTCTTTGACAGCTGTCAAAATCTTTCCAATTGGTTTCTAAAATTGAAGAATGCTAATCTACCTTCGAAGTGGGATGGTGAACGAGCGCTCAAAAGCTTCACGGCAGTGCTTTTCGTAATTTTTTGATTAAATGATCGATTCAGAAATTATTGAGGAAAAGCACTGCCGTGAAGCTTTTGAGCGCTCGTTCACCATCCCACTTCGAAGGTAGATTAGCAATCTCCAGTTTTAGGAACCAATTGAAGAAATTTTGGCTGATAGGCCATAAACAAGTTCCGGAATTTGAACGGTACTTTCGAGGTCATAATGCGGCGGTTCGCAAATCCGCCGAAGGGTTTGGTAGATAAAGCCCAATGTTTTTTTGTTCCTCAATAATTCGAAAAATACAGATTAGATCGTTGTAAAATAGTGACACGAAGGTTCATACATGAGGAACCTAACACCAGAAGATAAAAAAAAAATCAAAAACAGCATCTCAGAAAATATTCGCTATTCCAGCTAGAATTTTGTGTCTATACATATCGGGCATCGATAAAATGGGTGATATAAAAATTGAGATTCCAGCTGTTCAACGTGAGAAAATAATTTAGTTTTTCTGGTGTTGACAAATTTAATAAATCTGTGTTGAAGTTTATGAAAATAAAATTATACTACTTATTATCCACATTGACGGCCGGTTTGTTTCACAGAATCTGTGGTTCGTTTCATAATCTTTTCGATAGTCTTGCTACAGTGTCAAAATGACCATAGATTAGTAGTTGAAAATGGGTGATTCTCGAAGATTTCTCATCCTCACAAAAAAATTTTCAGGTTTCGAGAATTTTGATATTTGTCAATATCTGACATCTCGTATTTTCGATTAAAATATCGAGATAAATATATACTGAATGAGAGGTAGAATTTGGGTAAGTACGATTAAATACGTCACCTTCCGATTATTTCAAATAATTTTCGGTTTTTTGGATGATTTCGTAGTACCTTGATGAGTGACCGTAATTGCGATGATTTTGAGCAAATGCGAAATGCTCATAACTTCACGCCCGTGCTTTTAATTTTTTTCATTAGATTTTCAGAATCTGCACTACCAAAAACGTAAACTGTGAAAATTTCAAGGAGAGAAACCTTTCGTTTCATCAGGCGAATCCAAAGCTTTTATTATAGTAAATAATGAAAAAAGTAAAAGAAAAAAGATAAATTTTTTTTACTAAATGCAAGTGAATGACATTAATAACGCCAAAATTGATGACAAATGAAATACATTTTCTTTATGGAAGTGATGAATAGTGATGTTCACTATAAGTATTGATTGGTTTCCTTTGCGATTTCATTTTATTCATTATTTGAAATGGTGGAAGAACTCGTGAAGCAACACTTCTAACAGCCTCAAACATACTGGGTACATTCAGGATCGAAGGGAAAAATTTCTAGTAGTTGTCGTAAAAGCGAATTTCCTTCTTAAATATTGACATCTGGAAAAATGACAATAGTTCTTAAACTCAAAACCATAACTTATAAACATCTGGTATAGTGACAACTCATTCCTTGACAACCTGAACCCTATCAGCCCCCTGCCATCTACCAACTTATCGGGGGAGACTCCAAAAAACGAACCTATTATTTTTGTGCTTCCAACTTATCTCCCTCTAGCATCGTAAAACTGGAGGCTGCAGGATGATTTATTATCTGATAGCTGTTTTGGTTCGAAGCCATGATCGATCACCTACACGAAGTTTGATCTACAATATTTATTCGTTTTTTATTTTCCGGAGGGAGGCTGATGGAGGCACGAAAAACGATACGGAACTTTTCATCACCCAACGAAATTGGTTTTGGTGGGCACGATTATAAAGATCGCAAATAATTCATGTGTTGATTTGTATTAACCGAGGGGAATTTGTCAAGCTCGAGGAAAACTCGGTGGTGGAATGAAAGAGTTGATGGTAGATGATGATACAAAAATTCGGTTAATTAGAATAGAACGTTATATATACAATGGAGTTTATAAGAGAGTTAAAGGAAGTAACTACCCTAAAAGTTAACATTTACAGAATATTATTTCTCATTTTAATGTATCTTGTAAAAATAATTGGTTTGTATATGACCAAAAATATTCTCGAATTTCAATTTCAATACTCAAAATGATTCAAGAAACAGCTTTACTTATATCATTTCATATCTGACATACCTTGGACTTACTGAGCCTAGCAAAACTGAACTTGAATGAATACAAAAGTGTAATTTCTATGGAAGGAAATTATTCCCCTCAAACTCGCTGTTAGAACTTCCGAGGGTCAAAACTTCCCAATGTACTTACTGGAATGTCCTTGAAGGTCTCCGGGTCCAACTCTTCGAAGGGATTCCCGCTGAGTTTCAACACGTGCAGTTTACCAAGTTTCATAAACATCCTAGGCACTAGTTCCACTAATAAATTAAACCTTAACGACAATATCCGTAACTCCGTTAAATGCTTAAACACACCACTCTGCAGGTTCGATATCCGATTGTGGTCCAGATACAGCTCGACTAGATTTAGCAAGCCCCGAAAATTGTGGTCTAGCACTGAGGTGAGGTTGTTAAACGTGAAGTCTAGAACTTTGATGGTAGGCACGCCCCAGAAAGAGTGCATGCC
Organism: Aphidecta obliterata; assembly: GCA_963966015.1. Taxonomy (NCBI): domain Eukaryota; kingdom Metazoa; phylum Arthropoda; class Insecta; order Coleoptera; family Coccinellidae; genus Aphidecta; species Aphidecta obliterata. Next base: position 22,991,682 of record OZ014430.1, on the reverse strand, counting down.
GAGTTGTTTCAATCGGGATCTTCTGACTTTCAATTCTTCTAGGTGTTTAAGGTGTTGGAAGATTGGACTGATGGTGAGGATGTTGGGAGTTTCTTCGGGTGCGTCTATCTCGAGGATTTCGACGTTGAGATCCACCTCTTTCGTTGGTAGTTGGGTCATTCCTCCTTTAAGACATGATGTTTTGTGTTTGCCTTTCTGGTCTTTTTCGCAGGCGCAGTGGGACGGACACAAGGTGCTAGTTATTGTACAGATCCAAAGTAAAATCAGCCATGTGAATGCATGTTGCCAACTTATTAGCATCCTGAAACGAAAGAAATATGTTTATTGGTACCATGAAATGGATTATAATGAAATTTTTCACTCAATGGCAGCTGTCATTGAAATGAGCCACACCCAATGAGATTTGGCTCAGAACAGATCTTCTAAAAGTATAGGTGGTCCAAAACAGTTTTCATCAAGATGGTCTCATAAAATAGTGATAAGAATAGGGCTTTACGTATTGATAGTATGACCATTACCGCAAGTTGAACACTATACTTCATCTACGACTATAAAAATAAATACTAAGATACAAGTACAGAGAAAGAACTTTATTTACAAATCTTAATAGTTATCTATATAACAATTCATTATTTATGTTGATTGTGCTTTTTAGCATGGAGTAGAAAGTTCAAAGGTGCGATGCTTTATATTTAGTGCTAAGTTCACTAGAATGTGCCAAAAAAACCTTTTCTGTGAACGATATATTCTTACTGCTACACCAATCTTGAAAATTGTTGTGTACCTTTATATTTGTTTTGGGATTTTTCGGGCAATAAATTCTTTATGGTAACATTGGCTGATTGTCTTATTTCTGAAGGTGTACATAATAATTCATCTTCACTATGTGAATTTATCATTTTCCGCAAAACATTCACAATAATAATTAGGTATGAACTTAATTTGAGAAAACGTCGAAATCATTCAAATGACCTCCCCTCAATACCAATAATGGGCTGTTTCCTTTCGGCCAATTGGCTTGTTCAGAAGCACAGAGACAGGGAGTTATAGTAGTGAGTTGTTATAACTCACGTTGTTTGTTTACAGATACTATTAATTGCTCAAAAGTCGTCAAATAATGAATATATAATTCAATAGGATTAGATCGTAGTATATTATTCAATGAGCGGTAATGTAGGACATAACTCACGCAGAAATAGTTTGCAGCGCGAGCCAAAGGAGAGTGCTGTAATTTATCAAATGAGTTATGACCATTACCGCAAGATACTATACTTTATCTACGACTATAACAATAATTACTAAGATACAAGTACGAAGAAAGAATTTTATTTACAAATCTTAATAGTTATCTATATAACAATTCATTATTTATGTCGATTGTGCTTCTTAGCATGGAGTAGAAAGTCCATAAGGGCAATGCTTCATATTTAGTGCTAAGTTCACTAAAATATGCCTAAAGAACATTCTCTGTGAACGATGACTTAATATTCTTACTGCTACACCAATCTTGAAAATTTTTGTATACACCTTTATATTTGTAATGGGATTTTTCGGGCAATGAATTCTGTATGATAACATTGGCTTATTGTCTTATTTCTGAAGGTGTACATAATAATTCATCTCCACTACCTGAATTCATTTTTTTCAGCATAACATTCACAATAATAATAAGGTATCAACTTAATTTGAGAAAACGTCAAAATTATTCAAGTGACCTTCCCTCAATGCCAATAATGGACTGTTGCCTTTCGGCCAATCGGCTTGTTCAGAAGCACAGAGCCAGGAGGTTATAGTAGTGAGTTATTATAACTTGTTGGTTTACAGATACTATCAATTGCTCAAAAGTGGTTGAATAATGAATGTATAATTCAATAGGAGTGGATAAAGACATTTTTTTAATGGAAATATGAACTGAAATTCAGAGTGATGAAATAATCAAATGAGACTTTTGTCGAATAAACTTTGATGATTGATATTGTATGATCCATTGATTTCCTAAAGCTAATTCAGTTAATTTGGGAATTCTATCAAGTCCATCGAATAATTTGGTATTATTACGAATTCCAGGCTCGTATTTGAACCGTATAATTGAACCATAACAATACAAATAAATACACTATGAATTTGTTTGGTTTTCACTGTTTCGATACAGATCTCAGGGACTGTTTCCTGATCAATGATTCGTAATGAAATATTGGAAATCAATCAGGCGCGTATCGACGGAGGGGGGGTGATGTAGTGATGGTCAACTTTTGAATGCAAGTTGATGAATTCATACAAAGTGCCGAAAGGAAATCATTTGATGTAATGCCTAAATATTAATCAATAATTAATAATTAATTAATTAGAGTATTATTCAATACGGTTGAATGAAATTCATTATCAAAAAATTACGAAAAGCACTGCCGTGAAGGCAGCAGCTTTTGAGCGCTCGTACGTCCACCTTGTAGGTAGATTCGCATTTTCCAGTTCTGGAAACCAATTGAGGAAATTTTGACAGCTGTCAACCAAATTTTCAAACTGAGGCGATAATCCAGACTTCAAGTCAGTGCTTTGGGTGACCAATTTTTTTTTCGATAATTCGCTAAATTGATGAACGTGACCGTATAATTCGCGATCCAAACCCACCCTGAAAATTTCAAGTTCCTAGGCCTTTTCCTTCGGAAGTTATAATTTTCTTTGGTTTCTATGGTTCTGGTGATGCGATCTGGACAAAATGTTGCTTTGATATGTCATTCTCGTTTAAAATACAAAATTTTATCACGATCGAATCCGTAGTTTCGAAGTTATCGAGAAAACCAAATTTCAAACGACCGTATTTACGAAACCCCTAGTATAATTCTGCTCATTGATAAACGTGAACGCCACATTTCAGATCTACACCTATCCTGAAAATTTCAAGTCCCTAGGCCTTTCCGTTCGAAAGTTATGATTTCTTATGGTTTCTATGGTCCTGATCATGCGATCTGGAAAAAATGTAGCTCGAATTATCATTCTCAATTTACATACAAAATTTCGTAACGATCAAATCCATAGTTTTGAAATTATGAAGAAAACTGAATTTCAAACGGCCATATTTACGGAACCCCTAGACTAATTTTGCTCATTGATGAACGTGACCGCGACATTCGAGATTCACACCTATCCTGAAAATTTCAAGTCCCTAGGCCTTTCCAATTCTCCATCTGAGTGCAAAATTACACCTCGATCGAATTAGCAGTTTCGAATTAATCAGAAAAACAAAATTTCGAGCAGCCATATTTACGGAACCCCTCGGCAAATTTTGCTCAATAACGAACTTAACCGCGGCATTCGAGATTCGAACCTACCCTGAAAATTTCAAGTTTCTAGGACATTTCGTGCGAGAGTTATCGTGTATACGGAGGGACGGACGGACGGACAGACTCGAATTTTTCGACGGATTCGTCATCAGTGAGTCGAACATAGTCGATTGAGACCATTTGCGGCTCAAAATTCGAAAAATACAGACATCGTGGCGAAATGATATAGCCCTCGTGTAAGTAGAACGAGCGCTCAAAAAGACATTTCAAGGGAATTCTTCAGTTATTAGGAAGCAAAATATTGACTGATATCCTTAACCTCAAAATAAAAAAAGGCATATATTATATGAAAATAGTATACAGTAAGATTAGTGAAATTTATGTGACCGAAATTTCGGAACAATAGCTTTTATTGCTTGAATGGTTACCTTTCTGTTTCGAAACTTTTTGGTTTTCGAGAGAAAATTGGAAAAACGTTTTTTTGGCGCCTTTATTAGAGAGCTGTATGTAAAATAATTCAAGCTATTCAACATTATTCAAGTCCGAATAATTGACAATGACAATGAATAATCTACTATTATGGTAGATTCGATGTTTTCTGGGGTTACATGGATAGATTTGTTGGCCTGCTTATCACATATCTAGTAACAATTGTTTTTCTTTCGAATATTTCAATCAGATGAACAACCAATATATTATTTATCCTCAATAATTTTGACTCGAGTAAAGTTGAATAGCTTAAGCCTGTACTTCCACATCAGACAGTATCTCAGGAGGTTCCTGGGTGTCACATAATTGTTGTTTGGGGGGACAGGAAATCTTTTCATGAACATGCAGAGAGGTAGGGACAGTGGCTGTTGGAGCGGACAGGTGGTGTTGGTGGAGAAATTCTCTCTGATCCACACTCCGGTTCGTTTCGAAGCATTGCGCTCCTGACAACGACTTTAAACATTGCTTTAACTGTACTGATTAGACTTAATGAACCGAAACCGGTCTACAATTTCGAATGATAGATTTGATGATCTCTGGGCTACATGGATCGATTTGTTGGCCGGCTTCTCAGAAATCTAGTAACAATTTTTCTTCCGAAATTTTTTTTTCAATTATTTCGATTGGATAAATCGCCAGTATATCATAGAACAATGTAATTATAAAATAAGTAAAACCAAATACCAAGGATAAGAAAAAGCCTCTCTTTCTCAAAAGGCTTTTTCTTACCCTTGGTATTTGGTTTCATGATAAACTCACGCAATAGGTACTTTATCTAATTTATGAAATCAGTAGTTTTGCCATACTTTCCTGAAATACCAAAGCAGTATGGGCCACCAAGTCCTGCTTTGATCCTTATTTTCCTATCATTGATATTCGATGACGAGATAACTAACTGCGCGAGGAGTTTACCATTCAGGAACAAGACTATGCAGTTTTTGAGCGCTCGTACTACTTACACGAGGGCTACATCATTCCGTCACGATGTCTGTATTTTTCGAATTTTGAGCCATAAATGGTCTCAATCGACTATGTTCGACTCACTGATGACGAATCCGTCGGAAAATTCGAGTCTGTCCGTCCGGCCGTCCGTCCGTAAGCACGATAACTCTCGAACGGAACAACCTAGAGACTTGAAATTTCCAGTATGGGTTCAGTTCCCTAATGTCTCAGTTAAGTTCGTTAATGGGCCAAATTCCACCAGGGGTTCCGAAAATATGGCCCTTCAAAGACTTGTTCCCCTGATTACTTGAAAAGTACAAATTTGATTGAGATGAAAATTGCACTCAAATGGAGAATGAGGTGTTCAAGCTACATGTGAAATTTTGTCCAGATCGCATGACCAAAACCATAGAAACCATAGAAAATTGTAACTTTTGAACCGAAACGCCTAGGGACTTGAAATTTTCAGGATAGGTGTGGATCTCGAATGTCGTGATCACGTTCATCTATGAGCAAAATTATACTAGGGGTTCCGTAAATATGCTCGTTTTCTTGATAATTTCAAAACTACAGATTCGATCGTGACGAAATTTTGTGTACTGATGGAGAATCGAGTGGAGAATGATATATTCAAGCTACATTTCTCCAGATCACATGACTAGAACCATAGAAACCACAGAAAATCATAACTTTCGAACGGAAAGGCCTAGGGACTTGAAATTTTGTGGTGTGGATCTGAAATGTTGCGATCACGTTCATCAATGAGCAGAATTATACTAGGGGTTCCGTAAATACGGTCGTTTGAAATTTTGGTTTCTCGATAATTTCGAAACTACGGATTCGATCGAGATGAAATTTTGTATTTTAATCGAGAATGATATATCAAAACAATATTTTGTCCAGATCGCATGACCAGAACCATAAAAACCATAGAAAATTGTAACTTTTGAACCGAGAGGCCTTGGAACTTGAAATTCTCAGGGTGGGTTTAGATCGCGAATATCGCGGTCACGTTCATCAATGAGCGAAATTAGACTAGGGGTTCCGTAAATATGGCCGTTCAAAATATTTTTTTGCTGATAGTTCCGAAAATACTGGGCGGATTGGGGTGAAATTTTGCACCTAGCTGAGTATTGATGTATGCAAACTACGTGCGAAATTTTGTTCAGATCGCATCACCGAGACCATAGATACCGTAGAATATTCTAGCGAATCATCGAAAAAAAATTGGTCAGCTGAAGCACTGACATGAAGTCTTGAGTTTTGCCTAAGTTTGAGAATTTTTTTGACAGCTGTCGAAAATTCCTTCAATTGATTTCTGAAACTGGAAAATGCGAATCTACCTACAAGCCTCCTGCCTTCACGGCAGTGCTTTCCGTAATTTTTTCGTTGCGATTTCGAAATAAAATGAATCTGACGGAAACCCTCTCTACTCGAATCTGCTCTGAAATCCCTAATATCAGACCGAAATGTCGAAATAAAAAAATTGCATAAACGACGGAAATAGCTCAAATAACATCAAAAGAACAACTCCGGATTTTCAACGGACTTATCACGTGAGTTCCATACTTCGCGGCTAGACCAGACCGTTCGTCGAAAATCCCATTCCAGCAGGACACAGTAGGACCGACCGCTCATTTCCGCGCCGGGCCCCAGCTGCCGACCTGCGGTCTCGAAAAAAAATTCGCATTCAAAACCCCGTTAGCTAACGCGACTTGTTTCGGTTTCATGGACCCGCGCCCCCATTCTCGCCCGTTGATTCGACCAGAGAAAGCCCTTTGGAGTTTTATGAGTCACAAAATATGAACCGAAAAAGGAGAACGTTCCGGCGTGATTTATGCTACGAATTTTCCGCGTTTCGCCCCTGGCGTGCGGCGCGGTCAACAAATCTGGAAAAATGTATTTCGTTTTTTCCTTACTCGGTGTAATTCGGGGGTGGCGGGGGCTGTACCTGGGCCGGCGATGATTTAAGGGGGCGCGTGGATGAAAAATTCCCCCAGTTTCGGTTATGAGACTGCCTCGTGATGCGAGTGGTTAACGATGATGTGCTGTTACGTTTTGATGGAGGAATTAATGAAAAATTCCATTTCCGATTTTATCTTCGCATGTTTCGCTTGCTATGAGGGGCGAATGTGTTCGTTTAAATCAATCGTCAAGTGCGATAACGTAACGAATAGCGCTATATTTATTGTTTATACGTACGTCGAAGTTCATCATTGTCTTCTGTCGATGATTTTTGAAGAATTTTAGAAAGTAATAGCAACTGTTGGAACTGTCGGAATAAATCTCAAATAGGAAATTGAACAACAAGTTAAAAAATTACGAAAAGCACTGCCGTGAAGGCAGGAGCTTTTGAGCGCTCGTACATGCACCTTGTAGGTAGATTCGCATTCTCCAGTTTTAGAAACCAATTGGAAAGATTTTGACAGCTGTCAAATAAAATTTCAAACCAACGCGATAATCCAGACTTCACGTCTGGTGACCATTTTCTTTTTCGATAATTCGCTAGAATTGTTTACGGTATCTATGGTCTTGGTAATGCGATCTGGACAAAATTATACATTATTCTTCATATATGTGCGAAATTTCATTTCAATCCAATAAGTATTTTCGAAATTATCAGACAAAATATAGTTTGAACGGCAATATTTACGGAACCCCTAGTCTAATTTCGCTCATTGATGAAAATGATTGCGAAATTCGCGATCCGAACCAACCCTGAAAATTTCAAGTCCCTAGGTCTCTTCGTTCGAAAGTTAAATATATTTAGTATAATTTTCTATGGTTTCTATGGTTCTGATCATACGATTTGAAAAAAATGTAGCTCGAATATATCATTCTCAATTTGAATACAAAATTTCGTCAGGATCGAATCCATAGTTTCGAAATTATCAAGAAAACCGAATTTCAAACGGCCATATTCACGGGACCCCTAGTCTAATTTGGATCATTGATGAACGTGAGCGCGAAATTCGCGATCCGAACCTATCCTGAAAATTTCGAGTCTCTAGGCCTTTCCGTTCGAAAGTTACAATTTTCTATGGTTTCTATGGTTCTGGTCATGCTATCTGGACAAAATGTTGCTTTAATATATCATTCTCAATTAAAATACAAACTTTTATCTCGATCTAGGCCTTTCCATTACAAAGTTATAATTTTCTATGGTTCTGGTCATGCGAGCTGGACAAAATTCTGCGTGTAGCTTGAGTAGGTAATTATCCATCCGATTGCAAAATTCCACCTCGATCGAATCAGTAGTTTCAAAGTAATCAGAAAAACAAAATTTCTAGCGGCCATAATTACGGAATCCCTGGGCGAATTTTGCCCAATAACGAACTCAACCGCGGCATTTGAGATTCGAACCTACCCTGAAAATTTCAAGTTTCTAGGACATTCCGTTCGAGAGTTATCGTGTATACGGCCGGAAGGACAGATTCGAATTTTTCGACGGATTCGTCATCAGTGAGTCGAACTTAGTCGTTTGAGACCATTTTCGGCTCAAAATTCGAATAATACAGACATCGTGACGAAATGATATAGCCCTCGTGTAAGTAGTACGAGCGCACAAATAACAAAGTTTTACTGAACGAATTCAGCTTTTACTCACTGCGATCAGTGAAACTGCTTTTCTTATTCTTAGAATTTTGTGATAATAATCAGCAAATAATAAAATCACTTGAAGCATAACCAAATAAAATATTTCGAAAATTTCATGGTAGGTACCTATGTAGGATTGAACGAAAAAGCATCACGCCAAGAAGAACATCTCACCACGGAAAATATCGATTCGTCCTCCAGATTGAAATTAAATTCCTGCAAAATAAAACCAACCGCAGATTCCCCCAAAAATACCAATACCACCCTCTTTCCGATGAATCGTACCGATCAAAAAATATCGCCGATCGGAATTTCCTCAGTCATTTTGCAGCTTCATTACTTCCCTTCAGTCCGGCACAACAAGGGCAGGTCGCCAGAGAGGGCGGGACGGGGAAAATTATTACCGACCCAGGAAATAATTTCCAATCAACCTTGTTTCATTCGGAAACCGGTTAAATCACAATTTCATTTGATATGTCGCCGGGACGAAACGTGTAGGATGAAAATTGGCGTGAAATTGTACGGTCGACACTTGAACAAATCTGACCGTTATCTCGGGATCCTGGACGATTCTTGTTTGGTCAGTTCAAATGAAAATACATATATCAAAAAGGGGTTCCACAGGGCAATGTTCTCGGACCGTCAATATACATTATTTACTCGTTAGATTCGCTTTTGACGGTGAATAGGTTCACCAGGACATTTGCGGATTCTTTCCTGTCATGGAGATCTTCAAACTGCGTCAGCTTGCATTCGAAATGATCTTGAATCCTTGGGAAAAGGTTGGAAAGAAGGGAAATTAAAGTGAATTAATCAAAATTATCACTGGTGGTGAAGTAATGAATCCCCAAGTTTCAATTAACAATGTACCACAAACCCAAAGTGTGAAATATTTAGGGCTGAATCTCGATGACAAATCAACATTATAGAAGAGAAAAAACAAGTAGAAGACAAGATAGGAGAACTGCGGTGGTTAGTGGAAGGAATAAAATGTAATTCTGTATACAAAAACATGTTTGGTGCAGTCGAAAGAACATTCTTCGAGTATTTTGCAATTCATTGGGGGAAAAGTCAGCCTTCAAAAAGCTATTCGCCACAAACAGGAAGACAAAAGTCCTACAGAAAAAAAATTGAAATTATGTAGTTTCCCAACGAAAAACGAAAAAATACTTCGATGGTTTGTTAATTCCATAAATCAATCGAGGACATCAAGAATGATTAATTTTTGGTGATAGATCCTCATTTTTTTCAGGAATATGTCTCTTCAATGATTTTTCTTTAGCAAGTGTAGAAACTCTCTTCTCGATATATAGGCTGTCCCAGAAAGTACGTCGGAAGCCTAGAGGTAGAGCACCCCATGAGCTATCCAAATATCAATGGTTCAAAAATCAGTTTTAGAAGGCGATTAAATTTCCAACAGTCTTCGAGATTCAACCATTTTTTCAATGTCGCAATGGTATCAGATCTGACTTGTAGTGTTTTTGCGTCATCAAGGCACACAAGTCAACTTCTGATTCTGAAAATAATCAATCAATACTGACTTTTTTCTGACTTTTGTCACAATATACAGGATTTTTTCCAAATCAGACGTGAACCTTGGAGGACATGGAAGTATCACTCATTCGTTTGAGCGATATTTATTGATAACCGAGAATCAATAGTTTCCAAGATATTTCAGTTCATGTGTTATTTTTAAAAATTCTCACCTTACTTCATTATTCGTCAATTTTTCCTACTTTGACCGAATTTGATTATAATTTTAGATTGTTTTCATCAGAAAAAGATATAATATGTATGAAAAAAGCAAAACTATCCTGTATTAGATGTAGAGAAAGAAAAAGTATGATTTGAATGTTGGTATATGAAAAAAATAAAAATCAACTTCTAGTATATATTTGCCTGCATCTTTCGAATTCCATGATTTATGTATGAAAAAATTATTTCAAAAACTTGCCAAGTTCCTTCTTTATTTCCCAAATAAGTTTTTGTGACAATGCAGGTACTAGTTTCGTTTCAGCAGATTTTGTTTTGAAAGAGGACATAAGCCAAAAAGTCGAAAAGAAAAGAACGAATTGAAAATTTTTTTTATTGATATTAAACTCGGAATCCATTATTTTATTCATTCATTCATAAATTATGTTCGAAATGTCCTCCCCCATTCCCCATACAAGAACGTGCCTTTTTCTAATTTCTTCAATCCTGAAATTTACTCTCAATCTTCTCGCTGCTCCGCCTATTCTCTGCACGAGTTATGCACGTGTATGTATTTCCCTTTTATATGCTATTTCTAATAAACTGTCCCAAATATGAAAATCTAACTGTGTTAGATCCGGACTTCTTGCTGGCCACGAAATAACGCATCCCCTACCTATCCCCCCATTAGGAAACAATTCCTTCAAGAACATACGAACGTTTAGACTGTGTGTGCGGGACACCCATCCTGTTGGAAAATGATTTCACGCCGGTCAATCATGGGAACCTCGTCCAAAAAACTGTCCATATTTGTTCTTAGGAATTCTTCATAACTTTCTCCGTTTGAGTTATCAGGTAGATAGTAAGGACCTAACAAAGATTAGCTATTGCTCTCATCCAAACATTCGCTAAATCTCAATTTTTTATGCCGGACATTCGAAAGGTTGTTTATCAAAAAATCTGCTGAAACAAAACTGGTGACTGCATTCTAACGAAAACTTCTTTAGATAATAAAGAAGGAATTTGGCAAGTTTTTGGAATAATTTTTTCATAAAATGCATTGTGGAATTCGAGAGTTGCTGGAAAATTTATATCAGAAATCGATTTTTATTTTCTTCATATACCAACTTTCGAATCATACTAATTCTTTCTCAACATCTTTACAGCATATTCTTACTTTTTTCATACATATCATACCCTTTTCTGATGAAAATAATCCAAACTTATAATCAAATAACATGACTGTTTATTTTCGGTTATCAATAAATATGGCTCAAACGACAGCAAATGAGTCATACTAACACCTCCTCCAAGGTTCACGTCAAATTTGGAAACACCCTTGTATATTCATCTCGATAATTTCTTTTTCTCTGCTTGCATTTTTGCCTATTATGTTCCATACATTCATAGTATCGGAGGATTTGAAGTTTCTACCAGCCTATGTTATACTCATCTTCGAACTTTAAGGGAAAAAATGTGCACTCGATCTCCCAGATAACAAACATATAGGTACTCACTAAATTGACTCAACAATGAATTTTGAAAAACCTAACAATATCCTCAAGAAATTGCCCTGAACACTGTAGAAACCGAAAAGAGTTATCCCTATTTTCATCTCATGTTCCTCAACAATTGAAATAAATCGGGAGATTCCTTTTGTTAACTGTCCAGTAATCGAATAAGAGTCTCATTTTTCATCCATTTTCATTGTGACGTTGCCATTCAATCCAAGCTACCATTCTTCCAATAGTCGTTACTCTAATGAGATTCTTACAGGAATAAATAAAACGGGATTTCATTGAAACTATCCCGAAGGAAACGAAACGAAGAAAACTATCCCGCTTTATCAACAACCATCAACGAGCGCCGGTTTATATCGATCCAGTAACACAAGATTATGGAAAACTTTGGGATAATTGGCTGAATGATTTCAAGAATGAAAAATTTGTTTTCCTTCAGGAATTGTTATTATTGGGGGAATCTTCGAAACTGTGGAGATGAACTTTCCCCCGATTACGTTGAAAAAGAACGAATATCGAATGTGACTTTCGAAAACTACTTTTGTTTATGTTCGGAAGTGCTTTTATGTCATCAATTTCAATACCAACTGGAAATATTCCGGCAAACTGAGTTGAGAGAATTTCACTTACATAAGTATTTCGGTATTCAGAAGATTCGAACCTTAAGACAAGGGCGGATTTAAGTCGAAATATCTGGGTGGTGATCTGCCATGATTCCAGTGGGGTGGATATAAAGAAACAGTCTTTCTCCATTATGTATTATTACCTTCATCTCTTTAGAGGTATTGTTTTGCCCTTGCCTCATGATTACAAGCCAAGATTCGTACCACTCCGCAATTATCCTATTAAATAATAGAATTACGAACTATAAAATATCCTCTCAAAAATTTTCCCTATTGCAATCAAAAACAATAAACATTGTTGAAATTTGACCCACATTCCATTCTTGAATCGATCTGAAAATCCACACCAATGACATTGTCATTAGGTCATTGCACTTGTTTAGAAACGAACCATTTTCAGGAAAATTTCATTTATTTGTTGAATGAAGATACCTAAGATAGCAATTAGTTCAATCAATGATAACTGAATTCTTTGCAATATGCAGAGAACAAAGAACGTTTAATGTATAATTCAAAACTCAAACTCTATCCATGTTGTATAGCCTGGAGTTAATGAGAATGGAACATAAAAGCATTATCGCGGAAAACGCTTTCCGGTCACGAAAAACTTATTTCCGGTTTGAATATCCGAGTTCCGATCTACCACAATAATTTGATAGTTATTATGTTCCACCCTACAGGTTGAAGTCGTTTTTGTGTCGACTGGGTTATTAAGGAACAACCTGTTCTGAAGAAAGGAAATATGATTATTTGAACATTGAATTCATAAATCAGTCCTCTCAGCTGGTTCCTTTGGGTAATATCTAAATTTCAAATGTGCGCTGTTCAGAAAAACTAACTCATATGCTAATAATTCAGAATAACTTTAGCTTGCTTAATTTAAAGCTTCCAGCGTTGACGAAATGTACCAAAATATTCGGGACATTCGAAATGAGCGAAGTGTTATGGAAGATTTAATGAAATTTCAATTCAACAATGTACCTACATTCTAAGCACAAAATGCCCACAAAAACTCCTTTAATGAGAAACCGTAAATTCAGCTAGAATTCGCTTCGTCTCTCTGCACTAACGCCTGTGCAGCCGACGAAGTTTGGAAAATGGAAGTGAAGATATCTGGGGCTGCAGAAACTTTTCACATAGTTGCAATGGAAAATATGCAACTTCGGCCAGGACTCAATAAATAGTTGGAGTTCCAACTCGCAAGTTCGAAATAAAATGGGGATCGATAAAGCCAACGGAATGGAAAAAGTTATGAATGATCTTTGTTGGTTTTCATACTTGAACTCGAAATAAATTCAATAACAAGAAATTATTGGGGAGTCTTCGGCCAATTCAGGCATATAAGAGTTTAATATTATGAAATTTGCTGTGAATTCTGGCCTCGATGATTACAAATGATCGGAAAAATGCAAGAAAGCATTGAATTTTTTTCGTTACATTGATAGCGATAAGAAACAGCATGCATTTAAACACTAAAAACCCAAGAGTCAGGAGAAATCAACTAATACCACGACAAAATCGCGAGCTGTAATATTAGAAGAATAGTCGATTGAAAATTCAAAACTTGAAAATTGAATGAAGAAAACGGTTGAATTCGTCAGTTTTCACCTGGAGTCAACTCAAATAATTTTGTTGACCTTTTCGTTATTGAGAAGAAACAACATCAACATTTTTTCTGCAGGGAGGGCAATGATAGTTATGAAGGATTTTACGCGCTCGGTTCAATTACACTGAAATAAATTACGAAAAGCACTGCCGTGAAGTCAGGAGCTTTTGAGCGCTCGTACATCCACTTTGTAGGTAGATTCGCATTTCCCAGTTTTAGCAATCAATTGAAGGAATTTTCGAAAGCAGTCAAAAAAATTCTGAAACTTAAGCGAAACTCCAGACTTCATGTCAGTGCTTCAGCTGACCAAATTTTTCGATAATTCGCTAGAATTTTCTACGGTATCTATGGTCTTGGTGATGCGATCTGGACAAAATTTCGCACGTAGTTTGAATACATTATTCCTAAGCTAGGTGCAAAATTTTATTCAAATCCAAGCAGTGGTTTCGAAACTATCAGAAGAAAAATATTTTGAACGGCCATATTTACGGAACCCCTTGCTCATTGATGAACGTGACCGCGACATTCGCGATCCGAATCTACCCTGAAAATTTCGAGTTCCTAGGCCTTCCCGTTCAAAAGTTACAATTTTCCATGGTTTCTATGGTTCTGGTTATGCGATCTGGACAAAATATTGCTTTAATATATCATTCTCGATTAAAATACAAAATTTCATCTCGATCGAATCCGTAGTTTCGAAAAATTATCGAGAAAACAAAATATCAAACGACCATATTTACGGAATCCCTAGTATAATTTTGCTCATAGATGAACGTGATCACGACATTCGAGATCCACACCTATTCTGAAAATTTCAAGTTCCTAGGCGTTTCCGTTCAAAACAATTTTCTATGGTTTCTATGGTTCTGGTCATGCGATCTGGACAAAATTTCACATGTAGCTTGAACACCTCATTCTCCATTCGAGTGAAAAATTTCATCTCGATCAAATCTGTAGTTTTCAAGTAATCAGGGGAACAAAACTTTGAACAGCCATATTTACGGAACCCCTCGTGGAATTCTGCCCATTAACGAACTTAGCCGAGGCATTTGGGATCTGAACATACACTGAAAATTTCAAATCTCTAGGTTGTTCCGTTCGAGAGTTATCGTGTACACGGACGGCCGGACAGACTCGAATTTTTCGACGGATTCGTCATCAGTGAGTTGAACTCTATCGTTTGAGACCATTTTCGGCTCAAAATTCGAAAAATACAGACATCGTGACGAAATGATATAGCCCTCGTGTAAGTAGTACGAGCGCTCAAAAACGAATCCCGGGAATTTCTGATTGAATGAATTCCTTTTGTTTAAACGCAGCTTTGTTCACGCAACGGTCACTTTTTGTTGTGATCACAATCTGTCCTTGCAATCTAATATGTCGATTCCGGTTCAAGTGATTTGAGTCTTATGAACAGGAACAACGGTAAGTATAACAGTGATTAGGTGTTTTTTTTATTTTAAAAGGAAATTTCCATAAATGTTACAGAAATATCTAGTGAAATATTATTATTTTGTAAGTATAACCCAACAATATTTGTACGACTTACAGTATGCACACATTAGATTCAACAGGAATGTTTGGTATTTCTTACAGAAATTCAGATTATTCTACCGGAATAAATCTTGTTTAACTAACAGTATTTTAATCCATGTTTTACCATACCTATGGTTGAAGTTGTTAGGAAAAAAATATCAGTTTACGAAAAAGGAACGAACATGATGAAACTGCGATTCGATAATCATCTCGATGATATCGAACCCACTGTTGCCGATTTGGTATTTTCGATGCTAATTCTGGCAAATTTTCGTCTCAGTCAGCATGTTGAATTCGAGTTTAGCATATTGCATGTTTTCAGCATTTGTTGGCCTGCTAACTAGAATTGAATATTTTTGATCTACGATTTATACTAACGCTTGAATAACTTTTCCTAGAAATTACCAAAAACAATAAAAGAGGGTTGCTATATGATTAAGAAACATAGTGTAGGAAGGAACAGGGAAGTTGGGGTTTAACAGGAAAACAGAGGTTAAAGTCAGGTTAGATCAGATCATAGGAAGGGAGAAAGATTAGATCTGTAGTAATCTGCACCGGCGGTCGAACATTTACCGTTCCGCTAAACAGAGGGCTCTACCGAATAGAAAAAACTCAAAAGATACTACCCGAAGGATTGAAAAGCGACAGAAAAGTTGTGAGAATTTGTAGACAGTAATTCTGTAATTGAATTGACTAAAATGAGTCTGGAATCAGAGAAAAAATCCTGTATATTCATTATGGTATATCTCATTACTAGTTTTCAACAAATGTCTCTCTAATTCGTTAGAATAATGTGAAGATGGAGCTTGAAGCTTGGAATACAACTATATGGTTTGTTTATTAAACAGGAAATTGCTGTAAATCATCACGCATATTCCGGTTTTCGTCACAGTATTATTTTCCTGTTGAAATGACAAACAGCAGTTTGGTTGCATCAACTTGAGTAAAAATTGTTATTTCCGGAGGAATTAAACGACCGAAATTGTTACGTAAAATGAACAAATATTCCTGCTGTCGCTTATATAGGGGGAATTTCCTGTAGAAGTAACCGAATTCCTGTTGTATAACCTGGAAAATTTTTTTAGTGATAATCGCCACCTGAAACTGAACTATGGTCATTTGCCATGAGGTGACACTGTAGCGCGACAATAAAACCAAATACATACCATGGAGAGAGTAAATAAAAGTGTGTACTATTTCTGTAAACAGCCGACTAGTTTGTTGGGAAACCGAAAATTTAATTTTAAGACATTGGATTAACAAACCAGCGAAGATGTTGAGTTTCACCATTATTCACTTTTCTTGGGAAATGAAAGTTGAAGAAGAGCCTTCAATTATCTTCTTTTGGTATAATCTTCATTACCTTTATTATTGAACTGCTGTGTGGATCCACTTTGAACTGAAACACGACGCTGATGATCCGTGATTGGAAACGTCCACGTTCCTGGAATGGAGTAAATAAATTTCTGTTCAACATCACTGGCATCGCTGCTTGCTAACAGATAAAACTATCTCAATCGGTTCTTCATGATCATTAATTATTATTTTATAATAAGTTTGATCCTATACCTGTTTTTCGCCGCCTCTGTTAATAGGCACAAAACCATTCGAACACTAAGAGAAGCGTGTCGAGAAAGTTCATTAGAAGTTTAACCTACTGGTTGAGTAGACGTCATGTGCAGAAGGCTTTTTCTGCTTTGTGTGCTTTATAAGGTGTTCTCCACAAAGCGACCCTGCCTGGGATTCTATAGGTATCAACAATTTGAAACACCCTAGTAAAAAGAGTGAGAAAACAGCACAATGAGAACGTCACTACGAACATATTATCGGAAAAGTAACAGTGCCTCAAGTTTTCCGACTTGTTTGGAATTTGGAATAGCTTTATAGGATTATGACGAAAAACAAGACATCCGGGAATTTACTGTGGATTGGTCAATTTCTTCTACATCTTTTACCTACTTTTTTCTATCTTCCATTTTTTATGTTTAACTGAAATAGTGATGAAATTTCCATCCAACCCCAAATAAAAAAATTCAAGAACCGCCACTGGAATCATACATAAACCTCTCCATAAGAGGTATATTGTCGAGAACGGTCCTGAGAATTCTAGTTATGGCATATTTTCAAGCTTTCAGGATTCACCATTTTCTTTTTATCTCCCAGCCTCACACCTTGATCCAGATCGAGAGCATCCCCCATCTCTGTCGTGTACATACAGGCCTTTATTAAATTCCTCCAGAATCAATACATCGAGGTCGCCTAACAATGCAACTATAATTGGATCCCCAAAATTAATAATTGCTAAGGTTCCGAGGCCTTCGTGGCCGTTTATTGAGACCGAAATTTGGTTGCGACTGGATGGGCGGAAAATTCGATTATGCGTGATCGTTTGCCACATGTTGGCGATGTTGACACACCGCACATTTCCTTGGACTGCGTTCCGCCAAGGGTCCCTCGGGGGCTTCGTTACCGCTCCCATTGACATCCTCGTTTGAGCGACAATCGAAGCCTATGGGCGTGTTACCTGCATAATTTCATATTTATACGTGACTCCGGAGTACGCTGTGAATTCCGAGTAGAATTCCAGTGATATGCTATTCTCAATCCATAGGCTTATTATCCTGAGGATACCAAACATTCCTCCATTGGGATTCCGTTCGTTGTGCAGCTAAAATTTGGATTGTTTGGACAAGGATGAATAAACCTGAAGCAATGATTGTGACAAAGATGAATAAATCTGACACTTCCGGTATGGCAACGCTGTAAGAATCTCTTCGTTCACAATATTTATCAACGCTGATCGATTCATTTTCTTGAATTTTGAGATAATAAATTAAAATTAGACGAACCATGTTGTCCACGAATTTTATTAAAAATGAACGAAAACTGCTCGAAACACAAAATGAATCTACGAACACAGAAATTTACGTCCAAAATTTGAAAGTTGCATAAATGACTATTATCTACTCCTATTGAATTATATAATCATTATTCAACTACTTTTGAGCAATTGATAGCATCTGTAAACAAACAACGTGAGTTATAGTCCATATTAGAATTATTGACATCGAAGCAGGCCATGAACGTCCAGTCGAGGCTTTATTTCTGGTTACAAAAAGTGACTAAATTTCATCATAGAAATAAAACATAAATATAACCTAGAAAAGTGTTGAGTATACGAATTATCGAATAATTAAGCCGGAATATTTCGATTGCAGTTTCTAAATGGGAGTTCAGGTTTGAAAGCGCAAAAATATCGTGGAATGCTTCGATATGAAATTATCTCATATAAAAGTCAACCATGGAAAATTGAAGATCATTCAAATAAATATTTATTTTCACTCAGGACCATGCAATATTTATTGGTATTGGAAATCTTGCGAAATTCTAACCATATAACTATAAGAGTACCATTTTATGTCAGGATTCAAGAAGGATAATTAATGGAATTCTAGCAGGTAGCTAGTAGTGCAACAGAGAAAAGTTTTTAGACACTTCGCAAGCATAAGGCCAAAAGAATGGATTGAAAACGTTATAATGTATTAAGAAATAAGAGAGAAACAAAAATTTAGAATCTATGTAGTACATGAAGAATTTTGACATGAAATTTGTACCGAACTATCAATATATGAACCAATTTGTGAATTATTTATTGCTCGGTGTTGAATACTTTAAGAAAGTCAGTTTTTATTTTCATTCATTAAAACTGTCCATGAATTATTGAAAATATTATAATTGATCAGCAATTTTACAATTATTCAGTATACTCTTGAATTGGGAACAATATAGCATGTGTATTAGCAGAGGGAATGTGAACAGGTTACCATACAGTATAAGTATAATAAATAAACTTAAAATATCTATGAATGATACAAGAGCAAAGATAAAAATATTGAAAACTTTGTTTCCACGTCGTGTAGTGATTTGGATGTGATTATTGAATAAGCTGACATAATCGTATTGATGGGCATCCTTTTGCAGGGAAGGTTTCGATATTTCAATAACCCATTTATGGAATAATTCACCATTCATAGTAATCCTTATCATTAATAACATTGTCAAGAATCGGATCACATCCAGGTAAAAATCCATCAATTGTTCCAGCATTTAAAATAGTGCACCTTCTGCCTTTACCCTTGAACATACTCGGCATATCTTTTGGATTATTTTCTAGTTTCCACCGCCCAATTTGAATACCGTTTTTGAATATCCAAATTTCATCTAGATAAATGAATTTTACGTTTTGTTCCATATATTCTCGGTATTTATCACAATATCGTACTATTTTTATTATATTTTTCTGTTTATCAGTAAGAATTTTCCTTCGATCAACTTTTTTGTATTTGTATCCAATTTTTTTTATGATATAATATGATGTTGACTTCGATAATTTGAAATCTAGGTGCTCTTTGGCCAGTTCGAAAAGGATATCTAAACTGATATATTCATTGTTTTTAATTCTAGCAAAAACAAAGTCCTTCAATGTCTCTTTGAAGGAATAAGCGTATCGCACAGGTTTTCTTCCACTGCTAATTCCAGGCTATAATAACATGCTAATATTCTACGGACAGGGCTTGGTGAAATCTGAGAATTTAAGAGACATTGATCAATCAGAATACACTTTGAGTCGGTGAATAACAGTTCACCTGAAACACTAGCGGAAATATATGCCAAATCTTTGAAAAACTCTAAGTAACACCGACAAACTGCCTGGTGATATAGTTGATACCTAATTATTATTGTGAATGTTTTGCTGAAAAAGATTAATTCAGATAGTGAAGATGAATTATTATGTCCTCTTCAGAAATGAGACAATCAGCCAAACAAAATTCATTGCCCTAAAAATCCCAAAACAAATATAAAGGTGTATACAACAATTTTCAAGATTAGTGTAGCAGTAAGAATATTGAGTCATCGTTAACAGAGAATGTCCTTTTGGCATATTTTCGTGAACTTAGCACTAAATATAAATCATCGCCCCTATGGACTATCTACTCCATGCTAAAGAGCACACTCAACATAAATAATGCATTGTTATAGGTAGCTATTAAGATTTGTGAATAAAGTTTTTTCTCGGTACTTGTATCTTAGTATTTATTGTTATAGTCATAGATAAAGTATAGTAGGTATTCAACTTGCGGTGATGGTCATAACGCACTTGATGAATAACAGCACTCGCCTTCGGCTCGCGCGGCAAACTTCATCTACGTGAGTTATGACCTACATTACCGCTCGTTAAATAATATACTAATTATCCATTCTCAAAGTCTAACTCGATGACACACGCTCTTCTCACATCAATAACAACCCCTCCTACAAATTCTCATGAAGATTATTCTTATTTGAATTTCCTCTTCTTTTCCACACCCCAATTCCGAATTTACCGGTTCAGTACATGCCTTCGAGCTACATGTACGACATCGTAGACTGGAAATTCTTTTTCCACGTAAACGTCCTACACAGAGTCCTTAAGTATCCCAGAAGTTTTATCTCGAATAAGTTCCGTTCCTTATTCCTTCGTCCTGTATCTAACTTCGTGAACACGGGGGGAATGTAATTAAGTTGAAAGTGGGATTTATCTGTGCGCGATTTTAAAGGTTGATTTCTTGTCTGTTGTGTCGAGGGAGTAATGTTAAGAATCTTTTTGATGTAGTTTTCTTCAAGGAAATACACCTGAAAGATTTATTCAGAAGTATCAAATGAGAGATGATCCGGTGAATGCTTTAGCTGGATTTATACAGTGAGCCACATGCACATTCCGTCACCACCCCCTAAGACACTTACTCGAAGAAAATATCATCAAAATCATGATATCCACCTGTTAAACGCCGTAGGTATTTGAATTTATTCGAAGAAATCTCCTCGATCTTTGGCGGCAGATGTGCCATGTTCAAATGAGACCTTTTGGAAGAGTTTCACAAAATAATGTTTCCTCCCCAATCCTAGTTTGAATTATTCTTCTCCGTGCTAATTCAAATTCAGTAAGAAGGTTTAGGAGGCGGGGAAACAAATAGAGTAAATACAAAACGGCTTATTGATCCCCATATAAGGGTAGTTTATCAAGATTTCCATGGCACGAACAGATCGCTCTCGTTATCAGCACTAAATCCTTGAGCGTGTGCGGATAAGCTCCTGGGTTATTTAGCTACGACCTCTCAATGGTCCTCTGTGATATAGCGACTCCGAAAAAGTCCGTTCGCCTTCTTTTTTCGGTTGAGATGGTTATGGCAAACGACGCGACGGTCCGATTCGAATTTATTGCAAGAGTTTATGTTATTCTATAGGATATTGGTTGTAGCTTGCTCTTTTTGGTACATTCGACTAGGGTAATCCAGAAGTGCTTTTTCGAAGAATTGAAATGAAGTCGATATATAGGGTGTTTTTTAGGTGCATAAGATCTTCCGAAAGGGAAATCTTGCATTTATGTTCTGATTTGAGCTTTATAGGAAATAATGGTATGTTCTGAATCGTTCGAACAGGTTCATGGTCATGATAATAGCTTGCTTTTCATATGGAATTCAGTTGAGAGTTATAATTTTGATTGCCGGTGTAAAAAACGGACGCGTATCGAGAAACTTCAAAAACAAAACAAAAAAATCTTTGATGAACTTTTTGTGGAATACAAACCCCGATCCAATCGAGCGGTTGATTGGATAGGGCCTTGGACTCGAGCCTTGAGCAAAGTAAGGACTTCGAGTTTACCGTATTTGCCCTGAAAACTCCAACTGGCGAAAACAAATAAAGCAGAGATAAACTTTCAAAAAGTATATATTGAAAAAAGGTAAATTATTTTTCACGAACTATACACTAATGCATCAAAAACACACATTCTACCTTCACCAGTTCGAAAGGGCTTGGGTTCGAATCCCACCGCTGTCACCATTTGTGATACACAGACGCGTATCTAGATACTTCAAAAACATAACAAAATCTGAAAATCTTTGATGAACTTTTCGTAGGATACTAACCCCAATCCGAACGAGCGGTTAATTGGATAGGGTCTCGAGCAAAGTAGGGACTTCGAGTTTACTGTATTTTTCCCGAAAACTCCAACTGGTGAATAGAAATGAAAGAATTAAATGATTCTTCACAAACTATACACTGATGAATCAAAATACACATTATACCTTCACCAGAACGAATAAATCTCGACAAATTCATCAAATGCGCGTTAGGCACTTTATTTATGGGTCCTTCAAAACTCTTGAGTTTGGGTTATCAATATTTCAAGGCTGGCCGAGTAGACTAAACAAATTCTTCACATTTCTAGGCGTTCTCACGACTTCTTCTCACGATTTTTTCTCGTATCGACTAGCCCAAAAGAAATAATTTCTATTCCCGACTATTTGATTTAATTCTGTATGTTCTGCATATACCGAAATGTTATTGAGTCTTTCAATTTATTACTCCAGGAAGCAGAGGAAACAATAGAAAATCTCATCAATAATTGTGTCATATTTGAATTTCGGGATGACTGTAGGGCTATACAAGCAGTTTCTGTTTCATTTTTGGACTACGTGGTTGATTGTGAATATATTCAACATATCAGAAATAATTTTTATTGTGTTCATTTTTTCTGCTCCTGCTTTTTGAGCGCTCGTACTACTTACAGGGCTAAATCATTTCGTCACGATGTCTGTATTTTTCGAATTTTGAGCCATAAATGGTCTCAATCGACTATGTTCGACTCACTGATGACGAATCCATTGGAAAATCTGAGGCTGTCCGTCCGTCCGGCCGTCCGTAAGCACGATAACTCTCGAACGGAACAACCTAGAGACTTGAAATTTGCAGTGTGGGTTCAGTTCCCGAATCCCTCGGTTGATTTCGTTCATGGGCCAAATTCCACCAGGAGTTCCGTAAATATGGCCGTTCAAAGTTTTGTTTCCCTGATTACTTGAAAACTACAGACTTGATCGAAATGAAATTTTGCACTCAAATGGAGAATGAGGTGTTCGAAGTACATGTGAAATTTTGTCCAGATACTGTTAGTAGTACGAGCGCTCAAAAAGAAGGCCATTCAAAATATGTCAGTCTATAAACAAATTCACCTGCGTGGTGTGAAATTTTTGTAGTGCAGATTATTAGTCAATTAAACTGCTATTGGCAAAATGGGACTCTGTACTCTTCCAAGACGTCCCAGATGATTAGTATTCTCTCGGAATTGAAGCCGAAGAATTTAAAATAAGATAAAAAGGTACTATCATTTGGTATTCCCCATTTCCAAACTGTCTGGACATTCGTTACTTTCTAACTCAAAAATTGTATTCCATTAGGGCACCCTACAGAGACTGTCATGTCAGCTTTTTGTTTATTCTTCATCAATCCAACAGTAACATCAACTTCATACTCATACATCAAGGTTGATAAATACTAATAGTTTTACTGAGTAGAAGGTGCCTTATCGAATGCGTTCGAAGGATCCCATTATCATAAACGAGTACGTTCACAATATTGAAGTGCAAGAGCTAGAAAACATGCTACATTAACCGCGAATCGTCAACCGGATTTCCATTAAAAATGTAAAACATAAACCTATTTTCCATTCGAACCTCTAAAATCCTGGAACCACAAACTGCATTCCAGTCTGATTGCGGCACAAAATGAATTAATTCCGAGCAAAATCCCTCACTCACTGTCGTCTGTTCTCTGTACATAAAGCGTTTTTTATTGAAACACACACTTTATTATTGCTAACATAAGGGGCGAATAGAATGCAAATGGAAATGCAAACTGGATGTCGAGGACGCGTCGAAAAATGGTAATTGCGTAAAAATTCCATAAATTTGCGAGAATTTTCAGAAGGGCGAGGCGCTTGAAATTGAGTTGATGAAATCCTGCAGCAAAACTTTTATGATTTTTTCTAATTTATGAGGGAATTAGGTGGTTTGAAGCACCACAATGGTTGGCTAATTTGACGTAACATCAACTTTACCTCTATACAGTGAATTTCTTGAAATTATATCAACTTAATTTCCAATAAAAAATAAACAATTGAGGTTGAAGGACTCCAAAAATTTATCATTGAATATAATAAATCATATCGGATATCCGGTACAAAAGTGTAAACCGAGTCATCCTTTCAAATAAAACATGGAGAGAGCAGGGATGATTTTGTGGTGAAGTTTAAGCCAAGGGCTGATTCAATGCAGCAGAGTTTATTGCAGTTTATATTCAATTACCGTACTTACTATTTCCGCTAGGAACATGTTGAAAATGTTCCACCTCTATTTTGAGGATTTAATGAAAATTATTAGTTTCTGCTTCGTTAGTTTGTTGGGAATTTCCGTAGCGAAGCCTCAGTGGAAATGTTCCGTATGAAATGTAATCCAGAGATACAGAATATACATACACCACATTCTTTTATTATCACGTTTCCATTCACGTCTGCAGCTAGAGGGTGAATACATATAATTTTTGTTCAAAAATTAATTTTTTTTTGCGGTTAGATTCTTAGGATATTGAGAAAATAACTCAAGAAATTATTGGCCTCAACTATGAAATTTAATCTTGTAATTTCTTCCATAATCGATATATTAAATAAAAACTATTTTTTCACACTTTAAATGCACCTCTCGATTTTTCCATAAAAGCTTTTGAAATTTTTCGCATCATTTAAGAAACCTCCTTTATATTGAAGCGGCTATTCGTTTCTAACCGAGACGAATACATGCTCAAGTTGTAAATTTTGAGATCGATCTACTTCCGCTATAACCCTTGTAACTTAGAAATAAGATATCATTTTCTCCTAAGTTCGATCAGTGAATTATGGGTACGATAATAAAAATGAGAAATGACTCCATATATTCCCATGAATAACAAATATCCATAATATTCCAATTTTCCTAGCTACTTTGAAAGCACATATTTTTCACAGTCACATTAACTTTTCACCGGAATGACCCGGTACTTGGGAAAATGATATATTTGAAGAATCCAATGAAAACACGGTAACTTCTAAGACGGCATTCAAATAACATGCTGTCCGTCCAAGAAAAACTTTATATCCTGAGGAAAATTGCACGAGGTACATGAGTTCCTTATTCAAGTCTGGTATATTATTTCAAATAATAAGTGACCCTTTGTAATCCATGAAAAAAATATTTAGTTATAGTTCCATCATTTGAATCAGTACGAAAGAACACTACTATTAACTCACTACTATAACTTCCTGGCTCTGTGCTTTTGAACAAGCCGATTGGCCGAAAGGGAGCAGTCCATTATTGGTATTGAGGGGAGTATTATCACTTGAAAAACTTTGACGTTTTCTCAAATTAAGTTGATACCTAACTATTATTATGAATGTTTTGCTGTAAAAGATGAATTCAGATAGTGAAGATGAATTATCATGTACACCTTCAAAAAAGACAATCAGCCAATGTTACCATACAGAATTTTTTGCCCGAAAAATCCCAAAACAAATATAAAGGTGTCTACAAAAATTTTCAAGATTGGTGTAGCAGTAAGAATATTGAGTCATCGTTTACAGAGAATGTTTTCTTGGCATATTTTAGTGAACTAAGCACTCAATATAAAGCATCGCACCATGGACTTTCTACTCCATGCTAAGAAGCACAATCAACATAAATAATCCATTGTTATAGGTAACTATTAAGAGTTGTGAATAAAGTTCTTTCTCTGTACTTGTATCTTAGTATTTATTGTTATAGTCGTAAATAAGGTATAGAATTCAACTTGCAGTAATGGTCATAACTCACCTGGTGAATTACAAACTTCATCTGAGTGAGTTTTGATCTACATTACCGCTCGTTAAATAATATACTATTATTTTGCATCGATTCAGTTGACCACCTCGAACAATTGGATTATTGAGGTTGGATGAATTAAGGGAATTTCGAGTTTAATTATTTGATTCAATTATGATTATGTACATTTTTTTTTCTTGGGAAAGTCGAATTTGTATTGCATTTTGCCATTATTTTTCAAATATAATAAGTTCTTTGCATTTTGGGTTTTCCTTTTCCTGGAATATCTTTCAATGTAAAAAGCAAGGCAATTTTTCGAAAGAAATATGACTCTTTCAACCTCATTTGCTTGTTCAACATTACAATTCCGCCATTTCCTCACACGTTTCCTGAATGAACTTTCTTTATAACACTATTAATGATAACATTAGGCATTACTCAACTCTAAGCTTCTGGGACGCAAATGAAATGGTCGTTCTGCAAGTCAATTAACATGCAAATTACCGGCGGCAGTCTAACTTCTAACAGGCTATAAATTAGTTTTGAAAAGTTGAACTTCCTGGTATATTTGGCATGCAGTTATGAAGCTTGGGAGAGATGGAATTTTTGTGCTTGAGAATGGAAATGCACCATCAAGTTCAACACCCACCATACGTAATAATACCTTTAGTTATTTCATCATCTAAAGAATGTCATCATCTGAAGACGGTACGAGTAATCAAACCGAACGAAGAAATTCCATAGGATGAAATTGTCCTAATAACTTTCCATCATGAGTATTCTAATTTAGGATGATGGTGATTACAAATATTATAGTTCTTTCATTGGGTGATGGGCATGAAAACGATGAACGTTTTGTGTAAGATCCGCAAAGTTTCGGAATTTCCATTGAGCTTCCTCGTCGGACACTGAACAACAAGTTGTTGATCGTCTGTAACGAACAGAAATGTTAGTTGTGGGAATTAGCGATACCACTGAAGACATTCGGAGCACTTTGCGGAGCAGTAGCGTGCAGAATATTAATAGAATCGAGCTGTAATGCAACCGCAGAAGCATTAGTTTAATTAGTGGGGCATTAAGCCCCGCTCACATTGATTGCTCATTTTAGCTACATGCCAATTTGGGCGTTGCAGCTAGAAGATGCAAATTCACGTATTAGGGTTATACTTACTTCCTATAAGAAAATTATAGGTAATAAAATTTTGATTTATAGCCAAACCATAAATGAATTACTGAATTACAGCAAAGGTGTTCTGAAAAGCTTATGATTATCCAATTCTATCAGAATGCAAAAACGCTGAGTGGCGAGATTTCCGAAATTTTAACCACTTTTTTCAGAAAATGCAAAGACGACTTGCAGAGATTTCCTCAAATTTCAGTTTCCTGTTTGTTATTTTATTGTTTGTCTGTTCCGGGGTAACTTCATTCACACATTTTTCATAAAAATGGTCGTTCTGTGAGTAATTAATTTCGCAAATTACGCGATTTTTATGGTCGACAAAATCGCCCAACTGAGGAACAAATTGGTAATTTGAAAAAACTGGTACATTACAAGATCGAGAAAGACGCCAGTATGCTCGAGCCGGTCGTTCAGACGAAAATATTGGTGCTGTGAGTGAGCACGAAAATTTCCCGACGTTCACAACAATTGGGACTTTCTGAGTCAATTGTATGGCGTATTATGCGAAAAGATTTAGCGTTGAAGTTCAAACGAGACAACAATTGCTGCCACAAGATCATTCCATGCGCCGGGACTTTGCCAATTGGATAATGGAACAAAACGACGATTTTTCAAAAAAATATCATCTTTCCGGATGAAGCACATCTCGAGATCGGTGTGTAAGTTAATAAACACAACTGGCGTATTTGGGGAAAGAAAAACCCTGGCTTGATCCAAAAGAGGGTGCATTGTGGTCTGGTGTGTGATTGGTCCGTACTTTTTTGAAATTGATTCTGGAAGAGTTATAACCTTTAACGGCGCCAGATATCGCGACATGATCACACCTTTTCTATCACCAAAACTGAAGAATATTGATACTGAGTACAAGATGGGGCTACGTGTCATACAGCCAGAAAAACTTCTCTTTGCCTATTAAATTTTACCGATTGTTTAATTGAAGTGGATTATTATTTCGCCGATAACAATTGGAACATGCGCAGGCATCTTTGTTCGTCTAAACTGATTCCAGTCCCGGCTTCTGGGTCTCCTTTTTTTTTTGAAATTTTTTTCTTTAATTTTCTGCGTTAAGTGTTATTGATAAAGATGTGAATTTAGGTTAGTTTAGGAATTGATTAATTTTTTTTTGAAAAAAAGAAAACATTCTTCAATGATTCTTTATGGTTTTCATTGATGGCAAACTATTTTTCATGCAGATTTCCACGTTCTTTTTCTAATTTTTATTCGATCCTTCTTTTTATTTCGAGAGTAACGTCATTGATATTTATATTTTCATCATTTCCTCGAGTAAAAGTGCTTCGGCATCACTATTTTTCCAACACTTTTTTAGATGTGTCCACCCTCTCCCGTTTGAAAAATCTGCATAAATATTAGTTTGGCATCATTGAAAACCATCAAGAATCATTCTAGAATGCTTATTTTCAATGAAGAATAATCAAAAATTGAAAAACACGAGTGAGCGTGTAAGTAAAAATTTACCCTTTTTCTGGAGCTATGTGGATAATCCTCGAAACGTTGCATTGAAAGCAGAAATTCGAGTTATTCGCGAGTTACAGCCCCAACAATGCCACAATATGTTTGAGAATTTTGATAAAAGAATCAGGTACTGTACAGACGCAAGAGGTTGTCACATGGAAGATATTCTTTTTAGAGCATAAATGGCAAATATTGTATTTCAAAAATTATCAGAAACTTTCAATAGAAATTCTCTGTCTGTCAATAATTCACTTTTGAAAACTCAGTTTGAAAAACCCTCTCCGAATTTCCAATACCTCTGAATTTTTGAGCGCTCGTACTACATACACGAGGGCTATATCATTTCGTCACGATGTCTGTATTTTTCGAATTTTGAGCCTAAAATGGTCTCAATCGACTATGTTCGACTCACTGATGACGAATCCGTCGAAAAATTCGAGTCTGTCCGTCCATCCGTCCGGCCGTCCGTAAGCACGATAACTCTCGAACGGATCAACCTAGAGACTTGAAATCTTCAGTGTAGGTTCAGATCCCAAATGCCTCGGTTGAGTTCGTCAATGGGCAAAATTCCACCAGGGGTTCCGTAAATATGGCCGTTCAAAATTTTGTTCTCCTAATTACTTTGAAACTACAGATTCGATCGAGATAGAACTTTGCACTCAAATGGAGAATGAGGTGTTCAAGCTACATGTGGAATTTTGTCCAGATCGCATCACCAGAACCATAGAAACCATAGAAAATTGTAACTTTCGAACGGAAACGCCTAGGGACTTGAAATTTTCAGGATAGGTGAGGTTCTGGAATGTCGTGATGCCGTTTATCTATGAGCAAAATTATTCTAGGGGTTCCGTAAATATGGTCGTTTGAAATTTAGTTTTCTTAATAATTTCAAAACTACAGATTCGATCGTCACGAAATTTTGTATACTAATGGAGAATGATAT
Source organism: Aphidecta obliterata (assembly GCA_963966015.1). Classification (NCBI taxonomy): domain Eukaryota; kingdom Metazoa; phylum Arthropoda; class Insecta; order Coleoptera; family Coccinellidae; genus Aphidecta; species Aphidecta obliterata. The sequence continues at coordinate 22,962,094 of OZ014430.1, read as the reverse complement.
ATTCAAGCTACATTTCTCCAGATCACATGACCAGAACCATAGAAACCATAGAAAATCATAATTTTTGAACGGAAAGGCCTAGGGACTTGAAATTTTCAGGATAGGTGTGGATCTGAAATGTCGCGTTCACGTTTATCAATGAGCAGAATTATACTAGGCGTTCCGTAAATACGGTCGTTTGAAATTTTGTTTTCTCGATAATTTCGAAACTTCGGATTCGATCGAGATGAAATTCTGTATTTTAATCGAGAATGATATATTGAAGCAATATTTTGTCCAGATCGCATGACCAGAACCATAGAAACCATGGAAAATTGTAACTTTTGAACGGAAAGGCCTAGGAACTTGAAATTTTCAGGGTGGGTTAAGATCGCGAATATCGCGGTCCCGTTCATCAATGAGCAAAATTAGACTAGGGGTTCCGTAAATATGGCCGTTCAAAATATTTTTTTCCTGATAGTTTCGAAACTAATGATCGGATTGAAATGAAATTTTGCACCTAGCTGAGGAATAATGTATTCAAACTACGTGCAAAATTTTGTCCAGATCGCATCACCAAGACCATGGAAACCTTAGAAAATTCTAGCGAATTATCGAAAAAAAATTGATCAGCTGAAGCACTGACATGAAGTCTGGAGTTTTGCCTAAGTTTCAGAATTTTTTTGACAGCTGTCTAAAATTCCTTCAATTCATTTCTAAAACTGGAAAATGCGAATCTACCTACAAGGTGCATGTACGAGCGCTCAAAAGCTCCTGCCTTCACGGCAGTGCTTTTCGTAATTTTTTTATGAAAATTCTCGGAGTGGAGTTTGTATAACAGATGAAAAATTTCAGAATTCTTATCGCGCCATTCCATTGTTTCACCTCATTAAATTCAGCTAGAATGTACTGAAAAAGATCATCCTTCATGAATTTTTACTAAAATGGAAATGAAATATGCGATTTTCGGAGTTGCAGAAATTGCGACTTTGCCCCCCATGTGTGAAAAATAAATAAGGAACTTTTAGTACCTTTCCATTTAATTAGAAGACGAGATGGGCGTGATAGAGCATCAAGAGGAAAATTTATTGAGAACTTTCTGAACCTGGATCGATATAAAATTGAATTGAAAATAGTTGTGAAAAAGTTTCCCTACCCCATTATATTCAAGCAAAAATCCCATTACCTACCACTATCGCTGGGCTAATGAATGATCCCGGCCGAAAATTCTTCCACTAACCAGTTTCTCCACGTCATTCATCAATTTCAATCCCAATGATTATATGCCTAACAGTCTCGGAAGTGCAAAATTACGTCCGCGAAAAAACTTCTTCGTTGTAAAATTGACTATCAAACTTTCAAGCTCCAATAACCGATACCCCCGGGGTTTGTTGTTGGGATTATCCATCAATTCTGATGTCGTCTGTACTCTCAAGTCGGACAATTTGGTGAGCTTTCCAGAAGTTTTTCGTGTAGGTGCATAGGATGGATATTTATCTTCGGGGATATCGAATTTTGGGGTCGAGAGATTTCGTTAACAACGCAATATATGTTGAGGATGAATAATGCTTGGGTATGTTTGAAAAATGGAGTTTCCCCTTCGGAAGAGCAGTTTATCAATCTGATATATTGATCGTAGTATATTATTTCAACTAATAACAATTCGGTATTTCCCTAGAAGACTTGTCTATTGAATTGGCTCGAACAAAATTCTACTCAAAGTATCAGAAAAAATAAATTGTTTAATCAATGCAATTCACTCCGAAGACCGTTACTCATTTTCTAATTTTGTTAATTTGTGTCTACTGGTGAATAGAAAATTCATCATGTGGAATGATAATTGGAAATTTTTAGCTCAACAATGGATTCGCAACTGACATTTCAGCTTTCATCGATGATGAAGTTTATTCTAGTTTATTGTTATACAATTTGAACCATGCCGAATATCTGATGAAAATTTATAGTCGAGTTGAAATAATAATTATCTACCCGTTGCCGGAAAATATGGTTAATGAGTAAAAATAGCAGATGGGATGTTATGAATGTTGGCTAATTATTCGTGCAATATAACTCGGTTCAGTTATTTACTATTGTGGAATTTGCCGTCTGTTTGATGTCATTCGCCTGTGAAGCATTTATTATTATGAAAATTCCGGAGTTTAGCTCTTAACTGCGGCGATGTTCTGTACCTCGGTGCCATTAGAAAAATCATCTAGCACAAAATATTTTTCATATAACGTTCCAGTCATCACTAAAGGACATCAGAAATTTTCATGCTTGTTTGAAATTCAGACTACTACTAATTTTCAAAGAACGATATTACATGGCATTAATTAGGATAATATCTCCCATCACCATTGCGTTATGTATTGAAGATTTCTCATTTTGCTAACTCTCCTGACGAGATTTGATATTTATCGAAACCGGTCTTCAAATGATAAATTTGGTGGTCTCTGGGGTACATGAATTGTTTTGTTAGCTTGTTATTGGTTTATGTAGTATAATTTTTCTAATTTCATTACTGAATTTGCATTAATAAGGTTCCATTTCATGCCCATCAATTTTTTTTCCTCAAAAATCTTCCAGTCAGCACCCGGAACTCCCAAACATATACACAATTCATTTCAATTATTCGTTCGAAATGATATTCGTAATTCTACAACTCATGAACTATTAGGAACAGAGATTTGTGGTAAAGTTTTTTCAGTTGAGTGAGATCCTATCAATACAGATTTCACTCATTTTTAACAATGAATTTTCCTCTGGGGATTCAACCTCATTTACGTATTTCCATGAAAATTTTGATTTTTGTTTCTGGAGGAATATCTGGATTGCACATGGATTTTCGGATAATCACTTTCATTTTCAATCTTTTAGAATGTTACGAGGAAAATATTTATGGTTCACCTGAAAGTTTTAAAGTTTGTGATATGGAAACGATAAATCCTTGTGTAAAATTTGCAGATTTTCTGAATAGATTAAATGCTCAGTAGATCCATGAGAATAAGAAAAAATCGCGAAAGATGCAGATTCGAAATAAAGATCATAAAAATGACGAGAAGCACTGCCGTGAATTCAGGAGCTTTTGAGCGCTTGTTCATCAACCTTGTAGGTTGATTCGCATTCTCCAGTTTTAGAAACCAATTGGAAAGATTTTGACAACTGTCAAAGAATATTTCAAACTGAGGCAAAAATCCAGACTTCACTTCAGTGCTTTAGGTGACCAATTTTTTTTTCGATAATTCGATAGAATTTTCTATGGTATCTATGGTCTTGGTGATGCGATCTGTACAAAATTTCCCACGTAGTTTAAATATATTATTCTTCATCTATTTGCGAAATTTCATTTCAATCCAATGGGTAGTTTCGAAATTATCAGGAAAAAAATAGTTTGAATGGCCATATTTACAGAACCCCTAGTTTAATTTTGCTCATCGATGAACATGATCGCGAAATTCGCGATCCGAACCTAGGCCTTTCCGTCCGAAAGTTACAATTTCTTATGGTTTCTATGGTTCTGATCATGCGATCTGGAAGAAATGTAGCTCGAATATATCATTCCCAATTTAAATACAAAATTTAGTCACGATAGAATCCATAGTTCTGAAATCATCAAGAAAACTGAATTTCGAACGGCCATATTTACGGAACCCCTAGTCTAATTTTGCTCATTGATGAAGGTGACTGCAACATTCAAGATCCACACCTGTCCTGAAAATTTCAAGTCCCTAGGCCTTTCCATTACAGAGTTATAATTTTCAATGGTTTCTATAGTTCTGGTCATGCGAGCTGAAGAAAACTTTGCATGTAGCTTGAACACGTCATTCTTCATCTGAGTGAAAAATTTCACTCCGATCGAATCAGTACTTTCGAAGTGATTAGGGGAACAAAATTTCGAGCGGCCATATTTACGGAACCCTTTGGCGGATTTCACCCAATAACGAACTCAACCGCGGCATTTGAGATGCGAACCTACCCTGAAAATTTCAAGTTTCTAGGACATTCCGTTCGAGAGTTATCGTGTACACGGACGGACGGACAGACTCGAATTTTTCGACGGATTCGTCATCAGTGAGTCGAGCTCTATCGATTGAGACCATTTTCGGCTCAAAATTCGAAAAATACAGACATCGTGACGAAATGATATAGCCCTCGTGTAAGTTGTACGAGCGCTCAAAAAGAGTTAACTACTCAAGAGAATTCTATATCTTTGAATTAGCCATTCTGAAAATATAGGGAAAAATTATTTTTCAATGGAATTTCATCGCCCTTTATAATTGCATAAATGAACTAACCATTCAGAAAATATGGGGAAAAATTATTTTTCAATGAAATCTCATCACCCTGTATAATTGCGAAAAATGTACCAACTATTCTGAAAAATTCTTTTCGAATGGAATTGCATCACCCTGTATAATTGCAAAAAATGGTCAGTAAAATGAATATGTACTTTATACATAGTTACTCTTCAGGCCACCCAAATTCTACCGAAGTTCATTTTACCATTCTACTGTAGCAACTTATTTATCACAATTAACCAATATCCCAATCGAAACATATTATCCGATGGAACATTGCCAATACGGAAATAACTGACATAAAACCCCAAGAGAACAGATAAGCCAGATTTGCACCCAGGAATGCAGAAATTTCCCTCTTCCTCCACGTTCAGCGATGTATTCGGATCGCGGGATAACGAACAAAGGATGAAAAATCCGTATAAATAAAATACGTCACATTAATTTTTTCAGTATCGTTAAATCTCATCCTCGAATAATTTCTGCTTTTTCTGGGGCAAATTGTGCGAAAATTCCATTTACAGATGAACATTATTCGGTTCCAGTGTAACAAATTGTTTCCCCAACAAGGGGGAAAAGTTTGGCTTAGAACATCTCAATTTTTCTGGGTCTACAACTTCGGATTGTTCTCTTGGGTACGATTGATTGGGCTCGTCATAAAAATAAATTTATGTTATGTAAAATTAATCTTGAGTGGATTACAAAAATATTATCTTGTTAGGTACCACGAAAGAAGTAGTTATTGTCATTCCTGAAAAAATCCTTACCCTTATCCGAAGATATACAGTTTTTATTTTCCAAAATTCAACTCGCCCTTAGTCAAACGTTCGAAAGGTTTGGCAAGGATACATAGTGGTAGGGAAAATGCGAGGATAAGAGGAATACGTGAAGGCACATCCCATTAGGAGCATAAATATAGAATCAAGCGGAATTTGATCAAGGAATTGAAGATTTCATTACCCCAATTGGAGTATTTTCATATTTTAACTTATCTGTTTTCGCGGTAACGACGTCATTTCCGTTCTTTCATGTTGGAATGTTTTAGTTGTGGCCGAGTCATGGAATCAAATATAAGGACCTTGTAACCTTTTCAAATATTCCACTCCATTTCATGACGACCTTCCATTTAACTCTCTCATAAAACACGGAAAAAAACGTTTTAATACTACCTTCTTCCGAGAAATAATGAAAAACATGTCCGTCAACTGCAACCGGGTCGGAAATAAATAAGAAAATCCGGTGAACTACTCAGGACCCGAGATGGACACATTCAATAAAAACAGCCTGTGCTAATGTATATCGAGGCTGCACCCTCGTCCAAATATATCACAAGAACTAAATTGAAAAAGGAAGAGTGCTGCAGTGGGAAAACAAGATAGGAAACTGGAATTTCTTGATTAGCTGGCTGGAGGTATGTGGGGAAAAGAGCAATGCTGTCGACATCAGAGAATGCGAAACGGCAGGAATATGTTCTTCACGTCCTGAAATGATTATTGTAACTAGTTGAAGTGTTGAATCTGGAAAACGGGACGAATCAAAAGTGGTCATATTTTTTACCTTTTATTCGTATGCCTTTCTCGAATCTTGTAGTTTTATTGTACCATTTACACGCCCATGATTCTTATCCCATCACCTCTATAGAAGACACCGAAGAGTTCCCTCCGAGTGACTTTGACTATGAAGACTCTGTTTCACGTCAGTCAATTTTTATCCCAGTTCGAAATAAAATCACCTTTTTCCTTTTTCAAAGATCAAAACCAGAACGAAAGATATGAGTCCCAAAACAACAATGAGCATCGAAACTGCATGAACAATATTTCAAACTGATTGACATTGAAGCGCGACACGAGACAATCATAATCTGAACTAACTGACAAGACCATTTCGGACTGATGGAATTCAGAAATGAGGCCTGTTCTACATAAAGCCCACACGACGTCCCTTCTGTGTACTCACTCTGGACATAAATCTCGGTTAGCGAAATTATCGCTTTGGGACACTTCACCTTCGGCAACTATTCATGCAAACACCATCTGTAGGACTAAACTGTCCGAAGCTGGCAATGAGCCCTAATATGGCTGTCCGAAAACGTGACTCTCGGATCTGTTCGTTTCAACATTACAGGAAGGATGCAAGCTTATGGGTCACATTCGAGTGGATATGCTTGTTAAGACTCGGATTTCATTCCATCTTGTGGGCGAACAGTGTGATCTCTTGTATAAACGCAGCGGTTATCGAATAATTCACGTAGGGAATTAAGGTTATGATGATGCCTGATCTCACTCAACGCATCTGGTTATATTTTATAAGAAATATTTTTATTTCAGAAAATAAGGGTCTAGCAATCGGAAATTATAATGAAACATGAATTATATCGACGATTTTTATTGCAAATGTTCAAATCCGAAGTTTCAACTACAACCTATAAAAATTTAGAAAAGCACTGCCGTGAAGGCAGGAGCTTTTGAGCGCTCGTACATGCACCTTGTAGGTAGATTCGCATTTTCCAGTTTTAGAAACCAATTGAAGGAATTTTTGACAGCTGTCAAAAAAATTCTGAAACTTAGGCGAAACTCCAGACTTCAAGTCGCTGCTTCAGCTGATCAATTTTGTTTCGATAATTCGCTAGAATTTTCTACGGTATCTATGGTCTTGGTGATGCGGTCTGGACAAAATTTTGCACGTACTTTGAATACATTATTCCTCAGCTAGATGCATAATTTCATTCCAATCCGATCAGTAGTTCCGAAACTATCTGGAAAAAAATATTTTGAACGGCCATATTTACGGAACCCCTAGTCTCATTTTGCTTATTGATGAACGTGACCGCGATATTCGCGATCCAAACCCACCCTGGAAATTTCAAGTTCCTAGGCCTTTCCGTTCAAAAGTTACAATTTTCTATGGTTTCTATGGTTCTGGTCATGCGATCTGGACAAAATATCGCTTCAATATATCATTCTCGATTAAAATACAAAATTTCATCTCGATCGAATCCGAAGTTTCGAATTTATCGAGAAAACAAAATTTAAAACGACCGTATTCACGGAACCCCTTGTATAATGTTGCTCATAGATGAACGTGATCACGACATTCGAGATCCACACCTATCCTGAAAATTTCAAGTCCCTAGGCATTTCCGTTCGAAAGTTACAATTGTCTATGGTTTCTATGGTTCTGGTCATGCGATCTGGACAAAATTTCGCATGTAGCTAAATCACCTCATTTTCCATCTGAGTGCAAAATTTCATCTCGATCGAATCTGTAGTTTTCAAGTAATCAGGGAAACAAAACTTTGAACGGCCATATTCACGGAACCCCTGGTGGAATTTGGCCCATTAACGAACTTAACCGAGGCATTCGGGATCTGAACCTACACTGAAAATTTCAAGTCTCTAGGTTGATCCGTTCGAGAGATATCGTGCTTACGGACGGACGGCCGGACGGACGGACGGACGGCCGGACGGCCGGACGGACGGACAGACTCGAATTTTCCGACGGATTCGTTATCAGTGAGTCGAACATAGTTGATTGAGACCATTTTCGGCTCAAAATTCGAAAAATACAGACATCGTGACGAAATGATATAGCCCTCGTGTAAGTAGTACGAGCGCTCAAAAAGAAACTTCAATAAACACATGGGTAGATTGAATTGAAGATACACTTGACAGATATCAAAAACCTTCTTTGTTCTGAAAAACATGTCATAAATAACCCGATCGTCTTTGGGTGTATTATAACAATATAACCTAAATACCCTTCATTTAGGGCTATATTGTTTTGATACATCCAAAGACGGTCGGGTTATTTATGACGTGTTTTTCAGAACAAAAAAGATTTTTGATGTTTGTGTAGTGTATCTTCAATTCAATCTACCCATGATTTTCTTGAAGTTTCTGACTGTCATTGGTTATTCAGAAATTCAGAGGTGCAGCTAGATGGAGGCGGATGATTTAAACTTACTTCAACAATGTTCTCATTAGTCATTGGTTTGTTGATTTGGTTTTAATTCATTACCTTTCAAATCGGGATATATGTTCATGTATAAATATTCCATTTTTGAGCGCTCGTACCACTTACACGAGGGCTATATCATTTCGTCACGATGTCTGTATTTATCGAATTTTGAACTGAAAATGTGCCGTAAGCAAGATAACTCTCGAACGGAATAACCTAGAGACTTGAAATTCACAGTGTGGATTCAGTTCACGAATGCCTCGGTTGAGTTCTTTAATGGGCCAAATTCCACCAGGGGTTCCGTAAATATGGCCGTTCAAAGTTTTGTTCTGCTGATTACTTGGAAACTACAGATTTGATCGGCATGAAATTTTGCACTCAAATGGAGAATGAGCTACATGTGGAATTTTGTCCAGATCGCATAACCGGAACCATAGAAACCATAGAAAATTGTAACTTTTGAACGGAAACGCCTAAGGACTTGAAATTTTCTGGATAGGTGTTGATCTCGAATGTGATCACGTTTATCTATGAGCAGAATTATACTAGGGGTTCCGTAAATATGGTCGTTTGAAATTTAGTTTTCTTGATAATTTCAAAACTACAGATTCGATCGAGACGAAATGTTGTTTACTAATGGAGAATGACATATTCAAGCTACATTTCTCCAGATCGCATAACCAGAACCATAGAAACCATAGAAAATCATAACCTTCGAACGGAAAGGCTTAGGGCCTTGAAATTTTCAGCATAGTTGTGGATCTGGAATGATGAGTTGACGTTTATCAATGAGCAGAATTATACTAGGAGTTCCGTAAATACGGTCGTTTGAAATTTTGTTTTCTCGATAATTTCGAAACTACGGATTCGATCGAGATATAATTCTGTATTTTAATCGAGAATGATATATTAAGGCAACATTTTGTCCAGATCGCATGACCAGAACCATAGAAACCATAGAAAATTATAACTTCCGAAGGGAACGGCCTAGGAACTTGAAATTTTGAGGTTTGGATCGCAAATGTCGCGGTCACGTTCATCAATGAGCAAAATTAGACAGGGGGTTCCGTAAATATGGCCATTCAAAATATTTTTTTCCTGATAATTTCGAAACTACTGATTGGATTGGAATGAAATTTTACACCTAGCTGAAGAATAATGTATTCAAACTACGTGCGAAATTTGGTCCAGATCGCATCACCAAGACCATAGATACCGTAGAAAATTCTAGCGAATTATCGAAAAAAAATTAATCAGTTGAAGCACTGACATGAAGTCTAGAGTTTCGCCTAAGTTTGAGAATTTTTCAATTTATTTCTAAAACTGGAAAATGCGAATCTACATACAAGGTGAATGTACGAGCGCTCAAAAGCTCCTCACTTCACGGCAGTGCTTTTATAATTTTTCAAATTGGATTAGATGAAAAATATTGAATTTTTATTAGAAAACGTCCAACAAAACTCTTGTGCATACACGCCTGAATATGTATATATTAAAAAAATGGAATGAAATCAACATGCCTTTTAAGAGAAATTATTGAAACATTTACCATTGTGAAGCATAGGGCAAATGAAAATAGTGTACAACCTCAGAAGTTCTATTTTCTTCAAATTGAATTTTCAACATTTTGGTAACAATAACTGTAGATCAGGGTAGAGGTACATCATTATACAGGGCTATCCCAAATTCGACGTGAACCTTGAAGGACGTGTAAGTATGACTCATTTGCTATCATTCGAGCCATATTTATTGATTTCAAAAAATCAACAGTTTACGAGTTATTTGAGTTTTTGTGTTTTTTGAAAAATTACTCACCTGACTCCATTTTTTCGTAAATTTTTTCTACCTTGAGCAAGTTTGATTATTATTTTGGGTTATTTTCATCAGAAAAGCGAAAATATGCTTTGATAGATGTTAAAAATGAATTCGTATGATTCGAAAGTTGGTATATGAAGAAAAGAATAATCAATTTCTAATATTAATTCACCTGCAACTTTCGAACTCCACAATTTATGTATGACAAAAATATTTTGGAAACTTGACAAATTCCTTCCTTATTTCCTAAAAAAAGTTTTCGTTAGAATGCAGGCACTAGTTTCGTTACAGCAGATTTTGATTTGAAAAGGGATATGAGCGAAGAAAGAAAAGTAACGAATTAAATATTTTTTAATTGCAATTTAACTGAGAATTTCATTGAGAAATTTATTCATAAATTATGTTCAAAATGTCCTCCACTATTCCTTATACAAGCACGTGCTCTTTTTCTGATTTTTTCAGTCCTGAAATTTACTCTCAATCTGCTCACTGCTCCGTCTTTTCTCTCCACAAGTTGTACACGTGTATGTATTTCATATACTATTCCTTTCAATTTGCCCCAAACATGAAAATCTGAAGGTGTTAGATCCGGACTACAAGAGCATACGAACGTTTAGTCTATAGTGTGCGGGACATCCATTCTGTTGGAAAATGGTTTCACGCCTGTCAATCAAGGGAACCTCGTCCAAAAAACTGTCCATATTTGTTCTCAAAAATTCTTAATTGTTTTCTCCTTTTAAGTTGTAGGGTAGACTGTAAGGACCTATCAAAAGATCAGCTATTGCTCCCATACAAATATTAACGCCAAATCACTTTTTTTATGCCGGACATTCATAAGGTTGTATATAAAAAATCTGCTGAAACGAAACTAGTGCCTGCATTTTAACGAAAACCTTTTCAGGAAAAAAAGAAGGAATTTGGCAAGTTTTCAAAATAGTTTTGTGATCCTACATAAATTGTGGAGTTCAAATGTTGCAGGCGAATTGATATTAGAAATTGACCAATCATGCTAATTCTTTTTCAACATCTATTACAGCATATTTTCGCTTTTTTCATACATATCATATCCTTCTCTGATGAAAATAACCCGAAATTATAATCAAACTCAACGTTGGAAAAATTGAGGAAAAATGGAGTAATGTAAGTAATTTTTCGAAAAACACAAAACTCAAAGAACTCGTAAACTGTTGATTTTTGAATATCAATTAATTTGGCTCAAGTGACAGCAAATGATTCATACTAACACGTCCTTCAAGGTTCACGTCGAATTTGGAATCACCCTGTATGTATGTATGTATGTATGTATGTATATATAATCTTAGCCATGTGTTTTCCCGCTGGGAATAGTTTAATGCCTCATTATTTGTCTGAGCAAGCACTAACCGGGGTTTATAGTTTGTAGTTGAAATCTAGATGAAATCAGAAAATAATTAAGATTTTTCCATTTTCGTTTTACATTAATGAATAATGCTGTACTTCTCGCCATGAAGATATACCAGTATCGAATCGATATGACTACATAGGTATCGAATACTTCGCAATTGAAAATAATATGGCATCAATCTGATAGGTATTGGTGTTTACTCCAGGGAAATCTGCAGCAGAACGATTAGATCTGAATCCACACAAACTTGATTTTTGGTCGAATATACACTGAATTTGATTTCCCTTTTCAGCTTTTCATCCCTATTATATTTTCTCGAATAAGAAATGTTGACGAGAAAGAGTCCAACTAAATTGAAGGCACAAGGAACCGAATCCAATCATGCCATCTTCAATTCGATTTCTAATTTCCATCAATGCTCAAGAGATTCTACTTTCTATTAGATCATCGAAGTAATCCACTCAAATCCTGCCCTTCATCCATTTCATTAAGTTAGAGACGATTAATTGAGACTCTGTCCCTCCTTTCGTCACAAGTATATTTACTTTGAACTCCAGGACGAATTTTCTTGTTACGCTATTCATCCCATCTCCAGACGAAGCACTTGAAGTAAGTCTGATTTCTTTTCGCCCAACGGGTCTTGTAGCACCTGATCGGTCAAGAGGGGGGGGGTTTCTTCAGGAAGGGTGATTCAGTGAGACCCTTATCCCCGTTTCGGGTCATCCGTCAAGGCGGCAGTTCGAAATGGCATTATTAGAATATTTTTGTCGGCCGGAATATAATCTGCGTCCGACCTGTCAAGTCGATGCCATTATATGGATTGTCCAGAAAAAAATTTCCCAAGGAAAAGGTTTTCAACGAATATTGTGAAGAGTAAAATTCACAAGGTATTGTAGAATTGAACCGAATGAGAAGGTCCAAACTCACGTGCGAATCTCGACGTAGGAAAAAACTTGATCATGACCACAATAATTCTTTGTGAAATATTCATGGCTGTATTAACATATAGATATGAAGGATTTGTTTCTCCGTTCGTCTAGGGAATATTGGCCGGATGAACTCGCATCGAATGTCTATATCTGCACTAATTACACTGTAGGTATGTATGCATAAGAATTGAACTCGCCTTCAAGTTCATTCACAAACTATCCACACAGTACTACATCTATGAAAAAGAGCAAAATGTCTGAAATTTTCGAATGAAGAGCCGAGAGCGGTCTTTCACCATAAGGTCAAAAATTCAATCCTATCCATCCGTCCAGCCGTAAACACGATAACTTTCGAAACAGGAGGCCTAGAATTATGAAATTTCAGGGTACGTTTGAGGTCTGACTCCACCGAGAAGAGTTTAGTTGAGTTGAGTTTTTTTTTTCAGAAATACAAAAAATAAGGATTCGATAGAATTGAAACTTCTTTGAAAGTTGTAAAATAACAACTCGAAGGTTTGTGTGAAATTTCATGGGAATCGTGAGTGAATGAGTATTCCAATATCGAACCAAAACGAACTAGCACTTTCTCTCTCATACACGTCGGAGGAGTGGGGTCATGCTAGCCTGTGACGCAACGAAACTCCCGCACGGTTGCCAATTCTGTAGAATTTCTTCTCTGGTCAGTCTCGTCACTCGTCGTTCGTCGCGATGGAAAGGCCAGCATGCTCCCACTCCACCGACGTGTATGAGAGAGAAAGTGCTAGTTCGTTCTAGTTGAATATTGGAATACTCATCTACATAAAGCGAATTTATTTCAATTCTGTTCGAGTGGACGGTCAGGCTCCCTTTCTTATGCATTGAATATCCTATATGTCCGATGATGTTTTCCAGATTGGTATACATAAGCATCGATAAACTGAGTTATATGAAAATTCAGCTTCAAAGCTGTTCCACGTGGAAAAAAATCGACTTTGTCTGATCTGGTGTTGACAAATTTGATAATTCTGTGATTCCACCTTTTGAAGTTTATGAAAATAAAATGACGTTATTTATCACACTAACCAAAGATAAGATAAGATAAATCCCATTTGGATAATCTAAAAGCATTATCCTGTATTTTTGACCTGGATCGGTGACTTCTCTGGTGAAGAATTTGAACAAGCGCGCAAAAGCTCCTGAATTCACTTTAGTGCTTTTCGAATGTTTTGATTCCGATAATGATATACTGACAGTTATTGAGCTGAGTCTAAATTTTTCGTCCAATAAGGGATGATTTTCATCAATTTTTTTTTCGAAGAGAAGGTTAAAATAAATAATTTCACAAAAAATCGGGGAGATTCGAGGTTGAACCGTCAGTTTTTTATTTCCATAATTATTTGTCCAAACTATTATAAGAATTGCATTATTTATTTCAGTGGCGTGCAAAATGATTTAAATGACATAAGGATAAATCATTGTACGCCACTTTTTCTTTGTTCGTGTGAAAACAAAAATCAGATCACAGCCAAAATGCCAATTTTCTGTCTGATATTGAGAGGACCATTTTTGAGTAACTCAGGTAAATTATTTCGAAAAAAATGTGGGAAATTTTTACCTGACATTCAGTGCATTTTCCATTAGGGGCAGTTTACACAGTGTGAGATTATTCCCAAATCAATACGTTTTCCATACAGTTTCTGATTATGCCCATTCGCTCTTTATTTCATCGTGAACATTTTCATTCAGGCTAGTTCGCATTTATATTTCAATTCCCGATCAGAAATACCCCAAATATGGCAGGCTGTTTCGATTTAATGTGCCAAGGCTGACGCATATATATATCAAAGAACTACGGCAGGATGGAACGTATAGGAAATGAGAACGGTGCCTATATCAACCATTCAATTTAGGTAATGGAAAAATGCATACTGCCATAAATTTCCATGCGGCTCATTTCGTTGAAAATGGCATTTCGGAAGGATGTTTTTGGGGGTGTTCGTGATGTTTGTCCCTTCAAAACCGTATTGGTCGAACTGATATCGGAAAACCATCAAAGTTTTTTCGCAATTATCCGACGAATAAACTATACGTCATGCGATCTGGATGTTCCTGAATTCCAATAATTTCCAACTCGCTATATCGCAAGATATTCTTAGTTTTCACATCACAAACATTCCTACCCACAATGAAACCTGGTTCAATAATGATTTATGTAAAACGCGGCTGATTCCTTTAAATCAATTCCAATCTAATCTTAAATGCCCTTCACTTTCCACAGGGTCGCCCAACTTATCGTAACCACCAATATTGATATTAATTATTAAAAGAAAAATCCCGCAACGTATCTGTCGGAGATAGAATATGGCGCTTTCCTTGAGTAGGACATAGGAGCAGTGTCTCTGATACATCGTAGCTCTGTATCCGCGCTCTCCTTGTGATATATCTGTGTTATGGGCTCTTGAAAGGCGTATGGAGTTGAGATAGACGTAATCAATTTGCTACTCAAAAACATGACTGGATTTATGAAAAAATGTGATTAAACCTGGAAATAGTCCGATAAAACTCCTCCATCGGAGACACCCCCTCCTTCGACAGTCACGAAATAAAAATCGTATCTAAAAGTCGATCCCCTTTCTAACGCAATATTTCATCTGTCATGAACAGGACATGCTTCTGCAACTCAATATAATACTACTTCTACATCAAAATGACATAGCTCTTCTGCATGTCCTCATAGCATAATGTGGAGGAAATAAACGAGGACTGACGCTCTCATGTCGATTCGAGAAATTTGAAGGCATTCTGGGGTTCATTCTCACCTTCGTGAATGCTCGAGGAGGCGAAGTGAACTGCGCTCCTTTATAACAGGCACGTTCTCCAGGAAGTGAAGGAGGGGGATTCCCCGAAGATGGTTTCTACTATTAATTCAAATATTGAAAGGTATTGTCTGGTATCTGTCAGGTGGTGGAAGGTGTATTTATCTCAAATTGAAATCACCATGAGACGATTGATAAGAAATAAGGTCAAGTGTTTTGGTAGACCCCTGGTTTTCTCTGTCGAGATTTCACTCAATATCATCTCATTTTTGCCACATTTCCGAAAAAAAATTTGCTCATTTTCTGAAGAATAAAAACGTCCTACTGAGGTCGAAAATGCGGCATATTTTGTTCAATTATTTACAATGAACGTAACAATATATCACTAACAGGAGAATTTGAGTATCAGTCACGATGATTTATTTTGAAGAATTCTTCAATTTATTGAGAATTGAAGCTTTCTGGTGGATCTGTGGAAAAGGATTGCCTGTCTGTGAGGGTCTGTTATAAATTGGAGGACGTAGTAACTTAGGACTTAATAGAAATTATTTATTTTGGCCTAGTCGATACAAGAAAAAATCGAAGTCGTGAGAACGGCTAGAAATGTGAAGAATTAATATATTAATTCAAGTATTTGTTGAGTCTACTCGCGTTTTAAAAGTCCCATTAGTTTTAAAGGACCCATAAATATAGTGTCTAACGCGCGTTCGATAACCAATAAAAATGAAGCGTGGTGAGATTTTTAATTTCCCATCGTGTATTTCACAAATTGAGCACTTAATTAAGTGTTTAAATGAAAAATTTCCCATCCTACCACCACTGTCGGAAATTTGAGACGCGATTTGTTTCAGACCATAAATTGCCGATGTTTGGTTCATGAACCGCCTCAAAATGATAATAGAATAAGGGGGTGATTGGTTCAACGAAAACGAAAACATCATTTGGAACCACCTAAAATGGTAGGGTTGAAAATTTTTTTTGACGAAATGAAGATCGGAGAAAGGCAGTGGTTTGGGAGACTCGGTCGAAAAATGTTTTTGCGCACTCTATCTGGAGTGGTTTTTGGGGAGTCGGACGGAAAAAATTCTTTCGAGAGGAGAGAACACGAAATTCGGGAATTTGTCCGAGTTGATAATAAAGTTTCGGGACTCTGTCAGAAAGTAGTTTTCGAGAAGGAGGAAAAATAACGAAATCTATCAGGAATTTAGTTGTGTTAAGAAGTGAACAAAATTATATCGAAACGCCGAAAGAAAATACGGGTGTGTTCTTTGTCTCAGTGAACTCTTTGCTTCATTAAGTGTGAACAACACGATTTTGACTAGGGCAGGATTTCCCCCTCTCCCTAGTGGGGGAGAATAAGAAAAGGCAATTCTAAATTTTCGCGTGGCATTATTTGAGTTTTACTAGTCCCGAGTCTTGAAATCTCACACTCAAGATTGAAATACTCTTGAAATTCAAAATTATTCGGATAATTGTTATTCTGAGATAACTAATCAAACCTTGGTTTGACATTTGTTAAATTTGTGGAAATTCATTCGTTCTGGTGGAGGTTGAATGCGTGTCTTTGATGCATTAATGTATAGTTTGTAAAGAATCATTTAATTTTTTTTAATATAAACTTTTTTGAAGTTTTTCTCTATTTTATTTCTATTCACCATTTGGACAAAAACAATTAGATATGTTTCAAAATTAGGTGATGCTCCTTCAAGGGACCCATTCGGCAACAGAAGAAAATCTTCGGGGAAGAGGTGTTTTAAAAAGTTATGTTTTATTTTTTATTATCGCTCATGCAATTGAATAGGAAGAAGAAATTTTGTTTTTGACGCCTCGTTGTTCCATCGCGTTATAATCAATTTTTTTTCTGAATGGGGGATTCAATTTTTTTATGGTGCTTGAGTTGGTGCCTGTTTCTCAAATATCCCATTATTCTCACTCGTGAGATAAGAATAAATGTACTGTATTTTGGAATATAATTTCTTATTGACTAGAATCAAATTACAGACTATAGTCGAAATTCCGAATAAATAGGGGGCTCTTTTTCCCGTAACAACGGTTGTTGAATATTTGGAACATGTAATAGAATACGTTGAATTCTGTGAAATATCTGCTCAAATACACCACAAAAATATCGATGACCGGCGCCATTATGAAATAATGATTGAAAATCCATCTGAGAATTGAATTGGCTATAAACCTCCCACAAAATACGTTTCGCCGAACATCTCACAATTTATCTAAGTGTACAGCTCTCAAATTCATGAAGAACGTCTCCTCTAAACGATGACGTATATTCGTCGATCTAGGTTGACATAAATTTTCCAGATATGTTCCCATTCGGTGGAAAACACAATTTTCTTAATGGGGGCGGCATCAATTCCGATAAAAATTAACTGGGGGAAAGTGTCAAACTAATTTGTTAACTTCAATTGATTTATACTTCGTGGGGAAGAACTACTGAGAGGTTTGTTTTGCAGCGGTGTTCTGGGGTGTATGTGGGTAATTTATATTAATTTCTCAGGGTGAATGCGTATTTCAGGATTGGAAAGTAGGCTAGTGGAGAGTCTTGGGATCTCGCGACGGCGTCTCACTAAGTAGGCAATTCAATTGGGAGAAGATCGATTTCGTGAAATATTACCTAGAGGAACTTTTAGGAACAGTGACAGAAAACAATAAGTTATAGGAATGACAAGATTAATTCATTACTAGGAGAGGAATTCTTCGTTTTAAGGTATAGAACTTCGAGCAAGCTACTCCTCTTCAATAAGATCTCTCCTGCCTTCTGCATTACGTTTACCCTACACAAGGCTCAACTTTTGCCAGGAATAAAAACTATACAGCTGTATTAATAACGATATAAACTTTAAAAAAAATTCTCGAATCCTTGTTCAAAAACCGTTACCTCCACAAAAAATAATCGTTTGGTGTGAATACCCAGATGTTTCCATAGACACGACATAAATTAAAATTGGTACTAAAGTTGTCATCGATGAATTCTCTATTCGAAAACATCCCGAAGACGCTATAAGAGATGAAACAATAATTTAACGATAAAGAACCATAGACTATCGCAATTTACTCCACACTCAACTTTTACGACGAGCTTGAAGGAAATGGGAATTATACTCCCTAACTTTATTCGCCTTACCGGTTGCATCACGAACTCATGCATCTTATCACCAAACGTAATAAAAATAGTAACCAACATCACGACGAATGAAAATGAGAAACTGGATGTCTACAGATAATTCAACTTCAAAATTACTATTCTCCAGAAAGTTCCACGCTTTAGGTGAGACCCTGGAATATGTTCTTCGGTGATATTAGCTTCATACTCTCCACAGGAGCGAGAGGAATGAGCTTATGAATCATTTATTGTGACAGAGGAACTGAAAGTATGTGGCTGAATTTTTCTGAGCGGAAAAATTGGAATCTGAATAATGAACATGAAGTAATCCTTAGTAAACTAAAGGGCGTCGGTAAATGGTCCACAAAGCAGCCTACACATAATCCCGTTAGCTCATCTTATTTCGAAGTTGTTCATTTTTGGTGTTGTTACGGAATTTTGAAAAATAGCTGTTTTCAGTTTTGGAATATTGGCGATATCGGCATTTGAAGTTGCCAATGAAACTGTTATTGTCGCGAAAAATAGGAGAGTTTTCCGAATTAAGCAGAATTTGCATTTTGCTTACTAAGTAATGAATTGGAGGACTTAATAACATTTCGGTATATGCAGAATTAATCCAAATAATCGGGGAAAGAGATTATTTCTTTTGGCCTAGTCGATACAAGAAAAAGTCGAAGTCGTGGGAAGTAGAAATTAGAATAATAAATATATTAACTTGAGTATTTGTTTAGTCTACTAGACCAGAGTTGAAATGTTGATAACCTAAACTCAAGAGTTTTGAACGACCCATAAATATAATGCCTAACGCGCGTTTAATGACAAAAAAAATGAAGCGTTGTAAGAATTATAATTTTCCTTCGTCGATTTCAAGAAATAACCATTCATAAAGTGTTTAGATGGAAAATTTCACAACCTTCCATGTGAGAGGTGATTGGTTTCAGACCCATAATTGGCGATGTTTGGTTCACGAACCGCCTTAAAAAAATAATAGAATAGTAAGGTTGAAAATTTTCTTGAGACGAAATGAAGATCAAAGAAAGGCAGTGGTTCAAGGACCTCGGTCGAAATAGGTTTTTGGGACTCTATCAGGAGTGGTTTGCGGGAGTCGGACGAAAAAAGTTCTTTTGGGAGGAATTCGAGAATTTGTTCGAGTTGATAATAAATTCTCAGGAATCAGTCACAAAGTAGTTTTCGACGAATAGGCACGAATAGCATTTCAAGAAAAATAATACGGAATCTATCGGGAATTCGATTGAGTTAAGAAACGAACAAAATTATATCGAAACGACGAAAGACAGTACGGGTGTGTTCTGTGTTGCAGTGAACTCTCGGCTTCACTAAGTGTTAACAACACGAGTTCGACAAGGGCAGGATTTCAACCCCCCCGTGGCAGAGCATAAGAAAAGGTAATTCTGAAATTACGCATGGCGTTATTTGAGTTTTACTAGTCCCGAGTTTTGAAATCTCTCACTCAAGATTGAATTACTCTTGAAATTTGAAGTTATTTGGATAATTGTCATTCTGAGATAACTGATCATTCCTTGATTTGACATTTAATAAATCTTTCGAGATGTACCTATTCGTTCTGGTGAAGGTAGAATGCGATGCATTAGTGTATAGTTTGCAAAGAATCGTTTAATTTTTTGCTTGTTTTTTTTTGTTTCGAAGTATCTAGATACGCGTCCGTGCATCACAATTCATTATCGATGTCACCTCCTCTCTGATTTTGAGCGGATAAAATGTGTGGAAACTACTATATCCTTCCTAGAAATCTCTGCCAATTATGTTGTTTTGAATCAAAACACTGACAGAATAATTTCGGACAATTATTCTTCGTGAATGTTGACATACGCCTCATCTACTGCATAGAACATGCTTGTTTATACCCATTTAGTGCTGATTCATACGCAAAATAATCCCCTGAATCCGATGAATATTTAATTGGTCGTGGATTCCCAATTCGATAGTGTTGGGAACACTCATCCCATATCGAATTTTTGTAATGAGCCTGAATCAATTGAATATGTTGTGTTTAATGCCGAAAACTTCGATTTTTCCTCACGAAAGTTTCTTATTGCCGTCACTGAAATTCTCTCCTTTACTAGGCATTTTTGACGAAATATTTTTTGTTTTACTTTTTTTTTTTCATTTTTCTTTACCTGCAACCAAAGAAAATTCTCGAATGAATCGTTTCTTGAATATTCGAGACGATTAGGATCAAAAATGTTGAATATCCGACCCCATTTTCCAAAATAAGCATAGTTTAAAGGTAATCCTCCTTCCAGTATTTCTTGAGTTTCAGGAGTATAAGTCAATCATAAAATTGTTTCGCTGAAAAATTGCCTATTCTGAAAACCAATCCAGAGGATCAAATTTATGTTTTTTCAGTCTCTTCCTTTCCTTGGTATGGTCACAGTTTATTCGAAAAACAATCGTTATCTTCTTATATTGTTCCAATCATCAAAATGTTTTCTCAATTGAGAAACAAGGCTCCAACAAGGCGATATTCACTCAACTCTGAACTATTTGATAAAAAACTCTAAACTTTTTATAAATCTCAGGCTGTAGTAGTAATTCAGCTCTTCGCAATAAAAACGCTTTTTATTAAGTCTACTCGGAATTCTTTAAAGCAATAATACGTCTCTTTTCGGTGGACGAAGTCTTTCATTTGGTGTCATTGCAGGAATCTCGAGTAGCGAGAAAACAATCTGTTCGACATTATTTCCACAACTAGATGAAGACTTCCCTTTGGGTCAAGAATTCAGTTCGGGAATTTCAATCAGTTTTGGTTTGAGGTGTTATATTTAACTCAGATATGAGTCTCCAAGCAAAAAAACGAAAAACTGAAGACGATTTATCGAAATTTTCAATAAAATACATTTATCGCAGAAATTCGACTATATATTTGACACAAGCTCTCCTCCTTTAAAGTACCTACGTGTCTGCCAACTACGGAAAAGCTTTGGCACATGTTATATGTCAGAAAATGATTCATCATTCCCTCTGAAATTCGTTACAAAGTTACTCCACCCCCTATCGAACAGAATTATTGCATTACTTTCACGTGAAGGATACGCTGAAATTTGTGAAATGTACTTCAGAATGCAAATATAGCAATCCTGATAAAAACGTTATTCATTATTTTCAAATTATGCATGGAACTAGTTGAAAACTTGGGTATTTTCGAAGACGTATTTGGGATTAAATAAACTGAATGGCATTCATGAAAAGCAATTTCATTATTGGATTACGAATTGGTTCATTTCGTAATGAAAACAGGCCAAAAACTGTTGTCATAAATTAAACTTTCAACAAGATGATCTTTCGTGGAAATAAATCTTAAAAGTTTTTCAGTAATGTTGCACTCAGATCATCCGCTTTCATAATTGAGCTTCATTCTCTGTTTAATTTGTTTTCTTATATTTGTTCATTTTGCCTTTTGCCTCCTCGGCTTGTTAAGGCATTACTTTCAAAATTGATATCATGAACTCTTACATTGATTATTATTTGAACGACAGAGCCCACACATGATGATATAATGATAATATTCATGAAAATCTACTGGGTAAAATATATTCAGTGAAAGAAATATATTACAATCATTCTGCAAATTGTTCTTCACGCTTTTTGAAATTTTATGTTCCAACTTCTAATTACAGACAAAATAGATAGTTCCTGGAGAGAAATATATCCCCATAGATCACACTTGTGAGCATTAAGAAGAACGAGATAGCTAAGGATGTCAAACCCTCTAAGGAGCAATAAGATGTTTAAACCGAGAATAAAGTGAATAGAACCCTAAACTCCACCATAAAACTCAATCGAATAATCGACAGCGATCCTTTTCGAGGTAGAGAAACCCCATCAGAACACCTCCACCCTCCACCACACACATCACAGCCTTATTGGCGTAATTAAAACCGGTAAAGTGATCCTGAACGTCTGCACGTTCACCAGCGGCACCGAAATGGGGGTCAGAACTTCCCATTCGAGCTGATTATTTATTGAAACATTCATTTCATCCATTATCTATCCTGCAGCCATAATTGGCACCGGTAAGATAAAAGCGTCCGTGGGCTTAAGCCGGAGATCAACGGCTGCAATTTTTCATTACGCCTTGCCCGCGAGGCTGCAAAATGGCGAGGATGGTGTAGTGTTGGACGGGCTTCGAATCGGATTAATTTTTCGTACATGTCACAGCAGGCTTAAGGGTGGGAGCGGTCTGGAGGCATTGTCGGTTGTCGGACCTTTGTGCCACCAGGCATCATTCACACGTTACGGTAGTTTTGCTCGGCGAGCGACCTTCCTTGTCTGGTTGGTTTATTCGTGGGCGTCATGAGATTTGGCGTGATGTTCGAAAGGAATGTGTTCAATTCGAATCGAATAATTTTTCCGTCTATTCGAACGATCGAAAATCATTGAAGCTAAATGGTGCATATAAAGGGATCACGGAAACACTGGGGTACATTAAACTTAGCATTCAGAAAGTGACCTGGCATATATCAATGCCTCAACGAAATATTGATTATTACCATATTGAAACTTTTCAGATGATGAATCGGACAATGAACAACTCAATTTATTCGTCATCCAACATGGTATCGCCGAATATGCACATGTAACAAAAACAAATTATCTCTGAAATTATTTTGGCTATGGAGAAGTGAATTAGAGCTTGGACTCATTTTTGTGATGAATTTGAAATTGAGTTCTCAATTGAAAAAATTGAGATTTGGATTATTCCTCATTTCCTTTCTGCACCCACATTTTGTGCACCTCGTATAGTATTCACTAGAGGTTATGACGGTGAGTGATCTTTTCAACCTTCGATGTTCATGATTCAGTCACTACACATCATTTGAAATGATAATACACATCATTTAAAATGATAATCCGCATGAAAATGGCATATGTATGTTCAACAGGCTGTATTTTTCGTCACTTTTTTTAAAAAATGAAATAGGTACCTCGAAAGCGGTTCATTTTGAGGAAAAAGGGATGATCGAATAAATTATTGAAAATACCAAATGTGACGTCACTGGAAGTTTCACAATAAATCAATATTAATATTTTGGTTGGACTTTCAAGGTAGTTCCTACATTTCAAAGGAATGTTGAAAAGAAAAAAGGAAAATGCGAGAGATATTGAAAAAAGGATAATAATCCACAAAGGCATAGGATAGTATTAGGATCTAGGAAACGGAAAGTGATACGGAGTCGCTCATATAGGAAAAAAATTACGAAAAGCACTGCCGTGAAGGCAGGAGCTTTTGAGCGCTCGTACATCCACCTTGTAGGTAGATTCGCATTTTCCAGTTTTGGAAATCAATTGAAGGAATTTTTGACAGCTCTCAAAAAAAATTTTAAACTAAGGCGAAACTCCCGACTTCATATTCGCGATCCAAACCCACCCTGAAAATTTCAAGTTCCTAGGCCTCTCCGTGCAAAAGTTACAATATTCTATGGTTTCTATGGTTCTGGTTATGCGATCTGGACAAAATATTGCTTCAATACATCATTCTCGATTAAAATACAAAATTTCATCTCGATCGAATCCGTAGTTCCGAATTTATCGAGAAAACGAAATTTCAAACGACCGTATTTACGGAACCCCTTGTATAATTTTGCTCATAGATGAACGTGATCACGACATTCGAGATCCACACCTATCCTGAAAATTTCAAGTCCCTAGGCGTTTCCATTCAAAAGTTACAATTTTCTATGGTTTCTATGGTTCTGGTCATGCGATCTGGACGAAATTTCACATGTAGCTTGAACACCTCATTTTCCATTTCGGTGCAAAATTTCATCTCGATCAAATTTGTAGTTTTCAAGTAATCAGGACAACAAAATTCCAAACGGCCATATTTACGGAACCCCTGGTGGAATTCTGCCCATTAACGAACTCAACCGAGGCATTTGGGATCTGAACCTACACTGAAAATTTCAAGTCTCTAGGTTGATCCGTTCGAGAGTTATCGTGCTGACGGCCGGCCGGACGGACGGCCGGACGGACGGACGGCCGGACGGACGGACGGCCGGACGGACAGACTCGAATTTTCCGACGGATTCGTCATCAGTGAGTCGAACATAGTCGATTGAGACCATTTTCGGCTCAAAATTCGAAAAATACAGACATCGTGACGAAATGATATAGCCCTCGTGTAAGTAGTACGAGCGCTCAAAAAATGTTTTTTTCATATCTAACAATATACCGTTCAGAAAACTTCAGATTTCCAGGAACTTCCGGATATATCCGGAAAAGTCAAAACTTTTGCAAAATCGATTTATTTTCCTGGCTCTATACTAATTTCAAAATGAATTGCACATTTGCATTGCTTTTTCTGCTCTATCCAATGGCAACATCATCATCAGCTTATTTATTTTTGAAGGGCCTTGTTGATTTTTTGTCAAATACTCATACTTCCAAATCGTCGAAAATAAACGGCAATGCTTTGAAGTTATCGATGCGTATTTAATATTATTCAACCAGTTTCACCTGCTTAATCCGTAAATTTCACGATTTTTGAGCGCTCGTACTACTTACACGAGGGCTATATCATTTCATCACGATGTCTGTATTTTTCGAATTTTGAGCTGAAAATGGTCTCAATCGATAGAGTTCAACTCACTGATGACGAATCCGTTGGAAAATTTGAGTCTGTCCGTCCAGCCGTCCGGCCGTAAACACGATAACTCTCGAACGGAACAACCTAGAGACTTGAAATTTCCAGTGTGGGTTCAGTTTCCGAATGCCTCGATTAAGTTCGTTGATGGGCCAAATTCCACCAGGGGTTCCGTAAATATGGCCGTTCAAAGTTTTGTTTCCCTTATTACTTGAAAACTACAGATTTGATCGAGATGAAATTTTGCACCCAAATGGAGAATGAGGTGTTCAAGCTACATGTGAAATTTTGTCGAGATCGCATGACCAGAACCAAAGAAAATTTCAACTTTTGAACAGAAACGCCTAGGGACTTGAAATTTTCAGGATAGGTGTGGATCTGAAATGTCGCGTTCACGTTTATCAATGAGCAGAATTATACTAGGGGTTCCGTAAATACGGTCGTTTGAAATTGTGTTTTCTCGATAATTTCGAAACTACGGATTCGATCGAGATGAAATTTTGTATTTCAATCAAGAATGATATATTAAAGCAATATTTTGTCCAGATCGCATAACCAGAACCATAGAAACCATAGAGAATTGTAACTTTTGAACGGAAAGGCCTAGGAACTTGAAATTTTCAGGGTGGGTTTGGATCGCGAATATCGCGGTCCCGTTCATCAATGAGCAAAATAAGAATAGGGGTTCCGTAAATATGGCTGTTCAAAATATTTTTTTCCTGATAATTTCGAAACTACTGATTGGATTAGAATGAAATTCTGCACCTAGCTGAAGAATAATGTATTCATACTACGTGCAAAATTTCGTCCAGATCGCATCACCAAGACCATAGATACCGTAGGAAATTCTAGCGAATTTAAAAAAAAAATTGATCAGCTGAAGCACTGACATGAAGTCTGGAGTTTCGCCTAAGTTTCAGAATTTTTTTGACAGCTGTCGTAAATTCCTTCAATTGATTTCTAAAACTTCCAGATATAGAATCATAGAATCATTGTCAAATTTCTCAACACTAGATCAGAAAAAACTCAATTTTCTTTCCATTTATATATAACTCATTTTATCAATACCTGAAATGTAGACACAAAAATTCAGCAGGACAGAAAATTTTCTGAGATAAGGAAATTTTCGAAAAAAAAAATTTTTCAGTGATAAGATCCTCTCGAAATTTTACTTTAACCTCCGTGTCGTAACTCCAAAGTTTTAATTATATGAGATCAGTATCTTTCGAAATATTGAGGACACAAATTCACGAATTCAACCGGCATATTCAGGACTCGAACATACCCTGATAATCCCCAAACTCTAAGCCTTTTTGAGCGCTTGTTCTACTTATACGAGGGCTATATCATTTCGTCACGATGTTTTTTTTTCGAATTCAAAGGCGAAAATGGTCTCATTCGACAAGGTTCGACTTACTGATGACGAATCCGTCGGAAATTTGAGTCTGTCTATCCGTCCGTATACACGATAACTCTCGAACGGATCGACCTAGGAACTTGGAAATTTAAAGGTTAGGTTCGAATCTTGAATGCCGCTTTTGAGTTCGTTATTGGGAAAAATTCGACCAGGGGTAGCGTAAATATGGCCGTTCGCAATTTTGTTCTCCTGATTACTTCGGAACTACTCATTCGATCGATATGAATTCGCCCTCAGATGAAGACGTCTTTCTCCATCTGAGGGCGAATCAAAATACATGCAAAATTTGGACGAAATCACATGACTAGAACCATAGTAAATTATAACTTTCGAACGGAAAGCCCCTCAATGAGCGAAATCGGACCAGAGCTTCCGTAAATATCGCCGTTCAAAAATTTTTTTTTTTTTAATTCGGAAACTACTGGTTGGATGGGAAAGAAATTTCGCACATAGATGAAGAATGATGTATTCAAACTTTGTCCTGATCGCATTACCAAGACCATAGATACCGTAGAAAATTCTAGCGAATTGTCGAAAACAAAATTTGTCACCTAAAACAATGACGTGAACTCTGGAGTTTCGCCTTAGTTTCAAATTTTGAATGCGCATCTGCCTACAAGGTGGATGAACGAGCGCTCAAAAACTCCTGACTTCACGGCAGTGCTTTTTATAATTTTTTTCAAAAGTTATCGTGTTTACGGACGGCCGGATGGACGGACAGAACTGAATTTGACCACGAATTCTTCATCTTTGAGCCCAATAAAAAAGTTCAAGGCCATTATCTGCTCGAAATTCGAAAATAACAGACATTTGGACAAAATTATAATGCTGTTGTTCATAGAAAGAAGCGCGCAAATACTACAATATACAATCTTTCTGGCAAATCCTTGTTTTCAAAATCACTCACATATTTTTTATTCAACGGCTTTCTGAAATGTGAGAGTTAGCTGTGGCGCACCCTGTATGAACCTATCAATTCTCTCATTTCGATGAGGTAACATCGAGTTCGAGAGGGTAAAGGCGTTAATTAGCACACGTTTTCACCCCTGCGACCAATTTCAATTCAAAGTTTGCAGAAAATGTTGAAGAAACAAAAATACAATGATATCAATACACACAAATATCCATAATAAATAATAACAGAAAATGAGAAAATTTAAATAAGTACCTAACTATCACGCATACGGACTGAAAGATAAGAAAGTTATGGCATAAAATGAAAGATAATGGAAGAAAAACACAACTTTACAACTAGGTATCCCACTGCAGTCAATGCAGACAATCTTTAAATTATCGATTAAATACAAAGCTCCAACTGATAATAAATTCATAAACGTTCATGAATATAAATATCGTTATGCAACATAACATAATGAATGCATCACGAATATTTTATGAACACCGAATATTATGTTTCAATTATGTTCAGAATCATTCCAAATTGTTTCATTTTGTACTTTTGGTTTATCATTTCGGATCCATTCGAGGCAGAGGAATGTCTAACCTGCTACTTTTTAGTTCACGTTCTGTATTGTGTAGAACATCTGAATCGAATAATAAAAAACCTTCGAATATTCGTAAATTTCTTGGTGAAAAGTCGAAATGTCTATTGTCACATTAATGTTATAGATTAGAATGAAATGACTTTGAATATAATATATTTTATGTAAGATGTGCAGCCTTTTTAACATTCTTTCGTCACGAAATTTCTCTGTCTCGCATCGGACATCTTGACCTTTCCAACCAAAAATTCCTGGACGTAGCTTCACGTGGTCAGCAAACCCACATCAAATTCCCCTGGAATTCTCCAGCCTAATTCACGCAACCAATAACGTATCTTTTCCTCGCAAGTCCACATCGTAGAAAAACGGCTCGTTCAGGATTTTCCCAGTCTGCAGCGAATCTAGCAGGCACGGCCTTTCTTCCACTGCCGAACGAGGTTAATGAATGCCTAATCCACTTGCCAGTATAATTGGAAGGTTCATGAAATAACCTTTTCAGTTTTCAGGGCCTTTTGAAATAAGTTCTGATGAATACGTCGAGTGGTCTGGTGCGGGAAATCCTCCCGTCTCACGAGGACGTAGTGACCTGGCACTCAAAGGGCAAATTCCCGGGCACACGCAGTTATTTTTCCGGATAATCATACGCGTGGTGTATTATGTGAAAGTTCCGCTTTTGAAAACGGTCGGGTTGTAACTAGTCTTCGGGCCCGCTAACAAGTTGGAAATGGGTTGGGGTCGTGTATGATGTGGGGATATCCGGAACATCATATGGATTTTAATTTCCATTCAGGAATTTTCATAACTGGGAATCATGTGCGTTCTTTGGATCACTCCTCAAAGGAAATGAGGGATAGGTAGTATGCAATTATAGATATGTAATGTAGCACATAAAGAGAATAGTGTAGGCAGATGACATGAAGGATTTTACAAGCAAGTTCAGAGAAGTCAACTTGCTGAATTCATTAATATGTTAGTCCACCTCGATTTGCAATTCTGCGAGGCACTATAGGGAAAAATCACGGAGTGGGCGACATCTACTTTTAATCGTTTGAAATACCTGAGAGGTGAACAACATACTAACGCATGTGTGTTGATATGGGAAACGTGTCAAATATTTGTATGATTTTAAGTCATTTATGTTTCGAAAGTGATATATTTAGATGATAATTTATGAACAATTGTCTCAAATAAACTGTATACGAGCTGAAAATGCAGCGGATTGTAAGAGGTAATGTGGGAATAAGATCGAGAAAAATGTGCTCTGTTCCTCAATGCTCCATCACATAGATCTTCTGA
This sequence comes from Aphidecta obliterata, assembly GCA_963966015.1. Lineage (NCBI taxonomy): Eukaryota > Metazoa > Arthropoda > Insecta > Coleoptera > Coccinellidae > Aphidecta > Aphidecta obliterata. The sequence continues at coordinate 22,932,973 of OZ014430.1, read as the reverse complement.
AATTTATTTGCATAAATTTCCGTTGAATCCCAAGGCAGTTTAAAAATGTCAGGCAATCTTGAAGATTGGGAAACGTATCTCAAAGAATATGTAAGTTTGCAGCAAGCACTTCCTGAAAAATGTTTTTTTTTTCAAACGTACAGAAACAACGTCATATTTCGACTGACAGGATCATCGGAAAGTTCTACTTTTCCTCCGCCGTAGGGATATGTGTTGCTATGTCAACAATGAATTACATTTCCGTACGCTGGAGGGAAAAGTGTTGCTATGTATCGATGAAATAGTTACTACGAACAATTATTATACTTCATTTCCGTCAAAATCAAAATTAATTTTGCACGACTACCGTAACTAGGCAAATTTTGTATTTATCTTTCAATTATAAAGATCATTAATATAAGTCTAATCTGAAGCTGGATCTCCAGATTTCAAAACGTTTGAAAAAAAAATAACATATTCCATTCGGAGGAAAAGTGACTTTTCATGGCTCGCCTTCAATTTCCCGCCTCACTACGTTCGCCGGCTAAACCCAGGCTCGCCATGAAAAGTGACACTTCTCCGCCTTATGAAATAATATAGAATTTTTTCATCGTAGGTTCAATAATTTTCCATAACATTGTGGTCATTTGCTATCACATTCACGTTCAAGTGGTTATCTCGACTTTCACAGGCATTATTATTGATTCCGCAATTTTAGAATAGTATATTGAAGTATAAATGGATAAAAAGGTCTTTAAAACACGCGCGATTTTTCGAGCACGACGGCGGAGCAAAAGTGATCGAAATAGAGCAAGTGTTTTAAAGACCAATTATCCACGAATACTTCACGCTATTCTTTTTTATTGGAGAGCTTTGAAATTATGAATACTGGTATTATTACTACATGAAATGAAGAAAGTCCGAAATAATTTACGTCGATCATAGATATTACGTGACGTTTCTCGCGGAAATAAATAAATCGGATTTTGACACGACGTCGAAATTTCTCGAAACTCGGTCATTTCGAGATGAATTTGAATACCTAGGATGAGAAATTGATGCTGACGGGTAAATTTAAAAGCATATTCGATTTTCCGAACGTACCCGAAAAGACGAACGTAAATTCAATCATCATCGGTTGGTTTACATTCAGATCGAAATGAAAAGAAATGAAGGTGCTCGAAACAGATGGATTAAAAATAATATAAAAGAGAATTCTAGGTGAATAAGTAATCAAAACGTTTTTCCATCGTAATAATACGTATTTCATTACATTTCGAGTTTATTATTACAAAATGAAAAAGACAAATCTTGACAGCACCGAGACTTCACACGCAATCGGGGTTTCAAATGTGATGATTACGAAAAAAATACCGACTGCACTTTCCATTTCCACTTATAAAATTGAAATTGTTGAATAATGTTTGAATAAAGGTTTTGCGGTTAGTAATATTTTATTAGGCGTAACAAGGTAGGTACTCCTGTCAGATCTATAACCGAAAAATTGTCATTTAGACTTCACGTTTTTCGAGTCCTTGCTGTTGCCATGGTGACTTTAAAAAACGCGCGTGTTCGATTTGAACACGCTGAGGCGTTCTTGAAATAAGTTAAATGGGGCATCAATAAAAAAAATATTTGGTTTACTTGTTACGAAAGAAAGAAATAATGTTGTCCCCCTTTCGACCGACATCTTGAGCTTTTCAGCGCCATCTAGCGGTACCTGATTTTTCCCTATTGTGCGCCTTTTATATAGTTATACAGGTTGTTTCATGAGTGGTTGCCATAGCCTAGTGGTGAATGCAGGTCATCCAGGCCTTTCAGAAAAGTTGCTTGTTTTGGATCATAAGGCTATTGGTTTAGGTGATACAGGGTGATTTATGGATTTCGGTCTGAATTTACAGAAGCCATAACTTTAGGATCTGAGGTCCGATTTAGATGAACTTTCATGAGTTTTTTCACTTCAGAAAGTCGTTTCGAAGGGCAGTACTCGGAATATCGTGGTTTATCTTTCAAGACTCAAAATCTATATTTTCTACATCACTTAGAGAAATGTCGTTATTGCCATGAAAAAATACATAGTTCAATCTAAGGAATTCGATTTTCACTTTGAATGGCAAACTTGTTACAAGCGAGAAAGCGATCGAATGAATTCATATTTTATGCCATTTTTTTGAATTGCGGTCCTAAGGTTAGTCGTGATAATATTCATCGTCTTTGAGAGCGTTGTAACTCTTATAGAGCGTTGTAACTCTTATAGTGATCCATTTTGGAAAATGTAATCCGCTGCACAACACAATTAACTAGATATTAATATTTTTTACTTCATTCGAAAAACTTGAGAACTATTTATTTTATTTCACAATACAGAACTGAAAGGGTAGTATCATAAGAGATGTTCGAAATGCAGTCCTTCCATCTCGACACATTTCCTAGCTCACAAAATCAGATAATTCTGTGCAAGCTTCTTCTATCATCTGCCTCAAATGCTCTCGTGAAGTTATTTCAACGGCATATACATTTTCTTTCAGAGAACCCCACAGAAAATAATCTATAGGAATTAGATCTGAGAACCTTGGGGCCATGCTACAAGGTGTTCTTCTCTTTGGAAATCTGTGACGATATTCTCGCACTGCTGTTCTTCGATTTCCATTGCAAAAGCAGTATATAAACATCATATCGAAATACTAACAATTGGTGCACATAGTTCGAATTTTGAATGGAAATTGGACTGCTTTTTGGATTTGTCAGCGATGTTTGGAGGCATAGAATATCGTTCCTTGAATTCGAGTAACACAAATATTCAATGTGCAAAGAAAGCGATACCTAGCGAATTTCCTGAGGAATAAAATTCAATATTTTCTTGTTTTGAAGCAAATGCACATGTTTCGAGAGGGTTCACACCATTTGTCTCCAAATCCAATATGTAGTTTCAAAATAATTCAAATATTGATTATGCATGCTTTGAAGAACTTCTTTACGCAGCCTGTCAAAACACTCAGTAGGTGCTGAGGTTTTTGAATACGAAGGAGTTGAACAGAAAGTTATGAAATTCAAAATTTCAGCAAAAGACAAGAAATATTATCAGGAAAGGACTAAAATCAGGACCACATTTCAAAAAATTACATGAAATATGAATTCGCTCGATCGCTACTCGTTCGTAACAAGTGTGCTATTCAAAATGAAAATTGAATTCCTTGGATGGAAATATGTATTTTTCACAGTTATAACGAAATTTGTCTAATTGATGTGAAAAATAAACCACGATATTCTGATTACTGACCTGAAAATATTGATGTTTCATGAGCTATTCGAAAAGAATTCCCGAAGTGAACAAACCCATGAAATTCAATCGAAATCGGACCTCAGATTCCAAAGTTATGACCATCGTCACTTCAGGCCAAAATCCATAAATCACCCTGTATCTCCTGAACTCATAGCCTTAGGATACAAAACAATCAACTTTTCTGAAAGGCCTAGATAACCTGCATTCACCACTAGGCTATGGCCAACCACTCATGAAACACCCTGTATAAATAACGAAAGCATCTCTGATGATGATGTGTAACCAAACATGCAAGTGCGACATGGATGTATCTTAGAGAAAAACCACAGGATATGCCTTACTGAAGTGTCTTCCAGTACGTCCGGGACGAAACACACGTTAATATTCTTTTGGAGCTAATGGCAACCTGAACAGTTTCAAATCATCAGCAGAAATTATGTAGACATGAATTACTTCATTGAGGACAAATTATTCAATAAAACCTCCCTTATTTTTTTCACGCACAAATTTCCATCGAGTTTCAGAGTCTTCACTACTCAACATGTTGAGTGTGAACTATTCCCAAATTTCCAAATAAACGAACCTTTGGAAAGCTTATTCAGTGCAACAATTGGATAAATCAAGGAAATGTTTTCCGCAACATAATTATCAATTTGCCTGTGATTTTTCTCCAGAAAAAAAAACACTGAAATGCGTATCAAAGCACTCAGCCGAGATAAGAATCTTATCCCCAACCGGGACATCGCTCCGGCTCCACTCCAAGTCCCTCCGTTCCCATTCCCCAAACGCAGTCCTTAAGGGCGTTAAGTCCCGCATATTCTTTTCATAATTCCCCTTTCATTCCCATCTCCCCAGAATCCACTTCATAAAAATAAAGCCCCAGAAAAATTAACATTGTATGAAATCCCATTCTGAAAAATGCGAAATCCGCACTTGAAGCGCCTTGCGCCCGGTGTGGACTTCTTGCGCTCATCTCCTACAGGACTTTCACCCAACGCCCATTCGCATTGCCATCCATTATGCAGGGATGTGAAGCAACTCAAATATGTTATTTGCCGCTGCGGGACCCCTCGAGGGGTCTCATGCAAAAATATTACTCCTGTTAATGTGTTCGGGGTTATTATTGTGGAGTGGCAGACGGTTTTTTACTACCAATTGTTCTTTCCACTTGAAGAAGCGAGCGACAGAAACGCTGCATGAAGTAAAGAGCTTTTGATGATGTCTGTCTTGATGCTCCTCGCAGTTTTTCCACCTTGTTGAGGGAATTTGGAGTGGGGGGGCGTTTATGGTTCAACAATGAGTGTTTAGTATGCCTCGTGGAATTTTATGTACCTTTTTATCTTTTTACAAGAAGAGCTTTGATATTTAGCGAAAGTGCATTCGACTTGAATGGTAAGATCTCGAATCTGTTCGAATCATCCTGTCAGGAAAGACATTATCTGACCTGGAAATTCTATTCCAACGGGATAATATGATGAATCGATTTATTGTGATATTTTCAAAAATAGCTTGTCTTTTTGATTAATTATACCGCAAAACTCTCTGTCCAAATTGGATAGTTTTTTTTATATAACTACTTGGTAGTATAAAAAATCTCTATATTAATCAAACCGATCTAAACAGATTCCATCGCACCATGATATATAAACCAAAGAGGTTTCAATCCGCTGGAGTGAAGTTCAAAAGGGATACAATTCAGGTCGAACTATACGATTTTCTGAATAGCAAGCTACCAACAAATATTTGCGCTTGCATACGAAAAAGTCTGGTGTATTTACGATGAAAAAGGAAATGAAAATTGCGTGTTTGTGTATCTCGCCTGTCTGCTAACAAATAACAATGAGGCAGAGGTTGGAAAACTGTGTTGGAAAAATACATTCCTCATCATTGATGCAGCGAAATATCGGAATAATTCAAGCAGTCTGAATGAATTCTAATAACGAAGGAATATCTTCGCGAATAATTGAGTTACCTACTGAATTTTAATGAATCAACGGAAAATGGTTCATTTTGAATTGAAAATTTGAATTCATTATCGAATTTTCCCAATTTTAAATTCCCAACTGAGCAATAATTCCACCCAACATCTTCAGGGGGGGATCAGTAATAATATTACGAGTAGAAAAATGTTTTCTCCTTCGAGAAGTTAATCCTGAAATTTTAGTTTGAATAGTGGAAATTTTCGATTCCATAGGTCCATCATATGAAATTATGACATATTTTCAGCAAAAGAGTCTATATGATTAACTCCATCATTCGGTAATATTCATTCGAAAAATGAAAATTATTCCAATTAATTTGGACGATCCGGTGTTGTGTGGAACGATTATGAGCGAAATAAAGAGACACTAATTCTATTTTGCAGTTGTTCCAACTCTTCCAAAAATAAAATCGAAACAAAAAACTGAAATAAGAATGACAAAAAACGAAGGAAATTCATATAGTCATCAGTATGATACAAATCGAAGAAATGAAAAAAATTATATCAATAAAATACTGAAGTGAACAAAGAAGGATTCCGAATACACTCAACACAAAAAACAAATAAAAAATCATCGAAAATATGAATTGAAAAAGAAACAACAGAATGAAATGAGAACAAAGACTAATCGAAAAGATAAATGAATTTTTCCTGAATTTTCAATTATCGTCACATATTTCAATCCTCAAGTGAACTTAGGACCATTTCATAATGATTTCAAATTCAAATAAAATATTTTGCGGGAAACTACAAAACGAAAGCCTGCTCCATAGTTTTTTTTTTATCTGTAATTATAAATTTTTTCTATATCAATGGGAACATTCATCGAAATTTTTGACCAAATATCGATTTCAAATGATATAAGAAACATCATTAACTTAATAAAAAATTTATGGGGATACGGTTCTAACATTTCCGGAACAAATAAAAAGTTTGCTACCAGCTATGAGCCTCCGTCAACAACAACTTCAAACATCTCCCCAATTATCTCGAATCCTCCTTGGTCCGAAGATAAAGAAGCGGAAAGGGATAACTTTTCTTCCAACTGAACAAACTCAATAACAAACTTCCAAATCCATAAGTAAACCTAGAAACCCTCGGAAAGACTAACCTTGTGAATAATTTCCAATTTAAAACTCGACCACTGAAACTTTTTCCCACATCGCCAAACAAACGCACATCTCATTAATTCAACCACTTAATCTGCACTTCTCCGTCTTAATTCCACCTCACAAGATCGTCACGTGAGATTTTCAAGGGTTGGTCTCTGCGAAGGAAAGTTTTCTCGACCAACATCCTCGGGAAATTTTTTACCACGTGCCTCGTCGAGGGGAAATTCAGCCATGACCTTTCTCCATCGTTCAGAGCGCGATACTAAGGGCAGGCTCCATTTGGAGATTTGAAATGCTGTTCCTGAAATAACAGAAGTTGCGCCGTTTGGTCTTGCGCGTTGACAAGTTAATGATGAGAAATTTTCCGAAATATTTTCAGGAGAACCTCCACAAGGTTTGTTCCACCCCCGATGAATTATTTTTGGAAATATTCTGTTAATGTGACCATACTGTGTACCTTTGTTCTGTTTTCTACTAAATACTCAGATCTTTCTTTAGACGCTTATTTTATGAACTTCACAACCTATTTGAATGAGGGCAATATACAGGGTCTCAATGAATGATTGTAACATAACAGCCGACTTTGGATTATTGTTTACCGCTCCTCACTTAATGTTTCGAACTAAAGGTATCAAAGAATTTCGAAACTGACAGTCATTATTATTTTAATATCAATTTCAATTCAAATTCGTCAACCTTCTGTTGGTGCTAATTTCCTATTGGTATTTACATATGAGACTCATTTAAAAAATTACGAAAAGCACTGCCGTGAAGGCAGGAGCTTTTGAGCGCTCGTACATGCACCTTGTAGGTAGATTCGCATTTTCCGGTTTTGGAAACCAATTGAGGAAATTTTTGACGGCTGTCAAACAAATTTAGAAGAAACTAAGGCGAAAATCCAGACTTAAAGTCGGTGCTTTAGGTGACCAATTTTTTTTTCGATAATTCGCTAGAATTTTCTACGGTATTGGTGATGCGATCTGGACACAATTTCACACGTAGTTTGAAAATATTATTTTTCATCTATGTGCGAAATTTCATTCCAATCCAACAAGTAGTTTCGAAATTATTAGGAAAAAAATTGTTTGAATGGCTATATTTACGGAACCCCTAGTCTAATTTTGCTCATTGATGAAAAGGAACGCGAAATTTGCGATCCGAACCTATCCTGAAAATTTCAAGTCCCTAGGCCTTTCCGTTCGAAAGTTATGATTTTCTATAGTTTCTATGGTTTTGATCATGCGATCTGGAAAAAATTAAGCTTGAATATATCATTCCCAATTCAAATACAAATTTTCGTCACGATCAAATCCATAGTTTTGAAATTATCAAGAAAACTGAATTTCGAACGGCCATATTTACGGAACCCCTAGTCCAATTTTGCTCATTGATGAACGTTACCGCGACATTCAAGATCCACACCTATCCTGAAAATTTCAAGTCCCTAGGCCTTTCCATTACAAAGTTATAATTTTCTATGGTTCTGGTCATGCGAGCTGAACAAAATTTTTTATGTAGCTTGAACACGTCATTTTTCATCTGGGTGCAAAATTTCACTGCGATCGAATCGGTAGTTTCGAAGTGATCAGGAGAACAAAATTTCGAGCGGTTATATTTACGGAATCCGCCTGGCGGATTTTGCCCAATAACTAACTCAACCGCGGCATTCAAGATGCGAACCTACCCTGAAAATTTTAAGTTACTAGGTCGTTTCGTTCGAGAGTTATCGTGTATACGGACGGACGGACGGACAGACTCGAATTTTTCGACGGATTCGTCATCAGTGAGTCGAACATAGTCGATTGAGACTATTTTCGGCTCAAGATTCGAAAAATACAGACATCGTGACGAAATGATACAGCCCTCGTGTAAGTTGTACGAGCGCTCAAAAATGATGAAATCTTGATACTGACCATTGATTTTTCTAATTAAAATCATTCATTTCAGCTGAAAAAATACAACCATTCCAACAAAAACGCTTCCATTCAAGCACAAAGAAAAAACGTCATTTCTTATTGATAATGTGAAGGAACAATGAAGTAAGGTTATGTTTGTAATGCGCGCAGAAAATAAATTTTGTGGTTGGAATTGCAGTGAACAGTATGCATATAAAACGGCAAAATAGGAATATTTCCAAGCCCAATGCGATGTAACAATCATTTATAAAGACCCTGTAAAATCACATAATGTCATATTTTTCTATTTCTAGAGACACTTCTTTTCAATGAATAAGACCACTGATTAACTCTCATTCTTATATGAGTAAAAGATGATATTTGCAGAAGATTCAATCTCATTAATTCATTCATTAATCATCTGAAAAATAACTAATACTGCTCCTGCTCATTTATCTCCTGTTGTGTTAATTTTCTGCTTTTTCAGTCATCAAATTAGTTTCGTTGGGTCTAAATTCGAAAATGGAATAATTGGTTATGAATTTTTCGAGCCCAATAAAATTTTACATCGAAAAATTATCATTACTGAGAATCTAGCATGCTGAGATCCAATTACAAGTTGTCCTATCCGAAGAGCATTCTATATCCGAAACTTAGACAATCAAAAAAGTAACTACACCCATTCATGATAAAAAACTAAACGCTGTTCTAATAATAATAGTGCAACGAGAGAGTGCAGTTAGCCAACTTTACCGAAATCCCAAATTACCTACCATCTGAAACCATTCAAACTTCGCGAAAGAAGGCAAACTACCTTCCTCACGTCTGAAAATCCGCGCTAGAAGAAATCCCTGCCCCTTTTTGTTTCCATTTATAACAGGAACAGGGGCTTTTTGCTACTTCTGATAAGTGCCAGCTCACGGGATGTAGAGATCCAAATAAAGAGGAGGATAATTGGATACTATTAATTTTAAGTGGCGGTATAAATTTTTATATGAAACGATTTATGTCCTGAGGCGATTCAATGGGCTCATCCCATGTAATTTTCGTTGTTTCGTCCTTTCTGATGGGAGCAAACAGGCGGTTATCCTGCAGCAAAAGAGCGGTAGCATTTTGAGATGTATGGCAGAAAGGTTGAGCTAGACGTTGAGCGATAATTATAATGGGTGGTTTATACCTTTCAGTCCAGGTTTATACATTCACGCTTTTGGAAATGATATATTCATGAATTTTATTAGTGAAAAGATTTCTAGTGGTTTTTTTTTGTGCTGATGGGTCTGGTTATATAAACATCTATGAATCATGATCAAGCATATTTTTAATCATTTTAGTCAAAAATATATGCCAACTCGGTGTTATACTTACACTTAGGTACATAATAAATAATAATAATTGAGAAAAATAGGGAATGTTCATTACTTTCCGGATCAGTAAGGTAATACTTGTAAATAAAAAATATAGAATATATTTATTTCATATTGTGCAGCATGTCCCTCAATTCCTTGAGATCCTCAGAAACCAATTCCTTGTACGTCGGAATGTTGGCATAATATCCAACTAAATATTTGGCACGATTGTCGAAAAGGAAGTTAGTGAACTTCTCTTGATCTGCTTCAATTTTCCTGAGCGCCTGGTCTGGTATACATGTTAAGCTCCTGTCTATAGCTGCTTGGAGCTTGATTCGTAATTTGAACATATCGCAGGATTGAAAAAATTGTTTTCTAGGTAGATAGTCACCAATATCGAGAGATCTGTCCTTGAAAATCTCATCTAGTTTCTGATAATAAAAGCAGAGTAGATCGTTTGAATGCTCGTCCCTCAAGGACTTCCTCGTGTTGCTGTAAATTAACTGCAGTACATCTAAACAGGGAGGACCATACTTGATGGTTTGAAAATCTATAAGCTTAGATTCTATGATTTTATTTTTGTCGTATCTATGGAGGAAGTTGTTCGTCCATAGATCACCATGTAGGAGCACGCAACATAGGCCATCATAATTGGGAGAATCGCTTGAGTTGAAGATATTTTTCAATTGGTCGAGGGTGACGTTATCATCGAATTCTAGCTCTGCGAGGGCGATCAATCCCTCAACAGATGTCTCGACATATTTTGTACCGTATGTATCTCCTCCGGAGTATATGAGGTCCTTCAGAATATCCGAGTGCTCTTCAGGAAGATTGTATTTCTTTCCTGAACTCTTGGACTTGCATATTTCATACAGTAGAGAAGAAGCATGGAAGTCGGCCAATACGGAAAGACAAGCATGACAATGCTCAATATCTAGTGACTCTTCTTTAGGAAATAGCTTGAAACCTGCGAGCGTTAATTCTTCCAAAACCACAGCGGTACCTGCGCATAAGTACCCATGAGGAGCAAATGATACACTTATCCCAGCATTCTTAAATTCCGGTAGAAGCTTCATAAAAAAGAGTTTTTCTTTTTCGTAGAACAACAAGTCTCTGGATAACTTGAACATTATTTCGCTCTGATTGTTCAGAGTTTTCACAAAGAGCTGAAGTGTCTGCAGTTCATTCTCACGTTCGTAGTTAATCCGTAAAATGTAGTGAAGACCGATGAGTCCACCGCGCGTTTCTTCTTCTAGTGGTTTCACTTCGAAGGATTTGAAGGTGAATGTTGTGTTTTGATCGAGCAACAGCTGCCTACAGAGTTTTTCACTGATTATATCCACCATATCTATAAAAAAAGAAAAATTAACAAATACGATATATAAACTGTTGTAATATTTGGGAATATGAATAATTAATCTCAAATTCGGTTACATATCTCGGAGAAGAGTCTGTAAATTCGGGAAATAGAGAACTCGGGAAGAGTTAGTTGTTCTCTGAGTCGGGGACTCAGGTTAGGGCCGTAGTTGAAAGTCGGGAAGGTACTAAAATTTCAGGTTCACTATTCGATTTAGAGGCCGGTGTAGGGACTAAATTGAGGTAGTAGTCCGTTGTAGGAAAACAGTTTTAGTATTTTCGGTCGAGAATCCGGAGTAGGGAAAAATCTGTGATAGCTCGTGGAAAGAAATGTAGAAGTAATTGCATTTTGAGTGAAATTAGAAGTCGTATTCGTTACGGGAGTGCGAACAAAAAGGTTAAGGTCACTTTCGGAGTGAGTGAATTAGTTTTCAATCAGGTACAAATAGGTGGCTTGCAAATCAAGGTAGGAAAGTTCAGTTCAAAGTTTTAACTCCTCTATATGTAAATGGTGTTATTGTAATCGCCAATATTACTGATAACTCGATCCGAAATTGATTCGATGTGTTTCAATGCAAGGAATGTGAATAACAGTTGTATTTATTTTGTATCGAGTTAATTGATTTTTTTTTTGTTTGTTGTATGTGGAAAGTTCGATTTCATATACGCATTTTACCATCATTTTTCGTAAATATAATATGTTCTTTTAAATTTTTGGGTTTTCTTTCCTGAATACCTGTTCCTCAGAAAGGATAAAACAGAAAACTTCCTCTTCGTGCAGGAAGCACGAACTTAATTCTTTTCGGACAAGAGATTAAATGGTGACAACGGGTAAAAATATCAAATAATACTAATATTCCAACCTATTAAATCGAACTAATATCGAAGAAACAAGTCGTATTATTACACTGTGCGTGTGTTGAACTGTATGAAACTGATAAGGGTTCAAGATTTTTATGGAAATAACCAAGATGGTGTTCATCTTTCATTGCGTAGACCTCTCTCCACGATCTGTCATATAATACATACATTCGACCATTCCTTAGACAAAAATTTGAAATACACTGACGTGATTTCATGATGTTTTTGGACGCTTGTTTTCATTCGGTCGCAACTATGCTTGGCTTCAAGTCTCATCAAATTTACCGCCGGTCTCTGAGAGATCGATAGATAATCAATTTTATTTTCAAGTGCGGAATATCTAGAAAGCTGAAGTCAACTCATTACTCATTTTATCGATACCCCATCTGAAGAAAATAAAATTTCAGCGGAATATGGCGAAAAGTTTATGAGATTTTTTCGAAAGAATTTTTTCGAATTCTTCTAGAATTTCCTCACGAAATTCCACATGCACATTGGATTCGTTATTTGAACCTACATAGTTTCATTTTTGAATTATCGAGATTTTTTTTCATTCACGAACTCAACTGGCGCATTCTGACCTCGAAGGTAACCTGCTAATTTCGAGGCTCTTGGTCTCTCCTTCGGAGAGTAATCTTGTTTACTGACGAAGTTAGGAGGACAAATTCTCAGTGAATTATTAGTTCAGGAAAAAAGGTGCCATTTTTTAGCTCTTAATTAACATTTTTTGGCCATTTTTGTTTCTCAAGAAATAGTATATTCTGCTGTGTTGAGTGAGCAGCAGGGCAAAGTTGAAAGAATTATTTGTCTCACAGAGACCTTGGAGATTCGGGATATAAACGGATATAAGGATAAAAAATGTTTTTTTTTTTGTGGAAACATTAAAGTGACTTATAATTTTTCAGTTGTTATTTAGCCATGATGAGGAACATTTTGCCGTTTTCATTTTTCGAAGAATATCAGTAACAAATATGCAGACATACATAAAAAAATTATTAGTGGGTAAAAAGTGGTAAAATTAATAGTGTTTCTGCCGTTGATTAGAAAAAAAATTTGTGTTTTTTATCTAATTTTCAGCTCAGCAGAGTAACTGGTATTTCTTGGAAAACTCAAATGGTGATATTTCTTCCAACAATTGCCGGCTGAAGAATGGCAAAAGATCATTACATTCCGAAATTTTTCTGCGGACTTTATGCACTTCTATATTTTCGGCGATCATGTCGGATTGAAGAATATAGCAAAGAATGAAGAAAAATATCTTTACCCCCAAAACCACTTTTTAAAAATACATACAAGTCAAGGACTCACCCCGTATAATTAAAATCAGTAGGTAAAAAGAGCGAGAACTGAGTTGACATGATTTGGGCATATTCTGAGGGTAATCCAAGAATAAGAGAATGGGCTATAGCACGAATTTTTCACTTTGCCTCAGCATTATCCTACCTATATAAAAAAGAATTCCATCAAATCGATGCAAATCTTCAGTTTGTGGGGTGAAACCGAAGATAAAGTTGTATCGTCAGAGATCACGCCGAATATCGCATGTAGAACAAAACCGGGTCAAATACATATTCCAAATATAAATCCTTACATTCGAGGACGAATATCAGAAAGTTTCATATCACCTGAAAAGGCTGAAACTTTTCTCAATGTAATATACACCTATCTATTCCAAATCCCCTTATATTCCTTCGCAGGTTTAGCTCTCGAATATACGACCGGAATATACCCCATACGGCCACTTTGACCGTTTCAAAAAAGTTATTGAATAAATGAGATTTTCCGAATGACGGCTTGGTACTCTCAGGACATCATGTTTTATTCATGACAGGCATACACGAATCCCGTTTTTATTTTCTCCTTTGTTTCTCCCAAACCTCAGACCCCGTCTCTTTCGAACGGTTTGGGGTCCTTGCTTATTTATGCCGTGTTGGCAGACAAGAAAATCTTTTTTTATTATTGTTGGATTACCAGAGTGAACAAGGTTTATGTCTGGTATAAAAATTTTATTGAGAGCGTTTACTGTAATTTTACTAACTAGCGGTTTTTTATGGTGGAAAATCTCATCTTTCACCCCATGAAGTATTCAGTTATTTTCTTTCAAGATTGCTCGTAAACAAGTTTGAGGAAGGATAATGTTGGAAATCATTCTTTATTATGTTATTACGGTTTCAATTTTGACATTGAGTTTCAGATGAAATATCGAGTTTCTGTAGATGTTATCAAGTTGAGATGTTTGAACAACAGAAGGAACCTGCTTGAGATAAAATGGGAAAGAAATCAAACTAGGTGAATAGACATGTTGATACTAATATCGAATAATACGTGGCATGTTTCGTTCTTATTTGAACTCTGGTTCTATCGATTTCAACGACTAATCCCCAGGGCACTCGTGATTCCGAGTGGAATGTTCGTTTTTTTCGGAAGTAGACCATATATTTGTGAACATAATTATTCGATTCACATTTCATGTATTGTTTCACCAGACCTCGAAAGCACACCCTTAATAAGAATAAAACCATCACCGAGAGAAAAAAATTTGAAAATATTTCCTCTCGAAATCAGAACAAATATTTTCCACGAAATTGATTGCGTTCCGTTAATCATGCGAGCTTCGGTTTTGTTCCTGAAGCAGTACATTCGAATGAACATCGAAGGACGAGAGTGAGAAGATCAGGTTTTACCTCTCATTCAGGATAAATAATTCCTGTTTGTTTTTGTTCCAGAACCCCTGATACCTATGGGAAAACAATGGTCCCTTTAACAAACCGGCACATTTCCTATTGAATTCGAATATGGATGTCAGATTGATCAGAATTGGAATTTTATATTTCCGGGGAATAATACGTGAATTTTGAGATTTCACCGGATAAATATATGTATATATACTCATGGCTGGAAACAATAAAAGGAAATACGAGTTACGTCAACATCTATAATTCAGCAATGGCCCCAGAGAGAAATGGCTCCTATTCCAAGCGCAATGTGCAAAGAATAATCCGCGACCCAAAAAATTCAAATTTATATTATATATTAATAACACAATTCAATGAAGCGCAACCGTACCACTGAAAGATTGGACCACAATGAAACGATAACAAAGGAATATACAAGAAATGACAACTTCCATTAAGTAAACCCATATATGAACTTTGTCCTTCGAACTCAAGGTCGGGCTACACAACGCACGCAATCTCATTCCTCTTCCTCCTTATTTTTCATGGAAAATTTTACCGACATACGAATTAAGGTAGAAATTCTACGAAAATTATTATTGAATTCATTCAGTTATCAATTATGAAAAATACAAATTGAAACACATAAAATGAAAAAAATGCATCTTTATTTTCTACATCATTGAGCGCTCGTACTACTTACACGAGGGCTATATCATTTTGTCACGATGTCTGTATTTTTCGAATTTTGAGCCGAAAATGGTCTCAATAGACTATGTTCGACTCACTGATGACGAATCCGTCGGAAAATTCGAGTCTGTCCGTCCGGCCGTCCGTCCGGCCGTAAGCACGATTACTCTCGAACGGAACAACCTAGAGACTTGAAATTTTCAGGGTAGGTTCAGATCCCAAATGCCTCGGTTGAGTTCGTTAATGTGCCAAATTCCACAAGGGGTTCCGTAAATATGGCCGTTCAAAGTTTTGTTCTCCTGATTACTTGGAAACTACAGATTTTATCGAGATGAAATTTTGCAGTCAAATGGAGAATGAGGTGTTCAAGCAACATGCGAAATTTTGTATAGATCACATGACCAGAACCATAGAAACCATAGAAAATTGTAACTTTTGAACAGAAACGCCTAGAGACTTGAAATTTTCAGGATAGGTGCAATATCGAATATCGTGATCACGTTTATCTATGAGCAAAATTATACTAAGGGTTCCGTGAATATGGTCGTTTGGAATTTAGTTTTCTTGATAATTTCAAAACTAGAGATTTGATCGTGACGAATTTTTGTATACTAATGGAGAATGATATATTCAAGCTACAATTCTCCAGATCGCATGACCAAAACCATAGAAACCATAGAAAATCATAACTTTCGAACGGAAAGGCATAGGGACTTGAAAGTTCCAGAATAGGTTCGGATCGCGAATTTCGCGGGCATGTTCATCAATGAGCAAAATTAGACTAGGGGTTCCGTGAATACGGTCCTTTGAAATTTTGTTTTCTCGATAATTTCGAAACTACGGATCCGATCGAGATAAAATTTTGTATTTTGATCGAGAATGATATATTAAAGCAACATTTTATCCAGATCGCATGACCAGAACCATAGAAACCATAGACAATTATAACTTCCGAAGGAAAAGGCCTAGAAACTTGAAATTTTCAGGGTAGGTTTGTATCGCGAATTTCGCGGCATCCTTCATCAATGAGCAAATTTAGACTAGGGGTTCCGTGAATATGGCCGTTCAAAATATTTTGTTCCTGATAATTTCGAAACTACTAGTTGGATTGGAATGAAATTTCACACCTAGCTGAAGAATAATGTATTCAAACGTGCGGAATTTTGTCCAAATCGCATCACCAAGACCATAGTTACCGTAGAAAATTATAGCGAATTATCGAAACAAAAATTGATCAGCTGAAGCACTGACATGAAGTTTGGAGTTTCGCCTAATATTGAGAAGTTTTTTGACAGCTGTCAACAATTCCTTCAATTGATTTCTAAAACTGGAAAATGCGAATCTACCTACAAGGTGGATGTACGAGCGCTCAAAAGCTCCTGACTTCACGGCAGTGCTTTTCGTAATTTTTTTTTATTCGTCATTGCAGCTTAAGGGAAATTCCTAGATGTTATATGGAATTTTTTCTGAACAAATATTAGATCATTTGGGGATGTGTATTCGTCATAATCATTCATAATCTTTGTCCTGCTTTTCGTATTTTTGGAATTCGAATAAACTGATATATTTTACAGTTTATGGCGCCATAAAGAGCTCAGTCAGTTTATCTTGTTCTCGTGGCCTGACTAAATCACGGCTTTCACGCCTTCTCACGAAAAACCCAAAGAGTAACCATCTCTTTATTCTTTGTTTTTACTAAGTTTCAAGTGTCAGTTTTTCTAGTCTCAGGATTACCAAACCTGATAATTAGAAGGATTTTCGGAGAATAATCCCCAGAATAACTCAACAGCCATCAAATAATTTTAACAAAGCGATCTTGAAACTACCCTATCCAAATCAGTCATTTAAGGGCAATAAATTATCGATTATATTCATTCATACAACGAATCTTTCAGCTGCACAATAACTACATACTTTTCTTCATTTTCTCTGTTTTTTTTTTATCTAGTAATCTAACTAAGCGATATCTACAAGAGTTGAAGATATAGATAATGATATGATCATTGTTCCATCAGGTATAATTTTTATTCTTAGATTGTAAACAATTGATTTGTTGGCTTGCTTTATTAGTCTATCTAATACATATTTTCTTGTTTCATTTTGTAATTTGATTTCTTTGCCTTATGTGGTTATTGTTGTTATATTTGTAGTTTCCGAATGATTATGAGGATTTAAGAGCTCCAAAAAACTTTTATCCAATTTTTATAACTTTTTCAGGAGTAAGAACATCGGAATAGTTTTTACACAAATATTGAAAAATAAGTGATCATACTTATAAGCACAAAGATTTTTCAGTTTTTTCATTTAATCTGACTATTTTTGTTTGTTTTCTACTGTGTAGAATTTGAAATATATTTCATTTCGTGAATAATTCTTCGTTCTACGATTTTGTTCATTCATTCTATGTGGTTATATTATGTATAATTTTTTTTTCTCTGGGAGTTTTTTTGTGGTTTGAAGTACTTATATATTCCTCTCTTTGCAAAATTTTTGTTCTAGTCGTATTCATATTTGTGCAATATTTTCCCGGCATAATTTAAGATTTTTTGAATCATTCTTTGTTCTGAGATTTTGTTCATTTTTGTTGGGATTACTTCGATTGATAATCAAGTCGTAAGAAACATCTCTGAACTATAAATATAGAATATAGAATATGCCTCATAGGTATCACTGAATATAGACCAGTATATCTCTCAGAGAGATACTTTATTGAACGAATCATTAATATTCA
Organism: Aphidecta obliterata; assembly: GCA_963966015.1. NCBI lineage: Eukaryota > Metazoa > Arthropoda > Insecta > Coleoptera > Coccinellidae > Aphidecta > Aphidecta obliterata. The sequence continues at coordinate 22,915,064 of OZ014430.1, read as the reverse complement.
CATCAGTGATAGAGCTGAGATGTGAAGTGACTTCCTGATTGAAGCATATTTTTTACGCAAGGTGTCGTCTTTTAAGAGGGCCAAACTTCAGTGGGAGATCATATATGAGATTTGCAACAAAAAATGACATATAACACATGGTCGAAATGTTGACAGTTATTCTTCAATTCAACATTTCTTGATTTCGAGGAATATTTCAAGTTATTCCATGAAATCAAATATACTTCAGTTATCCTTGCAGCCTCATCAAAGTTGGCCACATATCTGGAAAAAGCAATAAATTTGCTACAAGATCATTTCTGTGCGCCAAAAAATACTTTATTGCGGGCGTGGTAAGGAGATGAATATCACGATTTTGGAGTGAACAAAACCAGTCATATTTTTCCAATGGTTTTATCGATGGAAAATCATTAATTATGGGCATGTTTTCTTTCCAGCAAAAAATACCCGATTTAGTGTGCTTTCGAATGATATATCAAATTTTTTGCTTGCTGCTTGTCTTCTGCCCTAATATCATGGCTAACAAGATAACAGCGAAAAAGTCGAAATATTCCAAACCTAAATTAGCTTTATTTTAAAGTTCTTCATGATTTAATTTTTAGGTAATTTTCATAGAAATCGTGAATTTATCTGTCGATTCGAAATAATTTGAAGGAATGAACCAAATTTTAATGATACAGCTTTCATGAAAACATGTGAAGAAAACAGACTACTACTACTTGTAACAATTGTTCAAAATGTCCACCGCCTTGTTCAATACCTTTCACACATCGTTTTCGCACTGAATTTCTAACCCTGCGAAGCCCACAACGTTTCTGACGCATTTCTGCACAACACAAATTTATTCTTTCGATCAGATCCTCTCGGACTGAACGCGAATTTGATATACTTCTTCCAAGGTGTTCCAGACATAAAAATCCAAAGGCGTAAGGTCGGGGCTCCTTTGTGGCCATTTCACCGGGCCGTACCTCCGAATGCATTGCACCCCTAAAGATTCATTCATCAAGCTACGCGAATTCCGGCGTTGGGAGTCATGAGAGGTGAACTTTTCGGACCAGTAATAATTCCCGATCTCATCAACGCTGAAGACTTCATTACATCAATCCAAAGCAGCTTAACGGACATATTGCATATTTCAAATGGATGGCTGCCCAGCTCATAATAGCCGGAATGTACGGGACTTAGAAAATGAATATTTTGGGGTGCAATGGGTTGGAAGGTACAGGAAAGTACGATGGCCACCAAGGAGCCCCGACCATACGCCTATAGATTTTTGTCTGGAACACCTTGAAAGGAAAAGTATATCGAATTCGGGTTCAGACTCGAGAGGATCTGATCGAAAGAATAAATTTGTATTGTGCAGGAATGCGTCAGAAACGTTGTGAACTTCGCAGGGTTGTAGATTCAGTGCGAAAACGATGTGTAAAATGTATTGAATAAGGCAGTAGACATTTCGAACAACTGTTATGTAAGTAGTAGTTGTCTGTCTTCTTTACATATTTTCATGAAATCTTTATAATTGAAATTTAGTTTATTCCTTCAAATTCATTTGAATCGACAGATAAATTCATGATTTCCATGAGAATTACTTCCATATTCAATCATAAAGAGCCTTGAAATAGAGCAAATTCAGGTTTGGAATATTTCGAATTTTTCGCTGTTATCTTGTTAGCCATGATATTAGGGCAGAAGACAAGCAGCAAGCACAAAAGTTGATATGTCATTCGAAAGCACACTGAATGGGGTATTTTTTGCTGGAAAGAAAACATGTCCACAATTAATGATTTTCCATTGATAACACTATTGGAAAAATATGACTGGTTTTGTTCACTTCAGAATCGTGATATTCATCTCCTTACCACGCCCGCAATAAGAATTTTTTTGGTGCCCATAAATTCTTATATTGTAGCAAATTTAATGCTGTTTCCAGATATGTGGTCAATTTTGATGAGGCTACAGGGAGAACTGAATTTGAGTTTATGGAAAAACTCGAAATATTCCGTGAAATCAAGAAATGTTTCGACCATGTGCTATATAACATTTTTTGTTGCAAACCTCATGTATGATCTTCCCTTGAAGTTTGGCCCTCTTGAAGTAGACACCCTGTATAGAATGTAGAAGTGCGCTCTCTCAGAGTCGGACATAGGAGCTTCACTGCTATATTGCAGCTATGTATCAGCGCTCTTTCTGTGATATAGCTGTGACATATCAAGGATCAAGGAATATGTCTCTGACATAAAGCGGCTCCGTAATATGGTCGTTGTTTATGAGTTTATCGAATTCAGTATAAATTAAAATTCTACTTACATACCTACATCCAAATCGTTCATTCTCTTCTAAATTCTCATTGACATCAATGGGCTCACTAAACTCGTGCAATCATTCCGTAAATCTCACTGCAGCCGTACTTTGAATGTTTTCCAGATTCATTTGCACAAAGCCCCTAACGCTCCAGGCAAACAAATGCTACCCAGGAAATGCATTACCCAAATGAATCTCACGAAGCACCCTATTTGTATATTCACTTGATTCTTCGGTCAGTGAAACAGCAGACAAAATTACAAGAAATTGAAACGAATAGAGAGGAAACAATTTGGGGAGACATTGCGTTGAAAGAGGAATTCAAACCCTCTGAATCCCACTTGGTTCGTGACGTTACATACAGAGGAAGGAAATTCAAGAAACACATCTCAGTTATTGAGGTTTGTTACTTCCATTTTTCACTTATTTTCGAAAAAAAATAAATTATAAAATATTTGTTGGTAGTAATAACCAAGAATTTAAGAAGTCGATAGAGAATTTCAGGAAAGACTTTTGCAGCTTTTACTATCGGATAATAAAAAAATCATAACGGGGATAATGTTGATAGAATAATATGAGACTTCTGAGACATCTCTCCTCGGCTCAGGAGGTCATCCATTCATGGATTCCGAGGAAATTTCCAATTCCCCCCGATATTGCCTATAAGAATAAATTGTAACGGTTCTAGAATGTGTGATTTGCCTCGAAGTTACTATTGGGATGAGCGGTGAACTTTCGGGGTCGCTTTATTATATAACATTCAGTTTTATGAGGTTCCTAAGTGAATGTTACCCACCTATATGACAGAGTTTAGCCAGGGAAGAAGTCGACAGGGCACTAGTGAGCAGGAAACGGCGTGATGAGGATTATTTTGCATTATTCATACATGATTTCCGCTTTCGTCTTGATACCCACAAAGGACGGAGACCGTACAATGGTAAGCTCTAAGGTTTCCAAGAGGTGAATGATGTTCTCGGTTAGATTAGAATATATGGGAAATATTCTTCGGGGAACTGGGGAAGGCTGCCTTGAAAAGCCAGAGAGGACTCAATTCCAGTCAGCCACAATGTATAAGGGTAGTTTTCAAGTGTTCATGTTCAGCGTTTCGAAGAAAGATCATATATGTTCGCTAACTGAGATGATGCCTAAACAGCCGATTATTTTGGCAAATTTTGCCATTTCATCTATTCAAGGTGTTGAAAATGAAATGAAATGAGGCATTTCTTTTCATTCCTCGTTTTATTGAAAGTCAACATCCGCATGTGTTTACTATAAAATGGGACGATTTATATACTAACTGATACCGTGCGAGGGAAGATGCCTCAGGGATGTTAATAAACATTTAACGTGACTTCAAAATGGGACGATAAGCCTGAAGAGATGTTCCCCAGTTCGGAGAGTCTATAGCGTTAATATCTCGAACTGAAAGTCGTTATCGAATATTACCCATAACTCACTATTTTGTTACGCAAAGTTTCGATTTCAGGGATAATCAGTTATAATTACGACGCCTATTCTCTCAGTTTTCGATTATTGCGAACGTTCGTGCCAGACAAAACGAGGTATTGATTAAAATTTATTGGAGGAGTTTTTGAGCTTTATGAAGTGAGATTTACAGTTGAAAATTTCGGTAGGCAAGGCCTGAGGGGATTCATAATTCCAAGACGAGCTTGTGGAAATGAAGGAAATTTACCACGCAGAAGATTTGAAATTATAATTCTCAAAAATCGCAGATTTCCCAGGTCGACATGTTTTTGTCGTGATTGAATTTGAACTCCTAGGCAAATAACCATAAGCGTTATCCCTACTTTCTGCATTCCCGGTGAATTTCAATATGGAATTATGTACTATCTACCTATATTTATTCAGGTTTCGCAATGTTTGTCCAAAAAAGGGTGAGTTCGCCGATTTCTCGAAAATTATCCATAAATTCATTCAGTTATGGAAAATGCAATTTCAACACATGAAATGAAAATAATACGTTATACAATGTGTTCCTAAATTGGAGGTACAAACGAAGAGGGGAGATTCCTTGAATAATTTCAGGAAAAAAAGTTCCATAAACGTTTCGTTTTCCAGATACAGGATGTTATATATATTTTTTTGGAATGATTATACGAGTTTATCTGATCTTCATGAAACATTGCCACAGATCGGGAAAAGAAACCATAAAATCTTATAATGAATTAATTCACCACACCCCACTAACAGAATTTTTATGACAATTTGGATTTTTCTGATGATTTCGAGAGAACCGTTCAAAATTTGTTTTTCGAAATCGGTGGCAGATACGACAAAACTACAAGAGACCATAAAGTTCAGTATACAACAAAAATGCTTTCCTTTTCAAATTAACAGTGGGTCACCAAAAAAAAATTCTCGTAGTGAACAAAAGTGTTCATCACCATGTGGATTTGCGATCGAAATTGGCATGTCACATGGTGGAAACTCCTAATTGTAATATCAATGCCAAATTTCAGTTGAATATCTTGTGATATATAAATGACTATTGTAATGATTAATACGTAGAGATTCAAAAATAATACATCCAATTTTTATAATTTTGAAGTACATCGAAATTCTCTACACATAAATATTAAAGAATAATGAGCCGTATTCATTAGCAAAAACATTTTCCAGGAGTTCCCCCCGCTGATCTAGAAATGTCTTCTAAAGAATTTCCCTCAAGAACGAGTTCATCCTTTTGTTTTTGCGAGTTCTTGACTGTAACTCCAGGTGCCATTTCCCCCCTTCTAATGTCGAATGCCTTCTGATATCTTCAGAAATAAATTTTATTGAATAGTAACAACAGACCAGGAATGTGGACTGTATATTCATATCTTTTTATTCCATTTTGTTGATATTCTGTGTTCTATGATTTTGTTCATTTTTCCTATATAGTTTTATAAGTTACCTATATATAGTTTTTTTTCTTGGGATTGATCTATTTTTGTTAGTTTGTATTATTTATATATATTTTTCTCTGTACGATATTTTTGTTGTAGTAATATTCATATCTGTGCGACAATTTTCTTCTTCTTTTCCTGCTGGTATATTTAGTATGACTTTTTTTGGAATCTTTCCCTGCTATGCGTTTTTGGTTGAATGAATATACTGGGTTTTTTTTTAAGGCGAGGCTTCTTTTTGACAGAACTCATCAAAAGAGATCATTTATATAAAATATTCAATTGCAAAAAGAGAGAAAAAAATCTTGGTTATCGATATTTCAATACGACTATGGGTCGTGTCACCTCACTATGCGATGTGTATTCCTTCATAATGTTTCTAAAGTGCTCGACTTCCTTCACGATGTTTTCTATAGGCACTACATTTCATCCCCAATTTGTATATTCTCTACTTTTATTAGGAATTTCTTCCGGGACGGTATAATACTTGAAGTTCAAACTAAGAAGAAAAAAAACATCGTATAAAAAAATTAGGAAGTTCAAAAACTCATCGATAAAATCGATCCAAATTGTACACAGAAATGGTAACAATTCGTTTGATGTGCCCAAAGTCTTGCCTGGCGTAATAACGAATATTACATGCAACAACTATAACATCAGTTTGCTCACGGAATAATGTCATAAGCATTTTCAATGCTTATTTTTTTCGCACTATTCACCACAACCTACTTATACAGTAGTGTTCTCAAATGACCCCAAAGGAAGATATCACAGGGACTGAGATCGGAAAACTCACAAAAAGCATATGTATCATAGTTGATTTTCCGTATTCTGACCTCAGACAGCTGGTTATATCTACACATTCAGATATCAATACGAACCTAAGTGTAAGGGCTGGTAATTCTCAGATTTGCGGGTAACTTCGATTTCGAAATACTCGGCCCTGGTGAGTATTTTATAAAAACGTTTTTTGGTATAGGGAAGAATCACGGAGTGGGTGACATCTACTTTTGATCGTTCGAAATACCCGAGAGGTGAACAAAACCGTGAGTGTGTTTATATGGGAAAAGTGTGGAATATTTGTATGATTTTAAGTCATGTCTGTATCGAAAGTGATATATTTAGATGATAATTTATGGACAACTGTTTCGAATAAACTGTATACGAGCTGAAAATGCAGCGGATTGTAAGAGGTAATGTGGGAATAAGATCACGAAAAATGTGCTCTGCATATTTATTTTATTTGCATAAATTCCCTTTGAATCCCAAGACAGTTGAAAACTGGTAGACAATCTTGAAGATTGGGAAAAGTATCTCAAAGAATATGTCAGCTTGCAGCAAGCACTTGCTGAAAGATGATTTGTTTTTATCGTAAGTTCAATAAGTTTCTATAATATAGTGGTCATTTGCTATCACATTCACGTTCAACCACATAATCAAAAATAGTTATCTTGACGCTCACAGGCATTATTATTAATTCCACAATGTTATAAAAAATATTTGCTTTACTTGTTATGAAAGACAGAAATTACAGAATAATTTCGATCACCTCTCGGCCCGACATCTTGTGGTTTCCAGCGCCATCTCGCGGTACGTGACGTTTCCCTATAATGACTTATTTTGCTGCTCAAAAAAAACTCACCTTTGAAAACAACCTGAATATGTTCTCTTAATCGAATGGAAAAATTATATCTTCCGTTTGTACAAGACGAAAAATAATACACATCATTAAAAAAATCTTTTTTTATGCAGTTCAATTGGTTTGTGAATGTTATCTTGGCATCTGATCGAAAAATATAATCAAATTTTCGAGAAAACTCTGCTCAACATTTTATTGAGTTTCACTATAAATATCAGGAAAATTCTGATAACTCTTTCCGCGGAGAGAATGATGGGACACCTGAGCATATATTATGACGTTTACTACATAATTTATATCCATCCGGTCCTCATGAACGGCCGCCCCTCACATGTCACTCATACAAATTTCCACTATTTCCCAGCTTCCTCCTCAGAATGGTCTCTCGCTCGTTTTTGCTATTGCCGATTTTATCTGGGTTAACCCGAAAGGAACCCTCGAATTAAATTCAGTCAGATGGGGCTCCCAGGGAGACCGTGGGGTGCATCATTTCGTGAAGATGTAATCGTGTTTTATCGATGAGCTCCGAATAAGTTCGAGGATTATCACGCGCGAACTCGGAAAGTTCGAGGTTTTATGATGGCTGGTTGGAAAAGCGTGGAAATTTACATGCTTCAGCCGAGGACTGACATTTGTTATCAACATTTATTCGTATATCATTGTTGAACGGGGTTCTATTTGGAAAGTTTCCGTATTAAGCACACGAGGATATTGTTGGGATGTTGTTGTTTGGAGTAGGTACCTATGTTTCACGCGCTGTTAGAGATTATGGTCAATGCGAACAATGGCCTGAGGAATCTTCAGGGTTTGCGGAGCTTTGTGTTGTTAATGGCAGCAATCCGATTGAACATTTTTTAGGGTGTTTCAACCTATGTTGTTTTGCACCACAACCAAGATCAGTTTCAATGTGTCATAACCAGAACGAAAATCTTGATGGATATTGCCAGGGATTATAGCTTCAACAACTGCGCCACATACGTCACTGGATTTTTATTTGAAGGTTGTCAAACGGTTAAAATTTCACAAGTGTTAATTTTTTTCTCAAAACAACTTCAACAGTTTACCATCGGAAATGAACGAAATCACGTAAGGTGGAAAGTTATTCTGATGAAACCAAATGGAAATTTCAATTATCCTAATAGAAAAACTTTATTCTCGATGGTATTTCATCGACGCGGGAAAAACAAAGTTTTTTATTTTGGGTGGCAGCTAACAAATATTGAAAAAGCATTGTTTATGTTTATGTTTATTTTTCCTCTTTTTCGTCCAATTTGTGTAGTTATAATCTATATCGGAACTTTGGGTAACGTTCGGTTATTCAGATTCAATTTCGATTTGCCAGTACGAAAATATTCAACTCAGTTACTGGTATTTCCCATTCCATTCAACTGCAGGACTCGAGAATTTACTGAAAAACCAATAATGAATTCGCATTCCAGGAAAAACTACAATTCAAGCACATGAAAGAGTGGTGGGGAGAAAAAGTCTCCGATAGGAAAACGCTTGAGAAGAAAGAACACAATTAGTTAGTTAAACCTAAGGTAATTGAATTTCCATGGCTTGATTATAACTCTTGTTGGAATGAATTACCATATAGTTGGATAACGCCCTATTAGGTCAAGAATTTACACAAACCAAACAATTTGTATTGGTCAATATTTCGAACCCCATTGTGAGTGAAATTGAGCTATGCAGGGTGAGTGCACTCAAACTCGAAGTCCAATATAATAGTAACATTTTCCGCATTCTGACAGATAATGTGATATTTTACTGTATGTATTCTGAATCGTTTATTCAAGTGGCACTTCATCACAAATAAATTTCACTTTAATAAAGCAGACAAAGAACTCATTCATTCAAATATTGAAAACAAGTTGAACAGCATCAAATTAATTATATTCTTTTCGTTCTTCCCGAGAACTATTATGATTTTCTATCTGCATTTCTGAATGATCCTGAAGGCCAAGTGCCACTAGTTCTATATGATGAAAAATATACTTTTTGAAGTTTTCAAAGTTGCAAAATCAGAAACTAAAACCGGGGAAATAAATCCAAGCAGTAACGCTATTATTGGAAAAATCTGGCGAAAAAACGAAGATTTTCCTGGGAAGTTCAAATTTGGTATAATTTTGACTTACTGTAGCTCTCAGTAATTCGGGATTTTATCAGACGAAAGATTTTATGCTCCACAATTTTTATTCTGAACTTTTCCCTTGGCCTATGAGGTGAATACAAGTTCCGCAAAGAAACATCCGCATTAATTAGTTACAAATTCCTCTGACTGTTCATCGGAAATTTAGAATTGAGCTAATGAAGGGTAGAAACTCATTCCAAAAAGCTCTGACTGGACCATGCTGATACTTTGAAAAAAGTTATTTATCGCTGTATTGACCTATAAAAAATTTCCATACCTGAATGAACACAGGAAAATTGCAAAACACTTACATAAAATTCCACGATCATTAACCAAAGAAAGATTCGTGAAACCCTCTACTCTGGGCCGCAGCTCTTCGGATAATTATCCTACGAGAAATTGGAGGAAAGAGCTATTCCAGAAATAATTGCAGGACTTCTGAAATACTGAATAATTTGTAACAATTATAAAGGTCGGACGTTCCGGGGGACCTCGAATGAAATCTTACGGATATTGTGCAACATTTTCCATTTCATTCGACTCTTGCCGAAAGGGACTGTATTTACTTTGTGTTAAAGTGGCACTCTTTCAATGGATTTAAAGATCTGACTGAAAACGCATTGAGCAAGATGATGGAACAAAATCTAAGACGAGAAGTGCATAAAAAAAACTATTCACGAATTTCCTCCGATTCTTCGACTTCTTTCGGTATAGTTGTTTCAGAACTTGTCGCAGTTTTCGACGATCGAAATTTTCAGATTACTTGTGCTTCTGCAACCCATCAAAGGCAATCGAAATAGGCGAAAATCCGACTGCCGGTTCCTAATTTCCCGTGATTTTCTGAGTTATAGGGAATTTTTGAAGGAATTTGCTGCCTCCTATAGATAATCATTTACGGAGTTGCCACGTTTATACTGGGTGTTCCTAAATTAGAGGTACAAATGGAGAGGGGAGACTCCTTAAGTAATTTCAAGAAAAAGAAGTTTCATGGGATCGAAAACGTTTCGTTTTCGAGATACAGGGTGTTAAAGTTTGAATTTTTTTAAAGTTTTTTTTCTCATAGTATCTACACTTCACAAGACATTCAACTGAAATTTGGCATAGATATTACTCATTACAATTGGGGGTTTACGGCATGTGACATGCCAATTTCGATAGCAAATCTACAGGGTGATATTTTTTCAGGAACACTGTCCCCTGTTTTCCACCGACCTTTTTTTTGGTGAGCCACTGTAAATTTTGAAGAATATAAAAAGCAGCTTTGTTGTTATACTGAACTTCATGGTCTTTTGTTGTTTTATCGTATCTGCTACCGATTTCGAAAAAAAAAGTTTTGAATGATTCTCTTGAAATCCTCAGAAAAATCCAAATTGTCATAAAATTCACCCTGTAGATTTGCTGTCGAAATTGGGATGCCACATGGTGTAAACACTCAATTGTAATATCTATGCCAAATATCATTCGAATATCTTATGGAGTATAGAAACTATGAGAAAAAAACTCTAACACCCTGTATCTCTTGAAATTACACAAGGAATCTTCCCTCTTCATTTGAACTTTCAATTCAGGAACCCCCTCTATAAAATATAAATTACTGATATATCGAAAATTTGTGAAAATTCTCGAATATTTTGAGTTTTGAAGAGGTTTCATTATAATTCAACGTTTTTTAAGTCGTCTCTCATAATTTATAAAATCAAATATCTGTTTTTTTTCTCCAGAAAAAAATTGCGATGTTGCCATATGTATGTCAAACAACGAAATTAAAGTGGTTCATTTGCAAAATTTCAAGGGTTTCCATTTCACGCTGGCGCTTGCCAATATTCTGGGTCGAAGCCAGCATATCTACCCGTTTCAGAATCCACATCCTAGATGGATCCATTTCAGAGGTCGATTCGCTGGCTTGCTTGTTGTCCCAACAATCTTACCCCCTCATCAATATTCCTCTGAATGTATTTCAAATCTTCTCATTGTGCTTTTGTTCGAACCTAAATTTAGTTCGTGATTTTATTGGCAGATAGGAAACGTTCGTTGTGCTTCGCCATCAACTCCTGATAAGGTCCACCTAATTATCTCACTTCCCCAATATTGGGCCATCAAATTCCTGAATCCTCGAATTAATTCCGATGAAACTGGATCTTACGGAAATGTCAATTCTCGTAAAGTTTGAGATTATTAAATCTTGTTTCGTAAATTCGGTTCCGAAGGACCGGCAATAAATTAGTCTCCATAATCGCGATGAGTGACTCCACTGGCAAGAATCCTATCATAATCAGATCGGGGATGAAACATCCCCATTAGACGATGAGATTTTTCCTCGGTGCCTGAAAAAGCTCTCCGAAAATGTGAGCTAGATTAACGCGCGAATACTGATAAAGGCAGCTCTGTTCCAGAAAGGGAATGATCTACATAATGTGGAATAATGTAGCTCGATGAAGGCCCATTACTTTCCACAATCACTTTCAGTTTTAGTTAACATAAATAATGAAGTGTTGCTCATCAGTGACGATGGAGCAATAGATTGTATCTCATTTCTTTTATGACGATTGGTGTCTCGTTCTTGAGAGGTACACATACTGAACGTTGTGCATCCAGAAATTCATAATTGACAAACCATATTCCACATTGAAATGTCGAGGCATACTCTTTCTATAGTTCCCAATTGCCCACTGTGATATCTGTTTATACAGGGTGTCTACTTTTAAAAGGGCCAAACTTCAAGGGGAGATCATACATATGATTTGCTACAAGAAATGTCATATAACACATGGTCGATATGTAACTTCAATATATTCAATCATTAAGAGCTTCAAACTAGAGCAAATTTAGGTTCAACTTTTTCGTTGTTATCTTGTAAGCCATGGTATTAGGGCAGAAGACAAGCAGCCAGCACAAAAGATGATATGTCATTCGAAACACACTAAATGAGGTATTTTTTGCTGAAAAGAAAACATGTACATAATTAATGATTCTTCATCGATAAAATCATTGGAGAATATGACTGATTTTGTTCAGTTCAGAATTGTGAAACTCATCTCCCTAACACTCCCGCATTGAGAATTTTTTCGGCACACAGAAATTCTTATCTTGTGGCAAATTCAATTCCGTTTCGAGATATTTGATCAACTTCGAGGTGAATACAAATTTAACTGAAGTATAATTGATTTTATGGAATAACTTGAAATATTTCTTGAAATCAAGAAATGTTAAATTGAATAATATCCGTCAATATTTCGACCATATGTTATGTGACATTTTTTGTTCCAAATCACATGTGTGATCTCCTTTTGAGGTTTGGCCCTTTTTAAAGTGGACTAACTGTATAGAGATTGGATCATAGCCGTCTACAGAGAAAGCCTGGAACACGATCTGTCTCCATCTGTTCCATAAGTTCCTTGAAATTCCTGAGTGATTTGGCCTCATTTGTTTCACTGTATCGTTGCGAAAAAGAAGGACGTCCATTTGGCATTGGACTAGCTCAGATACTCTAACTCCTTGGTTGAAAGGTTGACATGGTCAGGGTGAAAGATGCCCTTGCATTTATAGCAGGTGACAGGCAAAGTTGAGGTTGCAAGCGTCTTGGGTCATCTGATGCAGTAATTTGGTATATAAAGAATGTCACTTCCTTGGGCCCTTAAAGAAGACTAGGAGGGCCACAGAGAGGAATGATAAATGAAACGAGAGTAGTTCTGAATCGGAATTGAAATATGAAGAATTTTTCCTTGATATTCTTCAGGTGCATCCGACGTGTTACCGTAAACGTCACAACCGGACGCAAAACTAGTTTCACGAAAAATTTCGGTACAGCGGAATAGGTCAAGGTCACGCAGCAAGTGAAAATAAACCAAACAAAACCTTCCCAAAACCAAAAGTTAAAGGCTGAGCTTACGTCAAACAGCATTGAAGAAAATTAAAACCAACTTACTTTCAGCATAAAATGCCACTCGGAAATCTTGGGATTTTAACAGAAAATGAAACTTCAACCGGAGAACAACAGACACGTCTATATTTCGACAACGTTAGACCGGTTATGTTGTGAAAAGAACTTGACCGTGAGAATCTCGTGAGAAGACGAAAAATGAAGTAGCTGTTAATAGGTTGTAACGTGACTATGAACAAGAGCGTTATCATTTTGTCCAATTGTCTGGAATTTTCGAATTTTGGACCGACAATGGTATCAAACGATGAGGTTTTCAACATTTTGAAAAATTATTCGTTGATTTCATGATAAGCCCATAGAATTCTCGTAATATCTTCAGAGTAAGTCAACACATAATAACGTCAAGTTATTCCCGAATAAAGAGCCATAATCATTCAGCGCAAAGGGACCCTCTGAAAGCCGTCCCAAATCAGCCAATTCAGTTCCGATTTCTCGATCCCCATTCCTCGTCGGGCTCAATTATGCAGAACTGTGAAACTGCATAACGATAATGGCTTTTATCACCGAGATGGGTGATGCATCACAAGATTTCCTAATTGCAAGAGAGCTACCAAATTGCATGTCGTTAATCATGTATCCTTGGTCTATGTGCGGTACCTGATGCTGAAGCAACTGATGTGCTTTGGCGTGATATATCGTTCGTAGTTACCGTAAATGGGATATAACAATATATACCGATCGAAATAACCGAGAAACGTCATACGGTGGTTTGAGCTTGAAGGCAACAGACAACCACATTTACCACGCCTGAATTAAAGAGGATGAATACGCACATTAGGGTGCATGGTGGATTTCAACTGATAATTGCGAACCGTCTTTTATATTTGCGAAATTTGGGATTCGTTATCCTTCAATGTATCTTTTGTTACACCTATTGACGTATTTTGCCATAGTTTTTATGTCACCTAGTATATGCACGTCTGAAATACTTACCCTAAAAAGTCGGCCACAGCACAATTGGAAGAAAATATATGTCAGAAAATCTACAGGAAGACTTTAACTGTTGATACTACTACATTTTGTTCCTATATAATAGAACTCTTTATCAACAAATTAACGAAATTATACCTTATCACTACCGAAAGGTATCTAAGTTTGTAATTCAAAAGCTATTAACTTTCCACTTAACCAGCTTGACCTTACAGATATTAGTTGTCCCTTTTACGGTTTATGGCTTTGTTTGAATTTATGCAGGCGAAGAAGTGCTGTTTTTGCGAAATTCTTGACTTCCCCCGTTAGATCCAACAACATTTGTAATTTTCGTGATATACAGGTGTCTACTTTTTAAAGGGACAAACTTCAGTGGGAGATCATACATGAGATTTGCAACAAAAAATGTCATATAGCACGTGGTCGAAATGTTATTCGTGAATTTAACATTTCTTGATTTCAAGAGATATTTCAAGTTCTTTCATGAAATCAATTATACTTCAGTTATCCTTGTAGCCTCATCAAATTTGATCACATATCTGGAGACAGCATCAAATTTGCTACAAGATAAGAATTTCTTGGCAAAAAAAATTTCATTGCGGGCGTGATAAGGAGATGAATATCACGATTTTGAAATGAACAAAATCAGTCATATTTTTCCAATTGTTTTATCGATGAAAATTCATCAATTATGGACATGTTTTCTTTTCGGCAAAAAATACCCCATTCAGTGGGCTTTCAAATGACATATCAACTTTTGTGCTTGCTGCTTGTCTTCTGCACTTATATCATAGCTAACCAGATAACAACGAAAAAGTCGAAATATTCAAAACCTGAATTTTATCTATTTTGAAGCTCTGTATGATTGAATTATCAATCACAAAGAGCTTTCATTGATCAATTTTCATGGAAATCATGAATGTATCTGTCGATTCAAAATATTTTGAAGGCAGACTAGTACTACCTATAACGCGAATTCGATATACTTTTTCGTTCAAGGTGTTCCAAACATAAAATCCAACGGCGTATGGTCGGGGCTCCTTGGTGGCCATCTTACCGGACCGTACCTCCCAATGCATTACACCCCTAAATATTCATTCATCAAGTCCCGCAAATTCCGTTGGGAGTCATGAGAGTTGAACTTTTCGGACCAGTAAAACTACCGATCGCCTCAACGCTGAAGAATTCATTACATTGATCCAAAGCAGCTTAACGGACATATTGCATGAAACGGCCCCTGGCTAACAGACAAAATATCTGGTTTCAATTGGATGACTGCCCAGCTCATAATAGCCGGAATGTACGAGACTTAGGTAATGGATGAATATTTTGGGGTGCAATGAAACGGAAGGTACGGTCCGGCAAGATGGCTACCAAGGAACCCCAACCATAGGCCTTTGGATTTTTATGTCTGGAACACCTTAGAAGAAAAAGTATATCGAATTCGCATTAAGACTCGAGAGGATCTGATCGAAAGAATAAATTTGTGTTGTGCAGAAATGCGTCAGAAAACGTTGTGCACTTCGCAGGGTTGTAGATTCAGTGCGAAAACGATGTGTAAAATATAGTAAATAAGGCAGTGGACATTTTGAACAATTTTTATAGGCAATATTCTTCATTACATGTTTTCATAAAATCTGTATTATTAAAATTCATTTCTTCAAATTATTTTGAATGAACAAATAAATTCATGATTTCCAAGAGAATTACTTCAATATTCAATCATAAAGAGCTTCGAAATAGAGCAAATTTAGGTTTGGAATATTTTGTCTTTTTCGTTGTTATCTTGTTAGCCATGATATTAGGGCAGAAGATAAGCAGCAAGCACAAAAGATGATATGTCATTCGAAAGCTGACTACATGGGGTATTTTTTGCTGGAAAGAAAACATGTCCATAATTAATGATTTTTCATCGATAAAACCATTGGAAAAATATGACTGGTTTTGTTCACTTCAGAATCTCTATATTCATCTCCTTACCTCGCCCGCAATAAGAATTTTTTTGGCACACAGAAATTCTTATCTTAGCAAATTTAGTGTTATTTCCAGATATGTGGTCAACCTTGATAAGGCTACAAGGATAACTGAAATATAATTGATTTTATGGAAAAACTTGAATTATGCCGTGAAATAGAGAAATGTTAAATTGAAGAATTACAGTCAACATTTCGACCACGGTTATATGACATTTTTTATTGCAAATCTCATGTATGATCTCCTCCTGAAGATTGGTGTTTTTGAAAGAAGACTGTATATGTCCAGAATCCTGAATAAAACTTGTTGAATTAGTTTTTGCTTTTATGGACAATCATGAAAAGAGGCTCTCAGATTTTGAAAATGTTGTCCATTATTTTCAAAAACGTTCATACTAAAATTTTGTTCATTATTGTCATGTTTCATTACAACACTTGCTACCATAACAATTCTACTCTTTTTTTTTCGGAAGTACATACAAAAAAGGTCATGTGTAGGGCATTTTTGAAAAAACACTCGAATTACCTTCAAAACAAGGTATCACTCAACCCCTTCCTTCTCATTTAAGATTTTAGGGGTTGTTGTCATCACATTCACAGGGTTTATACAAATTGATTGCAACCAACTGTATGAAATGTCCCCCTACGAACCAAAGTTTACCTGTTTTTGCATTTTTTCTGATTCTGCATGGGGGCCGAGATATTAAGAGTGGTACCTTTTCAAATTGTCACAGCTTATATAACGATATTTTCATTGAAAAATGGAAATATCAGATTTTGGCAAATTTCACGTAAAATTCCTAACTCTAAATAACTGAAATGTTGTTTGATGAAAAATTAACAAATTATCGAAAGATCACGAAACAAACCATGGATTTTGTGAATTTAACCATCAAATGTTGAATGTTTATAAACTTCAAGAGATAGAATCACAGAATATATCAAATTTTTTGAGTGCTCGTTGTACTTACACGAGGGCTATATCATTTCGTCACGATGTCTGTATTTTTCGAATTTTGAGCCGAGAATGCTTGAAATTTTTAGGGTAGGTTCGGATCGCGAATGTCGCGGTCACGTTTATCAATGAGCAAAATTAGACTAGGGGTTCCGTAAATATGGCCGTTCAAAATATTCCTCTCCTGATAATTTCGAAACTACTGATTGGATTGGAATGCACATAGATGAAGAATAATGTATTCAAAGTACGTGTTTAATTTTGTCCAGATCGCATTACCAAGGCCATAGATACCGTAGAAAATTCGAATTATCGAAAAGATATTGGTCACCTAAAGCACCGACAAGAAGTCTGGAGTTTCGTCTTAGTTCAAAATTTTTTCAATTGGTTTCTAAAACAGAAAAATTCTCAACGCCAGTTCAGTAGAACACAATTATTTCCACGTTGAAAATCAGTAAAGCTGAATTTTTAACAAGGTAACTGATTTTATAGATGCCCCATAAATTCCACGAAAAATTATGTGAACCATTTCCAATTGTAAATAACTGAGATTTTATTTATTGAATAATGGGCGTGACTACCAAACGAAAGATAATGGAATGAACCACTGATTCTTTAAACCAAACCTTCAGTGTGACAAATTTGATGTTCATAAACTTCGGAAGGTAGAATCACAGAATATATCAACTTTCTGAGAGCCAGATCAGAAAAATTCGATTTTCTTTTCACGAGGAAAAGCAGTGAAGCTGAATTTTTATATAGCTGATTTTATTGATGATATGTGAACAAAACATTTTTTCTGAATCTTTAGTGATTCTCACGAAGTTCACATGAACCTTCATGTTGTTATTTTACAACTGAATACGAAGTTTTAATTCGATGGCATCGTAATTTTTCGAATTATTGAAATGAAAACCAGATGGTCATATTTATGAAACTCTTTAAGAACTTAGCTCATTCGAACGTATCCTGAAAAGTCCAACCTAATCGTTATTCGATAATTATAGACTCGCGAAATGATAATTCTTGAAACTAGCGCAAAAAAAAAGTTCAAATTAGCGCATGGAGGTTTTAGTTGATATATCAAACATAAACAACAATCATTGCATTTATCGCAAGAGGAATTCCCGATAAACTAGAAATGTATACATATACAAACATTGGCAAATATTCAAGATGATTATTCAGATATATCAATTTAACTCTCTAGGAATGAAAGGAAAATTTGCGAATGGAATTATTTGTGGGAGATTTGAATATGTTGCTCTTGATCGTGAGTAAATCCAAATAACATAACTTCTTCAGTTTTTATTACGTCAAACAATTTAAATCGTAAGATACCAAGCAAGACCTTGCAGGAAATTCATAATTAATATATCAATTTCTTAATCGATTTCTTTATTGATGAAAGGTGGAAGAGTTTCTTTTAGCTAGTTACTCTTCATCTCACAAAAAAAATTATATAAAAGCTGTTGTTCATATTCGAAATTCACTCCCTATTAACATTTTCTTCTCTGCATCACTTGGCCCCTTCCAGTGACAATGCCTTCACATTTATATCTAACACCCATATCTCCTGACACTGTTTTTGTAGGTTCTCTCAGAGACAAAAACCCCAACACTGTGGAATAACCTATTTCAGAAATTCACCGCTGTTCTATTTTCATCAATGCTCCGAAATGGAACGTTTCATTGGGGCGAACCCATACACAGAGAAGTACATTACGGGGTCGTTTTTGTATTCCGATACGTGTGTAGTTATTTTTTGTTTTCATCAACCCAGATTTCGAGGGAGAATAGCAGGAACCGTTGCTCCGTTCAATGCGCGTTGCCGTTAATGCACTTGCGATGTGTATTCAAACATTCCAGGTGAGTTTTCCTGTTGCCTCGCCTGGGGCAGTTTCGACTATTGGCAAAAGGTAAAACCGTCAGGAGTACTGGAGTAATGTTCATTACCTCATTAATTCCAGTAGGTGCCTCGGATACACGAGTAAGTATACGACTCCAAAAAAAACACAAAGAGAAACTTTAACGAACATGTTTGGTCCTCTAGTTTTCTGAACCCATTGAAAATATACAGGATAACCAAATGTGACTTCTAGATGTTAGGAGGCAAGGTAATTTTTCGGTGAGAATATCTGGAAGAATTGATCTCCAATTTTCAATTCATGAAAAATTTCAAGGAACCATGATTTGAACTGTAGGGGCAAATGAAATCAGATCGATGTGTCTCAGCTTTTTTCCAGTAGGTAAGTATTAAGAAAACTTTTTGCAATCCAAATTTTCCCTTCATTTAATTTCCCGAAATTTGCATGGGCATCCAAAACACCATTGAAATATTGACACTTGAATCGCAGCTTCTGTCCGCTAAATCTCGAAAATAATTCATTCAGTTAGTAGTAAACAAAGAGCGATAATTCCCTTCGGAGAATTTCTGGAAAAACAAATTGATAGGATTCTCATTCACGTTAAAATTATATTCACCATATTCCCACTACAAACAGATTCAAACCAATTTAATAATCAAAATATGACGAATGATTTCTCCCAAAACATCTGCTTCTTCTTCCTCGGATATTTAACTGGCAAGTCTCTCTTGGGTAGCAAGGGTAAAAAATATTTGACGACCAGCACCAGATCTGAAATCTTCCAGAGTTCACAATCTCACAAAGGAAATAAAAAAATTGAAAATTACCTCTGACGCAAATAACACAAAAGACAACGAACAGAATGAAAAAGTAAACTGATATGAAAGTCAGCCAAGTCTTGATCGAGAATAAATCCTCCAAAGGCATCATTTTTGAGCGCGACTTCACGAGAATTTCACATCACTCAGACTCATCTCAGCAGGAAATGCGTCAAATTTCATGCAATGTCATTTAACTCAAAATTTCAACTAACATTCAATGTCACCTGGGAAAAATCGAAACTTCATGTTCGTTCTTCCTTTGAAACGTTGCTTATGGTCCAAAAAGGATGAGAAAATATAGAGATTCAGAGAAAATCTGAAATTCTCTAGACACGTCACAATTTCACCAGAAATTTTCGTATGTACATATTTCGAAGAAAAGAAGGATTAAAAATATTATTTCCAGGTAAGTTTGATTTTTTCATTAAGATGAAAAATCGTTTCATCGCTCTATTATGGCAGGTTCAATGGGAGATGTAACTTTTCGAGATCTGACAAATTTGTCTAATATCACATCCCGATATTATCAGATTCCTACTTGACTAAATCCACTGCGAATCAATTGAATCGAATAACACGTTTAAATGCATCACAAATGATAACAATCGATCAAGTGCATTGAAAGTTCATCATGAAGCTCAATAAAAAAAAAATTCAATTGATTTTGGAAGAATGCAACTCACCAGCAGTTGTATATTGAAACTGGATATTCTAGTTGAATGAATGACACAAAACCAAATAAGTTGAGTTTTCATCTAGCTAGAGTGTACTTCTTGACTTGAATTTAGACTTTGAATGTACACCTCGCATCTGGGTATGTGCTGCGATCTAGTTAGATGTAGCGGAAGCTACAGTTTGCTACGAATATTCTCTCATAGAAATCTTCGGACTATTAACGAAACCTTCAGTGCATCAAATCAGTACAGTATTCTACCAATCAGTACAGTATTCTACCAGTCAGTACAGTATTCTACCAGTCACTTGAGTCAGTACAGTATTCTACGCAAAATGCATTCGATGGCTTTGAGGTTTATTCACTAGGTAGCTCTGGCGAATTGAAACAATAATTTTTCTGAGTCTGTGTAGTGAGTTGTGTAGTGTAGATTGTAGTGACACGAAAAGTTCACATTGGCAGCTATTGCGTCAGTTGATATGTTGGCGTATTTCAGGTATAATTTCTCAATGCAGGGTTTAAGTTGAATTAACAATCTACTGTTTTTTTGTGTGTCGCTTCCTGATATTGAGCTTTGTTAGAATGTCTTTGTTTTCTTCTTCTTATGGAATTCAACCTCGTAGCTTAACCTCAATTGAAAACCCAAACAAACCTACACTGCTCAGCTAAAAAAATGTATTTTCCTTGAATTCTTAGTTTTTTTTGTCAAGTGGTATCTTCTTTTTCCAATTCAATAGTTTTCTTTTGATTATTAAACCATCGAACCTCTTTCCTATAAATGAATGAAGAAAATGGTAAATCAATATATAGAGGTTCTTTCATAAAATAATTATATTCCCATTTATTTATTGCTTCACATTCTTATAAATAGAGACTTCTATAAAAATTATTAGTTTTATCTCACCATGAAAATGTTCCTTGCAGAAAATTCCCGATAATCCCTGACTATCCCTATCCTAATCATGATAAAAATAAGCCAAAACTTACCTAAACGGACCACGTCCGTTTGTTCCCATCTGAACTACTCTGATGAAGATCAGGAAGACTATACTGCTAATGAAAGTAATTCCTATATAAAGTTGTTATGGGATGTACACAAAAGTATTGAAATGGTACGAGGTAAGGCAGAATAAATATGTATTAAAATTCGTTTCTGAATAAGATTTATGAAAACTGCTACCATATGGTATGAGGTTCATGTAATTATGGTTTCAATTAATTTTGCATTTGCAAGTTGAAAGTTATGAAATATCTGAAGGTTGAACAATTTAGTAAATTTTTTGAACTCACCTCCACAAATTTGGGGAACGAAATTTTCGACTAATCAGTTGAGAATTGAGAATTGAGTTATTAGTTTTTTTTCCTATTATCCTATTAAGTCTTGATCATTCTTTTTTTTTGTTCGTTGTGATTTTTTGTTTATGCAGTGAGTGGAGTAGCTTAGGCTAGACTGCCCAACATTCATATATTGTAAATGTTTGAACAAAGGCACTATTAATATCATTTATTAAGTCGATCACATTTCAACCGTTTCGCGGATATATCGTGTAATTTTGTGTCAAAAATAATATATTCGTTCGTTGAGTATAATATTTCCCATTAAATATTGTATATTCTCAAGAGAAATCTCTGGGTAGTTGCGGAACGGCTGAAAGAGGAACAAAAAACTTAACAGAAGTGTTTTATGATTGTTCCATGTTAAACAAAGTGATGTATTTTCAGACATAACTAAAAATATATTTACGATATCTGCTTATTTCCCCCAAATATCGGCTATACCAAATACTAATATCCGTTTATCATTATTTGTCGGGCTCTTCATATCGCTTGTCAACAAACCAGATCAGTTCAAGAGAACCACATCTGATATCGATATGACAAATACATATTTTAAATTTAGCTATCACCTATTCAGACGAAAACTGACATCACTCTGTTATGAAGTCGTATTGGCAATGAACCCAATTGTTTCGTACGTGGTCGGGCTTGTTAATTTCCTCCGGACTGAAAGTTATGGGGCATCAATTGCGATTAGCTAAAAGCAGGATACTCGAAAAACAATCCATGATTCAACTTTGAAATATCTGCTGGAGATAACGGTGAGTGCTTCGTAGACAATATGCCAATTTGTGTACTCAAAGAGATTTGGATAATAAGATTTTTATTTTTTTTCTAGTCCAAGTGAAAAACTCAAGGTGTCATTTCTTGGACCTGTAAGAATATTTTTTGCTTTCATAATTTTTGAAAATACAAGGCGGAAAATAAATTCTCGAAAGTATTAATGTAGACGGCATAAAAGTATGACGCAATCACTTGGTTAGCCGAGTAAAAAAAAAATTTTTTTTTTCAAACGTACACAAACAACGTCATTTTTCGACTGACAGGATCATCTAAAAGTTCTACTTCTCCTCCACCGTAGGAAAAGTGGTTGCTATGTCAACGATGAATTACATTTCCTTACACCATAGGGAAAAATGTAATTAACTATAAAAATTAATTTTGCGAGACAACTGTAACTAAGCAAACTTTCTATTGATCACTCAATTATAACGATCGTGAATATAAATCTAATCTCCAGATTTTAATGAATTTCAAAGCGTTTGGAAAAAAATAACATATTCCATTCGGCGGAGAATATTCGCTTTCAATTACCCAGAAGCTCGCCATGAAAAGTAACACTTTTCCTCCTTATGAAATAATATACTATTTCGTTGTTTCGGTGGAAAATATGGATGATTCGACGAATCGAAAAGGAGTAACTCGATAAGAAACGATAATTATTTATAGGGAAGATTGGGTTGTTGCATTTTAACTGGAGGTAGTCCTCTTCAACAGTTCTTGTAATTTAATAAACTCATATAATTTTTGGTAATAGAATATTGTTATTGTCGAAAATTTAATTTTCGCCCTGTTTCTTCGAAACGAAGCTGCTTTCCAATGATCATGAATAAAACAAATAAATATTCTCAGAATAGTCTTAGGAATAAACCCTTGAATTTCTGCCGTATGTTCAATAAACCACCCTTTATACTCATATTGCCACAGGATATAATATTTTTCCTTGAAAAGGAGTACCTTATTTTTCCGTACGGGAAATGGCAAAAACAGAACTGCTATAATTTCGTCGCCGTCTGTACTCAAACTAGATAGTTCCAGGCCAGGAAAAACTTTTTTTGTGTAGAAAACATTGGCGGTTCAAATGGGTGTCACAAAAACCTTTCTTTTTTATAAGCGTAGAAGTTGGGGAGAAAAACACCCACTCACCAATGGAGACTTGAAAAAAAAATCCGCATAAAACATTGCTTATTATGATTAGAATATGCTTACGAAAGCGGTTTTTTGTTCGATAAAAGGTTCCGGAGATATTCGCAGAAAACGTTTTTTTTTTCAATTTCAACACCCAAATTTGATGAAAACTTGAAATATTTTTGGACGAGCCATCACATCCTAAAATCCAGCGCATATATTATGAAACACCCTGTATTTTCCGTCGCCTTTTTCTCTTCAAAATTTTTTGGAGTTGGTGGCATATTTGGATGAATTCATAGTCACATTTCACATTATTAGCAATGTTTTTGAATCATATCTTTTTTTTTTCATTTTGAATAATGATTCAAATTGAAATGTCTGTTACATTATATAAGCTCTTGTTGAGAAAAATTCATCCGTTCGACGAAATATTGAAATTAAGTCAACAGTATTTGCATCGTATAGTATTCGCAGATTGCACTTCAGTTTTATTAAATTTTTCTATATAATTCATCTTGATAGATTTTTTCTTTCAATTCTATTAAGCGTTTACATTGTTACACTATTTGCAAAACAGAAAGTTTTTCAAAGAAACTAAATCTATTACAATTTGTCTTATTCTTTGAAAAAAAAAACCTAGGAAATCTGAAGAAAATGTCAATTTTTTGAGCGCTCGTACTACTTACACGAGCGCTATATCATTTCGTCACGATGTCTGTATTTTTCGAATTTTGAGCCGAAAATGGTCTCAAACGACTATGTTCGACTCACTGATGACGAATCCGTAAAAAATTTCGAGTCTGTCCGTCCGGCCGTCCGTCCGACCGTAAGCACGATGACTCACGAACGAAACAACCTAGAGACTTGAAATTTTCAGTGTAGGTGCGGATTTCACAAATGCCTCGGTTAAGTTCGTTAATGAGCAGAATTCCACCAGGGGTTCCGTAAATATGGCCGTTCAAAATTTTGTTCTCCTGATTACTTTGAAACTACAGATTCGATCGAGATGAAATTGCACTCAAATGGAGAATGAGGTGTTCAAGCTACATGTAAAATTTTGTCCAGATCGCATGACCAGAACCATAGAAACCATAGATAATTGTAACTTTTGAACGAAAACGCCTAGGGACTTGAAATTTTCAGGATAGGTATGGATTTCGAATGTCGTGATGACGTTCAACTATGAGCAAAATTATACTAGGGGTTCCGTAAATAATGTCGTTTGAAATTTAGTTTTCTTGATCATTTCAAAACTACAGATTCTATCGCGATGAAATTCTGTATATTAATGGAGAATAATATATTCAAGCTACATTTCTACAGATCGCATGACCAGAACCATAGAAACCATAGAAAATCATAGCTTTCGAACAGAAAGGCCTAGGGACTTGAAATTTTCAGGATATGTGTGGATCTGGAATGTCGCGTTCATCGATGAGCAGAATTATACTAGGGGTTCTGTGAATACGGTCGTTTGAAATTTAGTTTTCTCGAAACTACGGATTCGATCGAGACAAAATTTTGTATTTTAATGGAGAATGATATATTCAAGCTACATTTTGTTCAGATCGCATGACCAGAACCATAGAAATCATAGAAAATCATAACCTTCGAACGGAAAGGCCTAGGAACGTGAAATTCTCAGGGTAGGTTTGGATCGCGAATGTCACGGTCGCGATCATCAATGAGCAAAATTAGTCTAGGCGTTCCGTAAATATGGCCGTTCAATAATTTTTCTCCTGATCATTTCGAAACTACTGATTGGATTCGAATGAAATTTTGCACATAGCTGAAGAATAATGTATTCAAACTACGTGCCAAATTTTGTCCAGATCGCATTACCAAGACCATAGATACCATAGAGAATTCTAGCGAATTATCGAAAAAAAAATTGGTCAGCTAAAGCTCTGATGTCTGATGCCTTAGTTTGAGAATTTTTTTGACAGCGGTCAAAAAATTTTTCATTCTGTTTCTGAAGCTGGAAAATGCGAATCTACCTACAAGGTGGATGAACGAGCGCTCAAAAGCTCCTGACTTCACGGCAGTGCTTTTCGTAATTTTTTTTCGAAAAAATCCATGTTTTGGTTATTTTCAATTAAAATCATGATTTTTCTTTTTGGAATTCAGGCTTGTTGTTGGAAATAATATGGAAATTAGGGGCGGCATTCATTTTGAGCGCTCGTACTACTTACACGAGGGCTATATCATTTCGTCACGATGTCTGTATTTTTCGAATTTGTAGCCGAAAGTGGTCTCAATCGACTATGTTCGACTCACTGATGACGAATCCGTCGGAAAATTCGAGTCTGTCCGGCCGTCAGCACGATAACTCTCGAACGGAATGTCCTAGAAACTTGAAATTTTCAGGGTAGTTTCGAATCTCGAATGCCGCGGTTGAGTTCGTTATTGGGCAAAATTCGCCGAGGGGTTCCGTAAATATGGCCGCTCGAAATTTTGTTTTCCTGATTACTTTGAAACTACAGATTCGATCGAGATGAAATTTTGCACTATAATGGAAAATGAGGTGTTCAAGCTACATGCAGAATTTTGTTCAGTTAGCATCACCAGAACCATAGAAACCATAGAAAATTGTAACTTTTGAACGGAAACGCCTAGGGACTTGAAATTTTCAGGATAGGTGTGGATCTCGAATGTCGCGATCACTTTCATTTATGAGCAAAATTATACCAGGGGTTCCGTAAATATGGTCGTTTGAAATTTAGTTTTCTTGATAATTTCCAAACTACAGATTCGATCGAGACGAAATTCTGTATACTAATGGAGGATGTTATATTCAAGCTACATTTCTCTAGATCGCATGACCAGAACCATAGAAACCATAGAAAATCATAACTTTCGAACGAAATCGAAAAAAATTGATCCGCTGAAGCACTGACATGAAGTCTGGAATTTCGCCTAAGTTCCAGATTTTTTTCGACAGCTGTCGAAAATTCCTTCAATTGATTTCTAAAACTGGAAAATGCGAATCCATCTTCAAGGTGCATGTACGAGCGCTCAAAAGCTCCTGCCTTCACGGCAGTGCTTTTCTAAATTTTTTATTTTCATATCTTTTGAAATATAGAAGGGGACCAAGATGATGTGGAAATAATAAACCTTCTTGTAGAATTCGTCTTGTTTTTATGAATGAAAAAATAAATTGAGGTTGTAAATGTTTATTCTTCAATTATTTGAAAAAATTTTTCAGGTGATATGAGTAGAACGGATTTTCATGTAGACGATGAGAGGATGACAGAAAATATGATGGATGACGAAGATCAAAAACTTCCTCCCACGTACACAGTGGTGACAGTGACGAAAGAAACTCCAGACATAACACTAGCGTGGGTGATAAATAAGATAATAGGAAACAAGAGAGACGGTGGAGCAGAGCTCGTAATAATGAAACAACCTCGTTCGCCCAAAGAAGTGAGTATACCAATTCTCATCTAAAAATCCTGATATTTAGTTTCACGAAAAAAAAATCATAGAGAGTGACGTAGAAATACGAAACCTTTGTAAAACTCTCCTCGTTGTTCACAGGATTACATCCTGCACGTTTCCGCGACCAAAGTCAAATTCCTGGAGACCGCCGAGGAGATGGAGATGATGAAGGAGGACAGCGTCGGGCAGATGCGTGAGTTCACGGTGAAGCAACTGGATGACTTTCTGCCCCGGGGGATGAATGTCGAGGACCTCTTCACGGTCGCCGACCGACAGACGATAGTCAGACACGAGCTGGAGAACATCAGAGCCTTGCCGGAGGACAATCACGTCCCAGGATTCCCCACGGTCAACCTGTACGAGGGTCAAAGCGTTTTTTCGGTTTGCAGGTGAGGGCTGCGCCTTGGGTTCTATAACGGGATTAGGGGGTCATTGCGGGCATGAATTTTGTATGTCCCGGGGTTATCGAAGACCAAAGTGGAGAAACATTGTGAATTGTAGGTATTTCGGGCAGATAACATATACATTTATAAAAGAATGGGAATGGGGGTTATACAATATGAAAGCAGGCAAACCTCCTTTGAAGTAGATCCTTATTTAAGCTGGATTCGCAGTGAATGTGGACCTGAAAATGGTACATACCTACACTGGTCGCATTTTTTTTCCGAGAAAGATTCCCAAAACAGTATATTTCATTTAATTAAGATGTACTTGGTTACTTCCAGCTCAGTTCATTTACGTAAACAACGGAACATAGCGATGAAATTTCGAAGAATTTGTTGAGTCCGTTAATGAGTACGAAATCTACACAACGGTGAAATATTTGAGCCCATTTCAAAACACATAGATCCTAGAACAAAAGATATTTTACCAATTTTGGAAATTACAGAAATATCCATATTTTATATCAACGTGGCTACGTTGCAATTTTTTACTAAAAAGTACTAATAGCCATCTAAGAATGGAATAAACTTCGTTCGAAAATCTTTCACAACGAAAATTCTTGTAAAATTCGAGAACCGTGTTTTTCTCTCTTCTCGTCTCGTCCTTGCGTGAAACAACAAAACGCCGTATTGATATTTTACGAAATTTGTCATCTGTGGAGGATTCCGAAATCTACGAGACAGCGAAATATAATGATATAATGATCTACTAGAGAAAGTTCAAGAAAAGCATCGACTTGAAGTTAGGAGCTTTTGCGTGCTAGTTTGAATTAATCGCCAGAGCGGTACTTGGAAATTATAGAAAATACTGGAAAATGCTTTGGAATGACCGAAAGAGAGATTTGATCGTATTCGCCCAGATTTTATCGGTATATTTCACGTGAAATTTTGCAATCTGGGAAAAAAAACATTATATGAGGCTAGGAAATGGTTATAAATCATAACCTACCTCTATTTCTCGAATCAAATCACTTCCTTCAACTATTTTCGACCCAATCAATTTCGCATTCACCATATAATTACTCGAGAAAGGTCACAAGGTATCACAGAATTAATAATTACTTATATGGAATATATCAAATGCAATTTTTGAGCGCTCGTACTACTTACACGAGGGCTATATCATTTCGTCACGATGTCTGTATTTTTCGAATTTTGAGCTGAAAATCGACTATGTTCGACTCACTGATCCGTCGGAAAATTCGAGTCTGTCCGTCCGGCCGTAAGCACGATAACTCTCGAACGAAACAACCTAGAGACTTGAAATTTTCAGTGTGGTACTACGAATGCCTCGGCTAAGTTCGTTAATGGGCCAAATTCCACCAGGGGTTCCGTAAATATGGCCGTTCAAAGTTTTGTTTCCCTGATTACTTGAAAACTATAGATTTGATCAAGATGAAATTTTGCACTCAAATGGAAAATGAGGTGTTCAAGCTACATGTGAAATTTTGTCCAGATCGCATGACCAGAACCATAGAAACCATAGAAAATTGTAACTTTTGAACGGAAACGCCTAGGGACTTGAAATTTTCAGGATAGGTGTGGATCTCGAATGTCGTGATCACGTTCATTCATGAGCAAAATTATACTAGGGGTTCCGTAAATATGGTCGTTTGAAATTTAGTTTTCTTGATAATTTCGAAACTACAGATTCGATCGTGACGAAATTTTGTATACTAATGGAAAATGATATATTCGAGTTACATTTCTCCAGATCACATGACCAGAACCATAGGAACCATAGAAAATCATAACTTTCGAACGGAAAGGCCTAGAAGAAATTTTCAGGGTGGGTTTGGATCGCGAATATCGCGGCCACGTTAATCATGGAGCAAAATTAGACTAGGGGTTCCGTAAATATGGCTGTTCAAAATATTTTTTTCCTGATAATTTCGAACCTACTGATTGGATTGGAATGAAATTTTGCACCTAGCTTAGGAATAATGTATTCAAACTACATGCAAAATTGTCCAGATCGCATACCAAGACCATAGATACCGCAGAAAATTCTAGCGAATTATCGAAGAAAAAAAATTGGTCACTTATAGCACTGACATGAAGTCTGGAGTTTCGCCTAAGTTTCAGAATTTTTGTGACAGCTGTCGAAAATTCCCTCAATTGATTTCTAAAACTGGAAAATGCGAATCTACCTACAAGGATGTACGAGCGCTCGAAAGCTCCTGACTTCACGGCAAAGCTTTTCTTAATTTTCTGAACCAAATCTGAACAAATTTATACAGGGTGTTTCATTGGGAAACGGAAATACTTAAAAGGTGGATAGAGGGTACCGAGGTGGTTCTAGAAATACCACATTTTTGCCCTGGTATATTTTCTCTATATTTGGCACACATGTTTCTTATTTGAAGCTAAAATAAATTACTCAATAACCACAAGGAAAATCCAGGTCCGGGTTAACAAAAAATTTTGAAGCAATTTTATTCTTGAAACAATCGAAATTTTGAAAATTTGTTTACATATTCGAGAAAAGTATATAAAACTGAACTGAAACGTCTGCTTCACATTTTTGCGCAGACAGTTTTACTCCATAAACCTTCAACTCAAAAGTCTAGTTTTCAAGAATGTGGATACCAAAGAGTGGTTTTAAGTGACTAGTGACTTACAATAACATATTATCAAAAGTTGAATCCATAATTATTTTAAAACTACCAAATTATCATTGAATATATTGGTTATCCATTTTATAGCGACATAACAACCCTTTGTGTATTTTCCAGGTAGGTAAAAAGTAACGCCCTGTATGTACATATCTAATTATCGAGATTGATATTGCTTGAATATTGTTATTGAATGTTTTAGTGAAATAATTGAGATGAATTAGGTCATTTTCATAAACTGCTCGAAATGCTCTCCATTTTGGTCTATACATTTCCGTTCTCGTTTGAGAATATCCCGAACTGATTTGCGAATTACATTCGGATTGTTCATTATTTTCCTGCTAGCTTCTTGTATTTTTGTAATAAGCTGATTCCGAGTATCAATCTCAGAAGGATATACTAGAGATTTTAGGTGCCCCCAGACATAATAATATACGGGATTAAAATCAGGGGATCTGTATGGCCAGTTATGAGGTCCTCCACTACCAATCCATAAGTTACCAAAATTGTCGTTTTAAAAAGCCTATAATTGGCGATGCACCATCGTGCTTAAAGTACATGCCAGCAATATTTCATTTTCGACATAAAGTAAAAAGGGAAAATAATGTATTTAATGATGATTTAGTAATTTCAAAATGATTATGGATTCAATAGTTTTGATAATATATTATTGAAAGTCATATATTATTGAAAGTCACTTTTAACCACTCTTTGGTATCTACGTTTTCAAAAACTTCACTTTTAAGTTGAAAATTTGTGCAGTAACACTATCTGTTTAGCACACGTTTCAGTTCAGTTTTTTATGCTCTTTTCAAATATGTAAACGAATTTTCAAAATTTCGATAAACAGGGTGTTGTTTCAAGGATACAATCGTTTCATAATTTTTTGTTTACCCGGACCTGGATTTGCTTGTGATTATTGACTGATTCATTTGAGCTTCAAATAAAGAACATGTTTGCCGAATATAAAGGTGGGTGGTTCGTTTGTAATGACCTCAAGAAGAAGTGAGCAAAATTCATAAAACATGCATCCCGTATCTCGGTTACAAAGACACTCAGAGCCAATAAATGTGTGTATATCTAGAACCACTTCGGTGCCCTCTATCCGCCTTCTAAGTATTTCCGTTTCCCGATGAAACACCCTGTATATGCACAAATTTTTTTTTTCTCTCTCTCTCTCTCTCTCTTTCTTCTATCGGGAGTTATCGGGTTGTAGAAGGGGCGGACGAACAGAATTAAATTCTACCTGGAATTTTTATTTGTGATTCCAACCTAATCATCCGCTGAAAATTCGAAAATTACAGATATACTCAAGACGTCGAAAATTTCCCACATTTCAATAGCATGGGTAAAACTCAAGTATCGAAAACAGTCGGAAAATTCGGTAACAATTTTTCCGATTTCCATATATTTGAAAAGGCTTCTGGACAATGGAAAGTTATCTTCCAACTGTGGTAGTCTTTGAACGCCTAATAGCAATGTTCGAAAGAGTGTGGTACCACAAAACCAGGCTGAAATCCTGATTGTTTTTCATCTCAACAAGAACATACAAAAACAGGTTTGATCACGGAAAAATGACGAGGGATAAAATAAAATGAAGGAGGGATTTTTTTCAAACCAAAAATCAAATTTAAAGAAATGATCAAAAAATATTTTTTTTCGAAAACCCTATACAGTGGCACTGTATGTACTACACTGATCGAACTTTTCGACTTTTAAAACTCTCCCCAATCGAAATTTTTTTCTGATTATCTTCTAGCGTTCGGAAAATAAAAAATGTGTACTATGGAATCCATGGTTCAGTTTATTCTCAAATATTTATAAACGAAACTATTGAGATATTTTCTTGATACATACCTACTTAGTGTTTTATATGACTTTCATTTTCTAGGATGCAAGGAATAATCACCAATGTTTATCCTCTACATGACAAAGAACACCTGAAGAAACTCGGACAGAAATGGTTTCTCTCGAAGAAACAACCTTTCGGTAAGAAAACAGATAACTATCTTATAATCAATTAGCGGAAAAAACTGAATATATCTGATATGAAACAATTTACAACTTTTGTTTGCATTAATGAATATCTGTCATTAGTATCAGTTAGTTCACTTCGTGGATTTGTTGAGAAGTGTGGCCGAGAATTTTAATTTTTCTGTTCAAGATTATTATTGATATATTTTTACATCCAGTGATACCAACGTGAGAATATGAAATTTGCCACCAATCCTATTCTTCTCCGATGTAGTCCATCCGTATTCTTGGTGAAGTTGCATGGAAACTCATTTCTCATTTTGTCATTATTCATTGAAATATGGGACTTCGAAGGAAGTTCCATAAAATGATTATAAAAAGCACTGCCGTGAAGTCAGTCAGTTAGATGACCAATTTTTTTTCGAAAATTCGCTAGAATTTTCTACGTTACCTATGGTCTTGGTAAAGCGATCGGGTTAAAATTTCGCGAATACATTATTCTTCACCCATGTGCAAAATTTCAGTCCAATCCAATCAGTGGTTTCGAAATTATCAGGAAAAAAATATTTTGAACGACCATATTGACGGAACCCCCCGTCTGATTTCGCTCATTGATAAACGTGACCACGACATTCGAGATCCACACCTATCGTAAAAATTTCAAGTCACTAGGCTTTTCCGTTCGAAAGTTATAATTTTCTCTAGTTTATATGGTACTGGTCATGCGATCTCGAGAAAATTCTACATGTAGCTTGAATATATCATTTTCCAAAAAAATACAAAATTTCGTCTCGATCGAATCAGTAGTTTTGAAATAATCAGAAGACAAAATTTCGAACGGCCATATTTACGGAACCCCTAGTCGAATTTGGCCCAATAACGAACCCAACCGCGAGGTACGAACCTACCCTGAAATTTTCAAGTTTATAGGTCTTTCCGTTCGAGAGTTATCATGTATACGGCCGGCGGAACGACTCGAATTTTTCGACGGATTTTTCATCGGTGAGTCGAACTCTTTCGATCGAGACCATTTTCGGCTCAAAATTCGAAAAATATAGACATCGTGACGAAATGATAAATAAGTAGAACGAGCGCTCAATAAGTTCAACGTCAATCACGAGCACTTTGAAACATCGGACAATCTCACTAATCCCCTCAGAAGTGCCATAACTTGACCCCACTTGAGAAGGGCTAATCTGGTCGTTAAAACTATTAGCCCGTTGTGTCTGCAGGAAGCCGCGGGCGGCGGGACTTGAGACCTCTTCGGGATTTCCCGGACTTGCGGAACCCCCGTCGGGCCCCAACAAGGCTCATATCGTTTTATTGCGTCCGTAGATCTCGAACAAAAGTTTGGATTGAGGCCCGAGTGGCGGTTATATGACGGCAATGATAATAATAATGAATGATTAATTTACGAGGAGGGCAGTTAACAGAAGATATACTGTTTTTAGACGGGGTTCCTTTGGTGATGGTTGAATGTTTACGGTCAATTTTGTGTTGTTTATGGGGATTTGATTTTGCGGTCTCGCCAAACTTTCCCTTTTCGGAGGTGTTTGTCCGAAGTTCAACTCCGTCGTGCGCCAGTTTGAGTTCATTATTTCCATCAGAAAAACGTATACAGGATTACAGGGAAAGTCGTACTGAATATTGAAGGACGTTATTATTCAGGTCATTTCTGATGGATTTGGTTCTATGATATGATGTCCGAAACTTTCTTTATTTTTTGGCTTCTCTATCAATTTTTTTCGGATTAGATCTCCTAGGAGCCGTTTCTTCGATGTATCTAGTTGAAGGGCATGCCAATTGATAAAAATGATCAACAGAAACTTAACATACTACTGACAGCTTAATAAGACTGCTCGACAACGGTTAGGATCAAAGAATTTTCACTAATGTTTTCAACTCTGTTGCGCTTTTCTTGAAAAAACTTCATGGAACTTATTCTGCAAATAAGTTTAAAAATTTCTACGTCTCTTTAGCTATTCAAAAAGGTATAAGACCTGCTATTAAATAGGCAAAACATTGACCAAATAACACTTGAGGTAGTTGAGGGTACATTTTTAGTTTGAGGTTAAAGTAGCTAAAATAGGCAGGAATTATGGCCCCATCGTGTAATTCGATATTCTGGCCATCCACACATTCAGACTGAATCTACTTTTGACCCTCTTGTTCTTTTTTTGGGATATCTTGCGCTTTGGTGGCCCAATAATGGACGTTATGATAATTTTTGATGCCAAAGTTCGACTCGTCTGTCCACACGGAAAAAAGACCGGATCTTCAATATCGTCATTGAGCATATATCTCCAGAAGTCTAGTCGCCCCAGTGGACCCCCTTCTTCTGTTACTAGCGCTGGCGTGTTATGGTAACTGTATGGCCCAGGAGTGTGCATTACGAACTACGAACCAGACTTTCCACTGGGAAATACCAAGCTGTTGAGCGATAACATTTTTTGGTGGGTCGGCTTTAAAGTATTTCATTTGCTTCGTCGTCGTCGTCATCAAGAATACGAGCTATTCCCATGTCAGTCCATCGTACTAGAACAGACCCAGTTCCTCGTAGTCTTCGATAAACTCTGTCAAAAACAAAAACATCAGGTACTCGACGAATAGGATACCGCCGCGAGTATTTTTTGCGTGCACGCCACTACACTCCTTCGGAAAATCCATAACACATAAGGATGTCAGCATATGCCTCGTTAATAAATCAAGTTCACAATACAAATCAAAGTGTTATACCTTTTCGAAAAGCTGAAGAGACGTAGAAGTTTTCGAACTTCTCTGCAGAATGAGTTCCATGAAGTTTTTTTCAAAAAGAGCGCTTCAAATTCAAAAAGAGCGCTTCAAATTCAAAAACACTCAGTGGAAATTCTTCAATTCTAACCGTTGTCGAGTAGTCTTATTAAGCTGTTAGTAATAGGTTCAGTTTCTGTTGATCATTTTCATTAATTGACATACCCTCTAACTAGATACGTCAAAAAAACGGTCCCTAGAAGCTGCAATCCGAAAAAAATCGATAAAAAGCATAAATATAGAGGGTGGTCTTAAAAATATTCAAAACTCAATATCTCCATAGTGGTTAAGTTTCGGACACCATATTATAGAACCGAATCCATTAGAAATGACCTGAATAATAACGTCCTTCAATATTCGGTACGACTTTCCCTGTAACCCTGTATATTCGAAGAACTGATATTAATACACCAAGTGCCCCAAGGAAATAATTTCTAATCGCAATTAAAATATTTTATAGTACTTGAAAATCTTTTAACCCTTAACTTATCTTTTTCTCGAAAAACTTGGGACCAAAATATCGCACCCGTCATAGAATAAGGAAAAAATTGATTTTGTTGGGAAATCGTATTTGATGTTTTGGTCTACCGATTTTTTTTCGTTCTATACTTTTGTGTACCTAATCAATTTAACACGATGAACATTCGTATTTACTGCAGCAATCCATTTGAACATTATAACTCTAGCACCCAATATTCAATTAATGCAATTCTTCCCGTCTTGGTGGAATATTCTACTATTTTTCCAAAAATTTGAAGAAATGTTACCTCTTTTCATAAAAAGTCTCTTATGTGGCAGAGAGGCCAACTAGAAATATTCTGATATTGCACGTAAGAAAAGGGTTAATTCCTGAGTTCAATACCGTCACTAACACAAAATGGACCTTTTTTGAGTTGTCTCCTTATTCTACGACGGGTGCAATATCTTCAGTTTATAAAGGGTGTTTCAATAAGAGCGCAATATTTCAGTATTCGATAAAACATGGTTTTCTGTAGCAAAGTATTGAAATATTCATTGATTTAGAGAAAATACATTTGGGAATTATATATGAAACACGCCACGGCTTTGCTGGCATGTGTTCCTTTTTGACGAAATTTTCCAAAACGTTATTGAATACATGTGGTGGTATTTCACAGCGTCTAATTTCGGCTTTCAATGCTACGATGGTTTCAGGCTTATTGGCATAAACCTGTGACTTCAGATAACCCCACAGCCAGAAGTCTGAAAGCGTTTAAACGTAGGAGAGAATTCTGGTCACCAAGTCGGGAAATGACACGACCAGAATTGGTCTCCAAGCTCTTTCGATTTAACGCTTTCAGACTTCTGGCTGTGGGGTTATCTGGAGTCACAGGTTTATGCCAATAAGCCTGAAACCATCGGAGCATTGAAAGCCGAAATTAAACGCTGTATCAATGAACTACCACCACATGTATTTAATAAAGTTATGGAAAATTTCGTGAAAAGGGAACGCATATGCCAGAAAAGCCGTGGCGGCCATTCACAATATATTTTGTTTCATGAATAATTTTCAAATGCATTTTTTCTAAATCAATAAATATTTCGATACTTTGCAACAGAAAACCATGTTTTATCGAACACTGAAATCTTGCGCTCTTATTGAAACACCCTTTATAACTGGTGTTGATAAGTGAATACGGTGATCTTTCTTTATTAATTTCAAAAATTTCTAAAAGATTAAGTTTTTTTTCTTTCTTTTCTACATGCAAAATGTATTCATTAGTGAAGAATTACTTTTCTCAATGAGTGATCTATGAGAGAAGAATTTGTGTTTCCCTTGACGAAGATCTTTTTTTCTCGAAAGTTCTGCCTGTTTGGCCGATATAATTATCGACAGACGTGGATTAGCTAATAATCTGAAGTTTTTTTATTGAGACACTCCTCCTATCTCAGACAATTGGAATGCACAACATATTGTTGTGCTTTTTGGACATTTGTTTATGTTTTACCTATTGACAGAACAACGTACAAAGAAGAAATTATTGAGCGCTCGTACTACTTACACGAGGGCTATATCATTTCGTCACGATGTCTTTATTTTTCGAATTTTGAGCCGAAAATGGTTTCTATCGACTATGTTCGACTCACTGATGACGAATCCGTCGGGAAATTTGAATCTCCGTCCGTCCGGCCGGCCGTAAGCACGATAACTCTCGAACGGAACAACCTAGAGACTTGAAATTTTCAGTGTGGGTTCAGTTCCCGAATGCCTCGGTTAAGTTCGTAAATGGGCCAAATTCCACCAGGGGTTCCGTAAATATGGCCGTTCAAAGTTTTGTTCCCCTGATTACTTAAAAACCACAGATTCGATTGAGATGAAATTTTGCACTCCAATGGAGACTGAGGTGTTCAAGCTACATGTGAAATTTTGTCCAGATCGCATGACCAGAACCATAGAAACCATAGAAAATTATAACTTTTGAACGGAAACGCCTAGGGACTTGAAATTTTCAGGATAGGTATGGATCTCAAATGTCGTGATCACGTTCATCTATGAGCAAAATTATACTAGGAGTTCCGTAAATATGGTCGTTTGAAATTTTGGTTTCTCGATCATTTCGAAACTACGGATTTGAAGATCGAGATGAAATTTTGTATTTTAATCGAGAATGATATATTAAAACAATATTTTGTCCAGATCGCATGACCAGAACCATAGAAACCATAGAAAATTGTAACTTTTGAACGGAAAGGCCTAGGAACTTGAAATTCTCAGGGTGGGTTTGGATCGCGAATATCGCGGTCACGTTCATCAATGAGCAAAATTAGACTAGGGGTTCCGTAAATATGGCTGTTCAAAATATTTTTTTCCTGATAATTTCGAAAGTACTGATTGGATTGGGATGAAATTTTGCACCTAGCTTAGGAATAATGAATTCAAACTACGTGCCAAATTTTGTCCAGATCGCACCACCAAGACCATAGAAACCGTAGAAAATTCTAGCGAATTCTCGAAAAAAAATTGGTCACCTAAAGCACTGACATGAAGTCTGGAGTTCCGCCTAAGTTCCAGAATTTTTGTGACAGCTCTCGAAAATTCCTCCAATTTATTTCTAAAACTGGAAAATGCGAATCTACCTACAAGGTGCATGTACGAGCGCTCAAAAGCTCCTGCCTTCACGGCAGTGCTTTTCGTAATTTTTCACATATATGCTCAACACTTGAATATAAAATTCGTTTTACAATCAATGACGGAATGTACCCACTTGCCTAATTTTTTAACATTCCTGGAGTCCAATTCGATGAATGCTCTTTGTACATCAATAAAAGACATTCCCGAATTCACCACCTATTTCTTCTGAAAATGAAAAAAAGATAATAATGTGGTGAAATTCTACCATTTGAGAAGGCAATTTCATGAGAAAATTCATAACTTTTTATGTTGTATTGCTTTCTGAGCAGGCTCATTCTTCATTTGAATTTTTCTGAATCTATCATTTTGATATGAAACATATTACGTATATACGTAGAAAACTTGTGTTTGCTGGGAAGTTATGAATAAACAACCTTACCAAAGTGAACATAAAATTTTCCTCAAGACGCCAGTGCAATCATCATTATCAAGAACATAATACCAGGCCTTTCCAGGTCGCGAAGAAATATCATCAATTCGGGCCCCGACAATTCGAAATTATGAAATATAAAGCGCGACGTCAAGAATTAATCCATTTAGTCTCTTTGATCCACCGCGTCGGGGAGGCAAAAGCCGCAAGTTTACGTAATTTGAATCGCGGGGTCGCTAATCACGGAAAGGGGAGAAAACGAGGTCGC
Organism: Aphidecta obliterata; assembly: GCA_963966015.1. Classification (NCBI taxonomy): domain Eukaryota; kingdom Metazoa; phylum Arthropoda; class Insecta; order Coleoptera; family Coccinellidae; genus Aphidecta; species Aphidecta obliterata. Next base: position 22,876,623 of record OZ014430.1, on the reverse strand, counting down.
GAAGAAAGAACGGAGATCATAGGGCTTTTGTCACTTTTAAATAACCGCGATATTGCATAATGGCGCCATTCGGGGAACTTTTTCATTCTTGAAAAATGCGAGAGCCGCGGCTGTTGGAAGTGGAGATCCTTTCGAAGTGCCGTCGTTTCGCAAATCCTGAGATCGACAAGTTTCGGGAGACGATAACTGTTATGTAGCGGACAATGATCCGCTGGGATGGATAGATTTTGAAGTTTTAGCAAGGAGTGTTAGATATGTTGATAACAGGGGATTAGAGAGTACTCGAAGAAGGGTCTCCAGGCGTTGAGCCCCGAAAGAAATAACTGGTTGCTACAGTTTAAGTGCAACTTCCAACTACGAACTACGAAATTTTTAATGTGGGATTCGAACTCTATAAAACTTCGTTTTCGCTAGGTCTTGAAGTTCTTCTTTCAGGCTTCCTCTCTCATTGATATTTGATAAATCTCTGCGGATATTTGAAAGGTTGTATGTGTTGTATCCACTTTTAAGGGTGTAAGAAATTTATTGAGTAAGAACAATAAGTACACAGTTTCAAAAATGAACAATTTACTACGTGCGTGAAAACTAGCAAGAGGGGCACCATCCATTACTTTGTATGATACAAAAGCACAGCTGAAAACCTTGTAACGTACCCAGCTAGGGTAGGTTCGCTCAATCGTTATGCAGTCGAGGGATGGTGAATGATACACTAATCACTCGTCAAAGGTTTATTCGTAACACCTAGGGAAGACTCTCATCTCTCTAGCAAAATGTTAGTGTTTATATATTCAATATTGTTTACGATGTTCTGCGTGGCTGTATTCATAACAACCTTGGGAATCGATAGCATTATTGATATACGATTTCGATTTAAAATTTCACTTAGATCTTTCTTGAAGCGATTTCCTCGATTCTAAAAGTGAATGTTCTAAGATTCTTTGGTGAGGACTTAATGCTTTGGGAAAATTTGGTTCTGACTTGACAATTTCATCACTTAATTCGGTAAATAGTTCATAATATTCTCTGGACAATCAGACATAACCAAAGAGAAAAGAATCTTACGGTTTGGTTCACACTTAATCCTGGTGGCTTCTTCTGATTTCCAGCTGCTTCTTCTTCTTGGGGTGCCTTGGGTTTGGGTAGGGCGTTGGGCTTCTTGTTGCCTGTCTTCTTGAGCCTGCCATCTTGGCTTGGCGGTGAAAACCATTACACCTCGACTGCATAGGACTGTTCTGCTCATCTCGGCTTGGCGGTGAAAAACCATTAGACCTCGACTGCATAGGACTGTTCTGACCTTCTCTTGGCTTGGCGGGGAAAACCACCATCCCCCTGACTGCATAGGACTGGCAGGATCGTCATGTAACGTACCCAGCTAGGGTATGTTCGCTCAATCGTTATGCAGTCGAGGGATGGTGAATGATACACTAATCACTCGTTAAAGGTTTATTCGTAACACCTAGAGAAGACTCTCATCTCTCTAGCAAAATGTTAGTGTTTATATATTCAAGATTGTTTACGATGTTCTGCGTGGCTGTATTCATAAAAACCTTGGGAATCGATAGCATAATTGATATAATATTAAACAATTAATATTAAACAACAATATACATTATTGTCAACACCGTCTCACGTGTGTGATGAATATCGAGCTCACAGATATTGCATCTCAAGATCGCTTATATACAGAGTGTTCCTACTGATACATACTACAACCCCAGCAACTATGTTTGCCGTGATGAATTGAGATTTACTGGGAGGGAGTTAGAAACTCCTGAACACCTAGTAACAGAATGCCGCGCAATAGCTGTTAATAAAGAGCCAACGCATCAATGCTTCATTGGTAGGATTTTCAACAGAGACACAAATCTGGTTTGTGAGTATGGAAACATCCCTGGTTTGTATTCAACGAGAGTTTTACACCTGACATGGAGTCACCCATAAGAGTCCTCGTTCGAACTGTGATACAGGTAGGGATCCTGTTAATCTCCGTAATCTTTAGGACTTCCACTCAATTTGGTATCAGGAATTTCTCTTGCCCGCCTCTCCAAATACTAGAGTTTCCTATCGTCTTATCTCCGGATACTCACCCCTACGCCTGCTCCAACCCTCCCGCAGCTTACCCCTCATTATGCCGTGAAGGGAGCGCAAGATCATTATTAGCAAACCCGACACGTTTTCTGTCTGTCATCGAGACCGCGGGGCCCCATTCCGGGAGGCAGAGACAGGAAAGGGGGAACGTTAATTGACCCCGTAAGCGGTTGTTGAATAAACCTACAACGTCGTTAGGCGGCAGGTCCGTCAGTTTGGGCTGATTATTATCATTCCCTCGAGAAGTAGAAGGCCAAGCAGAGACGATTTCCGGAATAAGGAATCCGGTTTTCGTCCTGGTTTCTGTTGTAGTCGAACCCTTGATCGACATGGTGATGTCTTGGTACGTTTGGCCTTAGGTGGATTGGGCCCCTTGCGCGGGGTGGAGAATATTGTTGGTTTTTATCTTTTGTGCAATCGCAAGTTTGGGGTGATTCTCATTGAATTATTGAATTCAATATATTAGGGGATGTTTTGGCGTAGGATTTCTGGGTCGTATTGGTGCGATTTGTGATTATTTTCGAAAATAAGCTTCCAGGTTTCTGCTAGGTGACATCTCGAAAGAGGTTTTGATGTGGTGAGGTTGGGTCGGCTTCAAAGTATTTCAGTTGCTTCGTCGGCGTCGTCATCAAAAATACGAGGTATTCCCAAGTCAGTCCATCGTAATAGAACAGACCCAGTTTCTCGTAGTCTTCGATAAACTCTGTCAAAAACGCCAAGATCTCGACGAGTAGGATACTTTCGCAAGTATTTATTGCGTGCACGCCACTACACTCCTTCGGAAAATCCATAACACATTAGGATGTCAGCATATTCCTCGTTAGTAAATGTTGCCATGTTCACAATACAAATCAAAGTCCAATCACAAGCCACGTCACACAGTAAGAAAATGCAACAGTCCAAAAATCCAAGAAAAGTCGCATTTTTACATAAAATTACGGATAACACATCTAATCATCGCATGAGCAGACTATACGCAAAGATTCAAAATGACATACCTTAGACTTTATATCTTTGTCTCCCAAGCACAAAAAATAGCTAAAATACGTTAATGAAAAATAGAATAACAGAGCAATATTTTTATAATTCACGTTCGACATGGCCGCCGCTACCACTTTAACTGTCATTTGGTCAATGTTTTGCCTATTTAATAGCGAGTGTTATACTTTTTTGAAAAGATGAAGCGACGTAGAAGTTCTCAAACTATTCTGCAGAATAAGTTCCATAAAGGTTTTTTCCAAAAAAAGCGCTTGAAATTCAAAAACACTTAGTGAAAATTCTTTAATTCTAACCGTTGTCGATAAGTCTTATCAAGCTGTTAGTAGTAGGTTCTGTTTCTGTTGATCATTCTTATTAATTGACATTCCCTCTAACTAGATACATAAAAAAAACGGCCCCTAGAAACTTCAATCCGAAAAAAATCGATGAAAAAGCCTAGAGGATTTTTATTGTTATACCTTTTTGAATAGCTAAGGAGACGTAGAAGTTTTTAAACTTATTTGCAGAATGAGTTCCATGAAGTTTGTTTCAAAGTGCTTCAAAGTTGAAAACACTCTGATTCTAACCGTTGTCGAGCAGTCTTATTAAGCTGTTAGTAGTAGGTTCGGTTTCTGGTGATCATTTTCATTAATTGGCCTGCCCTTCAACTAGATACATCGAAGAAACGGCTCCTAGAAGATCCAATCCGAAAAAAATTGATAAAAAAGCCAAAACATAAAGGATTCTTTCCAAAACTCAATATCTCCATAACGGTTTATTTTCGGACACCATATAATAAAACCAAATCCATCAGAAATGACCTGAATAATAAGGTTCTTCAATATTCAGTATGACTTCTACTGTAACCCTGTATAAACGCGCTTCCTGAGGATGAAATGAATGTATGTTTCGTTACACAGTTGGTGGAGGACTCATCAGTAGGGCTGATCCAGCAACTGTTTCTCTAGACACCTTCACAAGGAAAGTGGTACTCACCGCACGAAGAATGCACTTTATGAGGGTAACCGCGGAAGACTACGCGGTGTGGCACAACCGACAACGCCATCTTAAGGACGTGCGGAGAGCCGCCATAGTATTATGGTGAGTGCCTCTTCGTTCGTTCGCAATGACGATCATGGTTTTATCTGAAGAGCCAAAAATGAAGCTAGATTCATTTAGCACATCAATACTCCATCGACACCAAATCTCCTGAAATTTCCAGATGCTGTTACAGCCCTGCCCCCTCCGAACACATGTATCGTAGCCGTAGGCGTGAATCTTCTCGAAATGCACGATCGGTTCCTCATATAATTGTTCTCGGCCCGCTGTCCCCTAGCCGCCTTCTGGCCGCAATTACACCGTCCCCAGCCACCCGGGGACGGGGACGGTTACAGTTTGTGAACGGTTCTATCAACAGACCAGACACGTCCCGCGACCGCCAAGAAAAAGGACATCAGGTGATCTATGAGACAGTTCTACAAAGCCCCCCGTGTCGTTGATGGGTATGAATGGCGCGTTATATTGACGTCCTTGCCGCGGGTCAGGTCGGCGTGACTGTCAATTGAGATGAATGCACCTCCTGCTGGAGATATTCGAGGGAGAAGTTTCTGGGGTCCAACTTGTTGGCGCGGACGTAAGTTTGCAGGAAATTCGATAGACCTAGTTTCGGCAGAATGGAAAAACATGGGAGGGAATATGCGGAAAAATAGCACAAGGTTTGTGAAAGAGGATGCAGTAGATGGGAAACTCGAAGGATAACCATACGAAATCAAATGAAAAGGTGGGGCTATAAAATAATCTTGAAGATTGTGGTATAAGCAGAAACAACACTAACTTACAATAAAAAAACTAATAGGATTTCCACTACATTGGGTTGAACTCCACGAAACGTGTTTCGATACGTAGTATCATCTTCAGGAAGTTAGGATAAAACTAAATCAATTCTATAAAATCTAAAGCTGCCTACTAATACAAACCAATCTTATCACTAGGTGGGGGTAATGGGCAATTCTCTCCGCAACTTCTTGTGTGGGATGAATATTTAATGACGCTTCCAATGAAGATGACGTAAGTTTTTTTCCCTAATTCAGAAGAGAGACAAAAATTTTATGTTTACTTCAAAAAAAATTCAGAAGTAAAAAAAAATTATCTCTCTTCTAAATTAGGGTAAAAAAAAAAGAGAAAAAAAAAATTACGAAAAGCACTGCCGTGAAGTCAGGAGCTTTTGAGCGCTCGTACATCCACCTTGTAGGTAGATTCGCATTTTTCAGTTTAAGAAATCAATTGAAGGAATCTTCGACAGCTGTCAAAAAAATTCTGAAACTTAGGCGAAACTCCAGACTTCATGTCAGTGCTTCAGCTGACCAATTTTTTTTTTCATAATTCGCTAGAATTTTCTACGGTCTGTATGGTCTTGATGATGCGATCTGGGCAAAATTTTGATACATCATTCCTCAGCTAGGTGAAAAATTTCATTCCAATCCAATCAGTAGTTTCGAAACTATCAGGAAAAAAATATTTTGAACGGCCATATTTACGGAACCCTCAGTCTAATTTTGCTCATTAATGAACGTGACTGAAAATTTCAAGTTCCTAGGCCTTTTCTTTCGGAAGTTATAATTTTCTATGGTTTCTATGGTTCTGGTCATGCGATCTGGACAAAATGTTGCTTCAAAATATCATTCTCGATTAAAATACAAAATTTTATCTCGATCGAATCCGTAGTTTCGAAATTATCGAGAAAACAAAACAACAAACGACCGTATTTACGGAACCCCTAGTATAATTCTGCTCATTGATAAACGTGAATGAATCATTTCAGATCCACACCTATCCTGGAAATTTCAAGTCCCTAGGCAGTTCTGTTCGAAAGTTATGATTTTCTATGGTTTCTATGGTTCTGGTCATGTGATCTGGAAAAATGTAGCTGTAATATATCATTCTCCATTAGTATACAAAATTTCGTCACGATCGAATCTGTAGTTTTGAAATTATCAAGAAAACTAAATTTCAAACGACCATATTTACGGAACCCCTAGTATTATTTTGCTCATAGATGAATGTGATCACGACAATAGAGATGCACACCTATCCTGCAAATTTCAAGTCCCTAGGGGTTTCCGTTCAAAAGTTACAATTTTCTATGGTTTCTATGGTTCTGGTGATGCGAGCTGGGCAAAATTTTGCATGTAGCTTGAACACCTCATTTTCCATTAGAGTGCAAAATTTCATCTCGATCGAATCTGTAGTTTCGAAATTATCGAGAAAACAAAATTTCAAACAACCGTATTCACGGAACCCCTAGTATAATTCTGCTCATAGATGAACGTGATCACGACATTTGAGATCGATACCTAGCCTGAAAATTTCAAGTTCCTAGGCGTTTCCGTTCAAAAGTTACAATTTTCTATGGTTTCTATGATTATGGTCATTCGATCTGGACAAAATTTCACATGTAGCTTGAACACCTCATTCGTCATTTGAATGCAAAATTTCATCTCGATCAAATCTGTAGTTTTTAAGTAATCAGAGGAACCAAACTTTGAACGGCCATATTTACGGAACCCCTAGTGAAATTTAGCTCATGAACGAATTCAACCGAGGCATTCGGGAACTGAACACACACTGAAAATTTCAAGTCTCTAGGTTGTTCCGTTCGAGAGTTATCGTGCTTACGTACGGCCGGACGGCAGACTCGAATTTTTCGACGGATTCGTGAGTCGAACATTGAGTAGAACATAGTCGTTTGAGACCATTTTCGGCTAAAAATTCGAAAAATACAGACATCGTGACGGAATGATATAGCCCTCGTGTAAGTAGTACGAGCGCTCAAAAACAACGTCAACTGATCTTCTCATTTAATGGCGGTAAGATAAGCATGATTTCATCATTGGAAGCGTCATTAAGACATCATTGCGCGGAGGGAGTTGCGCCTAGGATAGCCCATTACCCCCTACTACTGATTAGATTTTTTTTTCTTAGTAGGTAGCTTTACAGTTGAGAGAATTAATTCAGTTACACCTTAACCACCTGAAGATGACGCTTCGCATCGAAACACGTTGTGGAATTTAACCAATCCAATGTAGTGGAAATCATATCAGTTATTCTATTGTAAGATTGATTATGGATTTCCATCAAGTATCGGCTACTTATATTATAATTTGGAAACAACAACCTCTGGATACGCAACTGTGATGACCTTTTAACCGAATGTTCAGGCTAAGGATGAAAAATATGCAATAAATCATTCATGTTCTAGTTGGAATTAATTATCGTCGATATTCTGCTGATTAAACTTCGGAATCATGCTCCGCCGTTCCTTCTGGACGTTGTAACTTTGCTTCATTTTTTTAAAATTCATTTCGCGTCCACAGGGTGTCATCAATTATTTCCCGCGGCGAAAAACCGCCGACAACTTCACAACACAGCACACACCATAATCCCGCGAAACCGGCATCCACTAAGCGCCGGAATTAAATCAGGAAAAAATGGGGCTGGCTACCCCATCCTTCGCTCCCTTGTACGCGCGTATATTTTCATTCGTAACGAGCTAATTGATCAACGAGTTTACGGCCAACGACAGCCCGAAGATGTACTGGGGCTGTTAATCCCCCCGAGGTCCCAAAAACCGAATAAAACTGTCCTCCCGTAATAAACATCCATTCTTGCTCCCGGACGTTCTCCCAAATTTCAATCCCGGCGGGATTAATCCGTTGCCGTTGGAACGCGCCCGTTCGATAATCGTGTGGATATAATTTTACGCCCGCGCCGTTATTATGTCTTTTAATATTCATGAAGGGTTTCTGACCTGCGGATGGCAGAGCGGAGCGGTCCACGGCGTAGAGCGAATTCGAAAACGCCCCCTCCGTTGAAATTTCGCGGACGATGGCTTAGCGCCGTTTTCCGCGCTAACGTACGTTTTTGTTGCCGGTTCGGCGGGTGCTGAAAGTGCGGATTGAATATTCATGCGGCGCAGAACAAAGGGAAGAGATCACGTTCAATATATTGTGTACTTTTCGATATTAAGCGTTCATTTGCGTTGTTCTCTTAAGTCTCCGTTTCATCCGCTGCTGGTCGGGAGGTGAATCTGAATATTCCGGATTTGTCTGACGGCAACGAACATGATGCGGCTTGCTCAAAGGTGGAAACTGCACTTGGGGTGTTCCGCCAAGGTTGAAAGACTCTGGTACAACATGTTCCGTTGTAATCGGCGAGAGCGATTAACAATCAGACACCGGAGAAAGTAACTTTACAACCCTTTTAATGATCTATCCTTGAATATACAGGGTAACCGAGACTTAACCGTTATGGAGATATTGAGTTTTGAAGATTTTTAGAGGAATCCTTCATTTTTTGGCTTTTTTATCAATTTTTTTCGGATTGGATCTCCTAGGAGCCGTTTCTTCGATGTATCTAGTTGAAGAGCATGCCAATTTATGAAAATGATCAACAGAAACTGAACCTACTACTAACAGCTCAATAAGACTGCTCGACGACGATTGGAATCAAAGATCTTTCACTAAGTGTTTTCAACTCAGAAGCTCTTTTTTAGGAAAAAAAGCATGGAACTTATTCTGCAAATAAGTTTGAAAACTTCTTCTTATCCTTAGCTATTCAAAAAGGGATAACACCTGCTATTAAATGGGCAAAACATTGACCAAATAGCAATTAAGCTAGTAGAGGGTACATTTTTAGTTGGAAGTAAAAGTACCTAAAATAGGCAGGAAGTAAGTAATTTGATATTATGGCCTTCCACACATTTGGACTGAATCTCCTTTTGACCCTCTTGTTCTTATTTTGGGTTATCTTGCGCATTTGGGAGCCCCATAAAGGGTGTTATGATAATTTGTTATGCCAAAGTTCGACTCGTCAGTCCATATGAACAAAAATTACGAAAAGCACTGCCGTGAAGTCAGGAGCTTTTGAGCGCTCGTACATCCACCTTACAAGTAGATTCGCATTAACCAGTTTCAAAAAAAATTGGAAAGATTTTGACAGCTGAAGAAAATTTCAAACATAGGCGAAAATCAAGACTTCACGTCAGTGAATGACCAATTTTTTTTCGATAATTCGCTACAATTTTTTACGGTATCTATGGTCTCGGTAATGCGATCTGGACAAAATTTCCCACGTAGTTTGAATACATTATTCTTGTGCGAAATTTCATCCCAATCCAATAAGTAGTTCCGAAATTATCAGAAAAAGAATAGTTTGAACGGCTATATTTACGGAACCCCTAGTCTAATTTTGCTCATTGATGAACGTATTCACGAAATTCGCGATCCGAACATATCCTGAAAATTTTGAGTCTCTAGGCCTTTCCGTTCGAATGTTATTATTTTCTATGGTTTCTATGTTTCTGATCATGCGATCTGCACAAAATGTAGCTCGAATATATCATTCTCAATTCAAGTACAAAATTTGTCATGATCATATCCATTGTTGTGGAATTATCAAAAAAACTGAATTTCAAACGGCCATATTTATGGAACCCCTAGTCTAATTTTGCTCATTGATGAACGTGACAGCAACATTCGAGCCTATCATGAAAATCTCAAGTCCCTAGGCCTTTCCATTACAAAGTTATAATTTTCTATGGTTCTGGTCATGCGAGCTGGACAAAATTCTGCATGTAGCTTGAACACGTAATTTTCCATCTGAGTGCAAAATTTCACTTCGATCGAACTTGTAGTTTCGAAGTAATCAGGAAAACAAAATTTCGAGCGGCCATATTTACGGAACCCCTCGGCGAATTTTGCCCAATAACGAACTCAACCGCGGCATTCAAGATTCGAACCTTTCCTGAAAATTTCAAGTTTCTAGGACATTCCGTTTGAGAGTTATCGTGTAGGTATACGGCCGGCCAGCCGGCCGGCCGGACGGACAGACTCGAATTTTCCGACGGATTCGTCATCAGTGAGTCGAACATAGTCGTTTGAGACCATTTTCGGCTCAAAATTCTAAAAATACAGACATCGTGACGAAATGATATAGCCCTCGTGTAAGTAGTACGAGCACTCAAAAAACGGATCTTCAATATCGGCATTGAGCTTAAATTTGCAAAAGTCTAGTCGCCCCAATGGAACCCCTTCTTCTGTTACTAGCACTGGTGTGTAAGGGTAAGGCCTAGGAGTGTGCATTACGAATCAGACTTTCCACTGGGAAATACCAAGCCGTCGAGCCAAAACATTTTCTGTTGACGTGGTTGGGTCGGCTTCGAAGTATTTCATTTTCTTCGTCGTCGTCGTCATCAAGAGTACGAGGTATTCCTATGTCAGTCCATCGTACTAGAACAGAACCCGTTTCTCGTAGTCTTCGATAAACTCTGTCACAACGCCAATATCAAGTACTCGACGAGTAGGATACCGTCTCAAGTATTTATTGCGTGCATAACACATTAGGATGTCAGAATATTCCTCGTTAGTAAATGTTGCCATGTTCCCAATACTAATCAAAGTCCAGTCACACAGTAAGAAGATGCAACACTCGCGTTTTCCCGGAAAATTACGGATAACACATCTACCACGAATGAATCGCATGAGCAGACTATACGATTTCAAATGACAAACCTGAGACTGTATTTTTTTGTCTCCCGAGCACAAAAAATAGCTAAAATACGCAAATAAAACAAAGAAAAACAGAGCAATATTTTTGAGCGCTCGTACTACTTACACGAGGGCTATATCATTTTGTCACGATGTCTGTATTTTTCGAATTTTGAGCCGAGAATGGTCTCAATCGACTATGTTCGACTCACTGATGACGAATCCGTCGGAAAATTCGAGTCTGTCCGTCCGGCCGTGAGCACGATAACTCTCGGAAGGAACAACCCTAGAGACTTGAAATTTTCAGTGCGGTTTCAGTTCCCGAATGCCTCGGTTAGGTTAGTTAATGGGCCGAATTCCACCGTAAATATGGCCGTTCAAAGTTTTGTTTCCCTGATTACTTGAAAACTACAGATTTGATCGAGATGAAATTCTGCACCCAAATGGAAAATGAGGTGTTCAAGCTACATGTGAAATAATGTCCAGATCGCATGACCAGAACCATAGAAACCATAGAAAATTGTAATATTTGAACGGAAACTCCTAGGGACTTGAAATTTTCAGGATAGGTGTGGATCTCGAATGTCGTGATCACGTTCATCTATGAGCAACATTATTTTAGGGGTTCCGTAAATATGGTCGTTTGAAATTTAGTTTTCTCGATAATTTCAGAACTACAGATTCGATCGTGACGAGATTTTGTATACTAATGGAGAAATATATATTCAAGCTACATTCTTCCAGATCACATAACCAGAACCATAGAAACCATAGAAAATCATAACTCTCGAACGGAAAGGCCTAGGGACAAGAAATTTTCAGGACATGTGTGAATCTTTAATGTCGCGATCACGTTCATCAATGAGCAGAATTATACTAGGGGTTCCGTAAATACGGTTGTTTGAAATTTTGTTTTCTCGATAACTTCGAAACTACGGATTCGATCGTGATAAAATTTTGTATTTTAAACGAGAATGACATATTAAAGCAATTTTTTGTCCAGATCGCATGACCAGAACTATAGAAACCATAGAAAATTATAACTTCCGAAAGAAAAGGCCTAGGAACTTGAAATTTTCAGGGTGGGTTTGGATCGCGAATTTAACGGTCACGTTCAAAATGAGCAAAATTAGACTAGGAGTACCGTAAATATGGCTGTTCAAAATATTCTTTCCCTGATAATTTCGAAACTACCGAATTGATTGGAATGAAATTCTGCACCTAGCTGAGGAATAATGTATTCAAACTACGTGCGAAATTTTGTCCAGATCGCATCACCAAGACCATAGAAACCGTAGAAAATTTTAGCGAATTATCGAAAAAAAAATTGGTCAGCTAAAGCACTGACTTGAAGTCTGTATTATCGCCTTAGTTTGAAAAGTTGTTTGACAGCTGTCAAAAATTATCTCAATTGGTTTCCAAAACTAGAAAATGCGAATCTACCTATAAGGTGCATGTACGAGCGCTCAAAAGCTCCTGCCTTCACGGCAGTGCTTTTCGTAATTTTTTAGTTTTTTGCTTGTAAAATCTGAACCTATGCAGTGATGCTAACACCCCCCCCCCCCCCCCACTCGCGGTTTTCTTTTACGATTTTTGTCACGAAAAAATCTTTATTGCCTGGTCTATATAGATAAGAATCAACCTCGTTTGAAAAAAATTACATTCCTTGAAAAGCGAACAATGTTCCCGCTAATCAAAGAAAAGAACACAAAACACTCTCGAGTCAAGGTGTCACATTCAATTCAACCAATTCCTTTTCACCGTATAGGTTTCTCAGACACTCCTGTAGCACATACCTATTCACACCCGACTCGAGCACCTTATTCACGTGCGAAGAGGGCATTATCCCCGTAATTCCGGACTCGACAAAACAGCCAGCGTCTTTACATGACCGACTGAGTTATCTCCATCCCCAAGGACCGCCGTTCCCGGGACCGTCTTATTTCTCGCTTAATTTACCAGCAGTTTCTTTTCAGAGGAGATCCGGTTGTACTTCGGAGAGGCCATCGCTCTCTACTTCACCTTCCTGGGATATTACACCTCCTCCCTGGTCGTCCCGGTGGTCATAGGGCTCCTGCAGATGGTCATACCGACTGACGGGGTGCTGTTCTTGTGCACGTTCAACGTGGTCTGGGTCACGTTGATGCTAGAGGTAAGATTCAGATACTCTTATGGCGAACAGAAATGCATAACTATCCGAATCGTCTGCAAATGTTGAATAGGCATGATGACCCTAAAAAAAAGATGACTAAAATCCTTATCCCAAATGAAATACATATGTGAATAGGACCCTAACAATAGATCAAGGATTTATTAAGGCAAATAGCTCTGATTTCCTTAGTTAGATTCGTTGATGCTGGGGGACTTCGAGTGAGTCATTTCATTTTGTGATGAAGTAAATACACAGCTTTCAATATTTTTGCAGAATCATAAAAACTGTATTTTTGCCTATTCCAATGTGCTTTCGAGCAATGTTGGCTTACCCAATGCATAAAATATAAGCGTCTGAAAAAACAACACGAGTATCACAAAAAAATTTCAAACTTCCTTGAACGTTATCGAAATAAAGAACCAAAACAATACTCATTACTTTGCTCGGGTGAAACTCAACGAGGGATGAGAATTCGCTTCATCTTCAACGTATAAGTTGCACCCCAAATTATTCCGCTCTTTATTTATCTTTTCAAGCTAAAATTGGCGCTAATCAGGATCAAAATAACATCGGTCAAAATCAAATTGGTATCGTCAATTTCGAAGTGACAATCAAGAGCAAATTGGCGATAATCCAAATCAGAATGGCATTAGTCATTAAATTAATCAAACTCAATTCAAAATCGGCAATTAACGAAATTGACAATAGGTAAAATCAAACTGGAACTTTCCAATTTTGAGTGGCGTGAAAAAAATTGCAATTAGCAATAACAATTCATTCAATGATAGAACAGTGAGAAAGTAAAAAAATACTAATACTCCGTTTAAGAATTATTGACATCTCGGGAGGCTGTGGAAATCGAATTTAAGTTGGAAATAGACTATTCAGTAATATTTTGGGTTGCTGAATTGAGGTTGGTATAGGAATAACACTAACACAACCCATAGAGACCTTGCTTTGATGATTTTACCGAAGATATTGGTGAATAATTATAATTAGCTCTGAATTTGAGTATTTTTTGGCTTGTGCTATTGAAATGGCTGGAATTGACCAAGATACATCGCGCCTAACAACAAGAGAACGCCAGGTAGTTTGTCGGTGTTACTTCGAGTTTTTCAAAGATTCGGCAGAAAAATATAATAAATAGAGTACGATTTTGTGGTAAATACCGAGAATACTTGGAACAAAAGGTAAAATTCATTTATATAAAATCTAGATGAACCTTGGATATTTGAAAACGGTATTCAAATTTGTCAGTGGACACTAGAAAGTAACCCAAAAGGTATGCTGAGTATATTTAAGGGTAAAGGTACACTATTTTCAATGCTGGAACAATTGATGGATTTTTACCTGGATGTAATATGATTCTTGACAGTGGTATTAATGATAAGGATTACCATAAAATTATGAATGGTGAATTATTTCTTAAATGGGTTATTGAAAAATTGAAAACTTCTCTGCAAAAGGATGCCCATCAATGGGATTATGTCAGCTTATTCAATAAACACACCCAAATCAATACACTTATAGGCGGAAACATAGTTTTCAATGAGATTTTTATCTTTGCTCTTGTATCATTCGTAGATATTTTAAGTTTATTTATTATACTGTATAGTACCCTGTTCACATTCCCTCTGCTAATAGTCTAATACTGCCATTGAACACATGCTATATTGTTCCAATTCAAAAGTATACTGAATAATTGTAAAATTGCCCATCAATTATAATATTTTCAATAATTCATGGACAGTTTTAATAAATGAAAATAAAAATTGATTTTCTTAAAATATTCAACACAGAGCACTAAATAATTCACAAATTAGTTCATATTATATTGATAGTTACAGTACAAATTTCATGTCAAAATTTTTCATGTACTACATAGATTCTTGATTTTTGTTTCTCTCTTATTTTTATAATAATAGTAATATTTATTTAGTTCCTACAATTATTGTGATACAATATTGGGGAATAAGTCAAATAATTTCAATGGTTATGGTTACTGGTTACAAAGTTGATGTAGTTTTAGCTTCACAAGATTCAAAATATTCAAGCAAGTTGTATGGTTCAATATTCAGCAAAAATTTAACTAATTCTTTTTTCAATATATCAACATTCTTTATCGAATGAAACTGTGAAATGGGAAACGCATTGTAGATCTTCATGCACATGTATTTTCCATCATTCTGTGTTAGTGTCAATTGTTGTCTCGGGTATATATAATCATCAATTTTCCTAGTTGAGTTGTTGTTCAGAAACGGTTCAAATAGTTCACTGTGGCTTTGTAGGAAGATAACATACTTCAGCACATATATTGCTGTTAACGTCAGGATTTTAAACCTTTTGAAAACACTTCTACAAGTCTCTCTATATTTCATTCTATACATAGCTCGAATTGCTTGCTTTTGTGTTCTGAATATTTTGTTCCGTGATGTACTGTTTCCCCAGTGAACAATGCCATATGATAGGGTTGACTGAAAATTGGCTGTGTATAGGAGCTTCAATGTATCTTGTTGGATATGGTATTTCATAACATTGAGGGTGTAGATTATGGTGTTGAGTTTCCTGTTCAAGTTTTCTATTTGGGGGTTCCATTTTATGATATATATAACGTTTTTTCCAATCCATTCACTTGGCCCTGTGCTTGCGAAGTATAAAAACTTCCACGATATTTTTGCGCTTTCAAACCTGAATTCCCATGTTTAAACTGCAGTCGGAATATTCCGGCTCAATTATTCGATAATTCGTATACTGAATACTTTTCTAGGTTATATTTATGTTGGTGTTTTATTTCTATGATGAAATGGAACAATAACTTCTTGTAACCAGAAATGAAGCCTCGACTGGAAGTTCATGGCCTGCTTCGATGTCAATAATTCTTAAATGAGTTAAATGGACTATATATTCATTATTCGATTACTTTTGAGCTATTGAAAGTACATACAGTGGAACTTCCCTAACTCCAAGGGACAGTTCTTTTACTTCGAGCTACGGGAAATTCGAATTGGGAAAAAATGCACTAAATTGAAGGGTTTTTGAATTCACATAATGTATATTTACATATTTATGTATTGCAGAGGTATTACCGAAACACGGTTCCATATACATTATTTAATACTAATACTATGCTTACGTGTAATGAAACAAATTTTCCGAAGAAAAATTGTTATAGATAATCTAAAGAGCAGGCCAAAAAATCAATTTATGTAACCCCAGAGAACATTAAATTCATCATTCGCAACTATAAACCGGTTTCGACTCAAGTCTCATCAGTATAGTTTAGCGATGATAAACCTGATGTGAGGGACGGAATGCCTTCAAAACGAAACGCAGCGGACGATCGGAGAATATTTCTTAACTGTCGGCTTCTCTCCGGCCGGAATTCCCCGAAGTTGCAGTGGATGTTTCCCAAAAAGTTCGAGTCATGCTTGGTTGCCGCCTCGGTTACTGCCAAATTTCAGTTCGAGTTTCAGAAATATTCGAGTTATGGAGTTGTGGAAATTCGACTTATGGTGAAAAAATACATGGTGATATTGTAAAAGGGTCTTCGTTTGTGAAGAAAATTCGACTTGAAGAATTATTCGAGTTAAGGAAGTTCGAGTTAGAGGAGTTCCACTGCATCTGTAAACAAACAACGTGAGTTATAATAACTCACTAATAGTAGTGAGTTATTATTATAACAGAGCCAGGGAGTTATAGAACTCCCTGGCTCTGTGCTTCTGAACAAGCCGATTGGCCGAAAGGGAACGGTCCGTTATTGGTATTGAGGAGATTAATGTCACTCGAATAATTTTGACGTTTTCTCAAATTAAGTTGCTACCTAATTATTATTGTGAATGTTTTGCTGAAAAAGATGAATTCAGATAGTGAAGATGTATTTTTATGTACACCTTCAGAAATAAGACAATCTGCCAATGTTACCATACAGAATTTATTGCCCAAAAACTCCCAAAACAAATATAAAGGTGTATACAACAATTTTCGAAATTGGTGTAGCAATATTAAGTCATCGTTTACAGAGAATATTTTTTTGGCATATTTTAGTGAACTTAGCACTACATATAAAGCATCGCCCTATGGACTTTCTACTCCATGCTAAGAAGCACAATCAACATAAATAATGAATTGGTATAGGTTACTATTAAGACTTGTAAATAAAGTTCTTTCTCTGTACTTGTATCTTAGTATTTATTGTTATAGTCGTAGATAAAGTATAGTATTCAATTTGCTGTAATGCTCATAACTCACTTGATGAATTACAGCACTCGCCTTCGGCTCGCGCTGCAAACTCCATGTGCGTGAGTTATGACCTACATTACCGCTCGTTAAATAATATACTATCAATTTTGCACAATTAACGATACTTATCTTCCCGAGATTCCCACGAACGATTTTCTTTCAAGTTAAAATTGACTAGGGTAATAGGAAATTGAGTAATGCCAATATTAGTTTAATAAGTGCCAATAAGATTTGGATTATTGCAAATTTTCTCTTGATTAATGCCCCTTCGAAATGATGCCAGTTTGATTTCAACTAATGTCATTTTGATTCTGATTTTCGCCAATTTGAACTTAAAAAAAAGTTTAGTTAAGATATTTGAGAATGAAGGCTGAATGCAGATCTACATCAATTGAATTTCATTTGAAATATGACACTCCTTTCCTTATCCTTGATAATGCTCTTACCGCTAGTATTCCACGAATGTCCCTCATTGTGATCACTCACAAAACCTAGGCTAGTCTCTATTCATTCGGAAGAAATCCAATCGAAGATACTCAATTCTCCGATAAAAAGTTTCCTTTCGAAATATCTTCCGACCCATCCCTCCAACTCTAGCGTCTATAACGGCAGCTTAATCAGGCACAATGTACCGCTCCTCATCTGTTCTAAAGTCTCCCAAGTCCAATAAACTCCGGTAAGTTAGTAGGCAACGAGAATGATCGACTCGCATAAGGCCCTTTCCTCGATTTTAATTAACATTTCCCTGGTGTGTTCAGGTGGAATAGGCTGCCTAAATTGTCCCCGAAGACGGTCGATTGTTCCCAAGACAGGTTTTTTCCGCAGAGGATATCGTGACTACAAAATTAATATTGGACTTTGTGAGCTTTTTTCTTGGATGAATTTTTTTTTACCGAGTGTCAAACTTTGAGTCCAAAACCTTGGTACAACCTTCATTTAATAATTAGTGGAAATCACACAAAGCTATTAATTCGTCTAGATTATTTCGTCATCAAACTCTTTCTCATTCCATTTGATGTCGATTGAATCAGCCGAAAATTTCCCGACGAACAAGTGTAACGGTTTGCGTATATCTAGGACCCCATTAACGAATTGAACAGGCAAGTGGCATGAATTATTCAAATCCATAACGGGCTGCCGTTGTGGTGATTCCGGGAAAAGTCAATTCGGGATGCGACCCACTAAAATTTTCCGACGGCGGATAGACGCTTACATAAGAAAACTCGTGGCTTTGGAACGTACCGTTTCCGGTTCAGATAGTTCTGTCCAAACACCATGCAAATTTCGAGATTACTAGATTAGGAGATTACTACGAAAGTGGTCGTTTCACGTTGTAATTTGTCATCTTCAGAATTCAGGAAGGGAGATTCATCTCGAGTGATTTATCTATCTGTACATTCTTCTTGATTTCCTCAGCCTTTTTCCAAGTTATATAGGATCCTTGTTGATGTTTCTGATTCTTCATCACTCAATTCATACCTTGACCTTCTACTTCTACTATCTTCCTGCTCCCTCGTCTACATTGTTACTTCTCTCATCGTATGTACCTACTTCTTCGTTTAAATCATTTCAACTCTCTTCTCTCAGATATTTTTCTCTTATTTCTATACTTTTCAGTTATGAACATTATCATTTTTTCATTTCTGCCTACATTTTCTTTCTGTGCCTTTCTTGGAAGCGAAGACTCAGCTCTATAAACCGTTTTTAGTCTGAGTTCTCCGCTGTATAATCCTCCTTTCATTTTCGCCTTTCCTTTTTCAGCATTAATACCTCAATCAATTTCTTCCAGTTCATCCGACCACAGTTACTTCGGTTTTTAGGTACACATTCTTTTTTATCATCGACTCTAAATATCTGAAAATTTTACTAGCCTTCAACTACTGATCTTTTCAAGTAATTCATGTTTATGTCCTACTCATCTACAATCCACCCTACTTAGCACCTCCACCAACTCCCCCAAATGAAATGGTATGACAGGTATGGAAATATAAGGTAGTGAGAGCCTTAAGGTACTACTAAGGTACACTTTTCATTTTCCCTATGCGGCATGTTGAATTCTTTTCATTTTTTTAATGTACATTACATTCAGGCGTGTGTGCGAAAGACATTCCTCGAAATTTTGAGAAAAACATTTTATATTGTAATCCAATCCATCCAAGGCAGATAATTTAAACTAACTTCGACAATTACTGACGATGAAAAAGATAAAAATTGAAAATTGATATTTCTTTCAATATCAGAAAGTTGTTCTCATCGCTTTCTTAATTCGATTTTAATCCATCACCTTTCGAATCGTGTTCATGCATAAATATTCGAAAGGTTATGGATTTCAAATCGAATTAACAAATCGATGGATAATGAGAACAACTTTCCGATATTGAAAAAAATTTCAATTAATTTCTTTTTCATCGCCAGTAATTGTTGAAGTAAGTTTGAATTATCCACCTGGGATGGATTGGAATACAAGGAAAAATATGGAATTTTTATTCGAAAACGTTCGAGGAAAGTCTTGTGCATATACGCCTGAATGTACATTCAAAAATTTCAAAGAATTCAACATGCCGTTTATGGGAAATCATTGAAACAATTATTGTGATGCAATGAAAGTAGTGTACACCCTTAACAATAATGAAAGATGGGAAGCGATGAGATAGATGGCTTTCCCGGTTTACTCGATATTCAGAAAAAACATGAACTAAAAAATGTACGTTCAAGAGAAAATTAAAGCAATTTAAGAATATTAGTCTAAATATTCAAAGGGGGAAAGTAAACATGGCTCGCAGTAAAAGAGGGCAGTCTTGGATGAAGTGGAGAAGTGACCTGGGCTTTGTAAAACTTCGAATCGAATCGAGTTACCCCTTCTAGAACTCTACACAGCAAGATATCTTTTACGAGAACTTCGAAAGTGAATTATTCATTCTTCATCTGGTTTGCATCAGTCAAAAAGTATCCTGGAGGATATTCCAGATGAAAGTGAATATTTAACGAATAAACTGCTCACAGTTCATAAGTCGTTAATTTAAATACGGAACCCCATATTCGGTTTATACGATATTTTCATTATAAAAAAAATAAGCCAATCTTAAGCTTCCTTCCTCTCGGCTAAAGAATATAATGGAAATGTTAAAAGGACTGAAAATTAGGCTTGACTACGTAGACGCAATACAAGAGAAAATACTGTTATGAAACTTGAAAAATGGTTATATTTCTCAAAAGTTTTAAGAATTCAAAATGAAATAAATTCAAATAACATCACCAAAAATTCAAGAACCTTCAAACATCTTTACTCAATTCAATAAATTCGATCAATTTATAAATCATTGTAATATTATATTTTCAAAGAGGGTTCAGATTATTAACTAACAAGCTAGGAGAAGTTAAGGAACTTTATTTACACTTAGCTCAAATCTGTGAGTGTGTTCGTTTATATGTACATGGTTCAAAAGGATTTATAATTTAGAAATTTTCAATTGTTGGAATTAGTTTGTTTGAGTTTGTTTGAAACATAATTTAATTTGTATTGATATTGTTGCTTTTCACCTTGGAACCCTCATTGAGATAGAGTCACGATTTTTTGAATATTGTTAGTTCGATTTCGGAAGTTTCAAAATTTAATATTAATATCTTGAACGAACCATAACAATAAATTCTTTTTCATAATCAAGAAAATTATATAGAATATCTGGTGTGGACACTTATTTCTGGCAGAAATTACTACAACCTCCATAACGATAAGAGAAGAGATTTTTTTCGAATTTGTTTCTAAAATTAGTTATATGATAGTTCAGCTTCACAGCTGTTTCACGTGAAAATAAATTTGAGTTTTTCTGATCTCATAATTCGATAATAATTATGTGGGTGTTGAAATTTTTTTCCCGATGTAGTTCATTATTGGAGATAGTGGGAATGAAAAATCTATATTCACATCTTCCGATTGCAAATATTCCGTTTTCACGTGATTGACATTCGATACATTGGAACGATTTTCCAAAAAACCGTGCATGCCATACAAACTATCGGACTCTGTTATTTACATTCAATCAGAATGATTATTTTGCCAGCGGCTATTGTCCGTGGAATAAATCCCGTATTTCAGCCGGTTTGATACGGATATTTGATGGAACAATGTAATGGAATCGCTACACGAAACGGCTCTTGCTAGTTGTCCCTATGACCTATATTTACTCCTGCCTAATTTCATTCAATCCCATGGTAAATATTCGGCTTTCACGTTATGAAGTTACATTCCAGAGCGCCGATTGGGCTCTGCTCTGCGTCCACGATCTGTTTGAGGTGATGGATGTTGCTGTAACCACGATGTAAATAGGGGACATTAGGTTGGATCAAAGTGTCAGAGAATCACTGAAATACTTCATTCAAATAACACAATTGGTTATTTTTATTCTAAAAAATGCAAAATACAAAATACTGAAATCCGCCGTTTTCTGTGGAACACTAATCAGAGCGAATGACGTCACTTCCCCATAGACATCAAACTGTCAGACTCTGTGTCTGTTGCGGAACAGAAATTTTGCCCGAAAGTCTCTTCTGATGATCACAAATTCGTTAGCTTTACTCAGTACAATTCATTTTTTTTGGGCCAGGGGAAATCCTCATCGACGAACGATCTCCGATAAATAGAACAGTGTGAGACTTCGTGTCAAGCACGACCTGCTCGAACTAAACCTAACCTGCTGTTTTCGATCCCTTTTGACTATTTTTGTTTGTATCTCTTTCACATTCGTCGTGTGATTATTGTGTTACCTATGACTTACATAAAAGAGTCTTTCCTTCTTGAACTTTGAAATTGAGTTTCCTCAATTTATGTTTCTACGTAGTTGATCTTTGGGTCTTTTGTGATAGGTGGGTCTCCTCTTCTGCAGGGTTGTCTTTTAAGCTCATGATTTGGGTGTTGACTTGCTTTTTCAAATATCTTCTCGGCTCTGTTTTTCAGGAAATCTGTGAAAGTTTCACATTTTAAGACTCTGTGGATTTGTTGGTTTCTTACTTACTAACTACGGCATATTAATTGTTGCTGTCAGCAGTTCATTCTCTGTTGTTTGGATCTTGTTTTCATGACTGTTGGCTGCATGGTCCCATGACGCCGAGCCATATGTTAGTTGAGGTCTTGCAATTGACTTGATCATTCGTAGTTTCGTGCTTTGGTTCATTTGAATCTTTCTTCTTAGCAGTGGGTAAAGTCTACCCATTGCTGAGTTTGTTTTATTTTATCTCTTCTCAATCTATCCTTAGGTTGGAATTTATTTCAAGTCTTCGCTTCTGTAGTAGAATAGCTTGGCTCTTTTTGCTATTTATTTCCATTCAATGAACCATTTTCCTGAACCTTCTGGTGCTTCTTGCAATCTTCTGTATATGACATCTGGTCGTCGATGACTGACGGTTATTCGCGTGTCGTCTGCATATAGGGCTTGTAGATTTACTTCAGGAATATCTCAGATATAGATATTGTACAGTAGAGGTCCTAGAACTGAATCTTGGGGTACTCCTGCTTCTACTTTTCTGGTTGAAGATAATGTTTCATTTATTTCGACATGAAAATTCCTGTTCCTCAGGAATCATCATCATCATCTTGTAGGCAAGTCCTTCCAGTACCAAACTCAGTAGAAGGTTTTATCGGCATCTGATAGCACTAATCCAGTAGATTGTTTATTCTGAAATTCTTCAGTGACATATTCAGTGATCCTTAACAGTTGAAGTTCTGAGTTCTGTGGAATGTTTTCTTCTAAATCCAAATTGTTCCAGTGGTATCAGATTCAGCATCTCTGTTTCTTCATTGAGTCATTTTACAATGACTTCTCAACTATTTTTCCAAGTGCTTATCGGCCTGTAGTTTTGTGAGAATTTTCTTTCTTTTCCTGGCTTATTGAACATAATTACTTTTGCTGTTTTCCATCTTTTTGGATGGTATTCTGTTCTCATCACTGCGTTTGCTATTTATATTAGTTAGCACTGCTATTCTTTTTCTGGGCATTTTCCGTAACATGAAGTTTGTTACTTTGTCTTTCCCTGGAGCTTTCTTGTTTTTCAATTTCTTGATGATTTCTCGAATCTCCGTTTGTGTTGTTGGGCTTGGAATGGTATCGTCCTCCACAGGGTCCAACATCAATTTTTCATTTCCTTCCACTTCTTCTTAGTACAACTCGGTTTTTTGGTGGGCGGTAAGGTAATCTTTCGCTATCGTGTCGTTTATTGCAGCAGTTTTCGAGGGGTTCAGGAGTCATCCTAATTATGAGGCTTCTTTTACTTCGAAAACCAAAATTCTCCTTCTTTTTCGTTTTCATCAACAGATTTCTCCAAGGTACCGTAAAACAAAATCTGAAAAAAAAAAATAAAAAGGCTAGAGTAGAAAAAATTAGCGAAAATAAACATTATCGATAATATGTTGAATCGATTCAATATTGACCCAAGAATTTAACAGAAACTTCATATATAACAAAACAATCCTGAAATTGATAGTTATATGGACAATTATGATTATTATTTATTATATTTGGTATAACTAATTCTCCATAATATCATTCGGTATCTAGAATGAGAACAAATTAGGTGCTCATGTTATAAGAATGTTTTATTCTTGCTAGTTTTGGATGTTATGTACACTCTTCTTATTGAAATATATGGAATTCATATAATAACATCCAAGTTATCGCAGAATAACACCGATGTACTTTGAGACATGCATTCGCTTCAGTCACTTTTTTCACATTACTTTCTCGGGTTGACGTTAAACAACGAATTTGCACTTTTAACATCCAGAATTCTTCTTTTCTGACCTCCTAACTCTCGATGTTGTAGAGTGATCTGACGTCTGCCACCTGCTCGTGTTTTGGCGGGAAATTTGAAACCAGTTCAACAAAGGCCAAGTTGTTGTGACCGTTCACGGTTTGTCACGGATATTTTGACAGTGTGTATGGCCATTTCCAAGAACTTTAGGGGGCCTTTAGAGCTATAAGCCGAACGAAGTCTTTCGTCGCCGCCTTTCCCCCGTCTGAATCCCCAAAGTATCGAGGCCAATCCTTTCCCCATTGTTTTGCAGTTCGGAAACCCGCAGAAACTCCGATATCGAGATAAAGTTTCCATAAATTCGTTAACAGCATCCTAACCGAGCCATTTAAGTGGCATAAGAGGCGAGATGAACGGCCGAATAGATAACCCATCACTTTGTCTGTTCAACTAACTGAAATTCCGTGTCAACCTTTGAGATTATGGGATTCGCCATTGAGTAGTTCAAATCGGGATTTTGGGCTTACACGGTGTGCTTGGATCGTTTAGGCACTCGCACTCGGATATCGGCGAGTTCATAATATTCGGATATTCACGTATCGACGAGCAGGACGATTAATTGAAGAATATTAGGCTTACGCGAATAGAGAATATTTACCACTGAAATACGCCTTACAATGCCGGGAGGGAGGGAGGTTAGTTTATTGGTTACAGCAATAATCTTCTAGAGCATGGCTTGGCAGGTGCAGAGATGCTTAGAATTCCATCAGGTGAATGAAATTGCGATAGATATTGTGTCGTGGAGGGATTATAATCATCATCAAAATGAAATTAATATAGTATTCAAACCTTATATCAAAGAATAGCTAGACCTATATTTGTCCAAAAGCTAGCGTACCCCGAACATTTAGAAACTCTGTCCTGTCCTTAGGCCTCTGTCCTTGGACGAAATGATAACGCTTCTGTTCATAGAGGAAAAAAGGATTTGACCATTCTCTTCCCCTTTCAGTTTTGGAGAAGAAAAAGCAACGAGCTGGCTTTCAGATGGGGCACCATAGGAATGACAAGTCTGGACGAACCACGTGCCAATTTCCGAGGCATCATGGAAAAGGACCCTATCACTGGAAAAAGCTCTCCGCAATATCCTCGCTACAAAACTTACGTCAAGGTAATATTGGAAAAACCTTCTAATTCCACATTTTTCCAAGTCGTCTATTATTATTTCCCGCAGATGTATTGTGCGTCACTACCTATTGTATTCCTGTGCATGATAGCCGCTTTCTTCGTGATGCTGATCTCTTTCTGGATTGAAAATTGGTCGAAGACGTTCGAGGAACCCTACACATGTCTCGTGCCTGTGCCCAGTATCGTATACTCCATCCTTGTTCAAGTTATGAACACTTATTACAGAAAATTGGCCACGTTCCTCACTGAGTGGGGTGAGTTGAATTGATGCAATTCTAGGGAAGTTTCATGATATACTTCATTGAGTAAATTCCTAATTGGTTCAAATTCATATAGACGAAATTGCTATTATGTGTTCCTGAATGATTTGGCATTTTCAATCAAAGTCTTCTTTGAATTTTCGAATCTGAATAAAAAATAATTCTGAAGTCCTTCTCTGCAGGATGAGCCACAAAATAGTAACGTGCGTTACAAGAAATATTCGGTTATTTCACGATTCCATCTTTTTTCGAAAACCATGATTGAATATGAATTTCACACAATATTTATGGATGGTCAAAATAGAAGTTGTCTACGGTATGTAAAAAGTTTTTGAATCTAGGATGTGAAATTTGCTATCGTTTCTGATGTGCCAAAAATATTTCAGATATTGAAATGTGTGCGAAGAATGATTGTAGTTCATCTAGAAAATCTAGATGTTGAAGATATAAGCGACTAAAGGAATATTTGTTGATTTTACGTGACAATTCCTTTCGTTTAATTCCTGTAGAAATAACAAGTTTTACATTAGTTGATGAGACCAAACTGTATTTCGTCATTTCAACAGGAAGATAATACTGTGGAGAAAACAGGAATTTCCTGTTTAGTTACCTAGAATTTAACTGGAATTTCCTGCATTTCCTATTAAATTAACCACGTGGTTTTGGGGGACATGCAATTTTCTTATTTTAGGTTTTTGACCGTATTGATTGCAATAGTCAGTCATCATTTCAATTTTTTAGCACAATCCCTCAATTTTACATCCATGTCGGGAATCTAAACCCAGACCTCCGGCACCCCAGGCCGGTCCGTACTCAAGAAGGCTATCAAGGCGTTTTTGTAATGAATTCTGTCTAAAGAGTGACTTGGCGAATAGGTGTCCGGAATTGGGGGAGAATTCATATTATATTATATTTATTATAGAGTATCTTAACATTATTCTACCGAATAAGAGAGACTCTATTTCTATTATGAATATAAAAATTTTTCCCTGATTTCGAACACAATTTAGCGAATTTTATACGGAATTACTGTCTACAAATGCAAACAACCTTTCTGTCGTTTTTCAATCGATATCTTATTTCAAACAACTTCAACCATATACCATATAGTAAAACATGGATTAAAATACTTTTAGCTAAACAAGATTTATACCGGTAGAGTAATCTGGATTTCTGTGAGAAATACCAAATATTCCTGTTGAATTTATGATATTTTACTAGATATTCCTGTTACATTTACGGAAATATTCCTTTCAAAATAAAAGTACCTGATCCCGGCTCTACTTACCGTTTTTCCTGTTCCTAGGACTCAAGTCACTTCACTTTCACTTTTGTTATATTCTGTGATTCCTGCTTTTGGAGTTTATGGAAATAAAATGACATCATTCGCCATTTAGGTTCACAAAATTTGAGGTTCGTTTCATAATCTCTGGTTCGATAATCTAGCAACAGTGTCACCTCATATCAAATCAAAATGATCATGGATTAGTTTATTTTTCGTTCACCAACATTTCAGTATTTTACAGTGGAAAATGGGGGTGAGTGATGGTTTTCGAAGATTTCTTGGCCTACAATATTTTTTTTTTAGGTTTTCAGAATTTGA
Source organism: Aphidecta obliterata (assembly GCA_963966015.1). NCBI lineage: Eukaryota > Metazoa > Arthropoda > Insecta > Coleoptera > Coccinellidae > Aphidecta > Aphidecta obliterata. The sequence continues at coordinate 22,849,830 of OZ014430.1, read as the reverse complement.
CGTGAAATTTTTCTCAATCTGAAATCTCGAATTTTGGATGAAGCTATGGTAAAATGAACAGACGAATGTAAAAAATTCATGATTTTTTGACCGCTCAAATATTTCATAGGGTTTCATAAATTTAAATTGCATTATCTGTCGTTCTCTTGATATTATCTGACACTTATTGCACGATATTTATGTCAGACACTTTTCCATGAACCTATAGGTGAAACTTATACATTTTACTTTTGATTCGTCATTATTATCGAGGGAGTTCCCTGCGTTGTAAATGGGTAGTAGGATCAACTATTGGTGTACAGATTCGGTAAATCGAAATAATCGCTGTTCCTCCTCCATTTTCTCCCGAGCAACAACCTTTAATCACATACGATCCTCCATTCAAACGCCCCATCGTTCAAGCCCCGCAATTTCCCTAAGCAGTGGACCACCATTAAGGGAGCTAAGGGGGGTCATCGCATCATTTCGATGAGCTGCTATCTAACTTATCCCCGTAATTCGTAATCTAACGGTTCCCCCTTTGTAATCCCAATTCCTCCGGAGCGGTAATACGTTTCCCCATCTCCCCCATTCTACACTTGAGATGATATGGCGGGGCAAAAAGTAAAAAACCGAAATTGCATTGTCGGCTATATACTCATACACCTACTTCATTTGCCTACTTAATATCATCCTAGCGAGAGAATATACCATCTAGATCGTGAGCTGAAGCTTAAGCAAATTGCTGCTTGTTCGGGAACAGTGCAAACGAACTCGGGTCTGCCTTATCTAGATCGGACCTGTGCAGGTGTCGTTATTAAAGCGAAATTGAGTGGTGTTTTGGTCGTTTTCTGTCGTCTATCGAGCATCCAGGTCGATTTTGGGCGGCGAGTAGATTTTTTCAACGTCACTTCGGAAAATGAGGATTCAATATTGCATCCTTGGGGATCACCCAACAAATAATCTTCTACATGTTTGTGAATCTGTGGTTATCTATATATAGCAGTTAGCCATTAATGAAAGAGGATCAATGGTTTACCTTTGTACGGGCATCACGTTCAAACGACTGCACCAATTTCGATAATTCTTTTTCATTTGTGTTCATTATTATCAGGACAAGGTTTATAGAACAAAATATTTCTGAAAAAACCGTACGCAAAAGAAAAAGGCTCTCCTTTTTCCTCCGACCAAGCGAACAATCATAGATTACTTATATTTTATGAGAATTTTGACAGTTGTATGTATGAAGTTTATCGTGTTTCTAGAAAATTGCTTAGATGTTAATCACTGTGTTTGATATATATCGTTGTGTTGTGGGATAGTTATTGTGATTGATAAAAATGCCATTAGTGAGGCGTTCAAATATTGGTCGTTGAAAGCGCGAGTCAAGGCGAGTTCGTAATGATGTAGACAATGAGCAAACAGAATGATAGGTTCCCAATCAAGATCTGCCCCAGCTCCGGCAGAATCGATATTATCGATCTCAGGCGTGATACAATAAAATATAGAATCCAATGAAATGATCAACTGTGAGCGTTTGGCATTTAGATATGATCCCAATGTCGATTATGCTAGCAATATATTGGAGTCTTTTGGATATATGAGCACTATTTGTCAATACTGCAATGCTCTGAGATATCGAAACGAACCCCCAGGATTATGTTGTTTGAATGGAAAAATCAAATTGCCACAACTGACAACGCCACAGGAACCTTTGAATTCATTTATTTCAGTACAAGAACCTCAATCAAAATTCTAAACATTTCTTGCAGATGTTCAGCATTACAATAGTGTGTTCCAAATGAGATCATTTAGTTCGAACATAATTGAGGGACATAATCCAACTTTTAGGGTATTTTTTTTTCTATATCGAACATCTTACACATTGATCATAACATATACCTACGAATATGAAAATCATTTTGAGACTCATAAAAAAGGGTAATGATAAGGGTAAGGGTTAGGGTAAGGATAAAGGTAAGGGCAAGGGTTAGGTTAAGGTTGGATTGGGGTTAGGTTAGGGTAAATAATAATAATCCAACGTAAATATCATGATTGAGATTCTTTCAGAAATCTTTGGATAAACGTGAATCTACGGTGAGGGTGAAGAATGTGGTCATCGCTCAGATTTCGATAAATATATCACACTATGAAATAATCGGAAAATGAAACACCCAGCCGCAGAAAAAAATTGCCGGTTTATCTGAAAAAACGATGTATAACAATAAATGTATGATGTCGAAAAAAACTGAAATTACTGAAACAATTCCATCTGTCACCAAAATCAAAAATATTTTCAACTAGACGTTAACCGCCGTCCATAAAGAGGACGGCAGAAAACTGATCCCTCAAGGACCTTGATTTCGACGCGAGAAGTGGCGAAACCCCCTTTATCGAAGCGGGAATAAATCAACAAAAGTATCCATTCATTTTCTTAATCGTCGAATGCCCCTCGTGACCGAGAGGAGGGAAGAGTGACAGAGGAAATATTCTGAGAGGTTTCTGGCGTCTCTCTGGAAGCTGTTGTGGTTTAACGAAAATATTGCCGTTCGCGCCCTAAGCTCAAATATTAGTTCCGTTGAAATATTTCCCGACATTTTTCACCCCGAAATGCAAGATTACCCCGGTTGAACTTTATGAGGGTAGGGGGATTATATGAAAGTTACGGCTTTTCTATGGAGTGAGCCAGAGATGAACGCGTGACAACGCCGGAAGGTTTTTTCGACGAAGGAATACGAGTAGATTTTTCTGAATATTTTTATTACAATAACTATGATTTTATTGGACAGAATAATTATAAAGGGTGTCTGCGCAGATGATGACAGGAGAAAAATTGGTGATAAGGTCCGATTTGGAAATCCTTCAAAAAGTTGAAAATTATTCCTATAATGAGAAGCTCATAGGATGCGAATTGAAATGATTATTCTAGATTGGTGATATTCAGTTTGTTAAGCTAAATAACTTCTTTAGTTTTCATGGAAATAAATTTTTTCTCTCTTGTATTTCTCCCTTTCTGTTGACTACTTCAGAAGCTACAAGCTCCATTGATGTGTCGTTGAAGAGAATTCGAAAAAAGGTTATTGAAATGTACTGACACAAAAAAAAAGGCGACAAAATTACCAACATTGAATTATGCACAAAATATTCGAGTACGAGAATGCAGTAGGTACACATGAGGAAAATTCCCCGGCGGAACATAAATCTACGTTAGAGAAGTCGCTCGGGCGATAAATGAACGACAAATGCGAAATCCAAGTGCCACAAATAACTTCCCCTTCGTTTTTTTGTCGCGAAAACTGTCGCCGACCGTGTTTCACCCCGCTTTGCGTACCTGCAAGATCGTAAAGTTCTTCCACAAACCCGTTGTACGTGGCTCTCATGAAATTACGATATGAAAGACATGATTGATAAGACCGAGAACACGGCGAGGGCGCATTTCAGCGCCCGACCCGGAACAGTGGTCGGGTTCTCCGCTAATGGCTCCGGACGCCCAAGTGGAAAAGTTATAAATAAAAGTTTTCCGCTTTATGTGTTTCGCACTAGGCGGGCCATTATCCGACGGGCATTGAAATTCCATTTGATCTTATGACGAATCTGCCGTCGGAAAACGCGGGACCGCCGCACGTGTTGTCGCTCAGGAGCTTTTCCGACCCCTCGAACTTTTCCGGGCGTATGCCGGCGGAGAGGGATATTTCCATGTATGTACATACTTGAATAAATTTGTCCCTGGAAGTGCGGAAGAGGATTGGGTAAATTTGGGATCGCGCGGGGGGTTCGGATAGGGGGCTCTTTCTTTAAGAGCTCCCCGAAGATCCGGAAAATCGAGAAAGAAAAGCGATGATGGCGCTTCAAGTTATTCCCATGCAGATTCGACCTTTTGATCATTGCCGAGGTGGAAACGCGGCTTCTGATGCGAGAATGTGGGATATGATTTTTCACGAAAATAATAAGGAATGAAGAGCGTACTATAAAAAAATTTCCCCCACAATTGTGCATTGTCATGCACATCAAGGAAATTTTTTTTCGGTTCTCATTCATCCTTTTTGAGTGCTCGTTCTACTTACACGAGGGCTATATCATTTCGTCACGATGTCTGTATATTTATAATTTTGAATTGAATTTTGCACATAGATGAAGAATAATGTACTCAAACTACGTGCGAAATTTCGTCCAGATCGCATTACCAAAACCATAGATACGTTAGAAAATTCTATCGAATAATCGAAATAAAAATCGGTCACCTAAAGCACTGACGTGAAGTCTGGAGCCTTAGTTTGAGAAATTTTTTGACGGCTGTCAAAATTTTTTCCAATTGGTTTGTGGAACTTGAAAATGCGAATCTACCCAAAAGGTGGATAAACGAGCGCTCAAAAGCTCCAGGCTTCACGGCAGTGCTTTTTATAATGTTCTAGGAATAATTTCACATTTTGCAAACGCAAGAAAACAGCACATTGTTACAATTATTGAAAAACTGATTTAATAACTCTGAAAGGAATATCACTTATAAATAACTCTCAAAATATTCCCATTTTTCTGATGACACATTCTCGCTCTTTTCACCCTACTTTCAACCTTGGCAGCTTATTCAATTCGTTGAATCAGTTTTTCTTTTGAGTCCACTGGAGCTCGTTTTTGAGCGCTCGTACTACTTACACGAGGGCTATATCATTTCGTCACGATGTCTGTATTTTTCGAATCGACTATGTTCTACTCACTGATGACGGATCTGTCGGAAAATTCCGTCCGTAAGCACGATAACTCTCGAACGGAACAACCTAGAGACTTGAAATTTTCAGTGTGGGTTCAGTTCCCGAATGCCTCGGTCAAGTTAATGGGCTATATTCCACCAGGGGTCCCGTAAATATGACCGTTTAAAGTTTTGTTCCCCTGATTACTTAAAAACTACAGATTTGATCGAGATGAAATTTCGCACAATGGAGAATGAGGTGCTCAAGCTACATGTGAAATTTTGACCAGATCGCATGACCAGAACCATAGAAACCATAGAAAATTGTTACTTTTGAACGGAAACGCCTAGGAACTTGAAATTTTCAGGGTGGGTGTGGATCTCGAATGTCGTGATCACGTTCATCTAATTACATCAAAATTATACTAGGGGTTCCGTGAATATAGTCGTTTGGAATTTAGTTTTCTTGATAATTTTGAAACTACAGATTCGATCGTGACGAAATTTTTTTTATACTGATGGAGAATGATATATTCAAGCTACATTTCTCCAGATCACATGACCAGAACCATAGAAACTATAGAAAATCATAACTTTCGAACGGAAAGGCCTAGGGACTTGAAATTTTCAGGGTGGGTTTGGATCGCGAATTTCGTGGTCACGTTCATCAAGGATCAGAATTAGACTAGGGGTTCCGTAAATATGGCCCTTCAAAATATTTTTTTCCTGATAGTTTCGAAACTACTGATTGAATTGGAATGAAATTTAGCACCTAGCTGAGGAATAATGTATTCAAACTACGTGCGAAATTTTGTCCAGATCGCATCACCGAGACCATAGATACCGTAGAAAATTCTAGCGAATTATAAAAAAAAAATTGGTCAGCTGAAGCACTGACATTAAGTCTGGAGTTTCGCCGAAGTTTCAGAATTTTTTTGACCGCTGTCGAAAATTCCTTCGATTGATTTCTAAAACTGGAAAATGCTAATCCACTTACAAGGATGTACGAGCGCTGACTTTTTTTATAGACTAGGCTCTCCATATACCTAACCCCAAAAATATAAATCCAGAGGTATGAGATCTTGAGATCGCAGAGACCATGCGACCGGTCCTATTCGACCAATCCATCGGCGAGGGTATTTGGGGTCTCTTACACTTCTGACTGTATGGGCAGGACAGCTCAAAGAAATATCTTCCATAAGATCGCGTAGAATCTTTCGCAAGAACTGATAATTGCAATATTCCAGGGAGAATGTGAGATCCGATAATAAATCTATACTTAATTCCCATCCAAACATTGACTAAAAACCTCTTCTGATTTGCTCTTGTTCACACTGGGGTGATTCAAAAATTATTTTCGTAGATATCATAGGATTTCTTCTTACTAAATTGAGGGCACTTTCAATGTGATTTCGGATGATTTTCTTTTTCTTGCGGTGGAGAATACCTTCTTCACGTAATTGGCGAGCTGTTCCCATCAATGTCTTGAAGTTTGGTAGTGCTCGGCTTGGAAATCCATGAACCATATTATTTTTTTCCAACATTGAATATTGAATCCCAGCAGCGTTTCATTGAAATCATACTGCATTTTTTTTTGTGGTGAACTTCTAATGCTTCTTCCCATCACCAGACCAGAAAAATTTCCTTTTTACGTGGAGCAGCTGTGAAGCTGAATATTTCATAACTCATTTTCTCAATTTTCGAAGACTATGCCGAATGATTTTCCAAAAGTTTTTTTCAAATTCTTTCAGTGATACGATCCTTACGAAATCTCACATGAACCTCCGAGAAATTATCTCATAACGAACTACAGAGTTTCCATTCGATCGGATCGGTATTTTTTTAATTTTTTGTAAAAATACACAGACATCGGCATTTACGAACCTAATAGGGCACAATACACGGACGGATTATCCGTACAGTTCTGATACGTAGAGATTCGATTGACAGATCCACATGTGAGATTTTACACCAAAAACGGACGGATTTGATATCATACACGCACTAATATATGTACGAATTTGGCTCGCCACGTTTCAGATATGACAAATGATGCGCCCGTGTATGTCGCCCTAATCGGTGCATTTAGACCTCGAATATACTCTGACAATTTCAAATGACTAGGCCTTTTATTAGAAAAGTTATCGTCCTCACGGGTGAACGGGCACAAAGAATCGAATTCGACCACGAATTCCTCAAAATTCTAAAACTTCAACAGAATGTTAACGCTCTGGTTCATAGAAACAAGCCCGCAAAAAAGAGTTTTTTTTGTTTTCGAGGAATATTAAATATAATAATAATAAATTATCCCAATAAATGAGATACATTTTTAGGGTGACGATAAAACATGTGAGAACATGTGCATCATCTCAGTCAATTGATTGAAAATATTGGAGGATGCACCCCCCTACATGTATCTCAGAGATAAAAACAAATTTCATTACTAATAAGCGAGTTGGATAAAGATAGATAGACAAAAATGAGGACGATTTACTTTTTCATTGAAGGCAATAATATAAAAATTTGCTGAGATACGCGCTTATGAGCTTCTAAGATTGAAGATCTCTCAATTCAACAGAATCCAAGATTCGTTCATCATTATTTCTTGTTGCTAATATTTCAGTTGATTTTTGTTGCCAGGTTGAGTGTTTTTGTAGATTCTCAATATTGTTGATTTTCGATATAATTTATTCCAAAAATTGGGAAGGTAGCAATTGGTAGACTTCGCCTCGATATCATATTTTATCTCCTCCTATCGAATTACATATTCATTATTCAACTACTTTTGAGCAATTAATAGTATCTGTAAACAAACAACGTGAGTTATAACAACTCATTACTATAACTCCCTGGCTCTCTGCTTCTGAACAAGCCGATTGGCCGAAAGCAGACATTCCATTATTGGTATTGAGGGGAGTAATTACACTTGAATAATTTTGATGACTTCTCTAATTAAGTTGATACCTAATTATTATTGTCAATGTTTTGCTGAAAAAGATGAATTCAGATAGTGAAGATGAATTATTATTTACACCTTCAGAAATAAGACAATCAGCCAATGTTACCATACAGAATGTATTGCCCAAAAAATCCCAAAACAAGTATAAAGGTTTATACAACAATTTTCAAGATCGGTGTAGCAAGAACATTGAGTCATCGTTTACAGAGAATGTTGTTTGGGCATATCTTAGTGAACTTGGCAGTACATATAAAGCATCGCCCTTATGGACTTTCTATCCCATGCTAAGAAGCACAATCAACATAAATAATGCATTGTTATAGGTAACTATTAAGATTTGTAACTGAAGTTCTTCTCTGTACCTTAGTATTTATTGTTATAGTCGTAGATAAAGTATAGTATTCAACTTGCGGTAATGGTCATAACTCACTTGATGAATTACAGTACTCGCCTTCGGCTCGCGCTGCAAACTTCATCTGCGTGAGTTATGACCTACATTACCGGTCGTTAAATAATATACTATTATTAACTAGATTGTCAGGACACCATGAAATTTTTTTTAATGCTCTAGAACCATAAATTTCGCATCATCATTGATGCCAAATCTCACATAGGCACCCAAAAATTCATCATTTGAAGAGGAAAACCGAAATCACTGAAGTAGTGTATAATGGTCTGCTTTCTTCTGAATTATCAACCGAGGGTTTCTTTTCATATTCAGATGCGTATAAAACGCTTCATAGCATCTTCAAAACGCATGTCTGAGGTCTCTCACTCATAATAGACGCTATGATCGGTGATCGGTGCGATAAAGACAACCTTAGTTGAGAGAGCGTTGTATACAAAAAGCTTTTTCTTGCAATGCTAATTCGTATAAAACTCACCCTGCATTCCCCTAGGGCCTAGGAAGACCGAAGACCTGAAGCGGTATCTCTTCGAGAGCAGACGAGGTACTATGGAATCGGAAATCGAGTTAACGGCGAATTGGACAGGAACTAGTTTTGTCACTTTGTGCATTACCGGCGACTGGATGCTTTGTCATAAAACAAGACGAAAGAAGATCGATAGACGAACGAGATCGGATGCGATTCCGATGCTGTCGCGTCTGATCTCATACAAGAGGACGACTCGAGATTTTTATTTCCGCTAGATTTAGTGCCTTCGGACCATGCTGCTAGATATAGGAAACGAAGAGCAGATGGACGGGAGATAAGAGTGTTATGGTTCCCGGTTTATTGGTCTCTTGCCGACGTCTTGATACAAAACGTTCATAGCGGGTCGAGTCAACAATAACATGAGACACTTCTTCAGATTAATGTAGGGGATGTAGGATTTTGAGAATGCCCATGGTTATTCCAGACGTAGATTGGTTTTCGTAACTTTATTCTCAACTGCCCAGTTTCGCACTGGCAGAAAATTTGAAAGCATGAATAAATAATTGTGAGAAAATTGTGATTAATTTTGACGACTTAAGTAGCTAATATCTACCAATCTCAAAGTTTGATCCAAAGGTTATTTCCTGTTTTCCTCATGGAAATTGGGAACCATCCCTACAACTTCTAAATTCGTTTCAGCGTGTTGATCGACACATACCTCGTGTTCCAAAATCGAATCTACCGAAGAAAAAAGTTCCAACCTTCCAGCAACACCCCCTAAGAACAGGGCTCAACGACATCTTTTCGACCACCCCAGGAATGGATTTCACGTCGTCTACACGCCACTGACGCGTCGCAAACTCGATATTTTCCCCATTAGGGAAATACGAACGAAGGGAGATTTAACTCGCGAACCTGTATGAGCGCGACATGTCTAAGTGAATTTGTTTACAGCCACTGCCCCCCGAAATTAATTAACTTCAGTGAGATATGAGGCATAATGTCGAAAGTGTTGGTTAGATGGCTCTTGACTGGGATATTAATTGAGTTTGGCGACCCTCTGGGTCCTAAACAAGAACGGTGCAATTGCAATGTGTCCGCTGTCTGACGATGACTCGGTGAAAATGCTGAAGATGCCAGTTGCCGTCAGTGGCAGGCAGAGATAATCGATGCTGTGCCACATGATTTTGACGTATATAGTATCCGGACAAAGAGGCGTTGATTGGCGAACTTTTGTTGTCTTTTCAAAGAGCAACTCTTTGTTGAAATATACTGACTACATCAACATCAACAGAAAGGATCTGTTAAATATTTCAGAGGTGGCGAGTATCAGACTTCTATAGGGTGTCCCAGAGTTTACTCCCAATCTTGAAATTAGGTATTTGAGGAAAAAGCCCAGATTTTGATCTGAGTTAAGTTAATTCATCTACACATATTATATATTCATTATTCAACTACTTTAATAACTCACTGCTATAACTCCCTGGCTCTGTGCTTCTGAACAAGCCGATTGGCCGAAAGGGAACAGTCCATTATTGGTATTGAGGGGAGTAATGTCACTTGAATAATTCTGACGTTTTCTCAAATCAAGTTGATATCTAATTATTATTGTAAATTTTTTGCTGAAAAAGATGAATTCAGATAGTGAAGATGAATTATTATGTGAACCTTCAGAAATCAGACAATCAGCCAATGTTGCCATACAAAATCCCAAAACAAATACGAAGGTGTATACAGCAATTTTCCCGATTGATGTAGCTGTAAGAATATTGAGAGATCGTTTACAGAGTATGTTCTTTTAGCATTTTAGTGAACTTAGCACTAAATATAAAGCATCGCCCCTATGGACTTTCTACTTCATGCTAAGAAGCACAATCAACATAAATAATGCATTGTTATAGGTAACTATTAAGATTTGTAAATAAAGTTCTTTCTATGTACTTGTATCTCAGTATTTATTGTTATTGTCGTAGATAAAGTAAAGTAGAGTATTCAACTTGCGGTAATGGTCATAATTCACTTCATGAATTATAGCACTCGCCTCCGGCTCGCGCTGCAAACTTCATCTGCGTGAGTTATGACCTACATTACCGCTCGTTGAATGATATACTATTAAATTAACAAATAAATTTGAAATTAATCAAATATTTTTTTGGTTATCAGATTATAGTAGAATTGTTGCTCTCAGTCTCTACCCTTCAGATTATTTAATGAGTGTTCATAAATATCTCCAATGTAAAAATTAGTTCATAATTAGTTTTTTCAACAATTAGCGTCGTAGTTCAATATCTTCAAGCAGTTCGACTATGATTTGATGTTTTCAATTAGTAATTATTCAAAAATGACTCGCCTTCATCTGATGATATACAAAATTATATGGAAAATCAATTAATAATGTACCTATTTCATGTAAAAAATTATATCTATATAAGGTCCCGAAATCAGAGACCTTGAACGGAGTGTGAGGCAACAACAGTAAACACAGATTGACGCAGTAATATAACTGTAATAAATAAAACAATATTCTTAATAACTATTTACAATAATAATTAATGATTAATTTACCTGATTCAATATTATTGTGGATAACTAAAATTAATTAACAATATTCTCACACACGTCTTTAATTATTCTTCAGACATTTTGTATTCTTATCTATCAGGAAATGTCATTAATGGAAGTAGTTAGTGGTGTTACCACCAGGGTAATACCAAACAGTTTGGCGGAACGTTCAAACTTACATCCCCTCACTTTGGCAATGGAGTTACTCACTCCAAGTACGGCACTAACTTACTTGCATGAAATAAACTATCATTCTTTCTAGATCTACTAGCAATACCATATATTACATTTGATATTTTTTTTTTAATTCGGAATGGTCCTATTCTGATATTATCTAGTTTATCCCTGTTCAGTTTGTTTTTGTTCTGAACATATACTAAATCTCCTACTTCATATTCTATTTCCCTGGTATTTTTGTCGTAGTATTTTTTGTTTTGTACATGTATTTTTTTTGAATTCTCATATGCTATTTCCTTATTTATTTCCCAATTATCTTTATTGTTTATTTCTAATAACTCAGGTAGAATAGAGCATTCTTTTCCGGTTAACAAGTAATTTGGAGTGTAACCTGTAGAGCTGTGGATTGTATTATTATAATCCGTTACACATTCTTCTGCTACTATTGGCCACGATTTATTTCTATTTTCAAATATCTTGCACCTCATTCTATTAATTAACGTTTGGTTTGTTCTTTCATTAAGACCATTAGAAAATGCACAGTCACTTGCTGTAAATATTAAATTTATTTCTTGTTCATTAACATAATTCTTGAATTGAGTAGAATTTATGCCAGAGTATTGATCTGTTAATATTGTTTTAATTTTCCCCTGTTGTTCTACTTTTTTTATTAACTTTATAAAATCCTTAGCAACTTGAGTTTTTGATGTGCTTATGTAAGCAAATCTCGTGAAATGATCCACTATTAGATGTATATATCTTTTAGTGCTTTTTCCTTTTAAACCTCCGATTGTATCCAATGATACAAGTTCAAAAGGTTCTTTTGCTGGGCCTAATTGAGACAAAGGTGCTTTAAAACAGCCAATTCTAGTTTTATTTTTTTTACACACTTCACAAGAACGGCATATCAACTTGATATGTTTATACATGTTTTTAAAGTAAAATTTATGACCTATCATTAGAATTAATTGTTTGGTCCCAATATGTCCTTGTTTTTCATGTACTTTTTGTACCAGAGATTTCCCAAAATCTTCTGTTATCCATATTTTTTCTCTGTTATTTAGAGTTTTATATATGATATCATTTTTAATATTGCACTTCTCATCTAGTTGTAAACTTCTTTGGTTATTTTTTATCTCTTCTAATTGTAAAAAATTTGTTGTCCTAATTATTGAAATATCATCCCCATCTCTTCTTGGTTCTAGTACAGGATTTCTAGATAAGCAGTCTGCTTCTATATTTTCTGTTCCTGGATTATATACTATGTCAAATTCAAATTGTGATATATAATTTAATATGTGAATTAGTTCTGTATCTTTACTTTTCTTAATATTAAAGTTTTCTAACGGTTTGTGATCTGTGAATATAACAAATCTTTTTCCTATTAAATAATATTGCCAATATAGGATGGCTTCTTTGATAGCTAGACATTCAATATATATTGCTTTCTTTGTTTTTTGTGAATTATTTAATTTTCTTGAGAAGAAAAATACTGGTTTTAACACCTCGTTTTCTTGAGGTTGTTTTAATACTGCCCCAACTCCATCTATACTTGCATCAGTTAAAATATAGATTGGGGCTTCTGGGTCAAATATAGCTAAAGCTGGGCCAGCGCATAAATATTCTTTAACTTTTTTAAAACTATTCTGGCATTTTCCTGACCAGTTGAACTCAATGTTTTTCCTTAGCAAATAATATAAAGGTTCTAGCAGTCTTGCATGATTTGGGATGTATTCTACATAAAAATTTATCTTCCCCAAAAATTGTCTGATATTTTTTTTTGTTTCGGGTATAGGAAAGTCTTTTATAGCAATGAGGTTATCATTCATTGGTTTTATATAGTTATCACTTATCTCATGACCTAGGTAAATGACTTTGTTGCTAGCAAATACACATTTTGATAAATTTAATTTAATACCTTGGTCTTGAAGTGCTTGTAACGTCAGTTTTACTTGTTTTAAATGATCCTCATAGTTTTCTGAATGAATTAAAATATCGTCTATATAGTTCACAGCGAATTCACTTAGCTTATTCTTTCGTAAAACACTAGATAATACTCTTTGAAAGATTGCTGGGGAAGTTTTCAGACCAAAAGGTAAGCATTTCCACTGCCAATGGCCTTGGTGGGTCACAAAAGCTAATTTGTATTTGTCCTTTTTACGTACTGGTATCGACCAAAACGCCGAGTTTACATCTAATTTTGTGAAATATTTACAATTTCTAGCACGTATTTTTAAATCGTCAATCCTAGGGAACGGTTGACTTTCCGGAACAAGTATTTTGTTTAATTCTGTAAAGTCTATGCACAAACGAGATTTTCTTCCCTCTTCTTTTTTATACACCATTGTCACTGGAGCCGCATAAGGGCTGCATGACTCTTCAATCAAATCTGCTTCTAATAACTCTTTTATTTGCTTTTCAATTTCAACTTTATCTTGAAATGAGCATCTGTATGGTTTTCTTGAAACATATTTATTCTCTTTTAATTTTACAGTTGCTTCATAACCCTTTATTATTCCAATGTCAAATTTTGTTTTTGCAAATACCTTATCAAATTTTCGCATAATAATTTGTATATCATTGGGTAGTTTTTGTTTATTTTGTAATATATTTAGATTTACTTGTTTATCTTTATTTATTTCGCCTTTTTGTGTAATTTTTAAACTTTCGTTTTGACATAACCTAAATTTTTTTATTAAGTCCAGGCCTAATAATAAATCGTCTTTAAAAGTTTTGCTTTTTATTATGAAAAATGAAAAATTACTTTCTATATTACAAATTTTTATTTTAAGCGTAACAGTGCCTTCAGCTTTGGCTATTCCTGCCACTCCTTTTATATTTTCATCCCCACTTATTATATTTTTTAACATGTTTCTTTTGTTTAAAAATTCGTAGTTTATTAGTGAAATGTTAGACCCTGAGTCATATAGACCCACAGCGGATTTATCATCCACTAATACGTGTAATCTAATAAGTGGGAAAACTATTCGTTTTTTGCCTCCTCGGAATTTGCTATAGCATCTTCCCAATCTACATTATTTACTATTTTAATATTATTATTTTTTTTATAACTTGATTTTTGCTCTTTTAATCTACACATATTTTCGGGGTGGAATCTATTTGGGAATCCTAACTTCTCACAATTTGAACATGGTTTATGATGATGTATTGTTTTTTTATTTTCTTGTTTTTTATCATTCAAGTGTCCCATTTGTTTCAATTTTGACATTAAGTCCTCAACTGTTCCTATTGTGTTTCTATCTATCCTGTTTTGAATAAAATTTGGTAAGCTAATAACAATTAAGTTTACTTGAGAAATCAGCGAGATATTTTCATCTACTTCCATTAATAAATTTCGTTTTTTTAGTGCAAAATCTAATAAAGATCCATTTAAATATTTAAAATTATAGGCGTAAGCCATTTCAGTCCAGGACTGCACTGAGAAAGTTTCTATGAAAGAATTATTCCATAACTCCCAATTGTCCAGAAAACTTTGTTTCACGCAAACATGGTACCAATTGACAGCCGAATCAGTCAAAAACAGCCTTAAAGTTTCTGCATATTTATTTTGAGTGATTCCGACTCTCGTACACTCCTGAACAAATAATCTAATCCAATTATTGGCTTTAAAATTTTCTCCATTAAAATTTTCAATCACCATATCTTTTGCTAAAGATCTAGTTGATTTTTCATGGTTACCTGTGTTATTCGCTTTTACCAAAGGTGCAACCTCTTCTAAATATTCATCGTTGAATGCAACATTTCCCTCTTCATCCAAATAAACAGCTTGTAATTTGTCATCCAGAGTAATCATCACATTACGAAATTTATTTCGAGTTTTCAAACTTTTCACAACATTTTTGACTACATTCGTATCAAAAAGTTCCGTATGATGGGTGCTGCATTGTTTGTCCCTCGGAAACTGAAAAATCTCTGGTTGATTCACGAGTTGAATTGTTTTTACTTTCACGACAGTGCTCTTAGCATCTCCACCTGCTTCAGAGATGAAATGGAATTTAGCTTTTTCCATAATATTGAATTATAAGGTCCCGAAATCAGAGACCTTGAACGGAGTGTGAGGCAACAACAGTAAACACAGATTGACGCAGTAATATAACTGTAATAAATAAAACAATATTCTTAATAACTATTTACAATAATAATTAATGATTAATTTACCTGATTCAATATTATTGTGGATAACTAAAATTAATTAACAATATTCTCACACACGTCTTTAATTATTCTTCAGACATTTTGTATTCTTATCTATCAGGAAATGTCATTAATGGAAGTAGTTAGTGGTGTTACCACCAGGGTAATACCAAACAGTTTGGCGGAACGTTCAAACTTACATCTATTCGATCATTTTGAGAAATTTTAGTTAGGTGAATGTCCATCTTGTTGCGTCCTAGCCAATACATACAATTCCCAAAATCTGGGATTTTTCCTGCTATGAATTTGTCAATGTCAATTTTGGGACACTTCGTGCAGAAGGGTTTTGTAAGACTAGCATTTCCTTTTATGAGTTTTTTCGTTCCAAAATATTCGACGATTCTGTTTATTCCTCATTCTTGGCGTGCTCGCTGACATTCTTCGATACCTGATACTATATTCCTTCTCAACGAAAGTTACAGCAAGGCCGACTCCTCAAACCTGCCACCGAACTCTGGCTACATTATTAACGCCCTTTCAATCTCGAATCTCGCGAAAATTTTCTAAGGGCGCCTTCTCGGAGTTATCAAAATTCCAAAAGTGGAATGGAGCAAAAATCGAGTTACTCAAGTTGTCGATTCCGGGATAGGCCTGAGAGTGGAAGGCGGAGGAGATGTCTCTCATACCTGTCCCCCCAAACCTCCCGGCCGCCATAGGCAATCATGACGAAAATTATCAAAGATGCTGCGGGGAGGCGAGATGTACGGCAGTTTCACGAGGAATTTTTCCGACCTTAAGGATCAGGTGTGATTCTTACGGGGATGGCAGGGATTTCCCTCTTGCAGAAAGCGATTCATCAAGGAAGACTGTCTAAAATTAATTGATTATTCATGAGGATGCTGTTTATGTAAGAATTTGAACGGAGACACTCGATGTTTCTCGTTGGGGGAAAGTAATGAGTTGGAAAAATTGAAAACACTTAGGAAACGTAAGGATCGAGAAATGGAAAGTTGCTTTTGTTCATCATTGGTGAAAAATGCCCAAGCATTTGTATTTTTGAGCGCTCGTACCACACACAAAGGCTATATCATTTCGTCACGATGTCTGTATTTTCGAATTTTGAGCTGAAAATGGTCTCAATCGACTATGTTCGACTCACTGATGACGAATCCGTCGG
Organism: Aphidecta obliterata; assembly: GCA_963966015.1. Taxonomy (NCBI): domain Eukaryota; kingdom Metazoa; phylum Arthropoda; class Insecta; order Coleoptera; family Coccinellidae; genus Aphidecta; species Aphidecta obliterata. Next base: position 22,833,259 of record OZ014430.1, on the reverse strand, counting down.
AAAATTCGAGTCTGTCCGTCTGATAACTCTCGAACGAAACAACCTAGAGACTTGAGATTTTCAGTGTGGATTCAGTTCCCGAATGCCTCGGTTGAGTTCGTTAATGGGCCAAATTCCACCAGGGGTTCCGTAAATATGGCCGTTCAAAGTTTTGTTCTCCTGATTACTTGGAAACTACAGATTTGATCGAGATGAAATTTTTCACTCGAATGGAAAATGTGGTGTTTAAGCTACATGTGGAATTTTGTCCAGATCGCATAACCAGAACCATAGAAAATTGTAGCTTTTGAACGGAAACGCCTAGGGACTTGAAATTTTCAGGATAGGTGTGGATTTTGAATGTCGTGATCACGTTTATCTATGAGCAAAATTATACTAGGGGTTCCATTAATTTGGTCGTTTGAAATTTAGTTTTCTTGATCATTTCAAAACTACAGATTCGATCGTGACGAAATTTTGTATACTAATGGAGAATGATATATTCAAGCAACATTTTTCCAGATCGCATGACCAGAACCATAGAAACCATAGAAAATCATAACTTTCGAACTTAAAGGCCTAGGGACTTGAAATTTTCAGGATAAGTGTGGATCTGAAATGTCGCGTTCACGTTTATCAATGAGCAGAATTATACTTAGGGTTCCGTAAATACGGTTGTATTTTTGGAACGACGGATTCGATCGAGACAAAATTTTGTATTTTAATCGAGAATGATATATTAAAGCAATATTTTGTCCAGATCGCATGACCATAACCATAGAAACCATAGAAAATTATAACTTTCGAACGGAAAGGCCTAGGGACTTGAAATTTCCAGGGTAGGTTCGGATCGTAAATGTCGCAGTCACGTTCATCAATGAGCAAAATAAGACTAGGCGTTCCGTAAATATGGCCGTTCAAAATATTTTTTTCATGATCATTTCGAAACAACTGATTGGAATCGAATGAAATTCAGCTCATAGCTGAAGAATAATGTATTCAAACTGCGTGCCAAATTATGTCCAAATCGCATTACCAAGACCATAGATACCATAGAGATTTCTAGCGAATTATCGAAAATAAATTACTCAGCTAAAAATTTTGGACAGCTGTCAAAAAAATTTCAATTCGTTTCTGAAACTGGAAAATGCGAATCTACCTACAAGGTGGATGTACGAGCGCTCAAAAGCTCCTGACTTCACGGCAGTGATTTTCGTAATTTTTTATTCTTATGACATTCGTATTCTATTATATTTATAATTTTTGAATTGATGATTTTTTTTATTACAGAAAATCATCGCACAGAGTCCCAATTTTACCGTCACAAAGTCACCAAACTGGTCCTCTTCGAATTCGTCAACAATTTCATGTCTCTCTTCTACATTGCTTTCGTGATTCAAGACTTGAATAACCTTAGAAGCCAGCTCCAGACAATGCTGATCACATCTCAGATAATAAACAACTTCACCGAAACCTTGCTGCCCTTGCTCCTTCAGTACTGGTCTAAGAAGGTGATTTTTCGATGAAGAATGTTACACAAATCCCGATTTCTCATCCATGCACACCAAATAACTGCGAAAAATTTTTCATTATAAATTGAATTCATTTTGGCACAAGTAGTTTTGAAATTCTCGAATAGAAAAATCTTTTTCGTGCAGCGCTCTATCAAACGAAGTAGAATCACTCACCACAAATCAGTGAAAAACTACCGAGGAAGCTCTTGGAGGAATATGACAGATTGACGAAGATCTCGGTCCTGCTTCAGTCTCGACTCCGGCAAACGCCTCGAAAAACTTCCTCCGTTGATTGTTTCCAGAAATAGTTAATAAAACCTTCTTTCCGGGATGGAAGAAGGATCTGGTTATGCCGCATCTAGACCGGAATTAATTGAACGAAGGAATGCTTTTCATTAATTCGAAGTCAGATTTTCATTTCCGACGATTTATTTTAATTAAGTATGAATTTTTCATCTAGGTATGATTAATAATGCCCCTTTCTTGAGATGAATGCGAAGGGCTCGCTGCGGTGAAAGGAAGTCGGAGGGCCCTCTTGGAAAATTGCTTATCGATTGCCAGATGATCACCATCTGGTCGGGCAATGGCTCGAGACCATCGAATTTGCCTGTGTTTTATGGGGAGAGCGATTCGTGATTTATACCGAGAAGTCGGTCTAGGGTGGAGGATTAATAACACATTAGAATTTTTCTCGATTTCCGTAAAAAATGTTCAGCAATAACAAGCTTAGATAACGACATTTATATCTGAGCATGCAACTTTCTTATTCAACAAATTTCTGGAAAGGGCATTAAACTCCTCGCTTTTCTTCCAGTCCCGTCTGGAAATACTGAAATATATATAAACAATTTACCAATCTTCTAAAATCTTCCTCACAGGTTATGAAGAGGCAGAAAAAAGTCTTCGTCGACACTTGGAAAGACGGAAAAGGTCTGCATAATCCATCCTCTTCCGGAGACAAAGCCGATCCCCTAAGTACCGTTCCGGTGCTCGAAGCAGACGACCCAAGAGTTCTCGCCGCAGAAGTCGAAGGAAGCATGGACGTATACGAAGAAACCTTCGACGATTATCTCGAATTATTCGTTCAATTCGGGTATGTCTTCCTCTTCTCCTCAGTCTACCCCATAGCGGCGCTTTGGGCGTTCCTCAACAACATCATAGAGATAAGGGCTGACGCCTTCAAACTCTGCCAAATATGCCAGAGGCCCATGAGCAGGAGAGTGAAGGATATTGGTGCATGGCAGGTAATCACGCATATGAATTGTTTAAGGGCAAGAAAAATAATCAATTCTTTTCAGCGAGCTTTCGAAGTGCTTGGTGGTCTGTCCATAGTTACTAATTGTGGTATCCTGTACCTCACGCCCAGCATCCGTGAGCAAGGCTCGCATCTATCTCAAACTGAGTGGCTGTTCCTCTTTATTGTGCTAGAGCATATACTGCTGGGTATTAGATACGTCCTTCACATCTCAATAGGGGATAAGCCTGAATGGGTTAGAGTAGCGTTGGCTAAACAGAACTACGAATCTAGACAGGCTCTGAAACATGAGGTTGGTATAAATTCGCTTGATAAAATTACACACCGTATACACATATGAACTAGTTTTAAGTATATTCAATGTACACCGAATTTTAAAACCAAGAACTTTTATTGAAGGATCCATGATTAGACCCTTATTGAAGACATCACACGAATTCCATTCCGAAGATCAAATTTTCTTGTCACTTTTATTTGAATGAAAAAAAATATCAAGTAATAAACTCAACTATCCCATATTTTTTCACAATTTGGCATCCCATAGTTGAATCGTTAAAAAGAGGAGTTACTTTTTTCGAATTCTATTTGTAATTTCTGCCCTCAAGTACATAGCAGGATGAAAATGGAACTGGGATGGTGCCACTTTTCCACATTCTTCTGTAGTTCTCTTTGAATGTATCTGACACAACACATCTCCTCTTGTAGCCAGACATAGAAACCGTTCCAATTGCTTATCAGGATAATTCTGTTCTACGTCGAGTATATCCACTGTGACCTTTCCTCGGAAGCACCATACAAACCCTAATTCAATCTGAGATAATAGCATGGAGACAATCCGAAAACAAGGCGTTCTTGCATCAAATATTTGGGTCGAGTCCTCGACTGAGTTCCCGTCTCCCAGATAAGATCGCAATCCTCAATCCATATTGATCAGAGCCATATCTTCGACTACATAAATAAGGACCCCTCGAGGGTGTATCTGCTTACTTTTCCTCCGAGTCAGACCTAGACTTTAATTAGGAACGGTTCAGAGAGGTGAAATCTTATTAAATAGTGGCGGGGGATGGGGATTATGTCGTTAGACGAGGGGTGGTTCTGTGGAAGGAATCGTGGCTGGATTCAATTCCACCGTATTGGTTCTCATTTGACGGCCGGTCAGTTCAAGAAGTGTCGTCGTGACTTCGTTAGGCTTCATTGGTGAATGTTGTTACGTCGGGTGATATCAAAGGAAGAGCTGCGTTTTATGTTTAGCTCGAATTAAGAACGGATGTACAGGCTGTCTGGACGGCGGGATCCGATACGATAATAGCTTGATGAAGAAAAAAAGTTCAATGCACATAGTCATCTAGGGTATCGTTGGATAGGCCTGCACAAATGATGCAATATGAGCTTCTAAAGTCATGAATATAATCCCCCCCTCTAACTTTTCAGCTATCGGCTGAAAATTCAGGGTAGTGAAACTCAACTAAAATTTTGCTCAATGGTTCTGCCATAAATCAGGGGTTCTTACTGTTCTACCCAACCCAGTTTATACAAATTTTTTCTTCCACAAAACTTGACTTATTATTTTCCGAGAGTGCATAGAATGATTTCCAATGGAAAATGTAAAATATAATATGTGGAAAATTCGCTCCCCCCTGCAGCAAAAGCAAAAACTCGCAGAACGAATAATTTCCCTTCTGATACGACGAGTTCGGCCGAGTCTACTGCCGTCATGAATCTCCCTGCTTCTCCCGCAGGATGTCGTCCTGGAAGAAATCAAAACTATATAACATATCAAATCGATTCCGCCTGCGGCACGCTAGATTAACTTTTTTCATCGACGTATCAGAGACACAAGCGACTTTTCTAATTTCATGAGGATTTCATCTGGAGATATGATAGATGGAGGATTTTGCTGTGTTTCCGAAATAAATAAGTTACCGTCGCCGGCATCTGCCGTACGAGACTTCGCTAGATATATATATAAGGGACGTATATTACATTTCTTATTTTTATATATACGAGAGACGTGTTCTTGAAGTTTCCAGGCAACTGCCTGTGAACTGGGTCGTTCCGGATTATTTCGCCTACTGGTTTGAATTCCTAGGGATGCACAGGGTGCAGGAAATTTTTTTGTATTTTCAATGTATAAGAGTAAAAAAATAATTCGAATATATATACAGGGTGTTTCCAAGTTAGACGTGAACCTTGGAGGACGTGTTAGTATGACTGCTGTCGTTTGAACCATATTTATTGTTAACCAAAAATCAACAGTTCACGAGTTATTTGAGTTCTTGTGATTTTTGAAAGATATCTCACCTCACTTCATCTTTCGTAAATTTTTTCTACGTTGACCAAATTTGGTTATAATTTTGGATAATTTTAACAGAAAAGTATATGATATGTGTGAAAAACGCAGAACTATGCTGTGAAAGATGTGGAATTCGAAAGTTGCAAGCAAATTGATATCAGATATTTATTCTTATTTTCTTCATATACCAAGTTTCAATTTATACTGATCTATACAGGATAGTTTTGCTTTTTTGAGCGCTCGTACTACTTACACGAGGGCTATATCATTTCGTCGCGATGTCTGTATTTTTCGAATTTTGAGCCGAAAATGGTTTAATCGACTAGGTTCGACTCACTGATGACAAATCCGTCGAAAAATTCGAGTCTGTCCGTCCGTCCGGCCGTATACACGATAACTCTCGAACGGAATGTCCTAGCAACTTGAAATTTTCAGGGTAGGTTCGAATCTCAAATGCCGAGCTTGAGTTCGTTATTGGGCAAAATCCGGCTAAGGGTTCCGTAAATATGGCCACTCGAAATTTTGTTTTCCTGATTACTTTGAAACTACAGATTCGATCGAGATGAAATTTTGCACTCTAATGGAAAATGAGGTGTTCAAGCTACATGCGAAATTTTGTTCAGCTCGCATCATCAGAACCATGGAAACCATAGAAAATTGTAACTTTTGAACGGAAACGCCTAGGGACTTGAAATTTTGAGGATAGGTGTGGATCTCGATTGTCGTGATCACTTTCATCTATGAGCGAAATTATACTAGGGGTTCCGTAAATATGGTCGTTTGAAATTTAGTTTTCTTGATAATTTGCAAACTACAGATTCGATCGTGACGAAATTTTGTATACTTATGGAGAATGCTATATTCAAGCTACATTTCTCTAGATTGCATGACCAGAACCATAGAAACCATAGAAAATCATAACTTTCGAACGGAAAGGCCTAGGGACTTGAAATTTTCAGGATAGGTGTAGATCTGAAATGTGGCATTCACGTTTATCAATGAACATAATTATACTAGGGGTTCCGTAAATACGGTCGTTTGAAATTTTGTTTTCTCGATAATTTCGAAACTACGGATTCGATCGACATAAAATTTTGTATTTTAAACAAGAACGATATATTAAAGCAAAATTTTGTCCAGATCGCATGACCAGAACCATAGAAACCATAGAAAATTATAACTTCCGAAAGAAAAGGCCTAGGAAATTTTCAGGGTGGGTTCGGATCGCGAATTTCACGGTTACGTTCATCAATGAGCAAAATTAGACTAGGGGTTCCGTAAATATGGTCGTTCAAAATATTCTGTTCCTGATAATTTCGAAACTACCGATTTGATTGGAATGAAATTTTGCACCTAGCTGAGGAATAATATATTCAAACTCCAAGGTTTCACATCTAATATGGAAACACCCTGTATATTCCAAAATGCGAAATTTCAGATTTTGACAATTTACACGTGAAATTTTGGTAACTTGAAAAAAAAAATTATTCGGCTCACCTACATCTATTTCTCAAAACAAATATCTTCTTCCGACCATTTTCGATCCAATCAATTTCGACTGTATTCTCGTCGAAATAGTTAGTCGAGAAACGTCAGATGGAATTACAGACTTATATGGAACTAATCAATGTAATTTTCCGAACCCAATTCGAATAACTGAAGAACTTTTTTTTCATGGAGTTTTTATATGCATTATTTTATGGATTTCCATTATGTAAACATATAATTTCAGCGAAATATAGCGAATATTCTCTGAGAAACCGAAGTTTTCGTAGAGATTTTTTTGCTATCGTTACGATCCCCACGAAATCACAGATGAATCTTCGTTTCATTATATTATAACTAACTACATACAGTTTCAATTCGATGAAATATTTATTTTTCGAATTTTAGAGAAACAAAATTCAGAAGCCTATATCTACGAAACGCTTTGGCGAATTTTCTCCATTTCCGAACCTAACCGGCTCATTCAGACTACGAACATACTCTGAAATTTTCCACACCCTTTTACGGAGGCTCAGATCGGAGGACGGCCGGGCGGAAGCAATAATTTAATTTGGCCACGAATTCTTCAATCTTTAGACAATAGACGATTCGAAATTCGAAAATAACAGACATTTGGTCGAAATGATAACGCTCTTATTCAAAGGCACAAGCGCGCAAAAAAGACACCCAAATAAAAATCCTTGCGTTTTGTGGAAACCAGCATAAATTCCGTAGGAAGATTTTAGCGATTATCGCTTGAAGACAGACAGACTCTGCAACTTTATGAAATTATATGAAGGAAGAAGTCAATGTTCCATTAATTATTCACAAAGTTCAAACGGCAAAAATTAATAGCTAGGCAAATATGCAAGTTTTTTGGAATCCCAAAAATGTCAACAGCTGGATGCTGCATTCGTTCATTTCTTGAAAAAACAATTTTATGACAAGAGATGTTCAACTTCTTTTTGTTGGTATTTGTGGATATCTAGTATTAGTGTCTTTCATTTAGAGTGCCTGTAAATTTGTCAAAAAGTTTTTGCTGAGATTTTTCTATTGAAGATTATCATTGATGTTGATAGTTTTATCTCAGAATTATGAGTTTGCGGAAGCCTCGCCACTTATTCGACGGACGCCATCTGATATCGAGTGTTCAATTCGATAAAATGACACCCAGAGATGCCAACGCAAGAATATCTAATGTGTCGGCAAAGCGATATGGTCCATTGTCGCATGAAGTGTCAACCATTTCATAAACGCTTCCCACGTACCCATAATATTTCTTCCCACAGTTATACATTACATATTGTGGAAAATCGAATTCAACCTGTCGTACAATGAAATGAAACGGGACCAAACAAAGGTTCGTTTTCCGAAACAGGAACCGCACTCACTGTCCTTTGTTATAATATAGTTTTCTTGTTTGTTTCAGCGAGAACAGAGGAATAAACGTCTCTTGACTAGGAAATTCAAGTCGATTCCGTCAGGCTTTTAGCGAGAACCAGACCACAATTTCAGTCGTGCTGGAAATGAACGTTGGTCGATCTCGCTGACAAAAGAACAGGGGAGGTTTTTTGCCGTCCGTTCCTGATGATCCTCACCTGTTGGTCGTCATTAAAATCCATTTCGAAACGTTTATTTTTCCGCTTATTACGTACTGTATAAAGAAATAAAATATTTTTCTGGATGTGTGTTTTATTGTGGGGATGACACAGTACATTCTGCTGATGAAATGAAGGGTCGTTTGTTTGGATGCTCTTCAATTCCATATGCCTGAAAATGACAAAGGTATGGTTTTTTCCTACAATTTCAATGAATTGATACCTCTTTGCCAAGTTTGATCAAAATATTCCTTCTTTTATCTCGGTGTTGCAATTTCACTAGCTATATTTTCCGCCCAACTCCCCCAATTTACTTCTTCATCTTCGATACGAGATCATTGAAGTATGTGAAGCCTTCGTTCCGCTCATGTTTTCAACACTGTCAGTAATGAATGTCTCCTTAACGAGGTATAAATTGGTGCAGTCGAAAGACGGTTATTTCCTGCAACAACCGTATATCCACGTTCACTAGAAATTGTGAGTAGGCTCCGTCAGTTGGACGGGAAAATGAAAACTCGAACGGGAAATTCGAAATGCGACAGCCAGACTCGCTGATGTCGTGATGCGGGATAATTAGCCATGTCGGGAGTTAATAATCAATATCCATCAAACGTAATGACTGAATCAACATGACAACCTTACCGGTTGAAGGTATGTCTGCGTTCGTTACAAGATGCGGTTTCTGATGATGAAGTCGTCCGGGAAATATTGAAATTGATGTAACCAGATTAGTATAGGCATCCAGCAAACCATCACAGCAACAGCTTTTTGCGTCGAATGAATTCCATCGTAGAGACAAACAAACGGCCAACACTAAAAGCGCAACAGCTTCATTCGTCGGATAATTTTCCCGCAGGGTAATATTTTGTAATGGCAGTTTCTCAAGCAGTTATATGGAGAAAATGTAGCTTTCCGGCATAATTAATCAACAAACATCAGTTGTTACCTGGCGTCGATCCTCCAGTTCGAGAGGCAAGAGCCTTAGTCCTTGCTTCCTCGTTTTCCTGATACCTGTGTCCAGAATTTCAAACCATGGAGATTCTGCTATTCAGTTCGTTAAGTTTACTCATCAGGCACTTTTCCATACAATATTTTAGCTGATTACAATTGCATAGCTGTGAGAGCTGTTTACAGGATTTGTAGACAAATATGAATCTAGCTGATTATACCTACACATGAATAAAAAAATAACGACCCCTGGTTCTAGCTCAGAACGATAAAACAGAATTACAAGAAAGAAATATATAAATCATAAGATAATCCTGGCTGTGAGACAAACAAATAATTCTAATGCATGAAGTCGTCCGTTTCACGAGAAATGAAGTAACTTTTTCTGCAACTTCCAATATCTTCGATTTGGCTGATTCGATCGATTCAAGTGTAGTGAAAAAATAGATACATCTCAATAAATTTTTCAATATTCACCTAATGCATGAAAACGGCCGTTACACGAGAAATGAAGTAACCTTTTTTTCAGATGCCAATATCTCTAATTTGCCTGATTCGATCGATTCAATTGTAATGAAAAAGTTGCAACATCTCAAAAAAATGAATTTTTCAATATTCACCTAATGCATGGAATCGTCCGTTTCGCGAGAAATGGAGTACCTTTTGCTTCAACTCCCAATATCTCTGATTTTCCTGATTTGATCCATTCAAGAGTAATGAAAAAGTTGCAACATCTCAAGCAGATGAATTTTTCAATATTCACCTAATGCATGAAATCGGCCGTTTCACGAGAAATGGAGCAACTTTTTTTTCAACTTCCAATATCTCCGATTTGCCTTATTCGATCGATTCGAGGGTAAAGAAAAATTACGAAAAGCACTGCCGTGAAGGCAGGAGCTTTTGAGCGCTCGTACATGCACCTTGTAGGTGGATTCGCATTCTCCAGTTTTAGAAACCAATTGGAAAGATTTTGACAGCTGTAAAAAAAAATTTCAAACTAACGCGAAAATCCAGACTTCACGTCAGTGCTTTGGTGACCATTTTTTTTTCGATAATTCGCTAGAATTTTGTACGGTATCTATGGTCTTCGTAATGCGATCTGGACAAAATTTCTCACGTAGTTTAAATACATTATTCTTCATATATGTGCAAAATTTCATTTCAATCCAATAAGTATTATCGAAATTATCAGGAAAAATATAGTTTGAACGGCTATATTTACGGAACCCCTAGTCTAATTTTGCTCATTGATGAAAGTGATCGCGAAATTTGCGATCCAAACCTATCCTGAAAATTTCAAGTCCCTAGGCCTTTCCGTTCGAAAGTTATGATTTTCTATGGTTTCTATGGTTCTGATCATGCGATATGGAAAAATGTAGCTCGAATATATCATTCTCAATTCAAATACAAAATTTCGTCACGATCAAATCCATAGTTTTGAAATTATCAAGAAAACTTAATTTCAAACGGCGATATTTACGGAACCCCTAGTCTAATTTTGCTGATTGATGAACGTGACCGCGACATTCGAGATCCACACCTATCCTGAAAATTTCAAGTCCCTAGGCCTTTCCATTACAAAGTTATGATTTTCTATGGTTCTGGTCATGCGAGCTGAACAAAATTTTGCATGTAGCTTGAATACGTAATTCTCCATTTGAGTGCAATATTTCACCTCGATCGAATCTGTAGTTTCGAAGTAATCAGAAAAACAAAATTTCGAGCGGCCATATTTACGGAACCCCTGGGCGAATTTTGCCCAATAACGAACTGAACCGCGGCATTCGAGATTCGAACCTACCCTGAAAATTTCAAGTGTCTAGGGCATTCCGATCGAGAGTTATCGTGTAAACGGCCGGACGGACGGACGGACAGACTCGAATTTTCCGACGGATTCGTCATCTGTAAGTCGAATATAGTCGTTTGAGACCATTTTCGGCTAAAAATTCGAAAAATACAGACATCGTGACGAAATGATATAGCCCTCGTGTAAGTAGTACGAGCGCTCAAAAAGTTGCTACATCTCAACTGGATTAAGTTTTCGATATCTCCTAATGCATGAAATCGTTCGTTTCGCGAGAAATTGAGTAACTTTTTTTTCAACTTCTAATATCTCCGATTTGCCTGATTCTATCGATTCAAGTGTAATGAAACAACGCGGTGTGGCGTAGCTGACAACGCCATCTCCTGGACGTGCGGAGAGCCGCCACATCGGAATTAATGAATTGTAAAATTTACAATTGAAATTAATGAAATGTTGAAACTACAATTCGGAATTAATGGAAAGTTCGAGAAATGTAACAAAGGGGTACAAACACGAGCTCGATTGAAGCATTAGTTGAGTTACTAAGTATAAAAAAATTAATTTCTCAATATCTACGAAAATGTATTGTCCTCTTCAACAAATGTTTTCGATGTTGTTTGAATGGTGGCAGTAAAGTCAGTTCGTGGTCGAATCATCAGCGAATTATTGAAGCTTATTGTGGAATCACTTATATCCGGGACCATGAAAAAATAACCCCTTTCAGCTTCAAGGGGAATGAAGTTTTCTGTATCCAAAAAACCAATGCAATACCGCCTCTGGTTTAGGTCCAAAAGAAAAAGTTACAATTTGAGTTCCGGGGAGAAGGCCTGAAAATTCATACAAATCAGAATGAGACAAACTGCCTCTAAAGAGTTGACACAGAGCGATTACAATAAAATGAATCACGCAAAAACTTGTAAGGGAAACTCAGTAAAAATGAGGAATGAGTTAGTTTAAACCCCCCTAGAGGTTGAAAGGTTCCGGGCAAAAACCTACAAACCACAATGAATGCGTGTAGAGATTCGCATCTTCTTTATATCTTATGGTTCAGTCAAGGGTCTTCGCTTTTATTCGAAGAATTAATGGAATTGAAGAGAATTAAAATTGAATTAATACTTACGTTATACTTACATTTCGTTTTCTGGTAGTTGGTTCCTGGGTCTCCTGCGGTAGATTGTCATCCTTTCTTCTAGTCTTCTGAGTTCCTCATTCAAGTGCTGGCTTGCTTTTTCTGATATCTTCCCTGCTTGTCTTCTTATGGAAGTTTGGATTGTCTTTCTTTTTAGTCTATGTGAATTCGTCTATTACTGAACCAGGAAGGACTGAATTCTGTTGATATAGCTTATAGCAGAATAATCCCACGCTGCTGACTCGAAGGTTAGTTGTTGTCTTACGATCATCTTGGTATTTTTATCCATAAGGCTTTTCCTGCCTATTGATGGATAGAGTTTGCTCATGGCGGAGTTCGTTTCACCAACAGCATATTTGATATGACTTTTCCATGCGAGTCATTCATCTACAATGACACCCAAATATTTGGCCTCAGTCTGCCATTCTGAATCATCTATTGATACATTTTCATCGATTTTCAATCGTCTCTTTCTCGAGAGTATTGCTTGGCTTTTTTTCCATTTATTTCAATTCTTATTCAATGCGCTACACGTTTATTTTGTCTACTGCTTTTTGGGGTCTCTTGTAAATAACATCTGCTTTTCGATGCCTGAAAGTTGATCCTATATCGTCTGCAAAGAGGGGTACATATTTCGTGGATTTTTTTGTCTATCATAAATATATATTTTATATAGTAAAGGTTCTAGAAAGGATCCTTGGGGCACCCCCGTTTCCAGGTATATGATACTTGAGTGTTCGTTATCTATTCCAACGTAAAAGTTTCAATCTCTAAGATAATTTCTTATTATTGTGCACATTTTGAGATTATCCAGCGTGCCATAGTCTATTGAATGCTCTTGCCACATCCAGAAGAATCTGTCCAGTGGCTCGTTTATTTTGAAATCCTTCGATGATTTATTCGGTGAGCCTGAGTAATTGAAGCTCCTTCGAATATTCTCTTCTGAATCCAAACTGTTCGGCCGGTATTAGATTCAGGAATTTGGATTCTTCGTTCAAGCTCCTTGCAATACCTTTTCCGACTTCTTTTCCTACGGCGGTAGTGAGTTCATTGGTCTATAGTTCTATGGGAATCTTATATCTTTTCCTGGTTCATTGAAAATATTTATTTCTGCTGGATCTCATCTAAACAAGGTGGCAGCTACTTACTTCCCCTTGGTAGGAACAGAAATATCAAGTTTTCACTTTAAGACCATCCATCGGCAATTGCCGTAATTAAACCTATAGAATTCCACCCACCTAGCTATATATTGTAATTGCACCAAGCTCTGAAAAAGTCACATTGGTGCGAAAACAATTTGTTAAGGGACGTAAAACAACGAAAGCACACAATCCTCATATCTCCTGATCTTCGTTAGAAGGACCAAATATCTCGTTTCGTCCGTTTGTTCGTGTAGTTTCCTTCTTGGGACGTGATACAACCAGCTCAGCGCTACAAGAAAGATAAGACGTCGCGGAAGGACTAGCGGAAAGTCGGGTTCAGATATTAGATATATATAACGATGTAAATGCCGTCAGTTTCCGTTTCTGGGACCGGGAGAACGGCGATTTCCGCAGTATCTTGAATATATTTCCCGATTCCGCTGACCGTCCCCTCGAATTATTTCGCATATGAATGTTTATAAGGTCAACTGAACTCCCCAACTTTAGGCAAGATGGTATTTCGATCGGCTTGCACAGGAAACGTCTCTTGGATGCGGTTTTCCGCTTCAGCTTGATTTGTCGTGCCTGATTCTTCGTGAAATGAAAATGTCCGCTTGGCCGGAGATGTTATGATGTTCTTGTTTTTTTTTGTTGAGTTTTCAAATAGGTTTTATTCCAATTTTCTGGGTCTGTTTGCTGAAAAGGTCTTTGGGCTATTTTCCTTCCTCTGTGAAAGTTCGGACCGTCTCAAGGGCAGCCTTGAGAAGGGCTGGTTTTCGCCAGATGAATTTTTCACAAAATTGAAATGCATGTTGCAAGAATTGAGTAAAACATACTTCTCAAGCAACATGTCATAATAAATCTCTTTAGATCCAAGTCACTTTTACCAATTCCACTTTCCTCACTTTGAATTCTCGAAGTTGAAGAGGAGAATCTTCCATTTATCATCATTATTGTTTTCTGAATAACAATCATCCAATCCTCCATCCAGCGTTCGTTTCTTGAATATCTCGCGTGGTGTGCGAGCAAAACGATATTCAAAATAGATGAATGTGAATGTCATAAATTTGGGGAGATTTCGCAGATTGCCTTCCACTTTATTTCGTCCTTTTTGTTATGCTGAAATATACCCAGTATAAATAACAGGAATTATATTGAAATTTAGTGCGGTATCTCCTTTGGGAAAACTCAAAGATCGAGTCAATGAAATGGGTTATGCGTATATTTCTCGTGGGAAGGGTTTAGGAAAATTTAATGTGAAATACTTTATATCAACTAAAGGGGTTTTTGAAAGTTTGGGAAATGAGGTAGTCACCAAAAATTATTGGATTGTTTGAGTTCATTCAATAAAAGAAGATAAAAAGAGGAGGAGTGAATTATCTCGAGGAATTTAACGAAAAAGCAAGTAATATTTGGACTACATTCACCCATTGGGTAATTCATTGATGACATCAATAATTTCAAAATAGTCTTCCTCGGTAGAATATGAAAATAAGTTCATAGTATAAACATTTACAACAGTTAGTCGAGTGAACTTAAATAAAACTTGTTGATGAAAAATTACGAAAAGCACTGCCGTGAAGTCAGGAGCTTTTGAGCGCTCGTACATCCACCTTGTAGGTAGAATCGCATTTTCCAGTTTTAGAAATCAATTAAAGGAATTTTCGACAGCTGTCACAAAAATTCTGAAACATAGGCGAAACTCCAGACTTCATGTCAGTGCTTTAGGTGACCAATTTTTTTTCGATAATTCGCTAGAATTTTCTACGGTATCTATGGTCTTGGTAATGCGATCTGGACAAAATTTGGCAGGTAGTTTGAATACATTATTCCTCAGCTAGGTGCAAAATTTCATTTCAATCCAAGCAGTAGTTTCGAAATTATCAGGATAAAAATATTTTGAACAGCCATATTCACGGAACCCCCAGTCTAATTTTGCTCATTGATGAACGTGGCGGCGACATTCGCGATCCTAACTTACTCTGAAAATTTCCTAGGCCTTTCCGTTCAAAAGTTACAATTTTCTATGGTTTCTATGGTTCTGGTCATGCGATCTGGACAAAAAATTGCTTTAATATATCATTCTCGATTGAAATACAAAATTTCATCTCGATCGAATCCGTAATTTCGAAATTATCGAGAAAACAAAATTTCAAACGACCGTATTTACGGAACCCCTAGTATAATTCTGCTCATTGATAAACGTGAACGCGACACTCAGATCCACACCTATCCTGAAAATTTCAAGTCCCTAGGCCTTTCCGTTCGAAAGTTATGATTTTCTATGGTTTCTATGGTTCTGGTCATGTGATCTGGAGAAATGTAGCTTGAATATATCATTCTTCATTTGTATACAAAATTTCGTCACGATCGAATCTGTAGTTTTTGAATTATCAAGAAAACTAAATTTCAAACGACCATATTTACGGAACCCCTGGTGGAATTTGGTCCATAAACGAACTCAACCGAGGCATTCTGGAACTGAATCCACACTGAAAATTTCAAGGCTCTAGGTTGTTCCGTTCGAGAATTATCGTGCTTACGGCCGGACGGACAGACTCGAATTTTCCGACAGATTCGTCATCAGTGAGTCGAACATAGTCGATTGAGATCATTTTCAGCTCAAAATTCGAAAAATACAGACATCGTGACGAAATGATATAGCCCTCGTGTAAGTAGTACGAGCGCTCAAAAATAATGATTGCTTTAGAAATGATAATGTTATGATGACTCGAGATTTTGAATCAGTTCGAATTGAAACCCGTCGCGGATTAGTCGCACAGTCCATACTTCAACGAAGTTCACGTTGGATAATCAAAATTGAAAATAATAGTATATTATTCAACGAGCGGTAATGTAGGTCATAACTCACGCAGATGAAGTGGCGTGTGCTGTAATTCATTAAGTGAGTTATGACCATTACCGCAAGTTGAATACCATACTTCATCTACAAATTCTACGACTATAACAATAAATACTAAGATACAAGTACAGAGAAAGAACTTTATTTATAAATCTCAAGAGTTGCCTATAACAATGCATTATTTATGTTGATTGTGCTTCTTAGCACGGAGTAGAAAGTAGAAAGCCCTCAGGGGCGATGCTTTATATTTAGTGCTAAGTTCACTAAAATATGCCAAAAGAACATTATCTGACCTCCCCTCAATACCAATAACGAACTGTTCCCTTTCGGCCAATCGGCTTGTTCAGAAGCACAGAGTCAGGGCGTTATAGTACCTAGTGAGTTATCATAACTGACGGTGTTTGTTTACAGATACTATTAATTGCTCAAAAGTAGTTGAATAATGAATAAATAATTCAATTGGAGTAGATAAAATCGATTGGTTTTATATTTCACAAACTTTTTGTATTTTAATGCAGCGTCAGACGAATGAAACATCTAATTCGAACAATGAAACATCCAAGTTAAAGATGTTGAACAATGAACGGAGTTCCTTTCCATGAAACTATTATAGCATACCCAGTTTTGATCTTCTTGAAAAACTGTTTAAAATGCAGAAAGGTTCAACCAATTATAAAGACAACAGCAACCAACGATAACAAACATTTCATTCCCTTTGAAAAGAATTTCCATTATTGAAACATAAAGATAAGTTGAGAAAGGTTTTATTATTCATTTTGATCATTATTATACCAACATCCAACAATTTCATCTAGAACACTGTTTGACTAACCAAATTATAAGCCACTCAACTAACTCTTCTATTTTCCCTTCAATTAACGAACTCCATCCAGGACAAAAAAAACCTTTCACTTCACTGTAGATGTTGAAATTTTCCTTCAACATGTATTCCATCCTCTCTCTAGCCTTTGTACCGAACCCCTAATTAACTTATTTATGGATAACGTTGTGCCATCCAATTAACGAACTGTTAGGGATAGACTCAATTTACCTACCTGTCTCCTTGTTTAGAAAGTTATAAATAATATTCTGGAGCACGCTGTTGAATCAAAATTGAGTTCGACCCTGTTGCAGAATGGCGGAATATGTAATAGACCAGGAACACGACAAAAATGCAACGTCGGCGAAAGGCCGATGGAATCCAACAGCCCTAACCTAACCGTGCATTAATTGTGTGGTTTTTTGTTTTTTCGTGTTGATATTTCATAAAGTTTTAAATAGTGTAGTCTGTTTTGGATTACCTCAATTTACTTATCCGTGAGTACATAGCATAGGCTTTTAATGAATTCTGAAAAATTTCAATTCAATCATATATTTAAAATGTTCTAGAATACGAATATTGGACTATTTAGTGAAAAAAGCAGCTTTCTCATAGTTGATGCAATGAGAAATCGTATTGTATGCAACACTCCCTAGTGAAGCCTGTTTCCAAATGATTCTCTACCAGGAACTATGTAGGCAGCCACAAAATACTAAATTCTCTTCATCTGTCGACATAAAACATCCACCAGGTTCGACCGAAATAGGGTAATTCAGCCCCACCTGGCCTTCCGATAAATAAGAGGTGGTCTGCTTAGCCCCATTCATTCGATACGGTCGGTGATTTCGGGGGTGGTGCGGTTTCTGGTACGCAACAGACCCGCTACACCCACCTTATTGGAATTCAGTCGATTATCCAGTGAAATAAATTCCAGAAACCCAATCGAAAATCGAATGAAACCATTTCCCGCTCATTTCCGCCAAATCCTGCTGTGTCCTCCTGCTCGCCGATGCCCGGCATCCCTCCTCGGATTGGGTCATTAGCGTACGGAGCACGAGGTGCGACATCGTCATTTCGATTCGGAAAAGGTCGATTTGTTTTTTTGTTTGAGATATTGAACGCGTTAAAGATGGATTTCGAGGGATATGGTACTTTTGGATCGTAGGGATTTTTCGATGAAATATTCCAGAGATCAAGAGGAGACAATTTCGCACATGGAAGTTTTTACGGGTTCTAAAGTGAGCACTTCAAGAATTGAGTGTTTTATATCGATTTCATAAAATCCTGTTAACTATCCTCTCAATACATATATCAGCACCTCAGAGGTAAAGTGTGTTAAGTCACATTTTTTCCAGAGACGAGTTATCTACACTATTGGATTTATATTATTAATTCTATCTAGTGGAAAACAGATTTAACTCCCTAGTTAGTTGCCTATATATTATATGCAACTAACTAGGGATTTAAATCTGTTTTCCACTAGATAGAATTAATAATATAAATCCAATACTGTAGATAACTCGTCTCTGGAAAAAATGTGACTTAACACACCTTACCTCTGAGGTGCCGATATAGGAAACTTTTTCCTTGTAAATATTGTGAAGCAGAAATCGTAGAGAAAATCTATGACGTCTTCAAGTCATCTTCATAATGAAAACGTTCCTCGCTCTTGTTGCCGTTTTCAAGATGAAAAATTATCTATATCTCATAATTTCAGCTAAAGCAAAACCTACACTCAAAGAAATTTTCCAGGACACACAACAGGAATTCGGTTACTTCTACAGGAAATTCCCCCTAACTAAGCGACAGCAGGCATGTTTGTTGATTTCAAGTGACAAATCCGGTCGTTTAGTTCCTCTAGAAATAACAAGTTTTATATTAGTTGATGAAACCAAACTACAGTTTGTCATCTCAACAGGAGAATAATACTGTGACGAAAACCGGAATATGCGTGACTACTTACAGGCATTTACTTTTCAATGAACAAATTAGATAGTTGTATTCCAAGCTTCAAACTTCAGTTTCTATAAGAATTTCTAGTAATGAACACTAAACTGAAACAGGAATTACTTTAATTATGAAGGAAAGGAAAGGAACTGTAGTATCGATTTAACAGGAATTTTCCGTTGAATTGAAGAACTGCCGTTCATATATTACAGTACCAGTTAGTTGTATTCGAACCTTATAACCTGAGGTTTTACAGGAATTTTTGTAGTACTTCATTCTATCTAAAGATGAAGAGTGAATAGGTTACTGGAATGAAGAGGATTCATATTATATTCATTATAGAGTATCTTCACATTATTTTAACAAATTAGAGGGACATTCGTTGGAAACTAGTATTAAGAGACTCCATAATAAACATAAAGGAGTGTTTTTCCCGGATTCCGGACTCATATTAGCGAATTTGATTACTGAATTACTGTCTTCAAATGCTCACACCTTTTCGGTCGCTTCTCAATCCTTTGGGTGGTATCTTTTGAGTTTTGTCTATTCGGTGGCGCCCTCTGTTGAGCGGTGAGGTAGACGTTGGGAATTCGGTGCAGATCGCTACACATCTAATTTTTGAACGCTCGTACTACTTACACGAGGGCTATATCATTTCGTCACGATGTCTGTATTTTTCGAATTTTGAGCCGAAAATGTTCTCGAAGTTCGTTATTGGGCAAAATTCGCCAAGGGGTTCCGTGAATATGGCCGGTCCAAATGTTGTTTTTCTGATAACTTCGAAACTACAGATTCGATCGAGGGGAAATTTTGCACTCAGATGGAGAATTACGTGTTCAAGCTACATGCGAAATTTTGTCCAGCTCGCATGACCAGAACCATAGAAACCATAAAAAATTATAACTTTGTTATGGAAAGGCCTAGGGACTTGAAATTTTCAGGATAGGTGTGGATCTTGAATGTCGTGGTCACGTTCATCAATGAGCAAAATTTGACTAAGGGTTCCGTCAATATGGTCGTTTGAAATTCAGTTTTCTTGATAATTTCAAAACTATGGATTTGATCGTGACGAAATTTTTAATTCAAATTGAGAATGATATATTCGAGCTATATTTTTCTCAGATCGCATGATCAGAACCATAGAAACCATAGAAAATCACAACTTTTGAACGCAAAGGCCTAGGGACTTGAAATTTTCAGGATAGGTTCGGATCGCGAATTTCGCGGTCATGTTCATCAATGCGCAAAATTCGACTAGGGGTTCCGTAAATATAGCCGTTCAAACTATTTTTTTTCCTGATAATTTCGAAACTACTCATTGGATTAGAATGAAATTTCGCACATAGATGAAGAATAATGTATTCAAACTACGTGGGAAATTTTGTCCAGATCGCATTACCAAGACCATAGATACCATAGAAAATTCTAGCGAATTATCGAAAAAAAAATTGGTCTTCTAAAGCACTGACGTGAAGTCTGGTTTTTTGCCTTAGTTCTTAGTTCTTTGACAGCTGCAAAATCTTTTTCAATCGATTTCTAAAACTGGAGAATGCGAATCTACCTACAAGGTGGATGAACGAGCGCTCAAAAGCTCCTGACTTCGCGGCAGTGCTTTTCGTAATTTTTCTTCCTTCCTCTGATCTGATCTAACCTGACTTTAACTTCTGTTTTTCTATTTCCTTTCTCTATTTCCCGGTTCCTTCATACACAATGTTTCTTAATCACATACTAACCCTCCTTTCTTTTTGAGCGTCTCAATCGACTATGTTCGACTCACTGATGACGAATCCGTCGGAAAATTCGAGTCTGTCCGTCCGTCCGGCCGTATACACGATAACTCTCGAACGGAATGTCCTAGAAACTTGAAATTTTCAGGGTAGGTTCGAATTTCGAATGCCGCGGTTAAGTTCGTTATTGGGCAAAATTCGCCGAGGGGTTCCGTAAATATGGCCGCTCGAAATTTTGTTCTCCTGATTACTTCGAAAGTACGATTCGATCGAGATGAAATTTTGCACCCTAATAGAAAATGAGGTGTTTTAGCTACATTTTGTCCAGATCGCATGACCAGAACCATAGAAACCATAGAAAATTGTAACTTTTGAACGGAAATGCCTAGGGACTTGAAATTTTCGGGGTAGGTGTGGATCTCGAATGTCGTGATCACGTTCATCTATGAGCAACATTATACAAGGGGTTCCGTAAATACGGTCGTTTGAAATTTTGTTTTCTCGATAAATTCGAAACTACGGATTCGATCGAGATGAAATTTTGTATTTTAATCGAGAATGATATATTGAAGCAATATTTTGTCCAGA
This sequence comes from Aphidecta obliterata, assembly GCA_963966015.1. NCBI lineage: Eukaryota > Metazoa > Arthropoda > Insecta > Coleoptera > Coccinellidae > Aphidecta > Aphidecta obliterata. Next base: position 22,812,167 of record OZ014430.1, on the reverse strand, counting down.
TCGCATGACCAGAACCATAGAAACCATAGAAAAAAAATTGAAAACTTTTGAACGGAAAGGCCTAGGAACTTGAAATTTTCAGGGTGGGTTTGGATCGCGAATATCGCGGTCACGTTCATCAATGAGCAAAATGAGACTAGGGGTTCCGTAAATATGGCCGTTCAAAATATTTTTTCCAGATAGTTTCGGAACTACTGATCGGATTGGAATGAAATTATGCACCTAGCTGAGGAATAATGTATTCAAACTCCCTGCAAAATTTTGTCCAGACCGCATCACCAAGACCATAGATACCGTAGAAAATTCTAGCGAATTATCGAAACAAAATTGATCAGCTGAAGCACTGACATGAAGTCTGGAGTTTCGCCTAAGTTTCAGAATTTTTTTGACAGCTGTCAAAAATTCCTTCAATTGGTTTCTAAAACTGTAAAATGCGAATCTACCTACAAGGTGCATGTACGAGCGCTCAAAAACTCCTGCCTTCACGGCAGTGCTTTTCGTAATTTTTTTTTATTTCCTAGGAAAAGTTATTCAAGAGTAAGTATCAATCGTAGATCGAGAATATCCAATTCTAGGTGGGAGGCCAAAAAATGCTAAAAATTATCGAATCGCTGTTCCATCATGATCGTTCTTTCGTCGAAAACCGATATTTGATTCCAAACAACTTCAACCAAATGGTACAACCAAACGTTACTGTTGAATTTAATGTATCCATACTGTAAGTCGTACAAATATTGTTGAGTTATACTTACAAAATTATTATATTTTACTAGATATTCCTTTTTTTCAGAGTAACCTAACACAACAATTATTTCTGAGATAGGTTATTTAACGAAAAAGTTTGATCAATTGATGCTCATTTCTACCGTAAATAGTGAAATTATTTTTTGTTAATTTAATGATTGGCACAGTAGGAGTCGGAAATTCGAAAATTGAAGAGAAGTGGGAAATGAGTTGTGATGATTTTTTTGCTGAATGCCAAAACCTCTATGTTGGTAATAATAAACGTAAATTGAATAATCAATGATTGTTTTGTGAATTATATCTTTATCCAGAAAATGACTTATAAACTTGAAGGTAACGTTCAATGTTTATGAAAATGATGATCACGATAATGAGAGACGGTGTAATATTTCAAAATAGTTATTCCAGTTTCGTTGCGAAACGTGCCTGATCTACATAAATAATGAATTTTGCCTGCAAAAAAAATATATAATCATATGCTGCGTTCAAATAAACAATGAAGTTCAATTACCTTATACGGTAGCTTTCCTCAACATGAATGTACGGAGAATATTCTGATTAAATATTATTTTTTCATGCAAATGAGGAGGATCGTTCTATGAGTATGCAGAATTTGCTATTCTGAAATATACAAATTTGGCGATGCTTCAATGTTGAGGGGGCAACGTATGGGTGTATCGCCCCAGAACTACAGAGTGGACTCGTCAGTTAGACATATCCAGTTTTTTCAGTCTAAGACACCTCCAGATCTTCGCCTTGGGAAACGATAATCCGTAGAAACGCCATCTTCAGGACGTGCGGAGAGCAACCACACAAATATACAAAAACAATTTTGTTGAATTCATGACAAAAAATATCCCAATGTTTATTTTTCCATTCGTCAAAATGTAACGCCTTGCTTGACTGACACTTCCTTATTTTCTCTCTTCGGATATAAAATTGCATTCGAATTGAATTCAAACACAAAAGGCTTGTATCCGAGTATACAGGCGAAAATGTATCACATACAAGGTAAACTTTCTATTTATTCCAAATAAACGTTTATTTTTCTTCCATCAGTTTCACTTCGCTCTAAACTTCAGACCTGTTGTTTCTCTCGCCCGTCGACGTATACATAATATATGAATTTTTTTTCAGTCCGATATGAACAAAGTTTTCGAACCCGATGAAAAAACAGAAAAAACCGAAATGTATATTGGAAGGATGGTGGGTTGAAGCAGGGGTGAAACTTCTCATTCCAAGCATGGTGTGTCGTGGAAGTTTGGACTTGTTGTTGCGAAGTGATGTCGTATAAAAACATTGGAAGGACTATACCCAACTTATCAACTTCGTAGAAATGTATCTATCTATAGTGAAACTTTTGCAGAATGTCAAGTAGAACGTCAGTAGCGGGGGTGACATCTAGAACACATAGTTTTTCAGCGTCTACAGTCTGGGGTTGTTGGAAAATAATAGCAGGATTCCACTTCTGAGCGCATTGATGATGAGATTTAGGTAATTTCGAATTGACTCGCTAAGGACTCTGTCATTATTTCTACAACAAAACGCTTTTTAACAACTTTCCCTCTCATCAGAGTCGATCCATTTCCATCAAGAAAAGCTAAAATGGGAATCTCTAAAATCATTTCTTGTGAGAAGCCAGTGGATTATTCATAACATAATAATATAGGTACTTTTCTACCAATAAAAGAATTGAATTCTGGACAAATTTTTCACATTTTGAAGGAAGATAGATTTTTGTTTGGATATCTTCTAGAAATTCATTATATGAACTTATTCTACCACTTTGGTTTTTCCATAGGCCGTAAACTTTGTGGTAACTTAGGTTGAAATTCTTGAAAAAAAAAATTTCATATTGAAGTGAATGAAAAACCTATCAGACGAAGATCTTTGCTGTGAAGTGATAAGTCTTCGATTGAGCAACACATAATTTCAACAAACGTAACAAACTATATGATTCTTTACTGCACAGTTTGTCAACAATTTTTTTTTCTCAAATTTGATATCTCCAATTTTTTAGCCCTCAAAATGGATTGCTAGAATGATTGGGGACGGATAGCAAGTGATTTTTCATAGAAAATATATTTAATTCAGTTAGCATCTATCGTTTCCAAAGAAAGAGTGGTAATTTTTTGTCCTAGTATGATTCCAAATATTTGTTATTGAAAATACTAAACCAAAAAGTAATTGCAGACTACCCTGAAATTTTTTCAGTAAACATAAGGAAATGGGAATGTAGAATAAAATAAGAAGCATCGAAAAATATTTTTTGACATGCATATTATTCATCATGGAAGTTCAGAATGTGTCCTAATATTGATAATCGACAAGAAATGAATTCTTAATCCTTATGTTTCATTCAACATGTCCGAATGAAAATATGGACCGATATACATTTTTAAGGTCGTCCACTCTTTTATTGAATACGGTAGATAGAATGTTCGAATTCGAGACACAAATGTCTCATAAACAAAGATTCTCAAAAGCTTCATAACCACGCTACAGTGTGTTCAAGTTTCTAGATTTTTTGCATTTTTCTTGATAACTCTTGTAGTTTCCGAGGTTTTTTGAATGAAAATCGGAGGATGGGGTACGATACTATTTGGGGTTTAAATGGAATGATAATTGTTGTGAAAATTTGCAGGGTGCTTTTTTAGCTCAAAAACGTTTTTCTCTTACGCCACTGACTATGTACCATAGTATGATTAAATTTTTTTCAACTCAAATTCCCAAGAAAACCTCCAATGGCAAAAAAATCGACCTCCAGATATTTTTCTGTCATTAGTAGCAAAATTCCAAAAATTTCCGGTGATAATAATAATTATTATAATAATTTATTTCTCCTTCAAGACATCATACATATGTATAGGAACAGTCATCGAGAAAAAAAATGGAACAACACAAATACAAGTGAACAATGAAAATACAAAGGGGACACAGTTGACAACAGCAATAAAAAAAGAAAACAATCGATAGAATTAGCAAAAAACTCTTGAATACTATAAAAAAGATGAATGGCATGTCTTCAAACCCCATAAAATTCTACTCAGCATCAAATTCATTCCCAATAAAATTTATCTCACGATCCGATCCAATCAGCATCATGTCTTGTCGACAACGAATATTACAACAATTATATCGGCAACGAATTGCATTATGTTATCCAATTCCGGAACGGAATTGAATCCGCAAATCATGAATAATTTCCACGTGTTCCCCAATTTTCTTTCGATTAGAATTGACAGCCAGCAGCTGGTTCCGTTCATCCTATTAACGCCATTTTCTTTCGTTATTGTTATTTTGGATTTCCTCCCAATTATCCCTTTTTACACCCTACGCGTCGTAAATTCCGACAATGAAATTTTTTCCTGTTCCAAACGCTATGCGATTGCTATTTTGCGGATTTTGGGACGGTCCTAGAACAGCGGCGTAGGCGAAATTGAAACGCTGCAACTTTTACACCTCGTTTTGATTAATTGAATAACATGGAATATTTTAACACATTCCAGAAAAATATTTCAAAAGTAATTACCTGAAGTCCGGAGCTTTTGTACGCTTGTTTAAATTTATCATCAGAGCGCTCACCCATTCAGGTACTTCGGAATTATCGGAAATACTGGTAAATGTTTGGAAATTGTCGGGAGGAGACCTATTTAATTGTATTCACCCAGTTTCCACCCATAAATCGGGATATTTCACGATTTTTGAGCGCTCGTACTACTTACACGAGGGCTATAACATTTCGGCACGATGTCTGGTTTTTTTCGAATTTTGAGCCGAAAATGGTCTCAAACGACTATGTTCGACTCACTGATGACGAATCCGTCAAGAAATTCGAGTCTGTCTGGCCGTCCGTCCGTATACACGATAACTCTCGAACTAAATGTCCTAGAAACTTGAAATTTTCAGGATAGGTTCGAATCTCGAATGCCGCGTTAAGTTCGTTATTGGGCAAAATTCGCCCAGGGGTTCCGTAAATATGGCCGCTCGAAATTTTGTTCTCCTGATTACTTCGAAACTACAGATCAGATCTAGTTGCACTCACATGTATAATGACGTGTTCGAGCTATATGAAAAATTTCATCCAGATCGCATGAATAGAACCATAGAAACCATAGAAAATTATAACTTTGTTATGCAAAGGCTTAGGGACTTGAAATTTTCAGGATAGGTGTGGATCTCGAATGTCGCAGTCGCGTTCATCAATGACCAAAATTAGACTAGGGGTTCCGTAAATATGGCCGCTTGAAATTCAGTTTTCTTGATAATTTCAAAACTATGGATTTGATCGTGACAAAATTTTGTATTTAAATTGAGAATGTTATATTCGAGCTACATTTTTCCAGATCGCATGATCAGGACCATAGAAACGATAGAAAATCATAACTTTCGAACGGAAAGGCCTAGGGACTTGAAATTTTCAGGATATGTTCGGCTCGCGTATTTCGCGGTTACGTTCATCAATGAGCAAAATTAGACTAGGGGTTCCTCAAATATGGCCATTTGAAATTCGGTTTTCTTGATAATTTCAAACAATGGATTTGATCGTGAAGAAATTTTGTATTTGAATGGAGAATGATATATTCGAGCTTGATTTTTTCCAGATCGCATGATCAAAACCATAGAAAATCATAACTTTCGAACGGAAAGGCCTAGGGACTTGAAATTTTCAGGATAGGTTCGGATCGCGAATTTCGCGTTCACGTTCATCTATGAGCAATATAAGACTAGGGGTTCCGTAAATATAGCCGTTCACACTATTTTTTTCCTGATAATTTCGAAACTACTTATTGAATTGAAATGAAATTTCGCACATAGATGAAGAATAATATATTCAAACTACGTGGGAAATTGTGTCTAGTCTAGATCGCATTACCAAGACCATAGATACCGTAGAAAATTCTAGCGAATCAAAATTGGTCACCTAAAGCACTTACTTGTCTGGATTTTCGCCTTAGTTTGAAAATTTGTTTGACAGCTTGTTATGTCCGGAATTGGCGAACGCTAGTTTTCCGATCCCTGATCGTGGTCACGCCACTGTTATACGACGGGATTGGGGGAATATGTTTTATTGTCTGTTGTATCGCCTGCGGTGTGGGAACGAGATGGATTTTGGAAATTTCGAATTGTGGGACAAGGATGAGGATATGTTGTTTCGTGATTTTATTTGAGGTTGTCGAATCTGAAATACGGTGTTGGGGAGATTTAACTCACGTGAGGACTTGGGATGGTTTTTTTCTGCGCATTCTTCAGTTAGATGGTGGTTTTTCGAAAGTCGAGGAGTTTTAATACTTACCTGATTGAGGGATTTGAATTTCGAAAAAGTTATATACAGTGGGATTATTGTCGTTTAGCTTCAGAGCTTATTTGGAGGATTTTGTGAAATCTTACTGTGTACCTGAAAGGGGATTTACCATATTGAGAGGTGAGATTAACCATTCCTTCAATTCTGCCTCGTGCAACTTGTGCTTTCTATTTTAGAACTAGGATCAATATTCTGCTGGAACTCTGTTTCGGTGAAGCATTCTCATTTATAATCATTGAGGAAACCGTACCTAATTTGGTACTGAGAGAACCCTCTGAAAGAGGTAGGTATTTCTGACTGGCGAGTTCGCCATTTTGATTTCTTTGAATTTGTGTCCATAGGGTCCTTGTTCTGAGACATTTCAGTGGTTTCGCTGGAATATCTGCAACATCAATTGTCGATTTATAAGTCACCGGGTCGAATCAGCCCCAGGAAAATCAGTACTGCTGCCATCAGTTACCTTTTGGTGATTTCAACATCGTGGAGGTTCTAAATCGTCACTACCTTTCCCCTTTGGATCGAGGAACTTCATTAAAGGTCGTATCATCAATTTCTGGAATTTGTCAGCGCTAATGTCGAGCTGTATTTATTAAGTTTAAGTCAGATAATATTTGCACTATTATTTAGTATCATCAATAATAGGTTAACGTATGAGACCTATTTAAGCTATTTTGATAGGAACCTCATAAGGTCTCTGTGCCTGATTTCGCACATAATTTGCTATTGTTGTATGATCTATTTATGTATACAGTGTGAGCCATATATAGCGCTATATAAGGACCTCGAGGTAATTACTCCCCCTTTAGATTTATTATTAGAGATCATTTATCTAGATTTATTTAGTGATTTTTCGGAAACTAGAGCAAGTGTGCTGGATGTGAATATTAAATCACTTGGCGCCCCCTTAATATATCGTTTTTGTATAACCCACTCCCATCTTCAACTGAGCTTTGGGACCATCCAGCATATAAGCGAGATTTTGAGTCCTAAGTGCTTATAAAGAATAATATATCGTGGCAAGCTGTCAAAAATTTCCTCAATTGGTTTCCAAAACTGGAAAATGCGAATCTACCTACAAGGTACGAGCGCTCAAAAGCTCCTGCCTTTACGGCAGTGCTTTTCGTAATTTTTTTTTAATCCAAAATTCAATGTTTTGTAGGTCTGGAAATCTTTGAAATTAACACTTCACTTCATTTTCAATTGTGAATAACTGAAATGTTATTCAGCGAAATAGTATATTATTTCATAAGGAGGAAAAGTGTCACTTTTCATGGCCAGCTTCTGTTTACCCTCCAAATGGAATTTGTTATTTTTTTTTCAAACGCTTTGAAATTCATTAAAATCTGGAGATTAGATTTATATCCACGATCGTTATAATTGAGTAATCAATAGTAAGTTTGCCTAGTTACGGTTGTCTCGCAAAATTAATTTTGATAGTTAATTACATTTTTCCTACGTTGTAAGGAAAACACGAGTAGTGGTTTTGTTAAACTCTGGATTAGTGAAAATCGTAGACTGAGAAAGAATGAATATTAATGGCGCTGCAGACAAATTTTTGAATTTCGGAAAACTCAACTTGAACGGCAATCAGGGGGTCGTGGGTTCGCGTCCTGCCCGAGGAGCTTCTTTTTTCCGAAATTCAAAAATTTGTCTGCAGCGCCACTAATATTCTTTCTTTTCAATATAATACGGACATTAAAATCCTTCTCAATCGTATACTAAGTTAATTGGTGAATACTAAGTTAATATGGATTTTCATCAAGTACCGACCGAAAAATTGCTGTATTGTTTTTTCCATAACTAATTTCCGGTAAACCAGAGTCGTACCAAAATGACGCAATATAATTTCCATTTCGATCGAATTTCGGATTTTGGACGGAACGTGACAACTTCGCATTATCAAATCGGCGTTTTTCATGGTTCCAAGAGTACCGGAAATGGTCCGAATATATCTGAATTATTTCGAATTATATACCTATGAGTTTTGAAGAATTTCTTACAGTTTCAAGAGATTTTATGAAAAAGTCTGACTATCGTTTCTATTATGCACTCGACGTTTGCACGTTTACCTTCGAAATATATGAAGTACCTACCTATTTTGGCTTATTCCGTACATAGCTAATTGGAAGGCGAAACTGGCGAAAGATCGGAAATAATGTGAATCCTCACACCTTCCACCTCTTGGATCTGTGTGTATATACTTATTTAATTGTTTCGTCAGGACGACTTTTGTGTTTTATTGATAATCTAGATGCATTAATCTATTATTTTATTTTATCAAAATCAGAAACAAGAACGAGGGATCAAGGAAATAGATTTTTCCGTCCGGCCGGCCGGCCGTATACACGATAACTCTCGAACGGAATGTCCTAGAAACTTGAAATTTTCAGGGTAGGTTCGAATCTCGAATGCCGGTTCGTTATTGGGCAAAATTCGCCGAGAGGTTCCGTAAATATGGCCGCTCGAAATTTTGTTTTCCTGATTACTTAGAAACTACAGATTCGATCGAGATGAAATTTTGCACTCTAATGTAAAATGAGGTGTTCAAGCTACATATAGAATTTTGTTCAGCTCGCATCACCAGAACCATAGAAACCATAGAAAATTGTAACTTCTGAACGGAAACGCCTAGGGACTTGAAATTTCCAGGATAGGTGTGGATCTCGATTGTCGTGATCACTTTCATCTATGAGCAAAATTAAAATAGGGGTTCCGTAAATATGGTCGTTTGAAATTGAGTTTTCTTGATAATTCCCAAACTACAGATTCGATCGTGACGAAATTCTGTTTACTAATGGAGATTGATATATTCAAGCTACATTTCTCTAGATCGAATGACCAGAACCATAGAAACCATAGAAAATCAAAACTTTCGAACGGAAAGGCCTAGGGACTTGAAATTTTCAGGATAGGTGTAGATCTGAAATGAGGCGTTCACGTTTATCAATGAGCAGAATTATACTAGGGGTTCCTTAAATACGGTCGTTTAAAATTTTGTTTTCTCGATAATTTCGAAACTACGGATTCGATCGAGATTATTTTTTTTTATTTTAAACGAGAATGATATATTAAAGCAACATTTTGTCCAGATCGCACGACCAGGACCATAGAAACCATAGAAAATTATAAGTTCCGAACGGAAAGGCCTAGGAACTTGAAATTTTCAGGGTGGGTTTGGATCGCGAATTTCACGGTCACGTTCATCAATGAGCGAAATTAGACTAGGGGTTCCGTAAATGTGGCCGTTCAGAATATTTTTTTCCTGATAGTTCCGAAAATACTGAGCGGATTGGAATGAAATTTTGCACCTACCTGAGGAATAATATATTCAAACTACGTGCGAGTTTTTGTCCAGATCGCATCACCAAGACCATAGATAGCGTAGAAAATTCTAGCGAATTATCGAGAAAAAATTGATCAGCCGAAGCACTGACATGAAGTCTGGAGTTTCGCCTAAGTTTGAGAATTTTTTTGACAGCTGTCGAAAATTTCTTCAATTGATTTCTAAAACTGGAAAATGTGAATCTACCTACAAGGTGCGTACGAGCGCTCAGGAGCTCCTGCCTTCACGGCAGTGCTTTTCGTAATTTTTCTTCATGTATTTCAACTTTTCAACACTAGCAGGTACCCAACAGCACTTATAACTTTCAGAATTAATTTTTTGCTGACAGAATGAGAGGTGAACTGAGCAGACGTTCGAGGGTACAGTGATTTGAGGCCACAAGACACCCTTCGGCGATTTGACGTCGAATACAGAAGCTGTTCGAAAAATGCTAATATTTTGTAGTAAATCTTTGTTTCCTGTAAAAGTATGCGTTTGTCGCAACATCGATTCTATAGCTGCCGCCATTGGATCATGAAGTCAATGGTATCTACCGCTCAAGATTGGTATCGTAGACATCACAAGATCAAATCTACAACATCCAATCATCCAGTGCTAATTTTCGAGGGACACAGTAATAATCGGCGGCGACACGTAAACCAGGACCCGCTCAGAAGCAGAAACGTGCTCCTGTACCCCTCGTTTGGCGGCAAATTTCAAACAGCGTCTCGACCAGCCTACAAAGGAATCATCTTCCGCACTAATATTGCTCCTCATACTCAAGTTCCACTTTGTGCAGCCAGTTCCCTATCGATCATGGACAATCTGAGCCACCGTCGTCGGCCTGAATGAAAGAAATTACAATCGCGCAGCACACTAGACGCGCGGATCGCTGCCGAGAGACCGCGACCGGCTGCGGCTCTTCAGTTGATATCGCGACGGCACTGTGAGGAGGCCATGACACCGGCGACCGGCATTTGTTTCCTCCTGTTCGCCTGCGGGGCAGCGCGCGTACTGGGTGTTTCGAATTTGCCGAACACCACGGGCATCGATGGACTGCTCACGGCCGAATTGGAGATCGACAAGTTTTTTTCTTACTGGGTGGTGTTTAACAATGACGATGAGGTTAAGATGTCAGGTTAGTTTGTGTCGCAAATTGGCCCGAATTTGCATAATTCCATTGTGTTATTGTTGCGTTGTTATTTTATTGGGACAATTTGATTTTGTGCTAGACGCACGAGGATGAGACGATGTTACTTTACGTCTTCATCGGTGTTCGAATATACAGGGTTGTCCGAGGGGATCCTCGAGAACTCGACAATCGAACCATTCGGAGCCTTCGTGAAAAACAATAGATTGAATAGATTTTTCTTTTTTTTCGTGTCTGCAAACTCAGAAACTTCCCGGATTATATGGCAAAATTCAAGAATAAATAATTTTGTTATTATTTTATTATCAAAATTAAAAACCTTCGAAATTCTTCGAAGATGAGTTGGGTTTCATTCTCCATGGGATTCATGGGTTGTCGAATATATTATGGTGTCCCTAAGAATGGGACAAGGTTCTACGATCAGTGAAGAAAAAGCTTGCAAAAATCATTTCATTTAGTCGAATCAGAAATTATATTTTCGTAAAATTAATTGATGAAAAAAAAAATGTATTACCTATTGTTGCAATGCATCCCTACAATGTTTCAGTTATAAACAACATGAATAGATAGAAAGATTATCATCCTTCCGAAATCCAATACTTCTTCCAGTAACCAATACTTCTTCTGCGTCGATAGAATCGAAGGATAAGCGACATGTGCTGGGTTGTCCCTACATAAAATGTACAGGTTGTTAAAATTCAATCAAATTTTGGGTAACAGTTGAATATTTATATTCTGCCGTCTGCGAAAAACGTTCTAGACGGCAGACTGGCGGATTTCCGGCTTATTAATTTCAAATAAAAAAACCATATCCCCTGAAAATTTCACCTAATAAGTTTTGGGTAGTGAAGAATCTGAAAATCGAAAAAAAAGCTCTCCGAAATTCATACATCACCTTGACGCCTTATTTTACCAATCATACATACCAAAAAAAAGGGTCAAAAATATAAATAAAAATCATGAAAGCACTGCCGTGAAGTCAGGAGCTTTTGAGCGCTCGTTCGTACCTTGTAGGTAGATTCGCATTCTCCAGTTTTAGAAACCAATTGAAGAAATTTTTGTCAGCTTTAGCAAAAAATTTCAAACTAAGGCGAAACTCCAGACTTCACGTCAGTGCTTAGTGACCAATATTTTTTCAATAATTCGCTAGATTTTTCTATGATATCTATGATCTTGGTGATGCGATCTATCTGCGAAATTTCTCACGTAGTTAAAATAAAATAATTGTTCATCTATGTGCAAAATTCCATTCAAATCCAATCAGTGGTTTCCAAATTAACACGAAAAAAATATTTTGAACGGCTTTATTTACGGAACCCCTAGTCTTATTTTGCTCATCAATGAACGTGACCGCGACATTCAGTCCCTAGGCCTTTCCGTTCGAAATAATTTTCTATGGTTTCTATGGTTCTGGTCATAGACAAAATTTCGCATGTAGCTTGAACACGTCAATTTCCATCTGAGTGCAAAATTTCACCTCGATCGAACCAGTAGTTTCAAAGTAATCAGGAGAACAAAATTCCGAACGGCCATGTTTACGGAACCCCTGGCCGAATTTGCCCAATAACGAACTCAACCGCGGCATTCGAGATTCAAACCTATCCTGAAAATTTTAAGTTTCTAGGTCGTTCCGTTCGAGAGTTATCGTGTATACGGCCGGACGGACGGACAGACTCGAATTTTTCGACGGATTCGTCATCAGTGAGTCGAACCTTGTCGATTGAGACCATTTTCGGCCTAAAATTTGAAAAATACAGACATCTTGACAAAATGATATAGCCCTTCTGTAAGTAGTACGAGCGCTCAAAAAAAATATACATTCTTTTTTCTAAGACAATACCCCCTTCGTCTGAACGAGTTGTTGAAGATTGAACATTTATTCCAGATGAACAGACATTCAAAATTATGTAACTCTCGAAATATTAGGGTTAGAGCGATGCTGTGAAAAATGTTTCATTAGGAAACATAATATTCACTCACATTTCAATTTTCATTGGACTAATTGTTCGGAATTAAGACGAAGAAGCATAGAATGAAAATTCTGATAAAATATTCCACTTATTCCGGAAAAAATGCAGGTCATATAACCTCAATAAAAGTTACCGAATAAAATAAATATGAGATCAGCAAAAATCATTGGGTTAATAATTGGGCTATCGAGTAAGTTCGATATCAATATTTACCAACTCATGTTGTTTTGAAATAGGTAGTTTCGCGAATATTATGCAATGAAATTGTCCAGATTATTCCATCAAATAATGCTTTGAAATTATACAATGCAAAAAAAAACATTTAGTAGATCAGGGCATTTTTGAGCGCTCGTACAACTCACACGAGGGCTATATCATTTCGTCACGATGTCTGTATTTTTCGAATTTTGAGCCGAAAATGGTCTCAAACGATAGAGTTCAACTCACTGATGACGAATCCGTCGGAAAATTTGAGTCTGTCCGTCCGTCCGGCCGTCCGTAAGCACGATATCTCTCGAACGGATCAACCTAGAGACTTGAAATTTTCAGTGTAGGTTCAGATCCCAAATGCCTCGGTTAAGTTCGTTAATGGGCCAAATTCCACCAGGGGTTCCGTGAATATGGCCGTTCAAAGTTTTGTTCCCCTGATTACTTGAAAACTACAGATTTGATTGAGATGAAATTTTGCACTCAAATGGAGAATGAGGTGTTCAAGCTACATGTGAAATTTTGTCCAGATCGTATGACCAGAACCAGAGAAACCATAGAAAATTGTAACTTTTGAACGGAAACGCCTAGGGACTTGAAATTTGCAGAATAGGTGTGGATCTCGATTGTCGTGATTATTTTTATCTATGAGCAAAATTATACTAGGGGTTCCGTAAATATGATCGTTTTAAATTTGGTTTTCTTGATAATTCCAAAACTTCAGATTCGATCGTGACGAAATTTTGTATACTAATGAAGAATGATATATTCAAGCTACACTTCTCCAGATCACATGACCAGAACCATATAAACCATAGAAAATCATAACTTTCGAACGGAAAGGCCTAGGGACTTGAAATTTTCAGGATAGGTGTGGATCTGAAATGTCGCGTTCACGTTTAACAATGAGCAGAATTATACTAGGGGTTCCGTAAATACGGTCGTTTGAAATTTTGGTTTCAAGATCATTTCGAAACTACGGATTCGATCGAGATAAAATTTCATATTTTAATCGAGAATGTTATATTAAAGCAATATTTTTTCCAGATCGCATGACCAGAACCATAGAAACCATAGAAAATTGAAACTTTTGAACGGAAAGGCCTAGGAACTTGAAATGTTTAGGGTGGGTTTGGATCGCGAATTTTACGGTCACGTTCATCAATGAGCAAAATTAGACCAGGGGTTCCGTAAATATGGCCGTTCAAAATATTCTGTTCCTGATAATTCCGAAACTGCCGATTTGATTGGAATGAAATTTTGCACCTAGCTGAGGAATAATGTATTCAAACTACGTGGTAAATTTTCTCCAGATCGCATCACCAAGACCGTAGATACCGTAGAAAATTCTAGCGAATTATCGAAACAAAATTGATCAGCTGAAGCACTGACATGAAGTCTGGAGTTTTGCCTAAGTTTCAGAAGTTTTTTGACATCTGTCGAAAATTCCTTCAATTGATTTCTGAAACTGGAAAATGCGAATCTACCTACCAGGTGCATGTACGAGCGGTCAAAAGCTCCTGCCTTCACGGCAGTGCTTTCCGTAATTTTTTTCTTGTAACTTGAAACAGTACAAAAATATTCATTACAAAATTATCTGCAATTTCTCTCCCAATATATTGACATAATCTCGAACTTCAAGGTAGATCCTGAGAAGAATAAACGACCAAACACTGACTCATCCAACTTCAAATTTTCTGATGAGCGAAATGAAGGTGTATATTAATTATATCAAGCTTCATGCAGTTAATTATTAAATATTTTCTACACAGCGCAATCCGGAATGACGGCTATTATAATTAATATTATAGACATGAATAGACGCGTTAATGAAGTCGATGCTATAAAATCATTTCTCCTGATATTATTACGTTCATTTCGAACCAGTTGAATGGATTTAGAGTTCAACTCGTCGCGTCGATTCAGATTTGAAAGTAGGAAATTCTGGATCGGAAAATTATAATGGTGTTTATTATTTTATGAGAAATTTTACTTCGTATATCGAATTTTCAATAATAAATAACATATCTTTGGTACCGATCCAGGAAAATGATAGTATCGATATATGAAAAAAAACGGTTCATTCGTCGTGGGACATTTTTCAAAGAATATATGCATAAAAATTGGGATAAAAACAGTAAATGAACCACATCGATTCCTTCATCTCAGGAATTCGATACGTCAAACAATTCAAAATATGTTCCAATTCTTCAATAAGGCCATATCTGTAATAGTTACTGGGAGCTAAATCTGGAGAATTCGGTGGATGCGGAAGCAATTCGAAATGCAATTCATACAGTTTCGCAATTCTGATCGATTTTTTCCTTCTTCATTTATGGCCGTTTTTTCGCGATTTATTTTTTCTAACTGATGTCTTTGATGGTTTCCCCTGTTAAAATTGGGGACGTCATTACATTGCCATCTGAAGGTTGAGCTTTTGGTCGATTTTCCTCCTTCGCTTCAAAAAATACCTATGCGACTGAATTGAAACTTCGTAGTTAGTTATGAGATAATAAAACGAAAGCAAAAAAAATATTTTGAAATTATCCATGTCCTGCTAAAATGTTGTGTCTGAAACATATTATATCTCTATTTCAGTCACAAATATACAGGGTGTTCCCAAATTAGCTCATTTACTGTCGTTTGAACCATATTTATTGACATCCAAAAATCAACAGTTTACGAGTTATTTGAGTTTTTGAAGGATATCTCGCCTTATTTTTCTTCACTTTATTCACGTTGACCAAATTTGATTACAATTTTGGATTATTTTCATCAAAAAAGGAGATGATTTGTTTGAAAAAAAAAATTCTGTATCAGATGTTAAAAAAGAATTAGAAGCAACTGAAGAAATAATAGAAAGAGGGCACGTGAAATTTTGAGTTTAATTGCAATACAAAAAATATTGAATTCGTTACTTTTCTGTTCTTTGCTTATATCCCCTTTCAAATTCAAACTAGTGCCTGCATTCTAAAGAAAACTTTTTTAGGAAATAAAGAGGCAAGTTTTCAAAATAATTTTGTCATACATAAAGTTTGGAATTCAAATATTGCAGACAAATTAATATTAGAAATTGACTATACTTTTCTTCATACTTCCAAATCATACTAATTCTTTTTCAACATCTATTATAGTATAGTTTGGCTTTTTTCATACATATTATATCCACTTTTCTGATGAAAAAAACCCAAAATTATAATCAAACGTGGTCAACGTAGAAAGAATTGACGAAAATGAAGTAAGGTGAGATTCTTCTTATAAAACACTAGAACTCAAATATCTCGGAAACTGTTGATTTTCGGTTATTAATAAATTTGGCTCGAACGACAGCAAAGTTTCACGACTAATTTGGAAACACCCTGTATATATTGACTTCCAATAAGAGAACTACTGATTGTTTGAATTCATTTCTCTATGTCAACGTTTGTTTTTTCACGTTGGTTCTATTTCTTCAAATTTTCTCTTTATTCCCGAAATTTCGGGTTAGGTACATATGAGAAATTTGCATTATTATATTCATTCCTCCAAACGGAGACTGTAGGCAATTATAAACTCAAAATGGGTAGTCTCGCCAGAAATATTGTTCAACATCAAGAAGTGGAAACATGCAAACTCGACTAACACAGAAATGCGGATGACAGTGACGAGTTCTAACAACATTGTAGCATTTTCCGACCACACAGAAACTTATTTCCCACCCACTTTTGTTAGTCTTTGTGCGGCCTGCGCCTCCCAGGCAACCCGCGTGTAACTTATCGAATTATTTTCCATTCTCGTTCCTGAAACGCTCCATGTAGATCTCACGAAATTATTTAACGGCCCCATCCCATCCCTCTCGAATTCCATCGTGAACTTGACATCTAATTTTCATGTTTATCTCCCGTCCTGAAACGGACTTTTTTTCGTTCGGTAAACGTTTTAGTCCCCGCAACTCCCGAAAAGTTACCTCGAACGTTTCACCTTCGGCGAATTTCCAGACTTGCCATTCTCTCCTGTATCTCTCTCGGAAACTCCGAAAACATGGAGAGAATGTAATTAAGCTGAAAATGGGATTTATCTGCGGGTGAATCGGAATGTTTATTGTTTTCCCGAAATGTCGCCGGCAGAAGTTATGTGAAAAATCCGACGGGATCGCTCAAGAAAGGGGAAAAAACATCAAACGGAGCGTCTTTCATCTGGAAACAGTGAGGGATTGTTCCTCTGTTCTCGATTTTTACGCCGTAAGATTAATTACTGAGATGCATTCGTCTCCGCTGATCTCTGTGACTATCAATCTTCCAATTTCTCGCAGCAAAAACAACAAGAAATGGGTGGGAGATTTATCTTGGAGCTACTTTCTCGTAGGAACTGCTGAGGAACTATTTCCATTTAATTATAGTGAAAATCCTACAAAGGGACCCAAAACTCTTAGTCTTATCAATACAAAATCGATGAGTCTAGTTAGGTAAAATCAGGTTATAATATCGCTCGTTAAGTGAGCTTAAAGGCGTTTGTGGATAAATCCACACGCTTGTGAGCTGATTCGTCATAAATGGAGCTTCTCCGATTTAGTGAAGTTTTCAATTCTTCCTCTTTCATTCATTTGTAGCTACCTTTGTTTTTTTTGCCTGATAATAAATATAAAGTGAATTAAGGTGAACCGTCGAAATATTAAAACGACCTAAAAGATACACTGTTTCCAAGTTTTAGGCGGAGCTTCGCCTGAAAGAGAAATCGGCAAATACGCCGGTAAGATCCCTATCGTGTCCAAAACATCAACCATAATAATAATAGGTGTATTCTCCCCGTGTCGATAAAAGCTTTTCGAATGCAAACACCCCTCGAAGGCATCATAAGAAATGGAAACAAATAGGGAAAAATAGTAATGGAAGAATGCGGAAAACACCTACCTGTTTATAAACGGTATTATCAATCACTCCCAAGTTTATTGGATGGAGGCAGCTCTTCATGAGCGATCCAATTTTTATCCTTCGCTAATAATGAAGTCGCAATTTTTCTCAAATGTTGATTAATTCCGTTTCCAGAAACAATGGGGGCGAATAATGGGGATCAATTTTATGTGCGGGGTAATTTAGTGTTACAAACGTCTTTCAGCATTTTCTCATATTGGTGCGTTGAGAGGTTCTGTCAGCGCAAAGTTTTCAGAACTGGGGATTTAATGAAGAAAAAATTATTCCTCTGGAACTTCAGAGAGAAGGAGCATCAAATTCGAAATAATAATGTTCAGTTTTTTCCCTTTTTTTATTTGAAGTGAATAACAGATGAAAAGATATGAAAAAGAAATATGTCCATATATATTTTCCAGTTTCAGAAATCAATTGAAGGAATTTTCGACAGCTGTCAAAAAAATTCTGAAAATTAGGCGAAACTCCAGACTTCATGTCAGTGCTTCAGCTGACCAATTTTCTTTCGATAATTCGCTAGAATTTTCTACGGTATCTATGGTCTTCGTGATGCGATCTAGACAAAATTTCGTACGTAGTTTGAATACATTATTCCTCAGCTAGGAACAAAATTTCATTCCAATTCAATCAGTAGTTTCTAAACTATCAGGAAAAAAATATTTTGAACGGCTATATTTACGGAACAACTAATCTAATTTCGCTCATCGATAAACGTTACCGCGATATTCGCGATCCAAACCCACCCTGAAAATTTCAAGTTCCTAGGCCTTTCCGTTCAAAAGTTACAATTTTCTATGGTTTCTATGGTTCTGGTCAGGCGATCTGGACAAAATATTGTTTTAATATATCATTCTCGATTAAAATACAAAATTTCGTCTCGATCGAATCCGTAGTTTCGAAATTATCGAGAAAACAAAATTTCAAACGAGCGTATTTACGGAACCCCTAGTATAATTCTGCTCATTGAAGGGGAACGCGACATTTCAGATCCACACCTATCCTGAAAATTTCAATTCCCTAGGCCTTTTCGTTCGAAAGTTATGATTTTCTATGGTTTCTATGGTTCTGGTCATGTGATCTGGTCAAATGTAGCTTGAATAGTTATTTCTCCATTAGTATACAAAATTTCGTCACGATGGAATCTATAGTTTTGAAATTATCAAGAAAACTAAATTTCAAACGACCATATTTACGGAACCCCTAGTGTAATTTTGCTCATAGATGAAAGTGATCACGAAATTCGAGATCCACACCTATCCTGAAAATTTCAAGTCCCTAGGCGTTTCCTTTCAAAAGTTACAATTTTCTATGGTTTCTATGGTTCTGGTCATGCGATCTGGACAAAATTTCACATGTAGCTTGAACACCTCAATCTTCATTTGAGTGCAAAATTTCATCTCGATCAAATCTGTAGTTTTCAAGTAATCAGGGAAACAAAACTTTGGACGGCCATATTTACGGAACCCCTGGTGGAATTTGGCCCATTAACGAACTTTGCCGAGGCATTCGGGAACTGAACCCACACTGAAAATTTCAAGTCTCTAGGTTGTTCCGTTCGAGAGTTATCGTGCTTACGGACGGACGGCCGGACGGACAGACTCGAATTTTCCGACGAATTCGTTATCAGTGAGTCGAACATAGTCGATTGAGACCATTTTCGACTCAAAATTCGAAAAATACAGACATCGTGACGAAATGATATAGCCCTCGTGTAAGTAGTACGAGCGCTCAAAAAGGCTCGAATAGGTGGATTTTAGTTTCACAAGGGAATAACTAGTCGTCCTATTGGCATCACCTACACTTACATCATGGAGTGAGGGATAAAAACCCCTATAATTTGAATATTCGAGTCGCACATAATCGAAGAACCTTCGAAATCTTCTGAAAATATCGTATAGATTGTACTGTTTTACTGTCATCTTCTTCACCAAGAGTAAAAGTGAAAATTGTATCAAAATCTGGAAGGAAATTCCTAAAAAAAAATATTTCCGAAGAAATCGTTTTTTTTGCCAGGTCTTCGAGGTGAAAACTAGTCCTTATTTCCATAAGGGTTTCAAGATACGAATCACAAAGTTCAAAAAAAATCGCTCACAGCACGGATTGGAAGGCGGGAGCATCCAGGTACTTCGAAATTATCGAAAGGGGACGCATTCAATCGTATTCATCCAATTTCCAACTATAAATCGGTATATTTCTCGATATTTTCATCCGAAATTCGAGATGAAAGACAAATTTCACGTGAAATTCCGAAAACCTGAAAAAACCAAACCTATTGTGAGACTGTGAAATCTTTGAAAATCTTCACTCATTCGAATTTAGAACTTCCAGGAAAACAATTTTTTCAATTATTGTCAAGAGCGAACCATATATTTTAATACTTGTATTCAAAAATTTTTGTAATAAGTTATAGAATGCATGGTCCTTTTGTGAAGGCTTTCTAACTATATTGCTGCATGTTGCAGCAATCATGAAGTTACTCCGGCTGTTACTTCCGGTTGTTGTGTTTATTTGGTGTTCTGATTTTAACTTGTTTTCTCTTCTTTTGATTTAGAATACGGGTGTATGTATGTCGATGATTTGGGAAATGAAGATTATCTCATTCTATTCTATTTCCAATTGTAAATTACGGAAATAATGCGAAAGAGAGTGAAAAATAAATTAATCTATGATCATTTCGATTTGACATGAGGTGACACTGTAGAGAGACTATCGAAACAAAGATTATGAAACAAACCACAGATTTCGTGAACCAAACCGGCTCCCAGTGTGACAAATAATGCCATTTCAAACAAATGCTTCAAGAGATGGAATCAGAGAATATATCAAATTTTTCAACGCCAGAGCAGAATTATTCATTTTTTTTCTGCTGAAGAGCTGAATTTCTACAAAAATCATTTCATCAATATGTAGTATGTAGGTAGACACAAAATTTCAGCAACTTAAGGCGAATAGTTTCTGAGATACCGAAGTTTTTAGAAACTTTTTTTTTCCTTCTAGTAATATGATCCATGCCAAATTTCACATGAACTTTCGGGTCATCATCCCAGAACTAACTTCAAAGTTTCAATTCGATCAAATCGGTGTTTCTCGATTGAGTAAGAAAAAATTCAAGATGGCTAGATCTACGAAACCCTCGACGCATTCGACTTGATTAACCGACGCATTCAGACCTCATACGTACCCTGAAAATTTCAAAACTCTAGGCTTTTTCTTTCGAAAATTATCGTGTCAACGACCGGACGGACCGACAGAACTGAATTGGACCACACAATCTTAATCTGTGAGTCCAACATATTCTTTCAAGCCTTGATTCAAAATTCAAAAATTACACAAATTTGGGCAGAATGATAACGCTCTTGTTTCAATTTTTTTCATTTTTTCATCATAATTTCTTCAGATTACTTTGTGCAAAAATTCACCTCAGAAATTTTATCGAATCCACTGGAACTCGATTTATTATTCTCAACTTTTTACGTGTTTGGCCGACATAATAGATGTATGTATTTTGAAGGGGGCCGTGGGGTGACAGTAATAAAATGTGCGTACCTTTGTTGCTGCCACTGGGATATTTATTCACACTTCCTATTTATTCCCAAAATCGTCTGAAATGTAAAGAGTTAACCTCAATTTGACTATAATCACAAAATATTTTTTGTTTTCGATCCGTCATTATGAAGAAGATCTGCCTTTAATCTGTTGATATTTTATCTCTATTTTTTTATAGTTAGATATTTGTTAGCGTCAATGAATTTCAATTGAATTAATCCACTATTTCGTGGTGGCTGGTCAATACTTTCATTTCCCAAACTTTCGAAAAAAATTATAAAAAGCACTGCCGTGAAGTCAGGAGCTTTTGAGCGCTCATTCATCCGCCCTGTAGGTAGATTCTTATTATCCTATTTTAGAAACCAATTGAAAAATTTTTCAGCTGTCAAAAAAATTTCAAACTGAGGCGAAACTCCAGACTTTCTTTTTTAATTCGCTAGAATTTTCTACGTTATCTAAGGTCTCGGTAATGCGATCTGGACAAAATTTGGACGTAGTTTGAATACATTATTCTTCATCTATGTGCAAAATTTCATTTCAATCCAATCAGTAGTTTCGAAATTATCAGGAAAAAAATATTTTGAATGGTCATATTCTCGGAACCCCTAGTCCAATTTTGCTTATTGATAAATGTGACCGCAACATGCGAGATCCAAACCTACCCTGAAATTTTCAAGTCTCTAGGTCGTTCCGTTCGAGAGTTATCGCGCTTACGTACGAACGGCCGGACGGACAGACTCGAATTTTTCGACGAATTCGGCATCAGTGAGTCGAACCTTGTCGATTGGGACTATTTTCGGCTCAAAATTCCTTAAATACAGACATCGTGAAAAAAGTATTCGAGAAAGAAATCCTTCATTAGTTTTCGACTTCAATTTCGGTCCTCCCTGTGGATGAGTTGCTATTTTTCATGCTCAATGTCATTCTCGCTTCATTTTTATTCCTATCACTTGTCGGGATGTCCCTGTAGCAGCTCTTGCCGTTACAGTTCTCGGGATCAACGTTGCGGATACCGGATTATCTTGATTTTGTTTTGTGCCACATAACGTTCTTTTTGGGATGATGGAATTTCCATAAGAATGGCATATTACGGAATCAAGAACATTCCTGTTTACGTATGCGTCCTGTGCCTGCGCGCTCTGCGGTAATCCGAATCTGCGGATATCCGGCAAGTTTAACAACGTCATTTTATTTGCAAAGAAAGCACATCATCCTTGGCGAACGTTTGACTTGAAATTCTACACGTAAATTTCTCACTATTCGTTATTTAGATCTTTCCTTATGGAGGCAATGACTGTGGGAGTTTTTCAACTCGGTTTTCGTGGAAAACCTGATTTGAATTCCTGGAGGGTTTATCTGAGGAAACGATGAACTCATGCCGCCGACGTAATACCAGAAATCAGTACACAGTGTGTTCTCGACTTCTCGTCGCTTTTGGGCGAGATATTTCCAAGAAAATCACTGAAGGTACGTTCGGTTTTTTGTCATTTTTTTTCGATTACCTATTGGATTGTACTTGCGTTCGATAAAGAGGTCTTTGGCCGAATACCGGATTCTTTTTATATTTTCTACCCAAAAGTTAGAGAGGGGCAAGGCGTTCAACGGCTTCCGAAGCTCATATATCATCAACAATGAAAAAGTCATCTTGAAACTTCTATACTAATTTTGGAGACATATCTAAAGGTAGCATTCGGATCTGAAAGGTCGCCGAGCGGCGCAGCTACTAGCTTACAGATAGTAACGACCGGCAGCGACTGCCACGATCATTCAATATCGGTAGAAATGACTGCAAAAAATCGGTTGATTTGGGGATGAAATCGTTAGAGGGAAGATTTTTCCAAGAATCTCAATTTTTAGAATAAAACATAAACAAAGAAACACTTAATGTGCAATTTTCTTCGTACCAAAAATAACATATGAATAAAATACAATATTTTCCAATATAAAATGACAATATATGCTGGAGGAAGTTCATTCAAAATCGTTCTTATGTGCGGGCACAATGATTTCATGCCGTCCACATAATTTCCTTCTCGGATTATACAGACACCATAACGGAATAATTTAATATTTTCATTCTCCAATACAAAAACAGCAACAAATATATTATTATTCAAAGGGCATGCAACCTTAAATACATATTGTAGAATTGTAGAGTGTACAATTCTCCAGCAGCGCGACCATACTGCTTCAGATGCAGTTTTTGGTTATTGCGGATAGGTTACACCAAAAATATGGAATTTCCACATTGTTAATATACCATAAGTGAAGTTTTCTTCCCGAGTACACAATTATTTCAGAAAATAAACATAATAATAATAAGGTGCTTGAACGAGCGCTCAAAAGCTCCTGACTTCACGGCACTGCTTTTTATCAATTTTTCTTCATTTTTCCTACTCTCGCGTTTTTTTTTCGGGTAGGTTAAAGTGGGGTGAGATGGCCAGCCGGGAGAGATGGCCAACAGCTTAATCTCCATAACGCGTTGTTCCATGGCGCTGCTTTTCCTCCCCAGCGATCTTCGTCTATGTATGAGCAAGGCCCTTGTGTTTTCGAATATGTCAAGGTGATATTAAAGCAGTCAAAAAATAAAAATACTAGCGCGTCCTTGTGAAATTATTCAATAGTTTCTTACTACTACTACTACTACTACTGTGATTGTGTGAGATTTAAGTTATCGGTGATTTCAACGTAATAGGTGAGTATGATGTTCATTCTATAATTCTTACCTCCAAAACATGTTAAAAAGCATGCAGTGGATTATTTTTTTCACGTGGCCATCCCTCCCTAGCATTCGGTAGAGATGGCTATCCAACTGTAGGAATAGATGACCATTCAGTTTTCACGTCTATTTCTTTACAGTTTTTCGTCTCTTCGAGTTTACTGCGGAAAAAAGCCAACGAAGTATAACAGAAAGAACTGAAATGATGGTAACTATACTCAAGAAAATCAAAGGCTAGCAATAGAAGCGTCAGAAACGGATCTTCGGTAAACGGAGCTTGAAAAACATATGGTATTCCTAGGAAGACCCTTGAGAGGAATGTGAAAGAAAGATCCGTAAATAAAACCAAACAAAAAAAAAGGGCGCTCCAAAAAACAAAATTCCAGAAAAAAAATATTGTTCGAAAAAGAAAACGCTCACCTTCGATAAATTCTGATGAGGAGGTGGGGAATATAGACGTCCAATATAAAGAGGAAAGTGATAACCTGCCTGAAGTGGATGACACCGAATGTTCAGGATATGGAGAAAGCTACAACAGCTCCCGAAAAACAGACGATTGGTTGCATTCCATGATATGGCAGATGTGGTTTCATAAAAATTGCTCTTCTTTTTTGAACCCTTGTCAAAATTGTGGTAAAACCGCGTTAAGGAAGAATATTTTATTTCACCCATATAAGAAGTTTGTTTTTTTAGTTTATTTTCATTTTAAATTTGTGGCCATCTCTCCCTCAACCATACGGCCAACTTACCCCACTGAACTGGGATAGATTGCCAGATAACACTTATATTTATAAATAACTAGATGACCCGGCAAACGTTGTTTTGCCATATCTCTCCCTTTTTTCGCAATTTCAAAATTGCTCGAGGCCTTCGGCCTCTCTTACCTTAGGAAAGCCCGTTTCTCCCTCTCGAAAACGCGGGGGGCGCTTCGCGCCCCCGGTCTCTCCCTTTTTTCGCAATTTCAAAATTGCTCGAGGCCTTCGGCCTCCCTTACCTAAGGAAAGCGCGTTTCTCCCTCTCGAAAACGCGGGGGGCGCTTCGCGCTCCCGGTCTCTCCCTTTTTTCGCAATTTCAAAATTGCTCGAGGCCTTCGGCCTCTTGTCTCAAAATAACCTAACCTAAACCTAACCTAACCTAGCTGACCCGGCAAACGTTATTTTGCCATATCTCTCCCTTTTTTCGCAATTTCAAAATTGCTCGAGGCCTTCGGCCTCTCTTACCTTAGGAAAGCCCGTTTCTCCCTCTCGAAAACGCGGGGGGCGCTTCGCGCCCCCGGTCTCTTCCTTTTTTCGCAATTTCAAAATTGCTCGAGGCCTTCGGCCTCTCTTACCTTAGGAAAGCCCGTTTCTCCCTCTCGAAAACGCAGGGGGCGCTTCGCGCTCCCGGTCTCTTCCTTTTATCGCAATTTCAAAATTGCTCGAGGCCTTCGGCCTCTCGTCTCAAAATAACCTAACCTAAACCTAACCTAACCTAGCTGACCCGGCAAACGTTGTTTTGCCATATCTCTCCCTTTTTTCGCAATTTCAAAATTGCTCGAGGCCTTCGGCCTCTTGTCTCAAAATAACCTAACCTAAACCTAACCTAACCTAGCTGACCCGGCAAACGTTGTTTTGCCATATCTCTCCCTTTTTTCGCAATTTCAAAATTGCTCGAGGCCTTCGGCCTCTCTTACCTAAGGAAAGCGCGTTTCTCCCTCTCGAAAACGCGGGGGGCGCTTCGCGCTCCCGGTCTCTCCCTTTTTTCGCAATTTCAAAATTGCTCGAGGCCTTCGGCCTCTCTTACCTTAGGAAAGCCCGTTTCTCCCTCTCGAAAACGCAGGGGGCGCTTCGCGCTCCCGGTCTCTTCCTTTTTTCGCAATTTCAAAATTGCTCGAGGCCTTCGGCCTCTCGTCTCAAAATAACCTAACCTAAACCTAACCTAACCTAGCTGACCCGGCAAACGTTGTTTTGCCATATCTCTCCCTTTTTTCGCAATTTCAAAATTGCTCGAGGCCTTCGGCCTCTTGTCTCAAAATAACCTAACCTAAACCTAACCTAACCTAGCTGACCCGGCAAACGTTGTTTTGCCATATCTCTCCCTTTTTTCGCAATTTCAAAATTGCTCGAGGCCTTCGGCCTCTCGTCTCAAAATAACCTAACCTAAACCTAACCTAACCTAGCTGACCCGGCAAACGTTGTTTTGCCATATCTCTCCCTTTTTTCGCAATTTCAAAATTGCTCGAGGCCTTCGGCCTCTCGTTGTTCTGGCTATTAAAAAATAAGGGTTGATCGTAGAAGGGTGAAAATTGGGGATTGTATGTATTTTTGTATGTTGTATCATAAAAAAATAGAAATTAGAAATTTTGTCTAAAAAATAAAAAAAAAAAATTTAGGGGTGGACTACCCCTAACATTTAGGGGGATGAAAAATAGATGTTGGCCGATTCTGATAGATACCGGATAAGCACAAAAAATCTCATCAAAATCGGTTAAGCCGTTTCGGAGGAGTATGGCAACGAACACTGTGGACACGAGAATTTTATATATTAGACTAGATGACCCGGCAAACGTTGTTTTGCCATATCTCTCCCTTTTTTCGCAATTTCAAAATTGCTCGAGGCCTTCGGCCACTCTTACCTTAGGAAAACCCGTTTCTCCCTCTCGAAAACGCGGGGGCGCTTCGCGCCCCCGGTCTCTCCCTTTTTTCGCAATTTCAAAATTGCTCGAGGCCTTCGGCCTCTCGTCTCAAAATAACCTAACCTTAACCTAACCTAACCTAACCTAGCTGACCCGGCAAACGTTGTTTTGCCATATCTCTCCCTTTTTTCGCAATTTCAGAATTGCTCGAGGCCTTCGGCCTCTCTTACCTTAGGAAAGCCCGTTTCTCCCTCTCGAAAACGCGGGGGGCGCTTCGCGCTCCCGGTCTCTCCCTTTTTTCGCAATTTCAAAATTGCTCGAGGCCTTCGGCCTCTCGTTGTTCTGGCTATTAAAAAATAAGGGTTGATCGTAGAAGGGTGAAAATTGGGGATTCTATGTATTTTTGTATGTTGTATCATAAAAAAATAGAAATTAGAAATTTTGTCTAAAAAATAAAAAAAAAAAATTTAGGGGTGGACTACCCCTAACATTTAGGGGGATGAAAAATAGATGTTGGCCGATTCTGATAGATACCGGATAAGCACAAAAAATTTCATCAAAATCGGTTAAGCCGTTTCGGAGGAGTATGGCAACGAACACTGTGGACACGAGAATTTTATATATTAGATAGAATGAAAATTCTAGAATTATTTTGACCCTATTCATTTATCTACCTGTTTGGATGATACTTAAGCTGTTGAAATAAAAATATGATATAAACCTAAACATTAGAAAAAACTTGCAGGCGCATAGTTTGTAAAACGGTGGCCATCTCACCCCACTTTACCATACCTTAAGCAAGGAAGTTTCTCGTTTATGGAATTGAAGAAGAAAAAGAAATTTTTTCATTATAAAAAAGTAGCCATTCAATATGAATCTCCGTGTCTCCAAGTCTAATGGCTGTGGCATACGAAAAAACCGACAGATATGACGAAATTATAAGGGTATCGTTTTTGCCATTTCTGCCACAGAATCTCAACTGGTAACAATATTTTCTTATTGATATTCATGCTGGTCGAATTCTCAACCAACGACATTTCTTCATCGTTGAAAAAACCAAAACAAAACACTTTCTGGTATTTCCTATGCGTAATACGGAGTGGTCAAATTTCAAGGTCAATACAATAGAGTCAATAGAATGAATTCCTGATCGAAACAGTTATTCTATCACTCCAATCTACTTCGAATTTTGCGTTAATCGTTAATCACCATAACATTAAAATATGGATGAGTCAACCGCTATTTTCAATGATGAAGTGATAATGGCGAATCGATTGAATTAGTTTCTGGATGACTAAGACGACGACGCCGAAGAAGGTCTTGCTACTGTTCCGGCTTGTCTAGATTATTCAAGAATATGCAATCAGATGGTGAAGGTTTGAAATAATTACGAAATGCATAATTGAAACTGTCTCAGTTTGGTTCATAATTGAGAGATAATAAAAGTGCAGCAGACAGAAAGTTTAGGTGTAGGAAACTCTCCATCTATTTATTATATTATAAACAAACACGACCACGAGGCTGGTATTTCGAGAACATCGAAGATTACTTTCTATTTGCTCGGAATGCCTGATCATCTCTGATAGAAAAGATATTATTCGTTCACCTTGAAAAGTGCTTCAACACTATTTTCTCCAAAAATGAAGGATTTGAATAGTTATCCACACCCCACTCCAAAAAGAATACCATGAAATGTTATACTGAAGACTGGAGACACCAGAGGACAAACGGTGTCGTTCAAGTGGCGCTCAATTCGAATATTGACCATTATGAAAGTTTGACCTTGCCTGACCTATTCCTCTCCTATTCGAATCAAGTCATCTTTCACCATGAATTCGACGTAGCCATAAATCCTAGGATATCTTTCCCCATTTTTCAGTTTTTACTCACCCCCAGGCGATCCACTCACTCTTGCTTGATTTGTGAGGGCTGTCGGGGTGAGTAGTCGTGTTCGCGGAATTTATTATACAACATAGAACGCCGACTTTGTTGTTTTAAGCGTGTGTATGGTTTCACATAACATCGCTTTAATTAGGAATGAATGGGATGCCTCCGTAGCCAGACTCTTTCGGTTGAATTATGTTTGCATCCAGATAATCTCGCAGGAATGCCTACCAAGCGCACCGACGACGCGAGACCTACCGCTGGATTCTTCCAGTTCGATTCGGACACAAATCTTTTGAGATATGACTTAAGGGTTGAAACGCTGCAAACGGTTTTTTATTCTCCCAGTTTTGGACCCAAATCAACCTCACAACGACTTTGGACTCTTTCGGTTTGAAATAGTTACCTTTATCCTTTGCATGGGCCAACTATGCGAGCGAAGCCACGTTGAAGCATAAAAGTAATGAAATATTAAACTTAGAATAGAATCACTAATATGATTTTCACTTCATTGGGTTGAATTCCACGACACGTGTTTCGCTGTCACAGCAGCATCTTCAGGTGGTTAAGATATCATATCTTTACTACCTGCATTTGCTCACGCGAAATCATAACTCTTTCAGCAGTAAAAAAAAGTCTGCGCCCTGCTTAGTAAACATAACAAAAATAAAAATCAATTTCTAATATCAATTTGCCTGCAACTTTTGAATTCCACAACTTATGTATGAAAATAGTATATTATTCAACGATCGGTAATATAGGTCATAACTCACGCAGATGAAGTTTGCAGCACGAGTCGAAGGCGAGTGCTGTAATTCATCAAATGAGTGATGACCATTAACGCAAGTTGAATACTATCCTTTATCTACGACTATAACAATAAATACTAAGATACAAGTACAGAGAAAGATCTTTAGTTATAAATCTTAATGGTTACCTATAACAATGCATTATTCATATTGATGCCAAAATAACATTCTCTGTAAACGATGACTTAATATTCTCACTGCTACACCAATCTTGAAAATTGTTGTATACACCCTTATATTTGTTTTGGGATTTTTAGAGCAATAAATTCTGTATGGTAACATTGGCTGATTGTCTTATTCCTGGAGCTGCATATAATAATTTATCTTCACTATCTGTATTCATCTTTTTCAGCAAAACATTCACAATAATGATTAGATGTCAACTTAATTTGAGAAAACGTCAAAATTATTCAAGTGACGTCTCCTCAATACCAATAATGGACTGTTTCCTTTCGGCCAATCGGCTTGTTCAGAAGCACAGAGACAGGGTGTTATAGGAGTGAGCACGGTGTCTGTTTATGGATAGTATAATTTAATCAAAAGTAGTTGAATAATGAATATATTATTCAATAGGAGTAGATAAAATTATTTTGAAAACTTGCCAAATTCCTTCGTTATTCCCTAAAAGAGTTTTTGTTTGAATGCAGTCACCGGTTTCGTTTCAGCAATTTTTTTGTAATCAACCTTTTGAATGTCTGTGATTTAGCGTTAATGTTTGGATGGAAACAATAGCTTATCTTTTGATAGGTCCTTACTATCTACCTGATAACTTAAACGGAGAAAATTATGAAGAATTTCTGAGAACAAATATGGACAGTTTTTTGGACGAGGTTCCCTTGATTGACACTTGACAGGCGTGAAATCATTTTCCAACAGGGTGGGGGTCCCGTACACTATAGGCTAAACGTTCGTATGTTTTTGAACGAACTGTTTCCTAAAGGGTGGATATGTAGAGGAGGAGCCATTTCGTGGCCAGCGAGAAGTTCGGATCTAACACCATTAGATTTTCATGTTGCAGTTCAAAAGAAATAGTATATGAAAGGGAAATACATAAACGTGCACAACGGGAGAGAATAGACGGAGCAGCGAGAAGATTGAGAGTTGATCTCAGGACTGAAAAAAACTAGAAAGAACTTGTATAAGAAATGGTGGAGGACATTTCGAACATTATTTATGAATAAATTTTCCTATGAAAGTTTGAATTTGATTGCCATAAAGAAATATTCAATTTTTTACTTTTCTTTCTTGGCTTATATCCCCTTTCAAATCAAAATCTGCTGTAACGAATCTAGTGCCTGCATTCTCACGAAAACTTTTTTAGGAAATAAAGAAGGAATTTGGCAAGTTTTTAAAATAATTTGTTCAAAAATAAATTGTGGAATTCGAAAGTTGCAGGTAAATAGATATTAGAAATTGATTTTCATTTTCTTCATATACCAACTTTCAAATCATACTAATTCTATACAGGATAGTTCAGTTTTTTCCATACATATCATATGAGAATTTTTTCAAAAAACACAAGAACTCAAATATCTGGGAAACTGTTGATTTTCGGTTATCAATAAATATGGCTCAAACGACAGCAAATGAGTGATACTAACACGTCTTCCAAGGTTCACGTCTAATTTGAAAACATCCTGTATATATCTACGACGGACGTACCAGTGTTCAGACAGACTGACGTTTTTAACTTGTGGCACTGGTTCTAAAAGCTTAATTTGCTCTCTATTTGTATTGTAGAGGAAAAAGAACAACGAACTATACCTTGGATTTCTATCCTCCACATCCATTGCATTCCTCCAATAGGAAGCCTACTTGAAGAAGGCGTCGATGCAATTCTTAGGACCTGGAGCAGATTTATTTTCAATTATTAGGCACCGTATGTGAGATCTCGGAATAAAAGAAGGGAGGGAACACTCAATCGTGCAATTCCTGAAGAGCAGGATGTCAGGATGGAAATTCTTTCGCATGTGAGTTCCCTCGGGGAATTCCCAGAATATCTACACTTCTTATTGAAAATCAGCTCGGAATGTGAAATGTCATTGACAGATTTCCTGGCGTGGGATTGCATCTACTCGTATTTTCTATTCTCTGCCTACTTGATTATTCATGGAAGGGAGATGGTTTTCTTTTGCCTCGGCCTGAAGCATATTTCCAGGAATATCCAGCGTTTTATTCCAGGTTGTTTATCTCGAACTGACTCAGATTTGCTCTAGGATGAGTGTAACGTGAAGCTACTGGAAACTGAGAGGAAAATCAACAATTTTAATCTGCTTATTCGGACCAATTCCTCGGAAGCCTGAGTTGAAGGCCGTGAAGAGAACAAAGTTCTTGGGACAAATGGAAGAAGAATCTAATTCTTCAAATTCATTTCACATCGTTGCAACAGTTTAATTCAATTTTGAATTACAATGAAACAAACGTCTCGACTTTTGAATGGAGAAACACAATAACTCATACTTTTAAATGAAACAAAGGGTGCTTCAGTTTATCCGGTGAACTTTGAACTCTGTTAAGTTGAAAGGCTTAAAGTAGATAACACGAAAACCATTGTACTGATATGGCTGAAGAACTTATCGTTTTGTCTCATCTAAAAAAAATACGAAATTTTCATTGGAGTATACTCACATATAGTTGTTGCTATTGTCTCTTATAATATTTTGTATAATTGTAATGAAAAAAGTCATAAATTTGTTGTTTTTTAATCAAGACTCAACTCGAGAAAACCTTGTATTAGTGCGCACGCCAAATATGAGAGTAAACTATGACGTAACCTACATAAAGTTCTGAGATTGTTCCAGTCGTAACTTTCACGATATAACTATTACATGTTTGCTCATACTACATACTTACAGAGTTGCACCGTGAATTTCTGATGTTTCAGAAGAATTTAGCATGGAAACTCCGAAATTCACAATTAACATCACTTGTTAATTATAAATTCCGAAGTAAGTTTGTGCCTTACCTCACGTAACCAATCTGGCAACTATCGATTTCGCTTGGTCTGCTCATGACAAAAATTATCATCTTGCGGATACTGAGGTTTTGATATTCCTGACTTGAACGGAATTCATATTAAATATATTAAAGGCGAATAAAAACTTGGATAATAAAACAACTTATTTCAGAAAAATGTTCAACTAAACTATTTATTAATATTGGGTGGGCAATTTATTATTTATTTTTTTGATACAGCGAATGTAAATACAATTTCGAATATATTCAGAGGATTGTACTTCATTCAAGGAATGCATTATATTTAAAGCTCTCTCTATCGGGGAATGTATATAACTCATTATGGTTATTTCAAGACATTGCAATTTTTCATGGAAAATAATTTCAGTTATAACTAGGAATGTAGAAATTATACAACGACATTTTCGCAGTTTCAAAGACTGGTTTCACTTCATGTGCAAATAATTCATTTCATGAGAAAACTTGATGAAGGTCGAAAAATGATTATTTTCTCATTTGAACCACGAAATGTAAACAGAAATTAAAACCATGCCGAACAAATGCGCAATACTTTATTGTTTCTGTTCACATGAAAATATGTTGAGGATTATCTTGGTGTACATCCGTATTTTTCTCGAGTGGAAGGATGGAACCTTTCCAGACCTTTCCTTAAGTTTTGGCCAATATGTCCTTCTCTTATGTTAGGAGTTCTCAGACAACAGTAATTGTTTTTCGAACCTAACTGAACCACCTATCTCCCTTCTGAAATCTAGAAGCAAATGACTAAGAAAAATGACATATTTCTTTCACCTAATCAACACATGAATTATCAGCAGAATAATAAAATGAAATTGGAAGAAATAAATATCTAGAGGCACAACCATCAATTTTCGTGGATAATAAAGTTGAGAGACTTATAAAATTTGGCTCAAGCAATTTTGTTCATTGCCACTTCTAACCAACACCTAAACACATTTATTCGTGTGGAAATTTATGGACAAAGTCGGTCTGGAAAACAGAAGGCGACCGTATAATATAGTAATAAATAGTAAATAACAATAAAGAAGCGAACGATGTGAGAAGAGGAAGTAATAAAGGGGAGAACGCAAAACTTGGACTTGAGACTCATAAACTGAATTAAGGAAAACCTTGGAAATTTATTTTGACGCGGAATTTTTTTGTGGCGCCCCTGTTCTGCCGAGAAAAATCAGAAATATGTCTTGTATTCATTGCAGAGAATTAAAATTTCACCCATTTTCGGAACTTACTCGACCCAAAAATTCGAAACAATAAAAAGCTCTAATTGTATTTTTTCCTCATCATTTATTTGCAAAAAATTCCTGAATCGACTCAAAAAAAAATTCAACGTTTATAACTGAAGTGTCTCTGAAATCTTGGTCGAGCACCATCGACGGAACTTTCTCGGCTTCAAGAGGGCCATTCGGCGAAAATCCCCTCTATCCGGCATAAGTTCAAGATCGTGGATTGTTCCTAATCGAAAACGAGCTTTTTTAATCATTTTCTCACGTCTCTCATGGATTCAATTAAGAAGGTAATTAAGATTCCTTCACAGTTCGACTAAAACGTGATATCTTGTCTAATGCCCAACCGGCATCCTGTTACCAGTGAAACGTCTGAAATGCACTCTCGCCATATCTCAATATCAGCGTAATATAACTTATCATTCCATCTTTATGCCCCCCTTTATGGCAGTTATGCCAAGAATTCGGAGAGGGACTGAATGTTCGGAATTGGAGGAGAAATGAGAGTCAAAATGGCCTTATTCAAAGTTGGGGAAAGTATCTACAAAGTTGTGTTGCGCGTCGTTAGTTCGCGGTATTCAACCCGTCAAAGGGTTTCTCAGATCACGCGTTGAGGGTATCAAAAATACTCGGTTTGGTGGAAAAAAATTATTTGCTGGTTTCGATTGATTTAAAACCATCAAAAAGTCCTCCATTAGTTATATTCCTGACCAAAATATTTAGGCTTTGAGAGAATTTTGAACGTTTCTAGATTCTACTATGACTATGAGTTGATTTCTCACTTTTAACTTTAACGATTTTTGAGCGCTCGTATTACTTACACGAGGGCTATATCATTTCGTCACGATGTCTGTATTTTTCGAATTTTGCGCCGATAATGGTCTCAATCGACTATGTTCGACTCACTGATGACGAATCCGTCGAAAAATTCGAAATTTTGTTTTCTCGATAATTTTGAAACTACGGATTTGATCGAGATAAAATTTTGTATTTTAATTGAGAATGATATATTAAATCAACATTTTGTCCAGATCGTATGACCAGAACCATAGAAACCATAGAAAATTGTAATTTTTGAACGGAAAGGCTTAGGAACTTTCAATTTTCAGGGTAGGTTTGGATCGCGAATGTCGCGGTCACGTTCATCAATGAGCAAAATCAGACTAAAGGTTCCGTAAATATTGCCGTTCAAAATATTTTTTTCCTGATGATTTCAAAACTACTGATTGAATTGGTATGAAGTTCTGCATATAGATGAAGAATAATGTATTCAAACTATGTGCGAAATTTTGTCTAGATTGCATCACCAAGACCATAGATACTGCAGAAATTTCTAGCGAATTATCGAAAAAAAATTGATCTGCTGAAGCACTGACATGAAGTCTGGAGTGTCGCCTAAGTTTCAGAATTTTTTTGACAGCTGTCGAAAATTCCTTCAATTTATTTCTAAAACTGGAAAATGCGAATCTACCTACAAGGTGGATGTACGAGCGCTCAAAAGCTCCTGACTTCACGGCAGTGCTCTTCGTAATTTTTTTTCTAATGAAATACTTCCAAACTGTCATTGAATTCATCTCAAAAGAGTCCAAAGTAATTAATCGTATCTGTTGAAATTTTGGTGCAGGCAGGCCAGCCAAATCCATACGCTCCATTGATACCCTCCCGACGCCCCCAAACTTCGGAACAGCTTATAGACATCGTTGTCCTCGCACAAAAGACATTCCGGGCGTTCGATTATGTATAAGGTGGCCGTTAGCGACGATTTCCGCCCTCAGCTATTCGGGAACTCGGTGCCGTAAAATTTAAGTTTTCGCCCCGTTACCCTTATATTAAAACTTAATACGTATTCATTTCAATAACTCCGCCATTAATCTTTCCTCCCGATATTATGAATGGCCTTTCCGTGATACCCAACTTGAGGAAATGCCGGATCGTGATTTTCAGTCACCATGAGTCGGGGTTTTATATTGATGCGGATATATCTTGGGAAATTTCGTTCGGGGGATTATTCGAGAATCATCAACGTACGTAATTTTTATGTTTTTGGCAATTTGTTCTTCCTCGCTTTTTGATAGGGGAACAGATGTGAGTTTCTTCCCGGAGCCTCTGGTGGAATAATCGTTAAGGCATATTATAGTAGCACCTCCCAGAAGACCTCGATAAAAGCATACGTTGCCTGTACCTTATGAAGGGACATCATCGTAGGTCCTGGTTTTTGAAGAGGACTGGAATCTACTTCCCCTCGCCTTCAATATAATTTTTCCTTGTTTCTTCTATTGATTACTTGGGGAGGTCCTCCTCTCCTCTGCTTGGTTCTTTGCTATCCGTCATTGGCTTCTTTGCAAGAGATATTTCATCTTGTCTGTGGTTCTGACTGGTATCATTACCTTCTTATTTCTTTGTTTTCGTGTTCTTTCATCGTTTCGATTGTCTTCTTGGTTTGTTTGTCGATTATTTCCTTGATTGTTGGTATTTTCTATTCATTTTTTATTTGTTTATTGTTGACGTACTATGGGACACCTACAGCTATCTTTATTATTTTATTCAACGTACTTTGTAGATCTTTCTTTTTGCTACTTCCGACATTGAACCATACTACTCCTGCGTACGTTATGCTTGGTATGAGCACTGTCTCAATTATCTTCATCTTATTTTCCAGCGAAAGTTTGCTGTTTGCATTGAGGAGCGGGTATAAATACCCATGCAGTTGCCTGGTCTTCTTTTCGATTTCTTCCATTTGTTTGTTGAATTTCAGCTTTTCGTTTAGGGTCACGCCCAGATATTTCGCTTCATCTTCCCAGTCTATCTTCCGGTTTTCTATCATTTCGTTTGCTACTTCTTCCTTCCTCAAATTTGTGCCGCCAAAGTATATGGCAACTGTTTTCTTCGCATTTATCTTGAACCTCCATTTCTTGAAATAGCTCATCAGTCTGTCTACGTCTATCTGGAGTTGCTTCGTTATGGATTTCCTCATTCTGCTGGAGAAGTATACAACAGTGTCATCTACAAACTGGGTAATCATCCCATTTTGGTATGTCCGTCTTATATATGTTGAACAGCAACGGTCCTAGGACCTATCCTTGTGGTACGCCGGCTTCAATTTTCCTGGTGGTTGACCTCGTACCATCTATGTTGATTTTGAATTTTCTTTCCTTCAAGTATGCTTTTATCAATCTAGTCAGTTCGGCTGGAAAGTTCCACATCTTCATCTTGTATATCAGACCTTGGTGCCACATCTTATCAAATGACTTTTCAATATCCAGGAAAACGGCTCCGGTGTCTGTAGATAGGTTCATTTCTTCTTTTATATCTTCTGTTAATCTGACCAGTTGGTGTACCGTCGAATGTTCCGTGCGGAAACTGAACTGGCAGTCTCGAATTTTTTTCTTGATTTTCACTAAATCTGCTATTCTTCTGTATATCACTTTCTCTATCACTTTGCTAAGTGCTGGAAGTAGGCTTATAGCCCTATGCTTGGTTGGGTCGTTTTTGTCTTTTTTTCTTTTTTTCCATATCAGTATTATGTCAGATGTCTTCCATTTTTTAGGGTCATGTCCTGTTCGTAGCATAGCCCTGCCTATTTCGGCTATTTATTCTTGAGCTTCATCTGGTAGGTTTTTGAGAGCCTGATTTTGGATTTCGTCGATTCCGGGTGCCTCTGTTTTTCAGTTGTCCAATAATTTCTTTTATTTCGTCTCTGGTTAGTTCATTAATTTCTTCTTTTGTTCCATAGATGTCGATGGCTGGTATATGCCCAATTTCTTCTACTGACTTGTTGAACTTGTCATCGTTCTTCTTCGGATTCGGCTTGAATTTTTGCTCTAGCGAGTAGGCGAACATTTCAGCTTTTTCTTCGTTCGTAATTGCTGTCTGACTTCCATTTTTCAATTTTGGAATCTTTGTTTTCTTTTTCTTCCCGGTTAATATATGAAGGGACAAGCAGGGGATAATGCTGCATGGTGCAACGCAGCGGCGGTCGTAGAAAATTTCTCCATTCACGCCACCTGTCCGCTCTTATTCTCTGCAGGTTCATGAAGAGATTTCCTAGCTCCCCAAACAGTGAGTGGAGAAATTTTTTCCGATCGCCGCTGCGTTTTGTTTTGAAGGCAGTTCTTTTCTCACATCGAATTGATCGATTTATTGATTAGTCGAAACCGGTCTTTAGTTGCGAATGATTAATTTGGAGTTCTCTGGGGTTGAAAGAATCGATTTATTGGCTTGTTATTAGATTATCTAGAACAATTTTTATCTGAAAAAATTGTTTCATGTTAAATGAATTAGATAATCTGCCTAATAATCTATTATTCGAGTGCATATCATGCACATATTATTGAATTCACAGGATAAGGAGATCTCCGTTTAACCTCATCTAGTTGCAATCGAAGGCCTTTCCTAAGTTACTCCCCCCTCCCTTCACACCAGTTGATGAAAAGGGCCCCTCCTAACTGAGTAAAGTTGATTGAAGATAAAAGTAATATCATTAAGTTCCGGTTTCGCTGGAAGTGAAGAGTTGGTCACGTCGCCATGCATCTTGGTAGTTTCAATTAAGGGGAAAATTAAGATTCCACTTCGGTTCGACTGAGACGTGATAACGTGGCTTCGTCATGAGAGCGGAATCCTTTATTGCCGACTACAAAGGTGTAAAACTATTTATTCGATGTTCTGCGACGATGCCGTGCACTCGGAGGCTGGCACCTGGAGCTTGATCCGTGGAAAGATTGGGTCTTATTGTCCATTTATGGGAAATTCCATAAATTATCGGAGAAGTCACTGCAGGAAGTACCGGGCTTATTTCGGATTCAGTGCAGAGTCGACAGGAACAGCAGATGAAGCTTCTGGTTTGTTATTAGGTTGAAATTGATCGATTTGGTTCCAACCTAGATGCGTTCCACTCCAGGGCAATGGACTAGAACAAATATTGAGCTCGTGATGTTGGTCCTTCGAGCCGGATGCTCTATTGAAAAGTTCTAGTAGAGGTTCGTGGGTGTATTAATTTATTTATTACCCCATTTCGAGGGGTAAATCCAGAAATTCCAGGCAATTGAAACCATGAAGGATCTCCGTTTTTTCACGGAAATTGATCGAGAAGAATGTGCCTCAGTGTATCCTTCGTAATTGACCTGTTAGGATCACGATGGTCTTTAGGCTGTGTGGCTTATCCTGAAGACATCTAATCCAATATAATGATATAAACTCCCCTTCAT
This sequence comes from Aphidecta obliterata, assembly GCA_963966015.1. Taxonomy (NCBI): domain Eukaryota; kingdom Metazoa; phylum Arthropoda; class Insecta; order Coleoptera; family Coccinellidae; genus Aphidecta; species Aphidecta obliterata. Next base: position 22,773,572 of record OZ014430.1, on the reverse strand, counting down.
AACCCCATTTCATGGGGAGTGGAAATCCCATTACGCCCCTACTCGAATCATATCAAATTTCACATTTCCAGTGATGTTTGGGAGAAAATTCTCCTAGGGTAATTTTTCACATGTGCTCGTGAATTATGTGGACCCAAATCCATTCCAAAGCACCTCAAACTTATCTGAAATTCAATCCAGCCCCCGAAGGCGTTCCCGACCCTGAGTTACGCCCGTGGCCTCGCGCTTAAACGGGTAGGTTGTCGCAGAAATTCACTTAAAGAGTTCCCAGAAAACAATTTATGATTCGGAAGCAATCTCGAAACCTCGTAGGGGATTAACAAAGGTGGATTGCTCTGGCCTTTTATCTGACACTGCTTGTTTATTAGCGAAACAGACTCAAAAAGTCGTTGTTATTGAGTTTACCCGCTTTTTGCTAGAGATACAATAGACTTTGTTCTATTCGCCTCGCCTCGGAGAGTTCATTGTTTTTGGTCAACTCAAAGCACTTTTCGTCAGTTCTGTTTAATAGACACGGTTTTCCCTTTTCGGGTAAATTGAATCGGAGTGGGTAGTTCCCTGGCAAAATAGTTCGCCATAACAAAGCAAAATAATTGTATCTGGTGATGTTGATGCGGAATTTAATTAATTTTGCTCCGTATTCATGCGAACCGCTTCGACAGAACATCTTATTTAAGGTGAATCGCCTACAATGAACTTACATCAAAGTAGAACTCTAAAATTTCACAATTTCATTTCTTCGAGTATTATTTGATGACAACAACTGTTTAGCCCTTCAACTGACACAACCTTCAACTTAACAGTAATGTCAAATCTATGATCTATGATCATTCAGGCTCGACATGAGTTGACATTGTAGCGAGACTATCGAACCCAAGATTATGAAACGAACTACAGATTCTGGGAACCAAACCATCAGTGTGACAAATAATGTTATTTTATTCTTATGAATTTTGAGGGAAAGAATCACAGAATTGTTATCAAATGTTTCTACACCAAAACACTCAATTTTCTTTCCACATCTGTTTTTGAGCGCTCGTACTACTTACACGAGGGCTATTTCATTTCGTCACGATGTCTGTATTTTTCGAATTTTGAGCCGAAAATGGTCTCAAACGACTATGTTCGACTCACTGATGACGAATCCGTCGAAAAATTCGTGTCTGTCCGACCGTCCGGCCATCTGTCTGCATACACGATAACTCTCGAACGGAATGTCCTAGAAACTTGAAATTTTCAGGGTAGGTTTGAATCTCGAATGCCGCAGTTGAGTTCGTTATTGGGCAGAATTCGCCTAGGGGTTCCGTAAATATGGCCGCTCGAAATTTTGTTTTCCTGATTACTTCGAAACTACAGATTCGATCGAGATGAAATTTTGCGATCAGATGGAGAACCACGTGTTCAAGCTACATGCAAAATTTTGATCTGTTCGCATGACCAGAACCATAGAAACCATAAAAAATTATAACTTTGTAATGGAAAGGCCTAGGGACTTGAAATTTTCAGGAAATGTGTGGATCTTGAATGTTGCGGTCACGCGTTCATCAATGAGCAAACTCAGACTAGGGGTTCCGTAAATATGGTCGTTTGAGATTCAGTTTTCTTGATAATTTCAAAATTACGGATTTGATCGTGACGAAATTTTGTATTCGAATTGAGAATGATATATTCGAGCTACATTTTTTCCCGATCGCATGATCAGAACCATAGAAACCATGGAAAATCATAACTTTCAAACGGAAAGGCCTAGGGACTCGAAATTTTCAGGATAGGTTCGGATCGCGAATTTCGCGGTCACGGTTATCGATAAGCAAAATTAGAATAGGGGTTCCGTAAATATAACTGTTCAAACTATTTTTTCCTGATAATTTCGAAACTACTTATTGGATTGGAATGAAAGTTTCGCACATAGATGAAGAATAATGTATTCAAACTACGTGGGAAATTTTGTCCAGATCGCATTATCGAGGCCATAGATACCGTAGAAAATTCTAGCGAATTATCGAAAAAAATTGGTCACCTAAAGCACTGACGTGAAGTCTGAATTTTCGCCTTAGTTTGAAATTTTCTTTGACTGCTGTCAAAATCTTTCCAATTGGTTTCTAAAACTGGAGAATGCGAATCTACCTATAAGGTGGATGAACGAGCGCTCAAAAGCTCCTGACTTCACGGCAGTGCTTTTCGTAATTTTTATACATTACATTTCATCGTTTCCTATGTAGACACAAAATTTCAGCAGGATATGGCAAATAGAAGTTTTTGAGAAGAAGTTTTAATTCGATCCGATCTGTATTTTTCGAATTATTGCGATATATCTACGAAAATCTTCTACGGCTTTTTATATAGAACTTAATATAGAGGAAGTCTCGTAAAATGAATTTTTGAGCGGGAAAATCATAAAACTTTGCAGTAACCTTCCAGAAACTGCACTGATTTTTTTTGGTAGCTGAATGAGTCGACCACATTTTTTTTTCTCATATTGAAGAACTAATTTTTCACCAAATTGATTTGAAACGATCCTTCTAATGATTATTTTTTTTATATTTCTTATGATATGCTATGCAAGTTCTTCATAAAAAGCTTGAAAATTTGTTTATTTTTCGACACTTTTCATGTACACTTTAACTGCTCATTTCGTTATTTTTAGGTTGCATATAATCCTCTAGTCCTCTAGTCCCCACAGTCAAGGCACCCTATAGTTTCTGCGGATATGAAACCTTCGGCTGTACTCTATAAAATTGCTTTCCTGTCATCGGAATGAATTCTGACATATCCCCAAACATAATATCCAAAATATCGGGAACAGAGCTCAAAAAGCGTGCTCTAATTTGACTAATGAAACCAAAGGACATGACAATCCCATCAACGCAGTGGTAGGGACAGCCAGGAGCTTTCAAATTACTGGAGATTTTCGTGCTGATGTAAGCATTTAATCATACATGTGTCCAGTGGTTTTGGGTGATTATTCAACAGAATATAATTCATTCACGCACTAGGGTTATAATAAATTGCTCACTCAATTTTCGTAATCGAAAGTGTAGGGGAAAATACATATTGAAAATTGTAACAAGGCTTTTAATTATTTATACAAACTTGTTCTCTTCGTAATAATTGTTCAGTTATGACGAAGAAATATTTTCTCCATCTAGACCTGTTTCCATGCCAGACAACAAAATTTCTAGTGTGAATTTGGCCCTTGAACCTTTTTTCTCAATAATCAAAATGAATTTTAAGGCTAACTTATAACTCCTAGTTTTTTTTCTTAATGCACTGAAGATTTCATATCGTCCATGCTGAAAAGATTTTGAGTTTTCTCAGGAAATTAGAAAATAGAGTAAGCCGATGATAATAATGACGTAAAGGCAAAAAATCCTCTGCGTTTTTTCATTTATTTGCAGACTCCGAAGATAACGATTGAAAATATCTATTCTCCGATTAATAATTCACCCCTATTCAGCAGATTCCGGTGGGCCGGAACATCAGTTAACCATGATTATACACGGAAATTACTTTTTACGCCACCGCTGCGAAATTAAAACTTATATTCAATTTCCATCAAACATTGCTGAATCATAACCAACAAGCTTTATTGAAAAGTTAGACCGATGCTTCACATCGAGTATAACGGGAAATTTTCTCATTAAACTGAATAATTTCCCAGATTTCCGGCAGTTTACGATGTCTGTAGAAGTTCGTGTAGTTATATGTGAAAAGTATGGAGTTTGAAGAAGTTCATAATTCTCGTTGAAATAGATCGAGAAAATTGCCCGAAGAAGAAGTTGGTGCTTCCTTCTTTGATTGTTTCACTTCTATAAATTTGCTTTCTGATGAGTTTTCCCAAGTTCCGGAAAGATTCCTGCGAGATTGGAAAGTTAGAGCGTAGGTACTTTGTTGCTGGATTTTCCGTTCTTTTTAAGTAAGTAGCTCCTGAATCTTCTAACTGAAATAGGAGATACTCAGTCACCGAGTTTCCTGAAAAATAAAGACTGGGAGTTCATGGATCATTGGACATGGGTTTTCAATATTATGTGATATTCTCCATACTTTTTGGTATAAGTACTTATCATCCACATCTTTTCGGATTTCAGCTCAATACGATTTCGCAAGATAGTAGAAGTTCCAAGTTCAGTTCATCGTGCAAGAACAGTAAGGACCGAAATTGTACAATCAACGATCAAATAATATATGCGCACTGAACTAGACGCGTACCAACATCCTCCTAGTTCTAGTAGGATTAAATGTGCGATTTGAAATTCTGTGTGAGAATTGAATATGAATTTTTTTATTTAATTACATCAGAATTAATGCATCGCCATCAAGAACACGCAAGTATCATTTGAGACGTGAATTTATGCCTACTGGAAAAAAATTTATGACTTTTGTTCAACTACATTGTGGTTGGTAATTTGAATTTCCCCATTATAAGGGAACTGAAATTCATTTATTCACGCTATTCATGCACTCACTCCGATATTGAACGACTTTTAAAACAACAATCGATTCATATCTATCGTGAAAATGGTTCGACAGAAAAAATAAGAAAATAATTACATTTGATATAAAAAAATTAGCAATTTTCGAAGTTTAAATTAATTAAGATAACCTTATTCTGAACGCAGTTAAAGAAATCAGTAAGTACAGATCCACACAAACATAAATTTTAATTTCAGCGGGTCAATTATATTCCCGAATCCCGATGTCATTATAGCACATGGAAAGAAAATTGGGTTTTTATGATCTGTCCTTACGAATTTGTAATGTTCTGTGATTCTGTCTCTCGAAGTTCATAAGAATAAAACGAAATTATTTGTCGCACTACCAGCCATTTTCATTCACATGGTTCGTTTCATAATCTTTGGTACGATAGTCTCGCTACAGTGTTAAATCAAAATGATCCTAAATTTGTTTATTTTCCACTAGACAACATTTCAATTATTCTTACCGATTAAATACCGATTTAGAGGTGAAAACTGGGGAATACGATCGAATAAGTCTTCTTTCGATAATTTCTCAGCATTTCCTAGTGGTTTCGATGATTTCGGAGTACTTGAATGGGTAATGGGTGTGCCGTCTGATGATAAATTCAAACTATCGCGCAAAAGCCGCCTGACTATGTCACTGCTTTTCAAATTTCACCATTTTATGATTCACTCTTTCATCTTTTCAATATCAATTCCTCTGTAATTTTCCAATGTCCAGTGTCTAATCTTTTCGCCTTCATTTTCTTTTGAGCGCTCGTTTCAGTCGAGTTTCCTCCGCATAATGCCCAAATCTCTCAAGATGCCTGTATTTTTCGAATTTTGAGACGAAAATGGTCTCAATCGACAAGGTTCGACTCACTGATGACGAATCCGTCGAAATGATGCGAGTCTGTCCGTCCGTCCGACCGACCGTAAAAACGATATCTCTCGAACGGAAAGACCTAGAAACTTGAAATTTTAAGGGTAGGTTCGAATCTGGAATGCCGCGGTTGAGTTAGTTATTGGGCTAAATTCGACTAGGGGTTCTGTAAATATGGACGTTCGAAATTTTGTTCACCTGATTACTTCGAAACCACTGAATCGATCGAGATGACATTTCGCACTCCGATAGAGAATGACGTGTTCAAGCTACATACATGCAAAATTTTGTCCAGATCGCATGACCAGAACCAAAGAAACTATAGAAAATTATAACTGTCGAACGGAAAAACCTAGGGACTTGAAATTTTCAGAATAGGTGTTGATCTCGAATGTCGCGGTCGCGTTTATCAGTGAGCAAAATTAGACTAGGGGTTCCGTAAATATGGCCGTTCGAAATATTTTTTTCCTGGTAATTTCAAAACTACTGATTGATTGGAATGAACTTTTGCACATAGAAGGAGATTTATGCATTCAAACTATGTGCGAAATTTTGTTCAGATCGCATTACGAAGACCATAGATAGTGTAGAAAATTCTAGTGAATTATCGAAAAAAAAATTGGTCATCTAGCACTGGAAGTCTGAAGTTTCGCCTTCGTTTGAAATTTTTTTTGACAGCTGTCGAAATTTCCTCAATTCTAAAACTTGAAGATGCGAATATACCTACAAGGTGGATGAACGAGCGCTCAAAAGCTCCTGACTTCACGGCAGTGCTTTTCTCGATTTTTATTTCATTTTAAAAATACCTTTCAATAATAATAACACATCACTGTAAAAGATCGATTTTCTAGCCTCAAATAGTGACGTACTTGTCAAAACAGAATATTCTTCCAAAATCGCCAAATCCAAACACAAAAACCGGTTCAACAACATCAAATTATTGACCTATCACTAGAACCATGCACAACACGAACCTGCGCAGAAATAATCCACAATGAACGGTCAAAAGTGACCTGTTGGAACAAACCTAATATTTCTCGTTCAATTTCCGAATATCTTTTAAATCCGTAGGACCTTGGTGGTTTACTTGGTGAAATTGGTGACTTGTTGAGGTACGATAAGAAATTGTCGGATATTTCCCGTTTCGTAAATTAATGAGAAATTTCTGTGATGAGTCAAAGTTGTGCTAATTATTTGAGTCATTCAAACATTGAACAATGAAAAGATTAGGTCGGGATATTTTTGTACTCGAATATAACGGATGACAGTAAAGCTTGCTGGAACTAAAATTTTCAGATGAGAGCTAACTCCATTCCCCTACCAGTATCTCCGTCAGAAACCAATCGAAATATTCAATCCTTCATCGCAACAATTCACCAGAAATTAATTATAATAAAAATTGTGATCGCTTTCTAAAACAATCAAGACACAAAAAAATTAGCTTTTCTTCTGCAGATATCTTTCGATCCAAAAAAAAAAAGGACCGAATGTTCCAGGGCTCATACAAAGAAGGTTAATGACTCTGTAATAAGAATTTCGATTCTTCTTCGCAGCACCTCTATCGACCCGTCAGCTTCTAAATGACTTTTTGATTCGTTTGTGACGTTCTCATTCTTACATGGAAACTTGTTCTTCGCGTTGGGGTTATCTAGAAAGCCATAAATTCACCCAATGAATGTGGTTTGGGATTCCGTCACTACGAGGATACGAGGGAGATACGACAATTTTTCTAGATATAAAGATCGATTATTATAGAAATTCATTCCTTCATGGTTGGACATTTTTCTCCATATCTGAGGTTATCGCTGCGTACTACTCGAATCTTCGTTCTACCCTAAAAGCTTGCCCAAGAAACACGAATTGACCTGAGTTTCAACGTCGCCAACTAAACCAAATCTTCATCATCGAACCATTAACCCCCCTTACATGAAGCCTGACACCTAGGGTCCTTTGCTGCTTTGTTCAATCTCCCTTATCCGTCATTAATCTGCAGGCAAAGTCGTGAATCCTGTGCGGAACATCAACCCTATGATCCTCGCGATGCCAGAAGAGATTACCCGAAAATTAAGATAATTAATCCTGGGGGAGGAGGCTGGATGACGTTCCCAAAGATTGGAACAAGGAGTACCGGGCTCGCCTCAAGATTTTATTAGTAAAAAGATCGCAATCTTTGTCTCCTTCGGTATGTTTTATGTCGCTTGGGGGATTTCTTCTTTTCGGTCCGGATTTAATTGAATTGCATCTGGGAGATGTACGATATACAAGGTGCCGTCGATAGCTGGTTTGAATCGAAGAAGGTACAGTGTCGAGAATGAGTATATAGCTTAATGAATTTAGAAATAAAATCATCTAATTTTTGCTATGAACAAGAGCGTTATTATTTTCTCCAAACATCTATAATTTTTTAATTTTGAGCCAAGAATGGTCTCCAACAATTAACTTGGACTCACTGATGAAGAATTCGTGGTCTGATTCGATTTTGTCTGTTCGTCCCTCTGTAAACTGTGAACACGATAACTTTCAGAGATTTTCATATACATTCGAGGTCTGAATGATCCGGTTAAGTTCGTTAATGGGCGAAATCCGCCGGAAGGTTTCGTAGATATGGCGATCTGAATTTTACTTCCCTCGATATTTGTAAAAATAACGATCCGATCGAATTGAAACTTGGTGACACGAAGGTTCTCATGAAGGGATCGTATCTCTACAAGGAGAATAAAAAATTACGAATAGCACTTCCGTGAAATCAGGAGCTTTTGAGCGCTCGTACATCCACCTTGTAGGTAGATTCGCATTTTCCAGTTTTAGAAATCAATTGAAGGGGTTTTCGACAGCTGTCAAAGAAAATTTCAAACAAAGGCGAAAATCAAGACTTCACGTCAGTGCTTCAGCTGATCAATTTTTTTTCGATAATTCGCTAGAATTTTCTACGTTATCTATGGTCTCGGTGATGCGATTTGGACAAAATTTCCGTACGTAGTTTGAATTATTCTTCAGCTAGGTGTGAAATTTTATTCCAATCCAACCAGTAGTTTCGAAATTATCAGGAACAAAATATTTTGATCGGCCATATTCACGGAACCCCTAGTCTAAATTTGCTCATCGATGAAAATTTCAAGTTTCCAGGCCTTTTCCTTCGGAAGTTATAATTTTCTATGGTTCTGGTCATGCGATCTGGACAAAATGTTGCTTTAATATATCATTCTCGATTAAAATACAAAATTTTATCCCGATCGAATCCGTAGTTTCGAAATTATCGAGAAAACAAAATTTCAAACGACCGTATTCACGGAACCTCTAGTCTAATTTTGCTCATTGATGAACATGCCCGCGAAATTCGCGATCCGAACCTACCCTGAAAATTTCAAGTCCCTATGCCTTTCCGTTCGAAAGTTATGATTTTCTATGGTTTCTATGGTTCTGGTCATGCGATCTGGAGAAATGTAGCTTGAATATATCATTCTCTATTAGTATACAAAATTTCGTCACGATCGAATCTGTAGTTTTGAAATTATCAAGAAAACTAAATTTCAAACGACCATATTCACGGAACCCTCAGTATAATTTTGCTCATAGATAAACGTGACCACGACATTCGAGATCCACACCTATCCTGAAAATTTCAAGTACCTAGGCGTTTCCGTTCAAAAGCTACAATTTTCTGGTCATGCGATCTGGACAAAAATTCACATGTAGCTTGAACACCTCATTCTCCATTTGAGTGCAAAATTTCATCTCGATAAAATCTGTAGTTTCCAAGTAATCAGGAGAACAAAACTTTGAACAGCCATATTTACGGAACCCCTAGTGGAATTTGGCCCATTAACGAACTCAACCGAGGCATTTGGGATCTGAACCTACACTGAAAATTTCAAGTCTCTAGGTTGTTCCGTTCGAGAATTATCGTGCTTACGGCCGGACGGACAGACTCGAATTTTCCGACGGATTCGTCATCAGTGAGTCGAACATAGTCGATTGAGACCATTTTCGGCTCAAAATTCGAAAAATACAGACATCGTGACGAAATGATATAGCCCTCGTGTAAGTAGTACGAGCGCTCAAAAAGTTATTTTTGAAAACTTTGGTATCTCGAAAACTATTCGCCATAATATATCATGCTGAAATATGTGTATACATAATTACATATGGCTCATCGATAAAATGAGTTATGTTGAAATCAAGCTCTATAGCTGTTCCATGTGGAAAAAAAATTGAATTTTTCTGATCTGGTGTTGAGAAATTCGACGATAATTCTGTGATTTCATCTTCTGAAGTTTTTTGAAAAAATTGAAGAGCACTGCCGTGAAGTCAGGAGCTTTTGAGCGCTCGTTTATCCACCTTGTAGGTAGATTCGCATTTTCCAGTTTTAGAAACCGATTGAAGAAAATTTTGACAGCTGTCCGAAAACTGACAGCATCTCTTTGTCAATTATGCCGAATCAGATGTTAGAGAAATGATCTGGAAAAAATGTAGCTTGAATATATGAATCTCCATTAAAGTACAAAATTGTGTCGAGATCGAATCCTTAGTTTTGAAATTATCAAGAAAACTAAATTTCAAACGACCATATTAACGGAACCCTTGGTCGAATTTTGTACAATGACGAACTCAACTCAACTCATTACAATGAGAGAATTTTCTAACGTATCAATGGTCTTGGTAATGAGATCTGGCCAAATTTTCGCACATAGTTTGAATACATTATTCTTCATCTATATGCAAAATTTCATACCAACTCAATCAGTAGTTTTGAAATCATCAGGAAAAAAATATTTTGAACGACCATATTTACGGAACTCCTAGCCTTATTCCGCTCATTGATAAACGTGATCGCGACATTCGAGATCCACACCTATCCTGGAAATTTCAATTCGCTAGACCCTTTCAATCGAAAGTTGTAATTTCTATCGTTCTGGTCGTGCGATCTGGGCATTGAGCTTGAACACGTCATTCTCCTTCTGAGTGCAAAATTTCATCTGCTCATAAATGACTGCTGATTTGGTTAATAAAATCTGTTTGCAGGATTTGTGGAATTTTTTTTAAATATAATATCTCGAATTTTGGATGAATATTTCGTACCTGCGTGGGTGGCCGCTCTGGGGATGAATTCGAAGAAGCAAATTCTTCTGACTGCAGCTGTGCTTTTCAAATTTTTTTTCATTAAATCGTAACACATGAGAAAAATCACAACAATGACTTCAATACCTAACGTATTGTCAAACTTTTCTCACAAGAATCACATTAATTCCTGATTCTTTTATGTTATTGACGAAGAACTCAGTAATGGGGAGTTATTTTGGATCTCAATTTAAACCGAAAAATGGCAGTTAGGACACATATTTTCGATCTGATTAGAGCTCAGAAATGACTGTTTTTTCATTAAAAAATTTTCAATAAAACCATGTTAGCATAATAGAAGATGCATAGGTGACACCAAACGTTCCCTCAAGTCATATTCGAAGAACATCAAAAACTGACCGACTATGGAAAGGGAAAAATCAGGGATGGCCCAACACTCCTTGGACGTAAGACCACAGAGTTTGATGAGAAAGAGCCTCCATAATATCCAAGGAGGTACACTAGACAAGAAGAAAACTGAAAGCAACGGCTTAGATCGCTGTAACACGATCCTACCAGTAGGTACCATCAAAAAAGATTAAAAAAATTCGAAAAAACCTAGCAGTACCCCCAATCTTTGAAAAATGGACCTGCGTAGACTGATCATTAAATAATCATTGAGAAATTGAGCACAAACCACCAAAAATATTCCCTACATCAATCAAGTGGACGTAAATAATCAGTCATATTGATTCTTAGGGCTGCCCTGGAGGTCTGAGCAATCAGACCGAAACGTTGGATTGTAATAATTAAATAGTCGATTGGAATAGGCCAAATAATTTTCCATCAAACAGATATAGTTGAGATTCCTCTATGGAACACCACTTTGACAATTTGTCGGTTAAATGACCCTATAATAAGATTATTACAGTTGATCTTAGTCAATATGACCGAGACTGATGTTGGAATAATAAAAGGTGTTGGATATTGTTTAATATGCATTTTCAAGAATGTGCCATTTCCAATGGACCAATTACAGAGTTTAGTACGTTAGGGTGTAAAATCCTAGAACTGCAATAAACGACGAAATGAACCAGTTTCTGGTTTTCCGAGGTCGTTCGGAAATAGGAAGAAAGGAACTGTAAAAATTCAAGTACTCCCTAAAAGTATATTACGACAAATAATATGCAAAATACATAGATTATAGGTGCCAATGGTGTCGAAATTCAAGATGTGGCTCGTTCTGGGTGTGCGAAATCCTCCGGGATTTTACGCCCAGCCGTTAAATTCGACAATAATGCCGGCTTTTATAGATTTGCATCAGCAGATCATTAATTTTCCGGAAACTTGTTACGAGGAGCTTTCCAAAAATTGGGACCTTTATTACTCGTACTCATCTTATTTACCATTCTTTTTATCCAACCACCGCCCCCCTCCCCCCAATATCCTTCGGTATTCAAATCGGGTTCATTTGATCCCTGCTTTTCTCTTCTGGCTCTTTCACAGGTCTTTTTTGTCTTTCCTCCAGCAAATTAATTTGCGATGCGAGGCAGTATTATGGTTTATTTGAATAATTTATGTTTCGTTTCGCTTTGATTTCGATTCGTCGTACAGACGAGGGAAAGGGCGAATGAAGAGGGCGGAAACTTGGCGATTTTCCGACAGTTGGTTCGGGTTAATGAGCTTCTTTTCCGACTTTTCTGGAAAATTCCGTGGGTTTTTTCACATGTTGTAGCTGGGAACTTGCGTGAAAATTGTCTCGACTTCCTGTGTGTTCCTTATAACGTAATAGGTTATGAATATTAATTAGGGTATAGGGAGGGCTTGGTCGTTTGTTTTAAGGTTGGTCATTATGCCTAGAGTGAGCCAACATATGATTGAGTTTAAGCCATTAAACAATTCAATTCATTGATATGTAAATCATAAATTTTCGTACAAGACTTTTCAAAATCTTCATCCCCTACAAAGTGAACTGTTAGAGTTTCTGAGCCTATAATTTTTTTCCTCAACCTGTGCTTCCAAATATAATAGTCACATGAATGATTAAATCCCTTACATTCGTGGTTAGTTACGGGCACTGAAGCCTAGAATGCACAAATACACCTTCATTAATATTCAATAGGTACCCGTGACGTAACTATCTAGGGCACTATACAACAATCCTTATCAGTGGCAGTTTGCAACAACATATCGTCTATAAATAACCCGATGGAAGCCGGGAAATCTCTGCGGACCCGGGACACCTCGAGACCGATGTAAATCCGCAGAATCACCGACCGAGAGACTGGATCAACATTCGCTGTTCGAGGTGCAGAGGTTAAACATGCATCTCAGTGCCAGCTGATCGTCTTGAGGCATCAATTAGCACTTTCCCGAGAGATCCCGGCACTCCATCTGGCAGATTTAGATTGGGAGGCTGCGATGATTGATGGTAGAATAGAGTTGCCAGACAATGAGTTCGCAACTGTGTCCCGACCGATCTGTTCTTTCTGCGGGGGTTATTAATGACGGAATGGAGGCGGCCCCGGCTGTTTTCGTGTCATGCTGACGTTGAACAGAGGCCCTGATTCTGATATCATTAAGAAATGAAGTGGTTTTTAATGAATGAGCTTTACGACGCTATGCTTGGAAGATTAGAAGGGGGGTTTGGATCTGGAGATTTGTTTCTGCAGAGACTATGAGACAAGTAATTATATGGGGTGCTGTCTGAAATGGAAGACCATTCGACTTTTTGCGCGCTTGTTCTCAATGCATAAGAATGTTATCATTTCACCCCCAAGAGAATGTAATTTTCGACTGTTGAGCAGGGAATGGTCTCAAATGATTAGGTTGGACTCGCTGATGAGGCATGCGTAGTCAAATTCAATTCGGTTCTTCTGGCCGTCCGTAAAAACGATAATTTTTGAAAGAAATGGCAGATTTTCTCTCAATAATTTGAAAAAGTTTTTGTGAAATTTCGCGAGGATCGTATTACTAGAATAATAAAAAGAATTTTTTTAATAACTTCTGTATTCCGGAAACCATGCGCCATTCTCCTGAAATTGTGTCTACACATGGGACATCCATAAAATGAGTTATATAAAAATTGCGCTCTACCGCTGAGGAATTGCGTTTTTCTGAACCGGCGTTGAGGAATCTTATATATTCTTTGATTCCATCTCTTGAAGTTGATTAAAATAAAATGACACTGACTGCCGGTTTAGTTCACAGAATCTTGTTTCATTTCATAATCCTCTGTTCGATAGTCTCGCTACAGTGTAACCGCATGCCAAATCGAAATGATCATAGATTTATCTAATTTTTCAGTTATTCAGTTATGGACAGTGGGGATTTTCAAAGGCTTCCCAACCTCACAATACGTTTTTTTTAGATTTCCAGAATAACGAGAAATTTGTCGAAATCTGACATTTCCAATTTAGAAAAACTGAGTGAATACGATTGAATACGTCTCCTTTCGATCATTCCAAAACATTTTCCTGTTTTTTCGAAGTACCTGGGTGGATGACCGCTGTGGCGAAAAATTTAAACGAGCGCGCAAAAGCTCATGACTTCCTAACTTTGCTTTCTTCCGCAATCGGAGATTAAGTTCTAGAAAATGTAGAATAGAGGGGGCGAATGAAAATTCTGCAGATCTCACACAAATTTATTCAACTTCCACTACAACTGACCGTTAATTCCACGCAAAATGACATGGTGCGTCTCCATTGCTCGAGGCAGACTCACGAAGATTGTTCGAGCTGGGGGTGGGTAAACTATTAACCAATCAACATAACGATCATATAAAAAAATTAATAAATGAATATCGTCGGCCCAAACATAAAATATCCTAACTCCAAATTTCAATGAGCTCGAAAGGGACTGAAATCCCTCGAATGCATTCGAGATAGCGATAACAGTGGCAACATCTGTATGAAAATATCTAACAACCGTCCCAATTATAATTCTCCGCGGGATCAAAGACCGACGAAATTTGGATTGCTTCCAACGTGTTCGAACGCGGCAAAATGAAAGATGCATAATGCAAGATGTACTGGAAAAGCATCCACATTCACCACGGCAGAATCTGAAACCAATTGTCGAGAGTAGGGAATCCAATACCGCAAATGCGGGATCCCTCGTAAATTCTGCGGGATCAAAATTGCGGGATTTTCTTTGCGGGATCTGCGGGGTTCAATATTGAAATTCCGAATTCGAATAAAAGCACAAACGTCTTCAAAACGCCCCAGAAAGCAATAAACCACTCATAAATTACGGACTTCTATCAGGCCCGACCGACATCTGTTATATTATTACTGATGGGTCCAAATCCGAGGGAAATCCCAGAGTAATTATTCTCACAGCTAGGCTATTGAAAATAGTTAAAGCTTCAAGTAAACAACTGACAGGTTATTTTTTTTTTCGATTCATGTGCGTGCGGAAGTGCAAAGCCTTCAACTAGTGCCTGAAAACAATTTCGTTAAATAAATTTCGTATTACGTCGAATATACTCCAATAATCACTAAAATGAGTGTCAGTGTAGTTTATGAAGGGAATAAAGGCTCAAGTTCAGTTTGGAATCGTTTCTTGAAATCCGAAGATCTTTTTACAGCTAAATGTAAGTTATGCCCTAGCATTATTAAAATTTGTGCTAGTTCTACCACACCCACTTACAAACGAAGCATAACATGAATTTGAAAACCGTTTTCAGCGGCAGGATATATTTGCAAAAAGCTTAGATCGAATTTAACAGATGGGACCTTAGATATGCCATCTTTTCTCCGAAAATATTTCCAAAATCAATGTGACCTGACCTGACCTGTATATGAAATAAATTTTTATTCTACTACTATAGTATGTTTTTAATTGCATTAGACCTTTTTATTGGCATGTTCAATAGGTTGAGTATACATTGTCAACAATCCCGCATTTTTGCGGATCCGCGGGATTGATTATTTCAATCCCGCGGGTTTGCGGGATTGAGGTTTTGGTGCAGGATTGGATTCCCTAGTCGAGAGTAAATTGATATGAGATCCAAAAGAAATCGGTAGATATTTCCACCCCTAGCTCGAACAGTGTTCGTGGGTCTGCATCGCGAAATGCAGACGCACCTCAACATGCGTTTATTGAGAGATGGGGTCAAATAAATATTTCCTAAACGAAAACTGTCACAGACATTCATCTAACCTAACATTACGACTTTGAATTTATAATAAAATTACTGGCAAAAAAAGCACTTCAGAATTGATCAATAATATTGGAGGTATAAAGAAAGAACTTCCAAAATCGTCCGTCCGAGTGTTATTCCATGTCTCCGGACCTTTTTGAGCGCTCGTTCTACTTACACGAGAGCTATATCAATTCATAACGATGTCTGTATTTTTAGAATTGTAAGCTGAAAATGGTCTCAATCAAAAAGGTTGGACTCACTGATGACGAATCCGTCGAAAAATTCAAGTCTGTCCGTCAGGCCGGCCGGCGGTAAGCCGTAAGCACGATAACTTCCGAACAGAACGACCTAGAGATTTGAAATTTTGTGTGTGGGTTCAGTTTCCGAATGCCGTAACTGAGTCCGTCAATGGGCAGAATTCTACCAGAGGTTCCGTAAATATGGCCGTTCTCCTGATTACTTCGAAACTATTGATTCGATCGAGATGACATTCTGCACTCAGATGCATGATGACGTGTTCAAGCAACAATTTTGTCCAGATCGCTTGAATAGAACCATAGAAACAATAGAAAATTATAACTTTCGAACGGAAAGACCTAGGTATTTGAAATTTTCAGGGTAGGTTTAGATCTAGAACGTCGAGGTCACTTTTCATCAATGAATAAAACCCCTAGTCTAAGGTTCCGTAAATATGGCCGTTCAAAATATGTTTTCTCTTCTTTGACAGCTGTCAATAAATAGAAAATAGAAGTTGGATGGAGGAGCACTCAAAAGCTCCTGCACGTCAGTGCTTTCTACAATTTTTTTTGTTTCATGTCAAAACAAAGAATTTTCTGCTGAAGCCTGTGGTTTGATTATGTGGTTTTATTAAGGAAAATAGAATTGATTCTGTTGGACCCATATTCTTCGATGGTACTTCGAAAAGCCAGTGATTTGAAGAGGAAATAATTGATCCTCTCCAGAATGAGCTCAAACAAAATAAATCGTCCAATAGTTAGCTACTTTCAACAAGATGTTGCAAAAGCGCGCACAGATGTGGAACTCTCATGAGTTTCAGGGCATATTTATCATGATCGGATAACAAAGTTGAATATGAATTCTCCATAATGTCTTGCGATTTTCTTCTATTTCCATTTATAAAATCGTCTATTTCAAGAAACTTCAAATATACGATGATTTCATAGAAAATCTCCTTTTTGAGCGCTCGTTCTACTTACACGAGGGCTATATCATTTCGTCACGATGTCTGTATTTTTCGAATTTTGAGCCGAAAATGGTCTCAAACGACTATGTTCGACCTAGAAACTTGAAATTTCAAGGGTAGGTTCGAATCTGGAATGCCGCGGTTAAGTTCGTTATTGGGCTAAATTCGCCGAGGGGTTCCGTAAATATGGCCGCTCGAAATTTTGTTTTCCTGATTACTTTGAAACTACAGATTCGATCGAAATTTTGCACTCTAATGGGAAATGAGGTGTTCAAGCTACATGCAAAATTTTGTTCAGCTCGCATCACCAGAACCATAGAAACCATAGAAAATTGTAACTTTCGAACGGAAACGCCTAGGGACTTGAAATTTTCAGGATAGGTGTGGATCTCGATTGTCGTGATCACTTTCATCTATGAGCAGAATTGTACTAGGGGTTCCGTAAATATGGTCGTTTGAAATTTAGTTTTCTTGATAATTTTCAAACTACAGATTCGATCGTGACGAAATTTTGTATATTAATGGAGAATTATATATTCAAGCTACATTTCTCCAGATCGCATAACCAGAACCATAGAAACCATAGAAAATCATAACTTTCGAACGGAAAGGCCTAGGGACTTGAAATTTTCAGGACTGGTGTAGATCTGAAATGTGGCGTTCACGTTTATCAATGAGCAGAATTATACTAGGGGTTCCGTAAATACGGTCGTTTGAAATTTTGTTTTCTCGATAATTTCGAAACTACGGATTCGATCGAGATAAAATTTCTTATTTTAATCGGGAATGATATATTAAAGCAATATTTTGTCCAGATCCAATGACCAGAACCATAGATACCGTAGAAAATTCTAGCGAATTATCGAAACAAAATTGATCAGCTAAAGCACTGACATGAAGTCTGGAGTTTCGCATAAGTTTCAGAATTTTTTTGACAGCTGTCGAAAATTCCTTCAATTGATTTCTAAAACTGGAAAATGCGAATCTACCTACCAGGTGCATGTACGAACGCTCAAAAGCTCCTGCCTTCACGGCAGTGCTTTTCGTAATTTTTTTTTCCAAAGAAATATCTCCCGCATGAATATGATCAAAGAAAGGATACATCCAAATCCTTTTCGCTTCCCCAAATGGGTTTCCAGGCATATTGATATCTTCATCAAGCAGCCAATCGAAAATCTCCTCCGCAAACAATCCCAGTTGGGTAAAATGTACTCATTCAACCATGCATCGAAGAATCGGAAAGAATAAAAAAGTTCTAAATCTTCCTGAATATTCCCCATTAATGGAGTTTTGTTTCCGCTTTTTCCCGGCTTGCGTCGATTTTTCGATCCTGAGGTCCCCAGACTGCGGGACGGAAGTAATCTGTTCTGCGACTCAAAGTAACGACCCCGCATTTTGTCGGCTGACACTTTTTCACGCTTGTGCGAATATTATTCACAATTCTCACGGAGATGATATACGACGGTTAGGAAATTGTGGATCTTATAGGGAAATTTCTGATTACCTCTTTATCTTTTCAATTTCAGTTCATGATTAGTTGAAAAATAAGTCTAATAATATGTTGAATTTTATAAGAAAAATACTGGAAAAAGCTTTCATTGTCGAGCCTTTGTTGGGCAATTGTTAAGAATGGAAACAATCAATGCAGTTTTCTGGAATTCCCATCAGGTATTCAACATTATATGTATTTCATTTCAATTTTTTTTTCAGATAATCCATTCACAATCTTCGCCCCTCAAAACGCGGCGACCAAACGTCTGGAGCCGATCTTGCAGAGGCCGGACGGCGTCAAGGCAATCCTCATGGACCACGTGGTGATAGGATCCCGTTTGGATCTGGAAAATGTAACTGAGGAATTAACGTTCCAAACGGCTGGGGGCAAAAATGTTCACGTGAGGCCAGTAAAAGACGGAAAACTGCTTGCTAACGACGCAGTTATCGTAAAGCGAAAAGTTGTGGTCCCGCACGGCATCCTCGTTGTTCTGGATAATTATCTATTCCAGGAGAGCGAGAACCCGAAGGAGAACACAACGATTCCGGTGGTGAAGCTGGCGGATATATCCGCCTTACCCCTGGTGCATAAGGAGGATACCAGCCATCATTACAATATGACTTTCGTGGAGAATATACTGGAGGTGCTCTCCTTCTTGAAGAGTGGGGTCAGGGTGTTTCAACATTTCCTTTCCAGGTCAAACGTTTCCAAGCTACTTAAGGAAGGTGAGTGAATCTTATCAGATTCTATAGCCGCTTACTTTTGCATCGAGTTACCTTGAAATTTTATATCCTTTCTGAATAACTTCCTAATGATACCCCACATGCACTCATGCATTGAAACTTGTGTTTTCATTCCCATTCCCTTCGTCCATTCACGAAATAAAAATTTTTCTCAGGAAATACCATCCAATGATGGTTGAAAAAAAAATGTATTTTATGTTTTTTATTCGTTAATACAGAAAGTTGCATATAAATTGATTGTATCAAAAAACATTACTCTTTGTAGTAATCAAATGTGTTTCCACTAGAACATGTAATTAAGGCTAGAGCACCCTCATCACTTAAAAATACAAAATTAAATTATCGTTAGTTTCCAACAAATTCCACCACTGCCGCAAAACTAACAATTTCATCGGTGCAGGGTCAATTAATTTTCGTTTTGTGTGCATTGTTTATCGCTAATAACCTGTTGGCAATAACGCAACATAACGATACAGAGCTGAACAACTTTCTCCTCATTCAAGTGGCTCCCGCTACATGTAGAGCTGCATAATTACATTTCATGTCCTTTCTGCGGTTAATCATGTGTTGTACGCACAAAGCGAGCGGAATAATGATAGCTTTTGGTATGTTGGTATGGCTGTGACGAAGGACTACTGGAAGAACGAACATGAAGAAATGTATAGTGTACCTCTAATGAATCGAGATTATTTGTTCTCTCTCGTAGAATCCCTTCTCGAACAAACTATTCGAGGTTATCATCGAAGTTTCAATACATAGTTTTAAGCTGTACTTATTTCAGGGGATAATAATTTTCAATGTGCTGATCTATATATTATAATCGATATATTCGATTTTGTTACCGAAAACAAAATATAAATGTAGATATTCTAGGGGTACCTACTCGAAAAAATTGAATATTCAACTATAGTAAGAAAAGTGCCTCACCATACTCATGTAATCATTAATCCTCTGGTTTTTCGCTAGTTCTCGCTTATATATTGACCAATAACCCCCATATACTTCCAGGGGTTCTTCTTCTGTATGGTCAGCCATTACTGGAACCTCCAAAGAGATTAATTCATTTCATGTTAATTAATGCAGCAATGAAAACAATTCTATGAGTTAATATCCGATCACTAGACAATAGTGATTCCAGAAATATGAGTTCGTAAGTTGTTGTCCATACACCTGTGAATAAAAACTCAATAGTAAGGATCGATTCAATAGTTTTTGAATTTTTTGTTGGTTGTTGGGCAGCAGTGGTTAAGGAATGATCTTCAATGGCGCTATGCAGAATGTTTTCTTGGACAGTTGGGATACGTAGATCCTTATGCACGGTGTGATTCATTACCACCATTCACAATTCGGC
Source organism: Aphidecta obliterata (assembly GCA_963966015.1). Classification (NCBI taxonomy): domain Eukaryota; kingdom Metazoa; phylum Arthropoda; class Insecta; order Coleoptera; family Coccinellidae; genus Aphidecta; species Aphidecta obliterata. Next base: position 22,753,238 of record OZ014430.1, on the reverse strand, counting down.
ATCTTGCCAAATTTTGGGGAACCTCCCTATAGTTCAATTTTGTAGGTCTAAATAAGTTTAGTTTCAGCTGATGTTATCTATACAGGGTCCAGGTTTAAACCGTCAAACGTTCAGGATCGTTTTTGAGCGCTCGTACTACTTACACGAGGGCTATATCATTTCGTCACGATGTCTGTATTTTTCGAGTTTTGAGCCGAAAATGGTCTCAATCGACTATGTTAGACTCACTGATGACGAATCCGTCGGAAAATTCGAGTCTGTCCGTCCGGCCGTCCGTAAGCACGATAACTCTCGAACGGAACAACCTAGAGAATTGAAATTTTCAGTGTAGGTTCAGATCCCAAATGCCTCGGTTGAGTTCGTTAATGGGCAAAATTCCACTAGGGGTTCCGTTCAAAATTTTGTTCTCCTGATTACTTCGAAACTACAGATTCGATCGAGATGAAACTTTGCACTCTAATGAAAAATGAGGTGTTCAAGCTACATGTAAAATTTTGTCCAGATCGCATGACCAGAACCATAGAAATCATAGAAAATTGTAACTTTTGGACGGAAACGCCTAGGGACTTGAAATTTTCAGGATAGGTGTGGATCTCGAATGTGGTGATCATGTTTATCTATGAGCAAAATTATACCAGGGGTTCCGTAAATATGGTCGTTTGAAATTTAGTTTTCTTGATAATTTCAAAACTACAAATTCGATCGTGATGAAATTTTGTATACTAATGGAGAATGATATATTCAAGCTACATTTCTTCAGATCACATGACCAGAACCATAGAAACCATAGAAAATCATAACTTTCGAACGGAAAGGCCTAGGGACTTGAAATTTTCAGGATAGGTGTGGATCTGAAATGTTGCGTTCACGTTTATCAATGAGCCGAATTACACTTTGGGTTTCGTAAATACGGTCGTTTGAAATTCTGTTTTCTCGATAATTTTGAAACTACGGATTCGATCGAGGTGAAATTTTGTATTTCAATCGAGAATGATATATTAAAACAATATTTTGTCTAGATCGCATGACCAGAACCATAGAAACCATAAAAAATTGTAACTTTTGAACGGAAAGGCCTAGGAACTTGAAATTTTCAGGGTGGGTTCGGATCGCGAATATGGCGGCCACGTTCATCAATGAGAAAAATTAAACTAGGGATTCCGTAAATATGGCTGTGCAAAATATTTTTTTCCTGATAATTTCGAAACTACGGATTGGGATGAAATTCTGCACCTAGCTTAGGAATAAGGTATTCAAACTACGTGCCAAATTTTGTCCAGATCGCACCACCAAGACCATAGATACCGTAGAAAATTCTAGCGAATTATCGAAAAAAAATTGGTCACCTAAAGCACTGACATGAAGTCTTGAGTTTCGCCTAAGTTTTAAGAATTTTTGTGACAGCTGTCGAAAATTCCTTCAATTGATTTCTTAAACTGAAAAATGCGAATCTACCTACAAGGTGCATGTACGAGCGCTCAAAAGCTCCTGCCTTCACGGCAGTGCTTTTCGTAAATTTTTCAGGAAAAAATAAGTTTTTTGAGCTCTCATGCTCCTTACACGAGGGCTATATCATTTCGTGACGATGTCTGTATTTAGCCGAAAATGGTCTCAATCGACAAAGTTCGACTCAATGATGACGAATCCGTCGAAAAATTCGAGTATGTCTGTCCGTCCGGTCATATAGACGATAACTCTCGAACGGAACGAACTAGAAACTTGAAATTTCCATCGTAGGTTCGAATCTCGAATGCCGCGGTTAAGTTCCTTATTGGGCAAAATTTGACTAGGGGTTCCGTAAATATGGTCGTTTGGAATTTAGTTTTCTTGATAATTTCAAAACTACGCATTCGATCGTGACGAAATTTTGTATTTCAATGGAGAACGATTTATTCAAGCTACATTTTTTCCACATCGCATAACCAGAATTATTTTGAAATCCAACCAATTATTGAATAAAAATCCTTAGATTTCTGTAACAGCTGATTCGGCATAATTGACAAGAGCTGCTGTCATTTTCTTCAATTGGTTTCTAAAACTGGAAAATGCGAATCTACCTGCAAGGTGGACTTCACGGTTCAAAATTTTTTATTCCTATAATCATGTGCCCTAACCTGCCATTTTGGGCAGTTCTTGTGAATTTCTAAGGGTTATATAATTTCAGTAAAATAAGAAATGTCAATTAAATCATTTTTTCCTGTTGGGGATTTTTAATTTCATTCTCAAAAACGAAGCGAAATACGACAAAAATTGAAGACAGCAAAAATTTGTGATTTCAATAGTTGAATTCAAAAAAGGGGATAAATATTCGAAAAAACAGTGGTGTGCAGAGATTTGTTTCAATGTCAATTAGAATACCTTGTGGGAAACCATTGGAATCCATGATTAAATATTATAATAAGTTTACAAGCATAAATTGTGATTTTTAACTGTAAAATAGGTACATCGCAAAAGAACATTTTGGAAATTTGAACAAGGAGTTATGCAGTATAATGTAGGTATAGCTAGTCTGAACATATCATGTTGCATATAGAAGGAGGTCCCTAAAGGCTTCAAAACAAACACTTGGACAAATGCATATGGAGGATCTTCATCACACTTTGATCTGCCTTATTATATTGAAAGAAGCCACTTATTTCCGCGAATAAGCATGCCAAGTTTTACCATAATCAGCCCAAATATTTTTGAGCAATTCATAAAAAAAAAATTTTTTTTTCAAAAAAATTGGCATCCTGTATCTCGAAGACAAAGCAAGTTAGGACACATGATAATGGATATTTGATTATTTAACCCTGGGTTAGCCTGTATATGCAAAGATTTCAATAAATCGTTCACTTTCATTTTTCGCTTCTTTCATTCATTTTTGAAGAATATTTAGATGATTTCGAATGAGAGCCGATGATTTTTAGGAATCTGGATGACGTGTAAAAATGTATAGTTGGGGTCAGAAAACAATGCATTTTGGAACTCCTGCATTCAATAGGGAAAAACGAAAAGGCACTGCCGTGTATTCAGGAGCTTTTGAGCGCTCGTTCATCCACTTTGTAGGTATAAATTCGCATTTTCTAGTTTCAGAAACCAACTGAAGAAATTTTTGACAGCTGTCAAAAAAAAATTTCAACGTAAGGCGAAACTCCAGAATTGCGCACGCAGTTTGAATACTTTATTCATCATCTATGTGCAAAATTTCATTCCAATCCAATCAGGAAAAAAATATCTTGAACGGCCATATTTACTGAACATCTAGTCTAATTTTACTCATGATAAACGTGACCTCGACATTCGAGATTCACAACTATCCTGAAAATTTCAAGTTCCTAAGCCTTTCAGTTCGAAAGTTATAATTTTTTAAGGTTCTGGTCATGCGGTCTTTGCATGTAACTTGAACACGTCATTCTCCATCCGAGTACAAAATTTCATCTCGATCGAACCAGTTGTTTCGAAGTAATTAGGAGAACACACTTTCGAACGGCCATATTTACGGAAACCCGAAATTCGAAATTCAAACCTACCCTAAAATTTCAAGTTTCTAGGTCATCCCGACGGATTCGTCATCAGTGAGTCGAACCTTGTTGATTAAGATCATTTTCGGCTGAAAATTCTAAAAATGCAGACATCGTGACGGAATGTAACGAGCGCTCAAAAAAAATAATTGAAAATTATTCGACGATTTACTTTCAACGTTCACCAAACCATCAGGCGACTCTTTTGGTTAAAACACGATTTCGTTCAGCACCTTGCCCAGTTCGAAGGAGCGCCCAGTAAAACAATCCGTATTTTCCGACCAATATTCACCCCGATATTCGAAATAATTACGGCATCGCGAGAGGAAAACAATTTCCTCGTCTGGAGATCCCGTGAATACGGCTCGTTAAACCGATCTCCAGAGCCAGTTATTACCCACTTCTCCAATCCGCATCAGCCATCACCCAATTTGCAGATAGCCGACGAAAATTCAGACCAAGAATTATGCTCACTTCATTACTTCCATAATTGCGATTGAAACCAAATGCCTTCCGCCCCAAAGTAATTGTCTGAGAGCTGGCAACGTGGAAAACCACCTGATTTTAACGAAGCTAATCATTTTTTCCTTCTCGACTCTTAGACAGTGGCGTCCCAATGAATTGTTCCTAAAGGTATAGTGTTATGAACTGAACATTTTTTGCATAGTATTATTCGAAAATTGGGGCTCCTAAAAGGAGGTGGAGATTCGAACAACTCTGTGCTGGTCCCTGTTTTTTTAGTGTCTGGCTGAAACATACAGTTTCCAAAATCTGGAATTTTTCCTTGAGTTGATAATGTCCATGTTCGAGGTGTCTGAAAAAAATGGCAGGTTCCAGCACACTTCCATGTGGAATTCCTGCAGTTATGGTGTCCTCTTCATCCAACATTATCGAAGGATAAAACGGCTGCTACTCTCTCGGGAATCGAATCCAGAAACAATTTATCCACTGTTGTTCTTTTCTGCATGCTATCAAAAAAAAAGTCAAATTGAAACACTATATCAAATAAAATAAGGTTTAACGTGAAAAAGAATGAAGCGTTAGTTAATATCCCGTCCTGAAAAAAAAACGTGCCTAGGTCAAATGCACGCGATCAAATTTTTTTCCATTAGTGTCCATCTATTTTTAATACCCTCGAATGGCCAACTGTACAACATTCATGCCCCTGTTAGCATCCGAGCAGTAATTACTTTTGAAAGCGATGAAATTTGGTAATCCTCCAGTATCGTGTTCATAATGGCATGGCAGGACAAGCCCAGGGACCAGTTAAATTTTAATTCCATGGGAATGGTTTTCCTTGTAACGTTTGAATATTTAACGGGGTATTCTTAGGCCTACCTCGACATCGGTTATTTACGTATTACCTGTGGAGCATTTCGCTGAATTCTGACCTGAATAGGCTGGAGAGGTTTAAGCCCCTTCTTCAGCTACTTGGTGGGTTTATTGAATTCTGCTCATTCTCAACTTGGAGTTTATTGTAGGTTCGGAACAAACTCCCATTTTGGACATTATACATCAAACAACCTGTAAGAAGTGGATTTCAATAACTTTCCCTATAGAAACTCATTGAAATTTCAGGTGAAGAGTACACAGTTTTCGTACCAACCGATCATGCGTTTCAACGATGGCACCCTATAGACTGGGGCTTCTACCCCTTCAGCGTCCCAGAATTCACAGAGAGCATCATCACCAATCATTTCGTGCGAGGAAGACTCAAGCAGGACAGCATAAAGGACGGCCAGATAGTCAAGACTCTAGGTGGCAAGGAAATTATCTTCAAGAAATCTCGTGAGTATTTGTCCAAAAATCACTTTTTGAACGAAACTAAGGCTCAATGTTGAAAAACCTGACTAATAGCTCATAATTTCCAGCCGTTTTGACAGTGAATGGTGCTACAATCGTAAAAGGAGACACTCCAGTAGCCAAGGGAAACATCATGTTCATCGGTGAGGTTCTTTTTGTCAGCGAATCCATCGTTTCGAAACTGCACCAACAACACAGGGACAAAGAGACACCTCCTTTACTCGCCTTTCCGTGGTTTGGCGCACAATTCCTCTCACATGCATTCTTGGCGCTGGAAAGAGACAGACGTTTCTCGCATATAACCAGGTTCTTGAATTTGGCGGACTTGGCACCTCATGTTTCCGGAACTGGATATACTTTTTTCGTACCAACTGACACGGCCTTCGAGGAACTGGGTCTGGATAAGATGCCAGACAACTATCTGTCAAATGGGCAGGGTTTGGAGATTTTACTGAACCATTTTGTCAAGGGGAGATTGTACAATAAGGACCTCGGCGATGGCGTCAAACTGACGACTTTGGGCAACAAGACCATCACGGTCAGAAGGAAAGGTAGGAAGATTGTATAATAATAATATTGTTCACATTGGCTGGTTGTTAGCCGCAATAAGTTGAAGAAGCCGCTACTCTCAGTCATTGTACAAATTTCATCAGCAGGTGGCGAAGTTCGACGTTTTCGGATTCGGCTAACTGTATATGGCTCAGCTTTTATCTTGCGAAAAGCTATGTCATTCTTTGTTCTCTGTTGAAAATTTTGAGGAAATGAAAAATAGAGTGGTCTTAGTCTTATCGAGAATATCTCATATGGAGGAACCGTGTCACAGATTATTTCAAAACGAATCTTGTGCCAACAGATTGGTTTGACCCGTGAGTCAGGAGTTCATTCAATTGAGATACCCTCCCAAAATGTATCTCAGTCAAAAATGTTCTTCGTCAATTCCAAATGTGATGAAGATTGAAGAGTTATTAACATTGATTCATGTTTTCTTTGCAGATAAAGTGAAAGTGAATGAAGCAACCATAGTGGAAAGTGAAGTATTCGTTTACAACCTTGGAACAATGTTTTATATAGATAAAGTACTTTTTGTCACTTTGAATGATTTACCATCAACCATTCAATCTACCACAACGGTGAAGTCAACGCAAAAACCAATAATACCTACAACAGAAGCTGACATAGAGGGAATTCCTGATGAATTAGCCGAAAAAACCGGTCAACTCCCTGACATTTTGGTATCAGACGATGCTTCGACAAACGAAACCCAGACGGTGGAACCAGAAACTACTACACAAAGTGAAACAATCAAATAAATATATCCAGAAGATGAAGAAAATGGACCTAGCAATAAAGGGGAGATTGAAATCTTCCATATTATCGTCATCTTCACTTTTGTATACTGTCAAAAAATTATTGGCATATTAATTATGTAAAAATCTAAAAATCAAGCGCTATATCATTTATTCGTGTCTCTTGATATCTGATGTGGATCTTTTTTGGTCTATAAAAATGTACATTTGTTAATTGAAATATTTGTAAGTAATTCGTACCTACTGTAAAAATACCCAAATATTTTTCTAGGAAATTTTCGTAAGTCCGAAATAAGATTTCTAATTAAAAAAAATAAAAATTCGTCGTCTCAAATATCCACCTTTTTTCAGTTGAAAGAACACTTCAACTCGATTAGAGAAAACACAAATAATATTGACTAATCATTTTTTTGCTGCATTAAATACAAGGACTACATGGACGAAGATTATTGTTCATATCATGGCTTCTAGAGGCTCAGAGCTTCGTGTATGCTTTCGAAACGATTTTTTGTGATTGAAGAAGTGTAAATAGTGTTTCACTGAACTATCTAAATGACTATACGGTAGTCTGGTTTAGAATAAAATGACTGATAAACGTTAAAATTATAACAAAATATTGTGAATTGAATTATATTTATATGAAAAAAATAACAAAGTATCTGTTCATGATAATTATAACTAGTAAATGGACGATGTTGTATTAGATGCTTTATTACAATCAATGTTTAGATTACAAGTCGCATAATTTCCTAAAAACATGACATGTTTATTTATTTATATAAATCGATTGTTATTTTAATACAAGCTCTTATTGTTAATAAATGTGGATCTTGTCCTCTAAAATGTGTTTCCTTCTTATGGCCGTTTTGAATGTTGATAAAAAACGAACCTAACCTCGAACCTAACCTTCGTTGGTAGCCCAACATTTAGAATGTCTGGTCCAGAATATTATTCTAGCAATGCTGCAAATATATCAAAAGCATTGTATATACAATGCCATAAATACCCATGAAATTGTTTCCTCGTATCGTGAATTGCATCATCGTTAACTTTATTTGTAAGAGTTTTTTAAAATTTCACAAGTCGTGAACTATTGAGCGCTCGGCTATATCATTTCGTATTTTGCGAATTTCGAGCCGAAAATAGTCTTACTTGACAAGGTTCGACTCACTGATGACGAATCCGTCGAAAAAATCAAATCTGTCCGTACGGCCGTCCGTAAGCACGATATCTTCCGAACGGAGCGACCTAGAGACTTGAAATTTTCAGTGTGGGTTCAGTTCTCGAATGCCGCAGTTAAGTTCCGTAAAGGGCAGAATTCATCAGGGGTTCCGTAAATATGGTCGTTCGAAATTTTTCTTGAATACGAAACTACTGATTCTATCGAGATGAAATTGCACTCAGATGGAGAATGACTTGTTCAAGTTACATGCAAACTTTCGTCCAGATCGCATGACCAGAATCATAGAAAATTATTAACGTTCGAACGGAAAGGTCTAGAGACTTGAAAATTTCAGGATAGGTGTGAATCTCGAATTTCGCGGTCACGTTTATCGATGAGCCAAATTACGAAAAATATTTTTTTCCTAATAAATTCGAAACAACTGATTGGATTGGAATGAAATTCTGCACAAAAAGGAAGAATAATGTCAAACTACGTGCGAAATTTTGACCAGATCCAATTATCAAGGAGAATTACATAACCGTAGAAAATCCTAGCGAATTATCAAAGAAAAATTGGCGAATCTATACCTACAAGGTGGATGAACGAGCCCTCAAAAGCCCCCGACTTCACGGCATTTCTTTTCAATTTCATTTTTATTGAGCATATTGTCAAATTTCTTGATTTCAAGTTGGATACTCTTCCTGCAATAATTTTTTGCAAGCTTGTTTCTAAGAACAAGAGCATTATCATCCGGTCTGTAATTTTCCGATTTTGAGGCGAGGGTGGTCTCAAGCGATTTGGTTGGACTCACATGGTCAGATACAGTTCTGTCCGGCCATCCGTAAACAATATAGCTCTCGAAACAAGAGCCAGGAGATTTGAAATTTTCAGGCCAAATTCGAGAAGTGAATGCGCCGGTTAAGTTCGTTAATAGGTGTAATCCGTCAGAGGGTTTCGTAGATATAGCCATCTGAATTATTTTCTTCAATAATTCGAATCTGATGGCCTTCTACACCCAATTCTCGGAATGAATTTGAAAAATAGTTCTATTCTTGCGAAAACCCCACTCATCCCCACTAATATTCAGCGGCAAAGATATTTGAATTAGTCCTAATTTGTTAATTTTGCACCCATAAATCCGGGTCAAGGTAGCGATACCAGAAAGTTTCAAAATTGTCATAACCAGAAAAAACAGATCAATGAAAGAAATAAACCATATTCTTTTTTCTCTTATGATTCCTCTCCATAAATTAGCACAACATGAAATGTCTTAAATTCAGTATTTCACTTTTTTTTCTTTGCATAAAAATAAGAAAGATTATAAGCATAATCTTTATTCAAATCACAATTCTATCAAATACATGAAATTTTTAATTATTTATTGCTATGAATAATTGCAATGTGAGAATAAAGAAAAGAACTACCTGAAAAATAAGAAAACTTGATTTTTATAGTAATAAATTAACTGAGCATTCATCTGAGGTGTAAGTACAAAACAAACAAAAAATATACAAAAAACAATTACAAAAAATTTCTGAATAAACGACTGGAAAACTTTTTGTATTCATATCACAATATAATGAATAATTATCTTTGTTACAAGCAGGTTTTTCATTGTACAGCATGGCCTGAGATTTCGTCCAACTGATTTTTATGATCCGATATATTAGGTCTTGACTCATAATTGCAAATTGTCACTCCATGATGATGAGATACGAAAAATTCACCTCTTAATCCTATGTAATAAATTTTTGTTTTTTCCCCACCGAAATTACTAGGAAAGTGAAGAGTCAAATGGTGTACATTATTGAAAGTAACGATCCTGTAAATAAAAAGTGTCAACGGATCACCCTTTCAGTAAATAATGGACTCACTTTGTTGCATACTCCAGAGTTCCTTGTGTGTCATGGTGGAGAACAAATTCTTGATCAGGTGGTATTGAAACATCATCAAAAGTCATTGATGGTCTATTTTTGAATCTACAACATCAACATTAGTTAAGTTTTTAATATGATGAGCGACTTGATGGTAATCGAATAAAAGTTTTCATTCTAAAGTGAAATTGAAGCTCAATGGCACAAGTTTCAATTTTACTAGAGAATTATTTATTCTGAATGTTCCCTGGGAATCTGCCTGGTTTTAATGATTGAAACCACTTTGTGACTACTATCTGAAGAATGCCAGTGCTCATTCAGAACAACAATTCTTATTTTTGAATGTGAATCAACTCACATTCGCATTCTAGAAGGGTGAGTTTCATTGTCTTCACCCACAACAATAATACCTTTCAGTTTAATATTACCCGCAAACGGAATATTGAATAACAATTCTGCATCTGCATCTGACTCGACAACCTGTATCAGAAACAGCATTTATTATACAGAGAGAAAAGTAGGACCTAAACATACAGTATCAAAGTTGAGCCTATCCACCCAAGGTTTGAAAATTGTCTTTCCAGATCCTTCATCTACTTCATTTAAGCATTCCAAATTGTCTTTGTTAATTTTGGTATAAAGGCTGTATTCTACACCCATTTCTTGGGTTTCATTCTTGTGACTGTCACCTTCGCAGCATGTATTTCCATGGCCTCCATGGGGTGGCATTTTCTATTACAATAAATAATAGTAGTCGATTTGGAAAATTGAGGAAGATTTGTTTTCTTTTTTATTAGTTAACCTAACAATGCCCAATGCCGCAGGCGCAGTGACATTCTCAAAGTTCTATGGTGGAGTTGGAATCAATGAATATGCGATCTGCGATCGTAGATTATAGCTGTGTTCCAATTGTACCCAAAGCGCACTGGCAAAACGGCCTAGTGGGTTTATACCTGTAGTGGGTTCAAAAGTTCAAACTTCAAACCAATGTAACTTATTGTAGCGTTTAGCGTCGCTTTCATAGAGGCCTCTAGAGTGAAGCTATTCTGAAGGAAGAAAAAGGCGTATTTCTTTGAACAAAAGCATAGAATATTATAAGCAATATGTCTATGGAATGAACAAAGAGCTTTATAAGTTTACTATTATGATTACTTACGTATTTTGATTAATTTAAACTTCCTGAAGATTGTTATACATAATTTCCAACACGAACATTTTCGTCTTTTTCTCTTCCGCGTTTCTTGTGAAGCCAACAAGAACTGTAAGCTGAAGATTTTTATTTTCAAGATTCAGGTAAAAGTTTCATATCCATATTAATCGAATACATAGTGCAATCGGATCGGTAAATATTCTCGATTCATATGTGATAATTGTAAAACAATTATTTTGAACATGTCTAGATCATACCAAGAAGATCAAAAAGTTCATCACTATGAATTTATGAAAGGAAAATGTTCGGTCGAGACAGAGAATGGTTGTTTATTTATGGAAGTGTCCATAAATTTCCCAATGACGCCAACAGTGGACGGAATATTGAACATAAGCAATTAATTACTATCCTCCAAATCTCATATGGTAGGCGGTTGAACGATTCATGTTGTCAATTATGAATCGAGTTTGAGTGGATACGATAAAAATTTGAAAAGCACTGCCGTGGAGTCAAGAGCTTTTGAGCGCTCGTTCATCCACCTTTTGGGTAGATTCGCATTTTCCAGTTTCAGAAACAATTCAAAAAATTTTTGACAGTTTTCAAAAAAATTTTCAAATTAAGGCGAAACTCCAGACTTCACGTCAGTGCCAGGTGATTTTTTTCGGTAATTCGCTAGAATTTTTTACGGTATGTATGGTCTTGGTAATGCGATCTGGACAAAATGTTCAAATGTTCCACGTAGTTTGAATACATTATTCTTCATCTATGTGCAGAATTTCATTTCCATTCAATGTTTAATTTCGAAATTATCAGGAAAAAAGTATTTTGAACGGCCATATTTACGGAGCCCCTGGTCTAATTTTGATCATAGATGAACGTGACCGCGAAATTCGCGATCCAAACCTACCCTGATAATTTCAAGTCTCTAGGCCTTTCCGTTCGTTAGTTATAATTTTCTATGGTTTCTATGGTTCTGGTCACGCGATCTGGAAAGAATGTAGCTTGAATATATCATTCTCCATTAAAATACAGAATTTCGTCACGATCGAATCCGTAGTTTTGAAATGATCAAGAAAACTAAATTTCAAACGACCATATTTACGGAACCCCTATTCTATTTTTGCTCATTGATAAACGTGACCGTGACATTCGAGATCCACACCTATTCTGAAAATTTCAAGTCCCTAGGCCTTTTCATTACAAAGTTATAATTTTCTATGGTTTCTATGGTTCTGGTCATGCGATCTGGACGAAATTTTGCATGTTTGTTGTTGAACATGTCATTTTCCATCTGAGTGCAAAATTTCACCTCGATCGAATCAGTAGTTTCAAAGTAAACAGGATAACAAAATTTCGAACGGCCATATTTACGGAACCCCTGGTCGAGTTTTGCCCAATAACGAACTCAACCGTGGCATTTGAGATTCGAACCTACCCTGAAAATTTCAAGTTTCTAAGTCGTTTCGTTCGTGAGTTATCGTGTATACGGCCGGAAAGACTCGAATTTTTCGACGGATTCGTCATCAGTGAGTCGAACCTAGTCGATTGAGACCATTTTCGGCTCAACATTCGAAAACTACAGACATCGTGACGAAATAATATAGCCCTTGTGTAAGTAGTACGAGCGCTCAAAATTTGAATAGTAAAAACATTACATTTTTGAAAATAAATTAAATGAATAGGTATTACCCAAAGTGATCTGAAAAAAAAAAAATCTCGGAAAAATGTGGTCATTAATTTCTGTGAAAAATACCACGAACTCCAGAAGGATGAGAAAAGATGTTGGGTTTTCATCAGTTCTTTTTCGAAGTGATTAATCCAGAAAAAGTTCCCAAAGAAATGTTTCTATTTGAAAACAACGGAACCGCCCTGAATGTGACGTGACAAGTATTGACCTATCGCAGAATTTTATTCACGGTTTCGAGCCAACCAGTACAAATGACGTCACAAGAAGCGGCTATGACGCTGTTTTCAAATGTCTCGCTAAAATGAGAAGGTAGAGTGGCGTTTATTCGAATTCTTCATAATATTTCCTAGAGAAAAACCATACAATTGTACATTATATTTTATCTCTATATTTCAACAACAAGTACTTTTGGATAAAATTTAGGCGATTTCGATCTCTATTGGTTCATATTGATTTTTTTTTCACTTCGAGCGTAGTATTTCGAAATCCTTACAGAAATTTTTGTATTCAGTGTCTAATGTGTATTCCATCTTCCATCGGATGTTCAAACGAAATTAGAATGTTTTTCTGGATAAATGTTGACAGTAAAACTTGGGACACCCAGAACAATAAACTGCAATTTTTTTGATGTCATAAATCACATTGTAAGGTCCAGTTTCCAGATATATATGTTGGCCATTAATTTTATCCAATTATTGAAGGGTTGTTGAACTCTTCCTCTGAAACTTGGGGGTGCACCATCCCCTACTGCCCCAGACGCGTGTCAGCTGTGGGGTAGCAGTGGCGTGAATATAAACAGGACGAAACATTATTGCATGTTGAATCGTTTAAAATATCTGGTTGGAATGAACAAAATTGTTGTAAAATTAATTGCAAATGGAAATGAAAGAAAAAATTGAGACCTTGAGGTAATAATGCTATAAACAATTCCATATCGCTGCGAGATGAAGTTTCGTGTCTGTTCTATTCGATAAATATTTTATTTATATGAATAACTTATTCCGATATAAGTAATTGGAGAAATGCTAAATATTGTTTCCGATTAATCATGAAAAAGAGAATGAAATATGCCGCAAATATCCGCTATTCCGTCATTCACCATTATCGCCAAGTCCTTCCGACGCCTCTGACAAGAGAAGATAGAATCGGGCTTACGTCACTATCCACGACAGTGTGGTCTAGGCGCCGCGACGTGTAGCGTCCACTCTCAAGCTGGCTCTATTTTTCGGCGAAAATATTCGGGACAGGCACACGTGGGGGCGTGAAATGGTTGGAGACGACGTACCGAGCAATTTCAGACAGCAGATAAATGTTGTCTATATGTGAGTACCGAAAATTCCTTTTCCCAAAGACCTGTCGGTCTGTCAGTGTGCAAGAGTAAAATTTTTGGTGTTATCAGCGCCAATCGATAACGCAGTCCTGTTGCCGTGGTATCGCTTCCACTATGAAGCACCATTATTTTCTTATCGCGTAACACGAAATTTACTGCTTGTTATTGGTATCTTTTGTCAGGTGAATACGTTTGAAATGCTTGTTTCAAATGATAGGCACAGGTATGTATTTTAATTCCATTAGAGGTTTTATCGATTATCATATTGTCACGTTCCATTGGTATATTAGGATGAATTTTTTTTAATTTTGTCATTTATATTCCATAGGGATTCATTATTTCTACAGTTGGTTGAAAATTTACTATACAATCACAGAATACTATATATTTTGGTTTTTTATTTTCAATAAAATTATTTAGAATCGTCCAAAGAAAATTTTCTAATCCCCCCTCAAATTTTCACAGTTAACGTTTAGATTGAATTAATGAAATCCGTCCGCCTTAAAGAGTCAATTATTCTGTACAAAAATCAGTTTCCATCAAGAGTTTTGATCTGGCTAGCCCGAGCGTCCGATCCAAGAATTTTAAAGGCAGAAAAGATGAAATTCGAACAAATTAATTGTAAAAAATCTACCCAAAATAGAATCGTTGAATTTAAACTGGGTATTGGTGTGAGGTTTTTCAATAGAATATTTTTCATCGTTCAAACACTAATAGTTCATAAAAAAGTGACACTTTAAATATCATTTCAGAAAAGCCCAAGTGGGACAGAAATCTTTTTTTAGATTTTTTTTAACTTTCGATATATTTCGCGAAATCTGAAAAGGTTGTCTGTTTTTGTTTTTGAAAATTCTCTATTGAAACTATAATACTGAAATTTATTTCCAAAACTCAATAACATGACGATTTATGAATTTTGCATCTTGTAGGTTTTCAAAAAACGCACGGCATTTTCAGAAATGAAAACCTGTATCATTTCAAGAATAACAAATGTGGCTTTTTCAAAATTGGTTCTGAATTCGGAAAATCTTTCAAGAACTGTAGAAAATGCTGTAGGTACAGTTAAAAAAACTTAACATATTTTACCTTATTGTCTCCTAACTATGTTGATTAGTCAGTCGCAGTCACATGTTTCAAATGTAAGGGGAATCCCCTCATACATTGACCCTCGTTTCTAGATCTAGACACGCACTTTAATGGATGAAATAGAGGGTAGATTGTTGATTTTTACTGAAGGGTCTTAATTTATGTGTTGCCATTTTTCAACGGCGTAGTTATTAATACTGTCTGGAATGACTCATACGATCATTTGAGGAATGAATCTATCGCAGAAATAAAATTCGACTCTCCAAAGCATCTAGATTTCATGCAAAAATTTAATTTGAAACGTGGGAATTTAAAAAGTACAGCCCTTCTTCATTTTTGAGCGCTCGTAATACTTACACGATGGCTATATCCTTTCGTCACGATGTCTGTATTTTTCGAATTTTGACCCGAAAATGGTCTCAATCGACTATGTTCGACTCACTGATGACGAATCCGTCGAGAAATTCGAGTCTGTCCATCCGTCCGTATACACGAACTCGAACGGAATGTCCTAGAAACTTGAAATTTTCAGGGTAGGTTCGAATCTCGAATGCCGCGGTTAAGTTCGTTATCGGGCGAAATTCGCCCAGGGGTTCCGTAAATATGGCCGCTCGAAATTTTGTTTTTCTGATTACTTCGAAACCACTGATTCGATCGAAGTGAAATTTTGCACACAGATGGAGAGCAAGCTACATGCAAAATTTTGTCCAGCTCGCATGACCAGAACCATAGAAAATTATAACTTTGTAATGGAAAGGCCTAGGGACAGGATAGGTGTGAATCTCGAATGTTGCTGTCACGTTCATCAATGAGCAAAATTAGACTAGGGGTTCCGTAAATATGGCCGTTGGAAATTCAGTTTTTTTGATAATTTCAAAACTATGGATTTGATTATGACGAAATTTTGTATTTAAATTGAGAATGATATATTCGAGCTACATTTTTTCCAGATCGCATGATCAGAACCATAGAAAATAATAACTTTCGAACGGAAAGGCCTAGGGACTTGAAATTTTCAGGATAGGTTCAGATCGCAAACTTCGTGATTACGTTCATCAATGAGCAAAATTGGACTAGGGGTTCCGTAAATATAGCCGTTCAAACTATTCTTTTCCTGATAATTTCGGAACTATTTATTGGATTGGGATGAAATTTCGCACATAGATGATGAATAATGTATTCAAACTACGTGGGAAATTTTGTCCAGATCGCATTACCAAGACCATAAATACCGTAGAAAATTCAGCGAATTATCGAAAAAAAAATGGTCAACTAAAGCACTGACGTGAAGTCTTGATTTTCGCCTTAGTTTGAAATTTGTTTCTAAAACTGGATAATGCGAATCTACCTACAAGGTGGATGAACGAGCGCTCAAAAGCTCCTGACTTCACGGCAGCGCTTTTGTAAATTTTTATTATACACCTCCTTATCAGTAGTTTCATCTTATTATAATTTTTCTGCAGACAACCCGATGGCACGCCGGCGGATTGGTCAGAGCCGCAATAGCAATTAGTGGATCCTCTGGATCCACCTGACATGAACCAAGAAGAATACATTCCTCCTTTAAGATATGGTTCCAACGACAACTGGACGTGGAACAGACGGGAAAGATCTCCAGAAGTCAGACTGTATGGCAACAACTACCAATCGGCACTTTTTCACCCCAATTGGAGTAGCGGAACCGCTGGTGTAAGGGGGACCAGGATGCTCAACAACGGAAGATACTTTTGGGAGCTCCACCTATCAAAACGTATATTTGGAACAAGCATGATGTTCGGAATAGGAACAAAGAAAGCGCGATTACATGCCGATTCTTTCACGAATCTCCTTGGAGAAGATGCCAACAGTTGGGGATTATCTCATAAAGGTCTGTTGTGGCACGCTGGTGCCAGAACTCATTACACAAAACCTTTCAGAGAGAACGTCCACACAGTCATTGGAATCTACTTCGACGGTATTGCAGGTACTCTTACGTATTATAAAGATAAAAAATGTCTGGGTGTTGCCTTTCGGGGTCTACATCAAGTCAAAGATCCCTTATATCCTATCATATGTTCCACCGCAGCTAAAACAGAAATGGTTTTGTCGACTATGAGGAGAGACTACATAAATTTACAGGATAGATGTAGATCAGTAATCGTCAAATTAGTCAAGAAGAAAAAAGATTTAGAAGAATTGTATGTTCCAACTAGGATACGAAATTTCTTAGCAGAAGAGATGCTAGAAGTATCGATACCTTTCAAGGTCGTCAATGATAATAAAGCGGATGAAAATATTTAACCGAATCGACTGATTTTAACTACCTACTTAATTCATCATAAATCTCATTGAAAATGAAATGCTGTTAATTTGTTTTTCTGGTACGTCAATACAAAAAAAGATGGATATTTTTTGTCTGTTTTGTTTATCCATAACATGGTTGCTAATAAATAACAACTATCGTTTTATTATACATCATCAATTAGAAATTTCTTGAGGTCAAATCATTGAAAAAACTGCATTTATTGTGTATTCTTCCGCTAACCTCATTTGAAAAACTGTTATCATTCAAGTTTACGCATTAAATTATAGAATTTGTAAGGACTAAAGTAGGAGTATGAATATGACCCATAAGAAAAACGTTTGAAGTTTCACTTGGAGACAGAAAAAATTTGATACTCAAGTACTTTTTGTAAAATATACCTGTTAAGATATTTTATCTGCTATTCAGTGATCTCAACATTATTCTGAATCATCAGAGGTGACACAGAAAAATCTCAACATTTTTAATATTTTGATAAAATTTAACATGATTTCGAAAGTTGTTGGATTTGAGAATATTTCAAGATCCTTGGCGATCCATGTTATATCATATTTCGTGTGTGTGATATTTTCCATTGTATATTTCTTCTATGTATAAAAAACATGCGGACGAGAGCCAGTGGTGAAAAGTTACCAAACTGTATGTGAAGCTTGATGTTAGAGTACAATATAAAATGTATGCATTTGAAACTTTTTTTGCTGAAATAATCAGAATTTATTTCGTACAACTACATGACTGCACTCAAAAAAATATCGAAACGAAAACCAGCTACAACTAAGATTGATGTAAGAGGGCAGCCATGAATGTACCAATTCCTTGTGCAATGTGTTCTGGTAGTGTAATTAACAAAAGAATTCAACTGTACTGAACCCCCTACTTATAAGTTAGTACATTCAGTGAATGTGACTTGAAAAAAATCTCGTACATCTCAATTTACTAGTCTCTGGTATTGTGATATTGAAAACTGATAAATTTGTTTGAATGTGTAAATTATTCATCTGAAATTAGGGCACAAATATTGTGAATTTCGGCCTGTTTGTGCAATAAAATTGTAAATATTGAACGAATCGTGGATAGAGTGAGTTTTAATTTATGTTTAGCTTAAGTAGAAATAATTTATCTGTTTGTATTTGATTTATTCAGATTAAATAAAACTAAAAAATTATTGATTTTATATACTGCAAACTGAGATTTTTGTATATACTTTTGGCGCAAACCGGGGCAATTGCCCCCAGGGTTGCAAATAAGAGGGGCGAAAAATTGGGGGTGGTTGCCTCTAGGTTTTCCCACTAGTAGATAATATTTCCTGAATTTTTCTGGTCGCCTTGGGAATATTACATAAGCTAAAGAATTACAATAATACAATTACAATACATTATTCGTAAATGAGAGCGGTGAATTGGTTTGATCTCAACTTTTGGAAACAGATATTCAAAGTACCCAATGGAAATGCAATAAGGTCAGAAATATGGTCCTATTATTATAAAAAATTTTCAAAGGTGCCGCACTTCATCATAAATATTACTGTCGGCATGCGATTCCCTGCATAGCCCCATCGCAAGTTTTTACACTACTAGAGGTAAACTAGAAATAGGCAGCTGCTGGGTGCTTCGAATTTTCGAACAAATATTGGCAAGAACTCCTATAACGAGAATATGAGAACTTTTTAATGAATATTGTGGTAATTTGGACCCATTTCTTATGTCATTGTTTTCATTAAGAAGAAGGGTTGGTAAATTTTTTTGAGGAATGTTTCTTTTGATTCAGGTTTAATCGCATCTCATAATATTAAATTGTAATAAGTAGTAAAAGCCCCTATCTGTACATGATTTGTTGTTCTTTGGTTTAATTTAATTTGTGGATATGGTTTTTGGGATTTTTGTCCTGTCCTAATTTGAATAAATAAATATGTAAATGAAAATAAAATCTCTTCAAGCTTCATAAGGATAGGTTTTTTTTTAGGTTTTTAGGCAGCATTCGTGATATTTCGAAAACGATTCTTATTTTCAATGCGAATTTGGAGCGCCGGGAAGATAGAGAAAAATTGGGAATCTTATTATTCTACAAAAATATTTCCATATTCCTTCTCTTAATTGAGATGAGAAAAGCAAAAAAATAATATTTCAATATTGCATGCGTGCGTGTCCAGATCGAAAGAGTTTTTTTTTTAATTCTGACTTTTTTGTGCTATTGTGCCTTTGGATTGGAGCATTATAAATTGTGTTGTATTATTTGGTATTTTTTGAGACATTATTCCGACACCGGATATAATCACTTCCTTTCAATTCAAGAAGAAATATGTGTTCCTTTCTGAGGAGAATATGGTTTTTCAAACTTGAGTTGTCAGAGCGTGTTTTTCAACTGAAATCGAAGAGAACTCAAATCTTAGGGTTACTTCTCATTGAATCATTAATTTCATCTGGCGGAATCATTCATTATCCACAGATAATTCTTCCTTAAGAAACTTGTGAGCAAATTCTCCAAATATCTTTCATTTCAGTCCGATATGAATGCGTAAAGAGAACTCCCAAAAAATGAATTGTTAGAATATTATAACAACCCCGAGAACTTGTGTGATATAACGGATTAGAATTTTCAGAGTTATCAGTTCTTTTTATGTGTTTAGATAGCAATTTGTCTCCTCAGGACATTTTGAAAGTTATAACTAATTCGAAGTTTGGTCCCAATATCAGAATAGCGCTGTGGATTCTTTCGACTTTACCAGTAACCATTGCAAGCGGTTTGTTTATAATTGTTGATTATTTTTGAAAATGACTGATTAGTTTTGTAGCTGTATATATAACTAAGCGCTTTTTTTATTTTCATTAAAATTTAAAACAAACCATTTCTAGTGAATTATTTACACTTAACGTATGAACCCCTTGAATATTGTAATGATTTTAATAAAAAATATTTATTGTTGAAATATATTTGCCTCTGACAGAAAAATATAGCACAAGGTAAAAGAGGCTTATATGCAGCAGTGGGTGAATATGTTATTGGGGGCGGCGAATATCATTTCACTCAGGGCAGCAGAATGGCTACATCGGGCCCTGCTACTACATTGGAAAAACATTAAGTTCAATTTTTTTTTTCTTTCTGGGTGTAACACTTCTAATCCCCAGTATAATAACAATAACTCGCCACAACAAGACTTTGGATAATCATGCCTCATTTCTGAGGAAAAATCACATAAAAACCATCAATAAAAATGAAATATTTATTTGCTGAAACTTTAATTCTGACTTGGTTTTTCTCATTTCTGGATATTTTTTCTCTGCATAAGAGAAGGTTCACAATACATAAAGATGCTTCATCAAACGTTTTGATGAAAAAAGTAAATTTAATATAATTGAACTATGGATAAAATAAAAAGTTGGAAAATATAAACTCACTCCTATTTTCAATACTTTTATTGAGGAAGAATTCACTAGTCCTATAAACTTAAGGGTTTTTGTTTGCTTCCTTGGCATTTTGTAATGCTTGTGTGATATACAGTTTGGCCAACGACTGTGAGCAAAATTGTGAAATAGCTTGACTGTGAGTGTTAATTTGTCCTGCAATAATCATAGGATTCAGACGACCAGGAACAGGGAGTGGCTTGAACATTTTGTTGATATCATCTTCAGGTAGAGGAGGCTCATCTTTAGCCGCTCGTGCAGCATTGTCTTGAGCTCTTTTCTGGAGCTGCTTATGCTTCTCCACCTGTTGACGACTGGCTGTCTGTTGGAATCTGTTGAATTTAATAGCCTCTTGATTGAGTTCATCTACCCTATCCATCAAACATCTCAACTGTCCTTCTAACACTGAAGCTGTTCCCAAGTCCAAAAATTTAGCACCTTGTTCTTCTGGTACGAGTTCGCCCATTTCAGTCATCATTATATTAGTCAATGCAGAATTCTTGATAACAAATGGTACTTCGGTAAACAAATTTTCGAAGCCAATCTTGAGTTTCAGTAAGGCTTCAGGAGTAAATTCGTTCTCCTTATACATTTCAATTGCTTGAGGAGTCAATCTGTAGGCTTTCAAAGTTACAAAACCCCTGGCAGACTTCTGAGTATCGTATATAACAACTACAGATTCCTCAATTGACGTTTGATAATGAAATTGCGATTCTAAGAGAGGTATACTCAAGAAGTTACCAACATCAGAGCTTTGATACCAGCCCACATGAAAATGATCAACATTAACGCGTCTTAAACGTCTCATCATCGCCAACTGATAATCATCTTCGTCCATGGTATCATCAGTTTGCTTGGGGAAAGGAAAACAGTTGGTAATTTCCAATCGGTTGTCAACAACGAGACCAAGAAGGGCTCCTTGAGCGATATCCATATTTGTGGTTGCTTCTTCGTGGCAGTGTTTTACGATTTTCATAACAGCCTGAAAATGATGAACAAATTGATAATACACATATTTCATCAATAGTTTCTAAAATGTGTATAAAAATAACCTAACATATTAGTGAAAACTCACCAAACCATCCGCTTGTACATATGCTATGGTCGATTCATTTTCAGGGGCTCTACGAGCTGCGGCATTTCTAGAAGCCATTGTGAATATCCACGTAAACAGTACTGAGAAAATAATTCACGATGATATCGAAACGGCATACACAATCAAGGGAGAAATTGTTATAAATGGGATAACCACAAAATAATCGAAAAACCATAGAATCTCAATCTTTTGAAATGTGACGTACTCTGATTTTTGCGAAGCAGTCGCAGACTGTGACTGCTCCGGAAAAATCACAGTTCCAAATCACTACTCCTGTTTGGACCACTGACTATTTTGCTATACTCGGATTACTCGGAACAAGAAATTCCTCCATCTATGGAAATAGGTAATTCGGCAACGAACAGGAAACAGGTATACTCCGTTTAAGAATTATTGACATCTCGGTTGGCTGTGAAAAATCGAATTTAAGTTGGTAATAGAATATTCAGTAATATTTTGGGTTGCTGAATTCAGGTTGGAATAGGAATAACACTAACATTACCCATAGAAATCATGCTTTGATGATTTTATCGAAGATATTGGCAAAGAGTAACAACAAGAGAGATCACTCTGTCAAATTAGTACTGAATCGCCCGTAAAAGTGGTGGTGACCTTGAAACTGCTCGAACGCTATTGATGGAGGAGTTGGGTA
Organism: Aphidecta obliterata; assembly: GCA_963966015.1. Taxonomy (NCBI): domain Eukaryota; kingdom Metazoa; phylum Arthropoda; class Insecta; order Coleoptera; family Coccinellidae; genus Aphidecta; species Aphidecta obliterata. The sequence continues at coordinate 22,730,882 of OZ014430.1, read as the reverse complement.
AGCGCTGGGTAAGCGTTGGGCAAGCCAATCACACCACATCTCGTGGACCGCGCCAAAGATTGAAGGTTTGAAATCTGACGTTTGTCGATTTTCATGATGAAAATGGAGGTAGAAATATTTTGTGCTTTAAATGAATTCACAGGCAAAAAACTATTCGGAAAATCTAGAAATTTCTTCGTGAATTGAGTATAAGGGAGTTTTCAATGTATACAAATATCAAATTCTGGTGCTGTTGACATGAATATTCAATGAAAATGTGTAATTTTTTCGAGAAAAACTGAAATTAGTATCGTATTCGATGATGAATATATTGCTAAATAAATTATATTTAATGTATATTCCATACGACTAATGAAAATTGAAGGATTGCTACTTGTAACATAAAATTAGAATTTTTAGATTTTGTTGCTGTGAACGTGCTATATGAACAATAGAATTGTTTCCTTCAGTTCGTGTTCATTATATCGCCAAGATCAGATAATATCCGGGGAAAACACTGAATTTTGAATTGTCTACCATGGTGATACTAATGCTGAATGAATGGAATTTGTTTTATACTCGATGACAATATAGTTATTGATGGATATACCTAGTTACTTTGGATATAAATCTTGGAAACTGTATTTTGTTACTAAAATACTGGAAGGCTGAAATATAAACTTTCTTCAATACATTATCACAGTATGATCACAAATGAAATGTGTAAAGAATCTAGTTTCTACTTAAAAATCTATAATGCTAGATTATCGAAATCCCTTCGAGGAAGTATAGCATTTCAGAAATAATTATCATGTATTTGAACTTCTAAATTCAATTTTCCATAGTGTAGTTGCATAACTAGAACATAATGAATAATTTTTTTATTCAATATCACTTTACAACTATCTACAATCTTTATTTTTCAATATAACTAGGTACCTACTATGAATATAATACATTTGAGAAAATTTCAACTAAATGGAATACAACTAGCCACTGGTTCCTGGTTTTCTAGATGAATGAATTGCTCAGCATTTTCTTCATATCCTATTTCATAATTCTTATATTAAAATTTGCATTTTTCACCCCTTCTGAATGGTTTATATCGCATAACTCTCAGTGGTTAGTGTAGAATGGTTTCCTTGAACAAACATATAGAACATAATATCTAGGAAATTCAACTCTCTGAGAACTGAGAACCTGCAAGTATGTATTTTGAACTGCGTTCATGATCATTACCTCCAATAATGACATCTTACTTTTTTAAAAAACATAATTTGTATGTTCACGATTTCAACTAGTTTTGATTATGCAGAATTTGGTTTTGTCCCTCGATATCTGATGGCAACTACTCAGGTCTATATTGCTTACATAGCTAATATGTATTTCAATTCAAAAATATATAATATATAAAATACAAGAAACAAATTTCTCTCGGAAAAGAAACTATATCTAGATTTATATTTTATCAGATCCTTTTCATTCTCTAGTCATGTATTTCAACCATTTATCTATAATTGTATACAAATAATTATTTCAATTTCACATCTATGGAATTAAAAATAGTAAGTAAGTCATAATAAAACTTCTTTTGTTTTATCATTTATTTAAACTTGAAATGCAACTTGTAGTCTTCTGTTTTTTGAACAAACATGATTTTGAATATTAGATACTCATAAATGTCTACCAGTCATGTGATGAGGTTTTCAATATAACAGTCTCCCAAAAGTTTTCTCTCGAATAACCTCTGATCCATGATGATACATTTCCTCATAAGATAGCCACTGATATAGGGCTCATTATAAGTTGGGAAATTATTTCTTCTAGAATCGGCTTTTGTAATCTGTAAATCGAACTATAAATACGTCTGAGATTCTCGATTTAGGCACAAATCACTTACCAGTAATGATATTATAGGTATTTATGACAATATTATGTAAAAAAAGCAGCCAACATAAAAGTTGTATCATACATAATACATTCGGGATATAGATTAAATAGAATGAAATCCTAAAAATGTCCTCATTCTGTTTCAATAAACATATTGCTGCGTTTAATGTATGAAATGTTGAGGTTAAGATTATTTGAAAATTCAAAAATCATAATAAACTTTGAAGTGGTTGTCTCTCTCCGATTCACCCCTCTCTATTTTCAGATGAACTCAAGGTCATAGGATAGTGAACAGGCGTTAAAGCGGAGTGATCCATCTTGTTGTCTAATCTTTGATATTGGTGAATATCTAATTTTAAAAATTTGCTCTGAATTTGAGTATTTTTTGTCTTATGCTATTAAAATGGCTGGAATTTACCAGGATACATCGCGCCTAACAAGAGAACGCCAGGCAGTTTGTCGGTGTTACTTCGAGTTTTTCAAAGATTTGGCGTATATTTCCGCTAGTGTTTCAGGTAAACTGTTATTCACCTACTCAAAGTGTATTCTGATTGATCAATGTCTCTTAAATTTTCAGATTTCACCAAGCCCTGTCCGTAGAATATTAGCATGTTATTATAGCCTGGAATTAGCAGTGAAAGAAAACCTGTGCGATATGATTATTCCTTCAAAGAGACATTGAATGACTTTGTTTTTGCTAGAATTAAAAATAATGAATATATCAGTTTAGATATCCTTTTCAAACTGGCCAAATAGCACCTAGATTTTAATTGATCGAAGTCAACATTTTATTATATCATAAAAAAATTGGATACAAATACAAAAAGTTGATCGAAGGAAAATTCTTACTGATAAACAGAAAAATATAATAAAAATAGTACGATATTGTGATAAATACCGAGAATACATGGAACAAAACGTAAAATTCATTTATCTAGATGAAACTTGGATATTCGAGAACGGTATTCAAATTTGTCAGTGGACACTAGAAAATAATCCAAAAGGTATGCCGAGTATAAGGCAAGGATAAAGGCAGAAGGTGCACTATTTTGAATGCTGGAACAATTGATGGATTTTTACCTGGATGTGATCCGATTCTTGACAGTAGTATTAATGATAAGGATTACTAAGAATGGTGAATTATTTCATAAATGGGTTATTGAAATATTGAAACCTTCCCTGCAAAAGGATGCCCATCAATAGGATTATGTCAGCTTATTCAATAAACACATCCAAATCACTACACTATGTGGAAACAAAGTTTTCAATATTTTTATCTTTGCCCTTGTATCATTCATAGATATTTTAAGTTTATTTATTTTACTTATACTGTATTGTATCCTGTTCACATGCTCTCTGCTAATACACATGCTATATTGTTCCCAATTCAAAAGTATACTGAATAATTGTAAAATTTCATGTCAAAATTCTTCATACAAATACTACATAGATTCTTAATTTTTGTTTCTCTCTTATTTTAATAATAATATATATCGCATCCGTCGTAGACTAAGGAGACAACTCAAAAAAGGACCATTTTGTGTTAGTGACGGTATTGAACTCAGGAAGTATCCCTTTTCTTACGTGCAATATCAGAATAACTCTAGTTGGCCTCTCCGCCACATAAGAGACTGTTCGTGAAAAAAGGTAACATTTCAATTTTTTTCGAAAAACAGTGGAATATTCCACCACGATGGGAAAAATTGCATTAATTGAATATTGGGTGCTAGAGTTATAATGTTCAAATGGATTGCTGCAGTTATTACGAATGTTCAGCGTGTTAAATTGAGTAAGTACACAAATGGATTTTATTCCTTTTGAAAACACTTCTACAAGTCTCTCTATATTTCATTCTATACATAGCTCGGATTGCTTGCTTTTGTGTTTTAAATATTTTTTTCCGATGTACTGTTTCCCCAGTAAACAATGCCATATGAAAGGGTTGACTGAAAATTGGCTGTGTATAGGAGCTTCAATGTATCTTGTTGGATATGGTATTTCATTCTATTGAGGGTGTAGATTATGGTGGTGAGTTTCCTGTTCAAGTTTTCTATTTGGGGGTTCCATTTCTTAATATATATAACGTTGAACCTGAATTCCCATTCTTAAACTGCAGTCGAAATATTCCGGCTTAATTAATAATTATTCGATAATTCGTATACTGAACACTTTTCTAGGTTATATTTATGTTTTATTTCTATGATTAAAACAGTAACTTTTTTGTAACTAGAAATAAAGCCTCGACTGGACGTTCATGGCCTGCTTCGATGTCAATAATTCTTAAATGGACTATACTTTGGTGATAAACGGCAAACTTATTTAAAATTGATTTCAAAGAAATCTGTATAGGTACATCTCGCATCAACTCCTTCAACGTAATCAATTTTTATTTTATTTTAATTCCGTTGAATTTAATTTATTTCGGATCTTTAGTGATCAACAGGGGCGCGGAACTCTGAAGGGCAAAGCTCCGGAGCCCCCGATCTGAAGGAGCGTATTTTTGGACTTTTTGACGAATTTGGCAGCAATACCATAACGAAAGTATCCTTTAACAATACTAATATAATTCTGCCGGTATTTCGTCTGATTAAATGTTTTTTCAATTCGTAACACATAACCAAAGGGAAAACGTTGGGTAGACCAATATAAAATTGTTCTCTGTTATCTTCAATATGTTTCGCTGTTCGATTTCACAGTTTATCACTTGTCTCTGGATTATGGAACTTTTTATTTCCTATTTTCAGATGTTCCATGCTTTTTGAGCGCTCGTACTACTTATACGAGGGCTATATCATTTCGTCACGATGTCTGTATTTTTCGAATTTTGAGCCGAAAATGGTCTCAATCGACAGAGTTCGGCTCATTGATGACGAATCCGTCGAAAAATTCGGGTCTGTCCGTCCGTATACACGATAACTCACGAACGGAGCGTCCTAGAAACTTGAAATTTTCAAAGTAGGTTCGAATCTCGAATGCCGCGGTAAATTTCGTGATTGGGCAAAATTCCAGGGGTTCCGTAAATATGGCCATTCGAAAGTTTGTTCTCCTGATTACTTCGAAACTACAGATTCGATCGAGGTGAAATTTTGCACTCAGGTGGAGAATGACGTGTTCAAGATACATGCAAAATTTTGTCCAGATCGCATGACCAGAACCATGTAAAATTATAACTTTGTAACGGAAAGGCCTAGAGACTTGAAATTTTCAGGATAGCTGTGGATCTCAAAGGTCGCGGTAACGTTCATAGATGAGCAAAATTAGACTAGGGGTTCCGTGAATATGGTCGTTTGAAATTTAGTTTTCATGATAATTTCAAAACTACGTATTCGATCATGACGAAATTTTGTATTTTAATGGAGAATGATATATTCAAGCTACATTTTGTCCAGATCGCATGACTTGAACCATAGAAAATTATACCTTTCGAACGGAAAGGCCTAGAGACTTGAAATTTTCGGGGTAGGTTCGGATCACGAATTTCGCGGTCACGTTTATCTATGGGAAAAATTAGACTGGGGGTTCCGTAAATATGGCCGTTCCAATTATTTTTTTCGTGATAATTTCGAAACAACTCATTGGATTGGAATGAATTTTGCACATAGATGAAGAATAATGTATTCAAAGTACGTGGGAAATTTTGTCCAGATCGCATTACCAAGACCGTAGATACCGTAAAAAATTCTAGCGAATTATCGAGAAAAAATTGAACAGCTGAAGCACTGACGTGAAGTCTGGAGTTTCGCCTTGATTTGAACATTTTTTTGACAGCTGTCAAAAGTTTTTCGAATTTGTTCCTAAAACTGGAAAAAGCGAATCTACCTATAAGATGGATGAACGGGCGCTGAAAAGCTCCTGACTTCACGGCAGTGTTTTCCATAATTTTTTCGTTTTGCTTTGAGAATTGATTCTCATTTACTCCTCACGTTTTCATAAGGAAAACTAAATATACAGCTATTTTTTTCATTTAATTTTGGTTTTGTATTGTGATTTTTATTAAATTTGCATTGATGAAATACTCCATTCGAATTACGGATGTTTCTATCTAAATAATAAATAATCATTGAATAATGCATCTTTATAAATGATTGTTACATCGTAGTGGGCTTGGAAATATTCCTATTTTGCCGCTTCATGTGTCATACTGTTCACATTTACAATGCCAGCCAGACTTTATTTTCTGCTGTTCGTTTCGAAATTCTATGATGAAGCGGCGAACAATAATCCAAAGCCGACTGCGATGTTACAATAAGTTATAAAGACCCTATAGTATTCCATATTGAGACTATAATCTGACAGGTCCCCAACTAACACCCTATACAACTCTTGAGTTATGCCGTCCAAAAAATCGAAAAAAATGTATGAATATTCTGGAAGTTGGTTAGTTTTTAAATTTTCAGAAAACACCAGCTGTATCTTGGAAACAAAAGGCCTGAGGCGATTTCAAAAACAAGTATTTCATTATGATGATTGATAACTTCAATTGTGTTAAATTTGATGTACCTATAAACTATTGAAACAAATTAGGGAATGTTTTTTAATGGAAATTGACGCAATAAATTTCGAAATCATTTATATTACTTGAAAATAATGCAAGATAACAATCCATATAAATTATAAAAAGGAATAAAAATGTTTTTAACAATCATCAATAGGTAAAAATTTGCGTAATTTATCCATATTTATCTCAATATCCTTTGAACTATATCCTTCAGATTCTTCATAAAATCCACACTGATACAAAATAACTCGAGAAGAAATTCGAAAACAGTTGAACATTATAAAAATTTAAATATCCAATAGGGCAGGCTTAGTATCTTTAGCACATTTGATAACAGATTGCATTAATTTAATGAATCCAGTATCCTTGGGTTTCTCTAGTCCACGCAAAAGTCTGTTTTTCATGACAGATATAAATTCCTTATTACTCAACTGCCCATCCTCTGAAAACAAACACCAAAATTTATCAAGAATATATTGGTGAAATGAAAAACCATTTTGTATTTTCCATCATTTTCAATGGCACAATCGCGTAAAGTTTTCATCTTCTTGTAATGAAATATTTACTTCAACAGCCATCTCACCGACTATACATAGTCAATAGATAAACAATAATTATATACATGAAAGATTCTTACGATTTTCATCGAAGATAGTGAAGACCACATCTATAACGTGATTGCTTAAACTGACGTGGGCCACAGTTTTAGCAACATGTTTTAAAGTAGCTTGATCAATGGAAGCTCCAGCTATATGATAGAAAGTTAACGCAATATCAACATCGTTTATGTTATTCAGAAAATGGAAGAAGTTGAGATAATCCTCTTTTGAGATTCCTTTTCCATGATCTCTAAAACTGAAATGGGTAAACAAATAAGTATCAATAATAAATCTCTCTAACGCCCTCGAGAAAACAATAACCTGAGCATATTCTCAATGACTTAATTTCATCGCTTACGTTTTCTTAACCCTCTTCAACATCCTTGCTTTCTTTTTGTCTGGATACCCAGCATAAGCCAAAAGCAATTCTGTGAAGTCAGCTTCTGTTATTCTTCCATTTTCGTCCGGGTTTTTCCGTTGAAACTCCAAACTCAGAATTTCTTTCTGTAATTTCTCTTGAAAATCTAGAAATTTCTCAATCGTCAATTTCTGTTTCAAATTGGGTCCGAAAAAGTATGTTGTTAAAGCAGAATTGACCCCCTGAAAGTGATGTTCATTTCAGTCAAAGTAGTCATGGGATTATCTGAAGTGAGAATAAATCTCGGGATATTTTCATTCCTCACAACTTACCTTGAATGTGTTGCCAGTCGCAGCGTGATCTCTATGTCTGGAACCAATACTTGTTTGCTGTCTTATCAAAGTGGCAACTTTCTCGAATTCTTCACAATCAACATCACCATCTCCATTCAAATCAAACATGCGAAATGCAATTTCGAAATGACGTCTTGAGGCTGCAATGGGAACCCTTGAAAATTTAATAATTCCTAATCCCTAGCAGAGCTTACTTGACAACACAGTCAATAGGAATATGTAATCAGAAAAAGTTATGAGTCCAGAGCTTCCCAATTTATAGAAAATGCTGTCTTCGTCTAGTGTCAGTTCCAGCTCCTGATGAACACTCTAACGAGGCAAAGAAGGCATTCAAACAAAGGTCAAAGCGATAACGCTTTCTGATTTAGCTAAATTGCTTTAGGTAAATCCTAGGTTCAAATTGAAAAACGACGTGCAAAATAAAATCAAACATTTGATGAAATTTTATACAAATATCCAAAAAATGGAATGTCAAATCAGAGCCTATTTTGCTTTCAAATATTAGAGTGATTAGAAAAACCATCATTATCAAGTTAAATATAATTGAGATTTCAATGAATAAAAAAAATAATCATAACTACTGTATACTGTTACATTTCCACTTTATATCAAAATTAAAATTGGAAAACTTTTCTTAAAAAAACGGTTAAGGCCGCACACACATTACATGCCAGGAAAACACTTTTTTAATTCACTGTAGAAATTTTGATCAAACTATTGTTCGAATTCTATAATGTATATTATAAATAAAAATGTTGTTGCAGAAGTTTAAAAGAAATTAAATAGTAATGAAAATCTTTTGTTACACCTCATCCCAGTTAAATTCGTCAAATTATGTTTTGCCTTTCTTCATAATATTTTCGAAAGTTCCACTGTAATACTCATTTGAAATAAACTCTTTTTAAATTCAATTTTAATCAACGGTATGAACGAAAATGATAATTTTTACCACCAAACATTCATACTAAGCTAAACAAAGCAAATGGAATATTCAGGACATGATTCTGAGATCCATCCCTGGAGATTATAGCCCTTCATCATGACCACTAAAAAAATTTAAATTTGCGATTATTTTGTCAGTTTACGACGTAGTTTAAAATGAAATTTTTCCATATTTCGTCATCCAGAATCACGTCCTGAAATATTCTAAAGCTAAATTCGGATACTCAGACAAACTCTAAGCAACAAACATTCCAATGATTTTTCAACTATAGCATTATTGAAAAACGTCAAGAGCAGAAAGCTTTACCTGTAGAGAATGCTGAAAATATAGGTAGAAAGATTTAGAAAAGGGTATAGTAGAAAAGTTATATTACAAAATCAGTGTTTGTAACACAAACTAGAGAATTATAAGACTTGCAACTCCCATTTCTTGTGATTCTTTGAGTTGTCTGTTAGAAGAAAGGAAAAGAGAAGATAAATATCCTATTTAATTTATTTCGATACTATTTTCATCTAAGTGAAATGAAATTATGTCTGTTCTTCATAGGACGATCAGTAAAATAATATCACATAAAATCTTCTACTCTTCAATATAATCCTTAGAAAAAGATATAGAAAACCCAAATGAATGACAAATACTGATTGAAAACTTGCTTCAGCAATATATGAATCTAAATGCCTCTAACGAATAATTAAGTAAGTAATTAAGTATTATATTTCTTTAAACTGAAAGTAATGGTAGAGGTACGGAGAGTTGTCATTGAAATAGCTTACTTTTGGATCATATCGTCGGTATTGGTCTAAGCCATAGCCTGAAAATAAAATATAAATTATATTGATGAATTGAAGAAAACAGCAATTCGGATCGGGGCAAATAAAAATTATTATACATCTTGTAATTGGTCCTTTCTTTCAATACCTACAATAACTATGAACCAATAATGGTAACATTGAGTAACAATTCAAGTTAAGAAAATCTTGGGAAAAATCAAATATTTGAATATTACATAAACACTAAATTATACGATTTTCTCAATGGAATTGACTTCACTTGTGTCGCAATAACGATGGCATCTTCATGCTGATAAAGATGAAACTAATTTTTCTTTGCCCCGATTGTTGAGAGAGTGCAATTTACTGACTAACCGTCCGGCTGTTTGAGACCAGGAGTCATTGATCTCAAGAAATCATCGGGGGTCATATAGATCTCATGCTGATCAACGGTTGGACCCTGCACCTGAAGTGTAGCAAAATATCGGAAAACCTTATCTGGTGTAGAATACTGCCGAATGCGATTTTCATACTCTATGATCTGTTTAGTCATGCAATAAATGAGAAAGAGATAAGCATTATTTAAATACAAGTTAAAACTGCAGATGATATCCAATTATATTTAAAATTTTATCAGAAATTGTGTAAAACCGTTGTTAGAATAGAGAACCCAGACAGAAGCGTTGCAGAATTCCAGAGCATACCATATATGACCCAATTATTGTCTTTCATTTCAAATACAGAATTTCATTAAGAAAAGTCCGGTTACTATAAAACTTTTACTAACAAATTCATACATATTCGAATAAATATGTCTATGTGAATTTACACACAAAACAGTTTCTATTGTGATTTATTGGAACGAATTGAACTTTTTACGCAGTAGTGAGAAAGGTTGAACAGCTTTTGATCAATGAAGATGTTAAGTTGATTGAATTGTGTTAATAATTCAAAAGAACAATCGTGAATTATTGGCAATGTTTTGAAAAATTATGTTTTATTCAACGATGGTAGATAAATGGAAAAATTGAATGATCGTCAATGACAGAAGTAGATAAACATAAAGAATGTTATTGAAAGTACCAGAACCAAGCTTTATTAGTTTGAGCTTTGCATTCTTTACCATCAGGCTGTTTCAGTCCAGGAGTGATGGCTCTCAAGAAATCATCAGGTGTCATGTAAATTTCAGTGCCTTCAGCACTCAAAAGTTTTACCGTGGCAAAATAACGAAATAGCTTGTCGGGTGTTGAATATGACCTCATCCTATTCTCGTATTCTATAATCTATAATGTATCATATTACTTATATTACTTTTAGGTAGAAGTACCTCAGGTACATTTAACAAGAACTTGGAAGAATTACAGAATGATAACATAATTTTATTAATCTAGAAAAAAAAGTTGAAAATTTGCCACAATGGATTGAGTATCATTTCCCAAATTTTCATTGCCATTATTCACAAAAAATCTCAACTCAATCTCGGAAATTGACAGACATCCTACTAAGGAGTCATGTTCTAAACATTCGCAAGTGGAATTCAAAATTTATAATTCGACAACTATTAGCAGTAGACCTCCGCATTAATGTTGAATAGTTTTGGAGCATTGAACATTTTTTGGTTTCATGCTTTGATTTTTACCCTTAAAAACAAATGCAATGTATTTTCCACTAGAGGGATCAATGTTGTAGAACTGTCAAAATAAATGAATAGTAAAAAAAACGAATGGTCCCCTCTCTTCGATTACGATTATTATTTGCAATGTTTCTTTATAATTGCTTCAATAAACTTTCTGAAAATATATCAATCTATAGTTGAGTTAGATAATTTGAAAAGAAAACTAAATGATTAACTGAAACAATACTATAATGTGATAGATAATTTAACAGGATTTTTGATATTTCCTACATTTCTGAGAAAAACAGAAGTTTTCTTTGATTATATCTGAAAAAATATACATAGTTGATTATTTCATTATTATAAAAACTAAAATATTATAGATGAAACATAATCTTGATTTCAAAGTTGAAAGGTTCAGAATCTTTTGGATCTGAACATATCAAGAATATCAGCTTTCAGACTATTCAAGAATCAAGAATACCTGCCAAATTTAGATCTAATTTTACAACAGAATAGCACTAAAGGGTTTCCTAATTCAATTTCAAATTAGTTGTACTATACTTCCAAATAAAAACATATAAAACACTTACTTTACGATCCCTAAATCCAATTTTCTTTTTCTGTTTTTTTTTCTTATTTTCTTCATCTTCAGCTTCACTCAAATTCTCCAAATTTGTTTGATCTTTAATATCTCCACTAAGAGCATCAACTTTTGGCAGGTATTTCTCCAATTTATCCATGAACCTATAGAGGGAAATCTCTGATTATGGAACTTTTGGAATATTTGGTTTCCTTACCATTCATAGTTCAGACACGGAAGCAATATACCAAGCGACAAAATTGTGCAATAGATCCTTGTCAATTTAGGTTCAGGTTTTGGTTTATGACCGAAGTTTTTGTAATTCCGTTTTTGAGTGTTCTCAAAATTGAAAGGGTTATTTGTTGAGGAACTCGTTATTCGCTCAGCTCTGATTAGATGATTATATCTCAGTAATGTCCTCAGCTGTAGCAATTTAGGAACCATGATTAGCGTCTAGAAGATAATGCAATAATTAAGGTTTTCAAATTTTCCTCATAAGCCATAATACATAACAAGGAAATGAGTGAAAATTAAATACTAACGAATGTTCTAGTATGAATTAATAACACCTTCCAAACATTGAAAAAATAGATTGTTTGCGAATATTACATTAAAAAAAAAGTATTATGAATTTCTTTAAAATTATTTTGATCATATTTTTACAGATTCCAGATTTTGACAAATTTGTCAACAGTTTCAAATTTGACTTTCAATATAGGTTATGCGAACATAGAAAACATAGGATTTTGCGGAAACACATAATAGGCGCTTTCGATTTAGGATTTCGTGTACCAAAGGGCTCAATTTTTGTTGTTTTGCGCACGCTTTTCCAAGCAAATAGAATGCGCGAATGTCATATTTCGTGCACTGGAGGAGCTCAGACAGCAAAATCGAAAGCTAAAATTATGCCGCTTTCGATTTGAGTTTCGTGCACCGAAGGAGCTCGGTATTTGGTGTTTCACGCACTCTTTTCGAAGCAAATCGAAGCTTTTCAAAGCAAATCGAACGGGCCAATGTCGGTGTTTCATGCACTGGAGGAGCTCAAATAGCCTAATCGAAAGCTACAATAGAATTGCCGCGTTCGATCAGGAGTTTCGTGCACCGAAGCAGCTCGGTTTTTGGTGTTTCACGCAAGTTTTTCGATGCAAATCGAACGCGCCAATGTCAGTGTTTCGGGTACTGGAGGAGCGAGGAGCTCAGATAGCCAAATGGAAAGCTAGAATTGTGATCCGCTTCCTATCACAATCATCTGCTCTTGGTTGAGCTCTCAATCTAAACTTTTAGTATCAATTTTCGAAAGAACATGCTTTCGTTTTACTGATATTATAGCCCCAACTCATGAAGGATAAACGGGATCATTGAAAATTGACCTAAAATCAATTCAATCATACGGCATATTTCTTCGACAGATGTCAGGTTCCTTTTCGAAAGCTAGGATCAGTGATCTGGTTGACCCGGTCAGCGTTTCCGTAAACCCCTAAAGAGACTTTAGAGTTCAGGCCAGGGCTTCTCGGAAACTGAACTAATCCTGTTTCAGTTCAGTGTCAAAGTGCTATTAACCTCAACTCTTTTGTTGAAACTTTGGAAGTCAATAAATACAACAATAGGCGCGCTCGGAGTGCCTGAGCGGCTCAGTCCAACTTAATTACAGTATTACACAACGTTTAATACCGACTGAAGTACTCAACCGATCACTTTCAGCTGCTGGGGAGTGGGGACTTGTATGAACCTATGTTATCCCGCCCAATATAATAATGAAGTAGAAAATACTATACCCATTCCAAATTCCCTCAAATATTTTAAATATTATAAAATGAAAGATATAGTGAATACTGCTTAGTAGGAATTATCATGTAAAAAGAAATATCTAAAACTGTAAAAAGAATGTATTATGAAAAGACCTAATACATGTTTTCGATTTGATTCGATTGGGATTCGGCACTTTTTACGCACTGTGGGCGAATTGGGCCACTCAAGCATAACGAACTCGGCTACGTATTTTTTTGGGATCTACTAGGATATTTATGTCAATAATTGTCTATTTATGACATTCTTGGAATATTTTTTAAAATTTCCAAATTAAAGATTAGATGAATGCGTGATCTTTTTTTCTGAAACCCTATTCAAATACTCCCAATTATGCAAAAAATTCGCCTAGTGAATTTATCGAACAGCTTATATAAAATTGCAATGTCAATAAAAAATAAGTCAGATGCATCGATAAACGCTTCTTCCATTGAGTATATAGAAGAACTCTACCAAGCGTGGTTGAAAGAGCCAAATAGTGTTCATCCGGTAAGTAAACGAATATATCGAGTAAGTTTCCACAATGGCTGTATAGTTACAGTCTCACAATTCGTAACGAAGGAAAAATAATAAACCTCTGGGTGATTCAACGCATTTCAAATTTAGGTATAAAAAAAAGGAGGACTAAATAAATTCAGAATACCTATAATAACTCAGTCCATCTTTTTAATTACTTCTTGGGTACTCAATCTAAAAAAATTGTGAAATGCATGTCAATCATTTGTCCGCGTCAAAATTTTAGTGTCTAAACATCTGATATCGTATAATGAATTCATACTCCATTATTTGTATAATGATTCTTGTGAATTTGTTCAATTTGATATGTGTGCCATCGGCAGCTCTACAAATAGTGCAAGATTTTCTGATCAGTTGTCTTCTAACGATTTTTGTGCACGCATGTATGTATTCGAAGGGAAATATTCATCGAGACAAAATTATAACTATTGTTGAACCTTGAACCTTTGCATACAAGTTTGGCAAGGATAAGGTAAATAATATAATACGAGGAAGCTTGAGAGCAAATCCCATAAAGAATAGGTGAATAAAGATAAAATGACGCCATGATGCGTCTTTATATCGACGTCATCAAGATTTTCTCTTTCAACATCGCTTAGAGCTTATAGGGGAAGTACACGCGTACACGTGCCACGTGCCATGTGGGCTCTTCGCTCTTCGTTTTGATTGGTGTTGTGGCGAAGAAGAAAGCGTTGTCTTTCTGTATTTGACTTGTAGGCTTGCAGCTTTCCGTATGCATTAATATTGCTATCCCAAAATGTATCCTTGCCAAACCTGTATATTGCCTCTATACAATGATTAAACTAGTAGTTGAGTTTTTAGGACGATAAAGAGCTAGTTCATTACTTTGGGACTCTATATTATGCTTTTCAGAATTAAAGGACGCTGAACAAAATATGTAATTTGAATGAATCTGAATTTAAGTCCTTCATTAATGGATAAGCCAGATTGTTCAACAAGGATCAACATCAGAAACTTATTCCAAACATTTTCATATTTCATCACTCGAGAGTTCTCGAGGTGAAAATTATCTTCAGATAATTCAAATGATAAAAATAAATTTTTTACAACTGAAATGAATAATATTACCGAGACACGTTATTCTCATAGGTCTATCAAATTACCGGTTAAAAAATTGTAATGAATACTAAGGTAGAAAGTGGCCAACTGAAAATGTATTTTTTTTCTTCAGTCTTGGGCTTTATATTTCCAAAACTCAGCTGCAGGGGATGCCGGTTACACCCCGAAGCACCCATCAGCTTATTTAGGTAAGAATGAGATGGCTTTGGGCGACTACCTGAGAAAATATGGACATACTAAAAATCATTCTCACTCACACGCAACGGGTTCCGCACGAGCACAAAATCCTGATGCCGTTTCAACCTACGAGGAAATTGAGGATCATTCTGCCGTGCAGGGTCTCGTAAGGAGTTACCAGGTGATGAAGCTATAGAATTAAGCTTATTTCCGAAATTTTAAATGCAGTGGTTCCATAGTGAATTTCTGAAAGGTCGAAAGGGCTCTTGTATCAATATTAGTTCGATCTGCAGAAAAACCGAGGAACGATCCAAACCATTCATTGTCTCGGTACCCGAAAATATTGATTTCTATACATAAGTCGTAACGACCTTGAAGAGTAAACTTCCTGGTTCTTACAGTTTTTTGGTTACATTTTTGTTTTATTCTTTTGGCGAGAGGTTTTTGCATTTTTGGCAGCGCACTCTCCGTTGGAGAAATATATGGGTGTTTCGTCCCAGAGATTTTGGTTGGACTAGCCATTGAAGAATATAAAACAGCTTCTGCCTCAAACACCTCCAGATCGGAAGTGGTATCTTCCCCACGTTTTGTGCGCCTTTTGAGAGGATCGGCGTGTCTTCTTGGGCTCCGCGGGCTTGCGGAGAGCCGCTACAGACTTATGGTCTATACAGCCTGATATTGGCCATACTCGAAGGACTTTGTGTCATTAAAATAGGAACTTGTATAATAAATATGTATTTAAGACAGAACTGATGTTTTGTAGGATAAAGGATATCTTGCAGCTGACTTGGACCCACTTGGAATTACGACAAAGAACCGTAGAGATAAGATTGAGAAGTGGAAAGTAGATTCAGGATTCTACAAAAGGGGTCTTGGTAAGATATATTTTTTCCATTCTTATTTTTTGACCGACTACAACAGTTTTCAACCAGTCCAACTTATCTAATAACTGGTTTCACCATGGTCTAATCTTGAATTGAGTTGATTTTCAGACAAACCTGACAAGTTGAAACAAAAATATTGGGTACCGCACAATACTTTCTTGGGAGCCGATCAGATGCCTCTGAATGAGATAATTGAGAGATGTGAAGAGGTGTACACGAATCGAATTGGTGCTGAGTATCGATATATCAACGATAACGACAAAATTAAGTGGATAAGACAACGGTTAGAGCCCCCTGGTATTGGTATATTGGCCAAAGAGAAGAAAATAAAGCTTTGGGAGCGGCTGGTTCGTACAACAGGGCGAGTAGAAATAATTCTTCATTCTATATTCATATTTTCGAAACCTGATACAAATACTGATTTCCTCCAGTTTTGTGGCAACAAAGATTTGAACAAACCTATGAAATCATCTGACGAGTCTTTTCTTCTCTCCATAACATTTTTCAGATTTGAGGCGTTCTTAGCGAAAAAATGGTCTTCTGAAAAACGTTTTGGCATCGAGGGATGCGAGATGCTGATACCGGCAATGAAGGAGGTGATAGATAATTCAACGGCTCATGGGGTTGAGAACTATATCATCGGTATGTCCCACAGAGGAAGACTGAACACTCTGGTGAATGTCTGTAGGAAATCACTGTACCAACTTTTCGCTCATTTCATCGGATTGGATCCTGCAGAAGTTGGAGCTGGCGACGTCAAGTACCATTTGGGTACTTCGGTTAAAGTGTAATTATACTTTTATCAAACAATGAATGTGAACAAAAATATTGAATTCGATTTGTGGCCCAAATTAATCAAAAGATAAAGCGCCGTGGTCTTTTAGGTATTAATCCTAACGTTTTGCCTACAACTTGACATCTCGAGCTAAGATCACCCCCCGGATATAGGAAAGTTACACATCAAGGGGGCGAAAATGGGCTACCAAGTTTATAACAAGTTCCCTCAACCACAAAAAGATCGGTCATCAATTCGCAGTTTTCATGTGGGTTATCATTATAGTCTAAGGCCAAGATTCCTCTCCAGATGCCTACCGCTCTAGTAGGCGAACCTTTAGGTCAAATCATCACCTAATATGGTCATCAATTAAATAATTATCGCCAGTAAGCCAACTGATATAAGCAAGTACTGTTTCAAAATACATATTTCAATTGTATTGGTGTCTTCATTAATGCCATTTTTCCCTGATTTTTTTTGTTACAGAATGAACCGTGCCAACAATAAAGTTATAAACATAAGTCTGGTGGCAAACTCTTCCCATCTGGAGCATGTCAACCCAGTTTGCTTAGGAAAATGTCGAGCTGCACAATTTTTTTTAGGAGATAGAACAGGAGACCTAGTTAGTATTCGATTTTCATAGTTTTTGAGCGCTCGTACAACTAACACGAGGGCTATATCATTTCGTCACGATGTCTGTATTTTTCGAATTTTGAGCCGAAAATGGTCTCAAACGATAGAGTTCAACTCACTGATGACGAATCCGTCGGAAAATTTGAGTCTGTCCGTCCGGCCGTCCGTCCGTAAGCACGATAACTCTCGAACGGATCAACCTAGAGACTTGAAATTTTCAGTGTAGGTTCAGATCCCAAATGCCTCGGTTGAGTTCGTTAATGGGCAGAATTCCACCAGGGGTTCCGTAAGTATGGCCGTTCGAAATTTTGTTCTCCTGATTACTTCGAAACTGCAGATTCGATCAAGATGAAACTTTGCACTCAAATGGAGAATGAGGTGTTCAAGCTACATGTGAAATTTTGTCTAGATCGCATGACCAGAACCATAGAAACCATAGAAAACTGTAACTTTTGAACGGAAACGCCTACGGACTTGAAATTTGCAGGATAGGTGTGCATCTCGATTGTCGCGATCACTTTCATCTATGAGCAAAATTATACTAGGGGTTCCGTAAATATGGTCGTTTGAAATTTTGTTTTCTTGATCATTTCAAAACTACAGATTTGATCGTGACGAAATATTGTATACTAATGAAGAATGATATATTTAAGCTACACTTCTCCAGATCACATGACCAGAACCATAGAAACCATAGAAAATCATAACTTTCGAACGGAAAGGCCTAGGGACTTGAAATTTTCAGGATAGGTGTGGATCTGAAATGTCGCGTTCACGTTTATCAATGAGCAGAATTATACTAGGGGTTCCGTAAATACGGTCGTTTGAAATTTTGGTTTCTCGATAATTTCGAAACTACGGATTCGATCGAGATAAAATTTCATATTTTAATCGAGAATGATATGTAAAAGCAATATTTTGTCCACATCGCATGACCAGAACCATAGAAACCATAAAAAATTGTAACTTCTGAACGGAAAGGCCTAGGACTTGAAATTTTCAGGGTGGGTTTGGATCGCGAATTTCACGGTCACGTTCATCAATGAGCAAAATTAGACTAGGGGTTCCGTAAATATGGCCGTTCAAAATATTCTGTTCCTGATAATTTCGGAACTACCGATTTGATCGGAATGAAATTTGGACCTAGCTGAGGAATAATGTATTCAAACTACGTGCGGAATTTTGTCCAGATCGCATCACCAAGACCATAGATACCGTAGAAAATTCTAGCGAATTATTGAAACAAAGTTGATCAGCTGAAGCACTGAAATGAAGTCTGGATTTTGCCTAAGTTTCAAAATTTTTTTGACAGGTGTCGAAAATTCTTCACATTGATTTCTAAAACTGGAAAATGCGAATCTACCTACCAGGTGCATGTACGAGCGCTCAAAAGCTCCTGCCTTCAGGCAGTGCTTTTCGTAATTTTTTTTTTATAATAAGGAATAACAGAATTCAGTTCTTGTATATGGGTGCTTCCCATACCATTTTTATTTTGTCTCTATTGCAGGTAATGCCTGTTTTGATACATGGTGATTCATCCTTTTGTGGTCAAGGAATTGTGTTCGAAGCCATGCAGTTGTCGGATTTACCCCATTTCACGTGCCAAGGGACGGTGCATTTCGTGGTTAACAATCAAGTAGGATTCACTACAGATCCTCGCTTCTATAGGTCTTCTCCAATGTGCACAGGTGAGGGATGGAGTTAATATCCCGAAAGAAAAGTAAATGAGATGTGATAGAATATAAATGATAAATGTTTTAACTTTTTCAGATGTGGCACGTGTTGTCAATGCTCCGATCTTCCACGTTAATGCTGATGATCCAGAAGCGGTTTATAATGTATGCAGAGTAGCCGCCGATTGGAGAAAAACCTTCAAGAAATGCGTGGTTATAGACTTGGTATGCTACAGAAAGAGCGGCCATAATGAGATAGATGAGCCATCATTCACGCAGCCTCTCATGTACAAAATAATCAGGTCCAAACCCACAGTGTTGCATGATTATACAAAGAAACTTATATCAGAAGGTAAAATTCAGTGTTTTATCATCAAGAATGATTAAGTGATGGATCTTCCGTCCAAGAAAGTACATTTCATAGTGAAGCGCATATTTATGTAGTTTGTAGGATATTCCTTTTCAGGGTTCCCTAACCAACAAAATTATTTCTTATTCCTGGTCTGTTACCTCTAGTGAGCAAGACAACACAGTTGTGAAAACTTCCGGTCATCTTCATTCTATTAGGCTGATACTACAATCTCAAAGAGTTTAGGTTCTCTTTCTTTCACATAAATATGAATTCTTCAACAACACCGCCTCCAAATACTACATTATGAAGTATTTTTCCGAATACAGGTGTTTTAACAAAGCAAAGAGAAGAAGAGTACATGCAAGAATATAACAAAATTCTCGAAGAAGGTCTGTCAGATTCAAAAAAAGAAACTCATGTCAAGTTGACCCATTGGTTGGACAGCCCTTGGTCCGGATTCTTCAAGGGAAAGGATAAGTATGAGGTGAAGTCAACAGGGGTTAACGAGAAAGTCCTCGAGCATATCGCGAAGACATTCTCATCACCACCCCTTCCTGAAATGCAGTTCGTCCCGCACAAAGGTAGGGTCCAGGTCAGTTTTCAGACCAGGTGCATAATCAGACTGACTGCAAAATTTCAGGAATTACGCGAATTTTGAAGCAAAGAATGGAACTGGTGGAAAAACGTATGACAGATTGGGCCTTAGGAGAAGCTTTAGCTATTGGATCCTTGCTGAAGGAGGGAATCCACGTCCAGTTCACTGGCCAAGACATTGAACGGGGTACCTTCTCTCATCGGCATCACGTCTTACATCATCAGGACATCGACAAAGTCACCTACAAGTAAGAATTCAGAAAGTTGGTCGTTTTTTCGGTGTGAAGTGGAAAATTCAACAGATGTATACATATTCTCTTGATGTTTCGGTCTAAGTGCTCGGGCCGTCTTCAGGACAGCTCTGAGAGGGGCTGGTCTTGGCAGAAAATCGAAATGACAAATTTAAAAAGTGAAAATTTAAAATCCTAATAGGGATGTTTATTTCAGTCCCCTAAAAAACCTATTCCCCGATCAAGCGAAGTATTCTATCTGCAACAGTTCTTTGTCGGAAAATGCCGTGCTCGGCTTTCAGCTCGGATACTCGACACACAACCCGAAGAGCTTGGTGATTTGGGAGGCGCAGTTCGGCGATTTTGCGAACACTGCGCAGGCGATCATAGACACTTTCATCACGTCTGGTCAAACGAAATGGTACCGGCAATCGGGATTGCTGATGCTGCTTCCCCATGGATTCGAAGGTATATTGAACAACTCTGAGAATCTATATTATTTTCATGTTTCACTCGAACGTTTTCAAAGGCTCATAATTGGAAATAATTACAATCAACCAAGATGGTATATTCTATTGGAATTCTCCAGGAATGGGCCCGGAACATTCCAGCGCCCGCATAGAGCGATACTTGGACCTCTCCGACGACGATCCCGATACGGCACCCAAAATCGACGATCCGCAGTTCGGAATCAAACACCTTCATGACACCAACGTGATCCTCGCCAACGTCACAACGCCAGGAAACCTGTTCCATCTTTGGAGGCGCCAAATCTACCTGAATTTCAGAAAACCCTGCGTCATCTTCACTCCTAAGTTCCTCCTTAGACACCACGAGGCCCAGAGCAGCTTCGACGAGATGGTGGAGGGCACCTTTTTTCAGCCTATCTATCCCGACAAAGATGTTACCTCTGGTGCGAAGAAGCTGATATTTTGCTCGGGCAAGGTTTATTACGAAGTGAAGGAGGAGAGAGCCAAGAGGAATTTGCTGAAGGATATTGCTGTGGTGAGGGTAGAGCAGGTGTGTTTGGTATTTGAAATTTACTTTTGAGTAAGAGCAATACAAAGTTTTGAAAATCAAACAGTATAGCAAGTGTTAAAGAAAAATAAATCATAATGATTAATACCCTTCATATTTCCTACCCAGTTATGCCCTTTCCCTTACGATTTAGTGAAGAAAGAGTTAGAAAAACATCCGGATGCACAGATAGCTTGGGTACAAGAAGAACACAAGTTCCAAGGAGCATGGGCTTTTGCTGCTTACAGAATCAGTCATCTGCTCCAAAAACAGAAAGAAGTAGTGTAAGTTTATCCCAAGTATTATTAGATACTACTGGCGGTTCGTAACCTCTGGTCGGAAGGGCACTACAGGGTCTGTAGGATCGTTTCCGCTGAAAAGACCAAGATCTGGAAGATTTTGAAATTTGATCACGATTTAATTGAGTTTAATATCAAAACTTCAAATGATACTGTAATGAATTTAGTCCAAGTTCTTCTTAAAATAATTTATTTACAGTTCACTAATACTAGTTTATATTCAACACTCAAATAATTTATCTGCACGCGCGCTATTAAGTCCTATACTGTCTTAACTAAATCTCGCTCGGGCCGACGTCGCTTTATATCCCCGCTTCATGAGCATCTCGAAGGGTCTGGAATACTCTGGTAAGTCGAGAATGGCGTGGAAACATCTATACGCGACAGGTCCGACATAAGTGCGTTACAATACGAAGAAAATAAAACACTTTCTCCAATCTGGATACATCGTGCTCTAGACACTGGCGGATCCAAGGGGCGGGGGGGTGGATGTTCACGGGGGCACGAATCTCCGAACTGACCTGGCAGAACCCTTACGTTCGTCAAAACCACGATTCGTTTGATGCCGAAGCTTTCCTTATCTATGGCTTAGGTATCAATTCTCAATCGCACAGCTTCAAAATATACGACATCCGTTGATTAAACAAAGTAAAACAATGTATGCCCGCCTACTGATATAAAGACTCTTTACTGCGGAGATAGGTAACCGAATTTAAGATTGAATATTCGTATTCCCAGATATTACAGTATAACTTTTTTATTGCAGTTACATTGGAAGACCAGTTTCGGCAAGTACTGCTGCTGGTAACAAGAACCAGCACATAAAAGAACATAATAACTTTATGGATGAAGCAATGAAAGTTTAATAATTCGAAAAAGCAAACAATGTATTGATCAATAAAATTAATTCACAATGGAGAATCATTGGGTGATTAGTATTTCAAGTGGTCCTGAATTTTCGAGGAAAATGTTTTGGTATTAACACAATAATATTATTGAAAATCACACGCTCAACGCAGTGGAAGTATATTGACATGCATAAAAAAGTCATTAAAGCCATTTTCTCACTCGCGCTGTGGACAAGACTCGGGATCCCGTATGTCAGAGATCAGCTCAATACTTGGCGCGAATATATCCTTCGGAGATAGTCCCCTCTGGATTTTTTGCACTCCTCTCATGCCCGATTTGTTAACGTAATATCTTGGGATATTGGACTCGTTGTAGATGCGGGAATGTGCCTCCTGGACAGCGGCTACAATTTTTTGTGCCATCGGATCGTCTTCGTAGTCCATGTTGTATTTGAGATACTTGATGTTACACCTGAATATCTCACGATTCCTCATCTCGATGGTCAGACGTTCCAGATGCTTGGTTGGGATTATTTCTACGTGAAAACTGAGCCTGCTGAGTTCGCCTGCAGACAAACTGATGATAACACTTGATATTCTTGGAGCTTATTTATGTCGAAATTTGTAAAGAAATTCAGCAAGGCTAGGAAAATATTTTCCGATTTCAACTAATTTTAGTTGATGCCTGTAGATGGCAACTCCTCGTTAATATGCCAGATTTGAGCTCCATATAATGAAAATTGCTAACAATTTCGTGGTTTTTTAATCATAAAATGTTTTTCAATTGAAGGATAAGTTTATAAAGCGCCTACGAGCTTCCTTTGGGAACTGCAGTTTGAAATAATAAAATGTTCACCTTTACTTCACGATTTATGATTATACAATAAGTTTCAAGCAGGTACACAAAAATAAATCTTTCTAACTACAATTGCATTGAAATACTCACTTAGTAGTCCATGAAGCCTTTCGGGCTTATGCTTTATCAATCCATTGGTTTCGTAGGGTCCAAAATACATTATAAGAGACATAATTCATTCCTGCAACAAATTTTTTCAAAGTGACAAAAACACGGAAAATGTAGACATTTAGAAAATTGTCAAGTTCATTTCGATATATTTTTACGTCGAAAGAAGTAAAAACTCCAGATTTTGGAAAAACTGTGTTCATTTTCGAATTTTTAAATCAATTATAGTATGAATATTCAACATTCCATACTTCAAGCAAAAATTATTTACATGCGCATTCCTGTTAGAGATGAATCCAAAAAAAATTTGTAGTGTTTTATTTTGTAATTTTTTAAATTAAACCGTATTAGATCTTTTCGATGACTTGTTGGTGTCTTGTGATGTTTATCTGTTTTTCTCTGGATTTGTTCGAATTCGTATGGTTCCCATGCGATCATACTTTTGAAATTGTCGAGTAGCCTTTGGCGACTCGATTACTCATCTCTGACAGAAAACGTCATATTCGCACGTTGGTGACGCGAAATCCAAATTTATCCCTCTGCCAGAAATCGTTAAACGGTCCCTTTAGAAGTAGTTCAAGAATTGTTGATTCCTCTCCCTGATTAAATTTTAAATTAATTATTATACGTTTGTGATGAATAATTGTTGAAATTCAGAGTTGCCCAAGTTTTAGTTTCCAGTTTCGAAGGGAAAATATGAAAGAATTCATTTCTCCAATTAACATCCCTCAAAGATCTTATTGGTCATTACTAAGGCCTTCCTAAAAGGAATTGCCCACAATGAGGTATAATGGGGCCCAGACTATCGTATTTTTTCGTTTTCTTCTTACATAATGGTTGAAAAGAGCTAACAATTTGAATACACTATTTCTGCCAAACAGCTGTTAGCGCAAAACAGTACAATAAAATCCTCCTAAATATAAAATGAGCGGCCTGGATTTCACGACTCCCCCACCTCCAAAATATTCGCAATTATTCCAAATCTCTGGACTGACAGTGTATTATAGTGGTTTCAGTGCAATATCAGTGAAAAAAAATCATGTCCTACCAGCGCCCATCGTTTTGGTCATGGCGCCCGTCTTCTCAAAAGAAAAAAGTAAGTGGATATGATTTATATCGCCGTAATTTTGGATTGGTTTACATAATTAGAATTAACGTGGACCTGGCTTCTCCCTACATTAGTTGGGACGATGTTGGTATTAATAAACTGTTGTCAGGATCGACGTGTTTATGGATTTCGATATCGATACCAAAATCACGATTTATTACATTTTTTTGTCAGTTCAGTTTTCATTGAATCCAGTTCTACCTAACATCGAACCAATATCGAATTCGGCGTCCAGATTTTCGGCATTTTTTTGTCCTCATTTGGAAAATTTAAATTGTACTTTGAATATTTTTTCGGAAATAAAAAACTATGGTTTATTAATGAATTTTTTTTTGGTCAATACAGTAAAAGGAAAAACAGTTGAGCTGTTCTCGTTTTTATCACACCATTTAAACATTACTAATAATTCTTGAAATAATAATTCCACTCATCGAAATAAAATAAATAATTATGGAGAATTAAAATTTGCCCAGATAAAGAAGATATCTGAGACATTCAGGGAAGTCAGAATTGTGAGAAAATTTTTTCATTTTATGCAAAATTGAACAAAATTTTCGAAGCTGTGCCAGTATTTTGGGTGGAACACTCGTTTCAAAATAGTTTCGATTCAATTCGAGAGAGTGAGAAGGATAACGACTTTTCCAAAGTTTAAAAGCGGCAAATGAAAATAGACACGTCTCACCTATAAAAATTAGCTACCAAAGGTTTTTGAACCCCAATGCTTCCTAATCGATAATATTAATTTCTAGACAAATTTGAGTGGGAACGCATTGGGCTAGCCACTTTTCTTCTTCTCGGGAATTCATTTATTATGAAAAACATTGGCTATTATTTTGAGATTCCAAGTGTTGTATTCGACCGCACATATGTACTTGCTGCGTTAATTGATTGTGTTTATTTGAACCTTAAATTATTTTTGGCATCGTTTATAGTTGAACCGCACCTTGATAGATATTTCAGGATGGATATTTATCTTTTTCGAGTCTGATTGTACGAATTTCTGTTGCTTTGATCGTATCGAAACAATGATGGCTACTGCTTGAAATATTGAATTCTCTCTCATATGTTTTTTTATGTTTTATGCTTGTATAGCTTACATACATTGATATAAGTATCTAATTGATTATCATTACCGTTATTATAATTTTGTTGGAAAAATTATTCAAATCAAATCGCGCAGGAGACTACAAAGAACTTGGCGAATTGACTTTAAGTATCAATATTGTTTGGTAACTTCTTTATGTAAGTTCATATCAACAAATTTACTTGATACACAAGAAAAGTAGATTGTAAATTTCAATAAAGGTGCTAAAAAAAAAAGTTATAACCGTCTCAATCGTGAATAACGTTCTGTCCTCGATGATTCCATGTATCTTCTGCCATAATCGTCGATCTCCATCCTGCGTGACGTCGTTTCACAAGAATTGTAAGATATTTTTCCTTCTGATTCTCGTTTATTTTTTTTTACTCAAATCCACTCCATTCTTTTTTTTATCAGGGCAATTCAAATCAGTGTAAAACGTGCCCAGAGTATTGTCGACAGCAGTTGATCGGCGAATTCGGAAAAATCGGCAAGAACGATTGGAGATTTTGTGTGGCCTGTTAAGCATCTTCTCGAATACGATCAGGAATCATTCATTCATCAAATGTATGATCCTATAAATGCAGCATAAATATATCACTGGCTTGTGTGTGATACACATCATTGCGTAGAGAAAGAATGCAATACCTCTACTGTTAATACAAATGAAGACGCTCACTAAATCTGAAGAAGTCAAGGCTGAACTAATACCGACAGTAATCGTTACATGAGCCAAAACTGAATGGTCTTGAATGAGGGTGACTGCATTTGTGGCCCAGTTAATCAGATGTTCGTTATAATTAATGGTATTACCCTAGATCTCGTTACCTAAATTTTTTGGGAACGTCCTATTTGCACATCTATAATTTACTCTCGTTGTAGTTCAATATCATCCAAGGTTCAGCATATTTATATGGCTTCTTCATATTTTCTCTTCTCTTGTCATAAATGGTTCGGCCTTTTTTTTAGAGCTCTTTCATATCCGCTGCTAGTTTCACACACAGGCTTATAATTTTCACGCCACCTCGTTCTCGTTACGTTTTTCTCTAAGTCAAAAATATTCCACTAGATTTTTAAATTCAAATCCCATAAAAAAAAACACAAGAACCAGTGTTGTGCTCGGTAAAACAAGGAGCTCGAGCAAACAATATCATTCCGGAATACCAATACCGAATATTATTATTAGTTCGTTTGAATAAGAGAAAAAAGTAGAAACCACCATGAATAAGGAAAAAAATTTTTTTCATCAAGACAATGAAGCGAATTAAAAGGCCATAGCAACGACGGCAAAACTGCATGAATTGCACTTCGAACTGCTCCCGCGCCCATCGTATTCTCCAGATTTGTACCCCAGCGATTATTTTCTGTTCGCAAACCTCGAAAAAACGCTCGACACAGAGAGACATATCTCCAATGAAGCAATGATCGTCAAAACTAACTGAAAAATACATATTTTGTGTGATTGGACGAAACCTGTGTAATAAAGGCACAGAAATTTTGTTGCTATGAGCAAGAGCGTTATCATTCCGCCCAAATTTCCGTAATTTTGAATTTTGTGGTCAAATTCGATTGTGTCCGTCGACCCGTCCGTCCGTAAATACGATAACTTTTGAAAAAAAATGGCTAGAGTTTTGAGATTTTCAGGGTACGATCGAGAGCTGAATTCACGGTTTAGTTCATAAATGGACAAAAACCGTCGAAGGATTACGTCGATATAGCCATCTGAATTTTTTTTCCCAATAATTCGAAAAATATTATAGTTAGTTTGGAGATAACGAGACGAAGGTCCATATGAGGATCAAAAATAATGAAAAAAATCTTTTCACATCTCAGAAAATTTGCCAAATTCTAATGAAATTTGAAGCAGAAAAAAATGAGTTATGTATGAATCACGGCTGTTCTACGTGAAAAGAAAATTGAGTTTTCTGATCTTTTAAATTTGATAATTTTCTGATTCCATCTCTTGAAAATTACATGATTGGTCACACTGACGGCCGGTTTGGTTGACAGGATCTGTAGTTCGTTTGATGATTTTTGTTTCGATAGTCTCGTTTTCCCCTTTTTCCAGAATTCCACGTGAAATTTGCCAAAATTTGACATCCCGAATTTCAAATGGAAATATCGTGAAATACACTGATTTAGAGGTGGAAACTGGGCGAATATGATCAATTTAGTATCTTTTCGATAATTTCAAAAGTATTTTCCTGTATCTTCGATAATTTCGAAGAACTTGAATGGGCGACCGCGCTGGCGAACAATTCAAACAAGTGCGCAAAAGCTCCTAATCTCACATCAGTACTTCTCAAATTTTATATGTTAGTCTCAGGACTTTTCGAACCAATTGTTATAGATACATAGTTCATTATTGTTTTCGTGGAATATTTATCTCAAAATTCATCTCGCAATTTTCGGGCCTTGAAAAACATGGATGGTGATCTTGATCAAATTTTTTAACCGAAGTAAAAGAATATTCTTTTACTTAGGTTAAAAAAAAAATGGATATTAAAGGTATGTACCTTTCTTCCTCTCCCAGGAAAACTCTGTACAATGGATATTCTCTAGGATATAAACACAGAATATTTCCTTGGAAGTTGGCTATTACTTTTCTTTTATATGCCAAAGATATTTTCAATAGCTTCTTTCACTAGCAGCATTCATGAATTTCTAGAAAGACCAATCAATGTTCCAAGTATTCGATTCTTGGAGTTTTTCCGAGAGTCTGAGTCATCTGAAAATATTTTTCATTCTAAATTGAAATTATCAGGTTCACTTTGATCTTTTATCCAATGTCATAGCCTGGGTGTGAACGCATTTGTTAGTCGGTATTTCGAGAAATACATTGAACTCGTTAATTGATATAGTCGTTGTTCATTAGAAAGGATGATCAATTGGAATATACGTTCATTAAATTCGGGATCTATTGATTATCTGCCCAAAATCCAAATGAAACTTGTTACATGGAAAACTGTTGGGTTTCGAAGTTTATCTGTCACTATCAATCGGTGTGCCAAAACCGATTAAATTTTTGCTGTACCAAGCTCGACATGAAATGAATTACTTGAGACGTGCTGCGAAGTCAATAAATCTGGAAGAGTTGGCTAGGGCGAATCAACGTTGAATAAACGAATATTAGCTGTGAAACAGTACTTGGCGAAATTTTTATGGCATCACATTATGTTGGAAGTAGATGCCGCTAAGTAATTCTTGTTCTCTGAGCAGTTATTTAGTTACCTGGTCTTTATTCAAAATATACTGCTCTACATGCACCTCTTTAACTTTGAAAATCAGATTTTGTGCTTCACCAAAAAGACATGGGTCCATGGGTGTTTGTTGGATAGGTGCTGTAACTCCCTTGTTGAACCAAATCTTTTCAGGGATGAAGAAGGGACTGACAAAGAAACATTATAGCACTGAAAAATCAAAAACCCAACTTTATCTCAGCAGGAATATGCTACATCTTCTTACATGATTTTTATCGGCGTACTGTCGCTTCAGAAAGCATCTAGGGGGTAGGTTAGAATATGGGGGGGGGGAGGAAGGATCCCTTGAAATTGAAAAGCTTATAACAGAACGCATTGGGAGCCGACGCAAAGAATGCTTGCGTGCCACGAAATCATCAATGATTGGGACATATTCCATATCAGATATTCGAGTTCATTGCAATTCTGGAGCTGTAAGACTGTGCCTATGGAACATCTAGTTTAATCTCATTAGGTATATCAATATTTTCCACTCTTTTCATTCTAATGATAGCTTTGCGAAGGGAGTGGGTTAACTTAAGCCGATTACTACAACATTCGATGAAATTAATAGCCTTGCCCAGGAATAGAAATAATTCATTCAACTAAAAATAAACCGACATTTAGAACTGATCAGGAACACGGAAGAACGGTTTTAAGCGTCTCAAAAACCGTCAGTTCCACATGAAATTATCGCGGTTTGTTTTCATTTCGGCTACTTGGACTAACTTAGTATTATCCATCAGACAAAGCTTTGTTGTAATAAAACGCAGTTGTGCCAAGCTATTTCTGTGTCTTGCCATTATGTTACTAGGAGAAAATCGGAGAGGGGTATCGAAATCTATCTGTCCGGGACTGTTCCTGCATCTGCATCCAGTGTGTTAGTGTGTTACCCGAAACCTGTTGACTACCCCCTCAACCGGTGTTCAGGAGGAACTTCTTCCGGTTTTGGTGTTACCTGTGGTAGTGATATTTCGGATTCATGGGCAGGGTGCATGAATTTCTGGTGACTTTGCAAAGGAATTCACCTACAGAACAGTGGGGATTTAGTCTGGTTGGGGGTGCGGATGTTAAGACACCGCTAATCGTCACTAGGGTAAGAATATCTGTGGGAGGTTCTAGAATCTGCATCATTCTTGGCAATGAACTGTTGGCATGGTCAACTTTTCGATAGGATCATCAGCTGTTTCATTTTTTCATACTCTGAAGGTGAAATACGATGCTTCTGATTTTTTGAAACTGAGCGAGAAGATTATTTTCTGTATTTTCCTCGGATTCGGTTCACTCTATTCACTTGACCACGAATTGTTTTGTAACTATTCATGAATGAGCAATCAGAATTGCATACAATAATAAAGATGAATTGCTTGCATAAGACGGTGTTGTTTTGAAATTTGTGTAATGTTCAGGAGCTGCTGGTTTCTGGTTTTGTATGACTTTTGTATGCTCTTGTTAGTTACATCTAAGGTCAAATATGCATAAAGAAAAGTTTTTGGCATCTTCATAAAATTATATAATATGAGCTCAAAATTGAGTTCAGACAATACTGAGAGTTCGTAGAAAATCAAATCAAACATTGTTGGGTTGACACAAAGTTGTCTTGACTTAAAACAAATGATTTTGAAATAGTCGATGGAAAAATATTAAACAACTAAATGCTCCTCGAAAATCTAATCTCGAGTTGTTCTAAACGAATTACACATATTTATATCTCTCATATTTTTCTAAAGAACTTCCACCTTGCGCTTTTTCTTTGCCTCGGGTTTCCATGTTTGATATAGCAGTTGTCTTGTTTCACTTCTCGTTTACACATTTATTCCTTGTCTTTGATTTTATGATTTCACTACACTCTTATTATTATATACCATTCCAGGTTTTTCCACTTCTCAAATCAACATTAACTGCATTTCTTCTCTGATGTACTCAAATCTTCTTCGTCTTTCCTTAAACCACTTCTCTTAAAGCGCCATGGTAAAACCAACCTCCCCTGTATATATTCAGTCTATGATTAGCAAAACACTATAAAAGCGAATCAAAACCTTGTATACTGAATATTCAATTTGTATTATATTCAATAATGAACGATTATGGAATCCTCCAAGTAGAATGTTCAACGCCCCAAAATTTCCTGATTGAATTTCGGAGAAGGTTTCATCCAAATTCGATTAAAAAATTCAAAAAACCCCTTGCCCTCGAAAATAAAATTAAAGTGCAGCACTTTCAATCTGCCATCTGTTTAAAATTTGTTTTTTATTTTTTTTTTTTGAGATGAATGAATTTTGGAGCTGTATGATATTTATTCATGAAATAAATATTATTATTATTATATATTCATTACGCAGATACTATTCAGCATATACTCCGAACTAGTACAGATATGATCTTATTTGATTTTATTGACCTTATCTACAAAGCTCATCTATTTAACAGTTCGGGAGTTGTGAAATTTTGGATATCAACATATGATTGTTGAAGAGCCGGCCTACCCTTATTCGATTCATTTTCTTGGGGATGTGATGAAAGATTTGTGGAATATTAATTTTTGAAGAAGAGCATTCCCACAACAACACAGAATCCCCATTACAAAATATTTTAGTTTGGTTTGATACGCAACTCAATACATTTTCGCAACGCAAGTATAGTCTCTAGAAATTGATATTCTAAATCTCGATTCAATCTAGGACCCCCTGAAAATTGAAACTAATTATGTAATCAAAAATTATAAAAGCATTCAATTCTATCGCTCCGAGTCGGTGGAAAAATGTGAAAACAACTCCGTAGCGGCGGCAATTTATCACTGACAGGAAATCGTAAAATATTTTTAGAAAAACAGATTACTTTTGACCTGGTTTAACTCGCTTTCCAGAATGATCGCAAATCTTCAATGTTGTTTTAACTCTTTTGAAATTGGAAGTGGCGAAATAACAAACCTATACGTACTCAAGCTCCAAATGATTTTTTTTGAGCATTTCGATAAATTCGCATTTTTACAGTTATTGAGAGATGTATTTCACACTCGGATATAAAATTCAATATCTAACCCTAAAGTATGTACCTACATGAAATCAAAAAAGGCAAATACTTCGATATTATATACAGACACTTCAATCTCATTTATTCGTATATATAGAAAAAGATTATGACAAAAAACTCAATTAATACCGAATGTACCTACCCGGAATATGATTGAAGATATAATAGAGGATATTTTCTTGCAGGTCGGATTTGGTTCACCTGCCGATGGTGTTCTTCAGAGAGGCGATATCATCACGAAAGTAGGAAATTATGATTCTAGAGACATAAGGCACCAGGACGCACAGAATCTATTCAAGAATTCTGGGAGTAACATTCGAGTTGTAGTCCAAAGGTATGCATTTTCTTGATTCTTTATTAGCAAATATTATATTCCAGAGTTAGGTATGAAAAATACTATCTCATTCCAGAGATACATCTGTGAAACACCCCACAAGCACAGGATCGTCAAGGACCAGCTCCCACACCTACAGTCCACTCTCCGTATCACCGCATTTATCTCCTAGGGGTACTTCATCCACATACAGTCCTGGAGGCTTAGCACTGACTCCCTACTATTCCTCACCACTTCCCTCAATCGACGACAACTACTTCGACGTCTTAGATTACTCGCCTGGATCACACAAACGAACTGGAGATGGTGAGGTACACGTAACTAAACAGGTGAGTAACATAAGATACACCCTCGGTATAATTTTCTGAGGTGCAATTTCCAGTCACAACTTTTCCCTGGCTCCACAGTATGAGCCGTAAAAAAGTGTTGAATATTTAACACCTTTTTTCGTATTGTGTTTCTGAATGAAAAAATTGAATGACATACGAAGCCGTAGAGCAATTCTAGCGCGTTCGACTCTTGACCTAAAGATTCCGGGTTCGAATCCTCGGGTGGGGAAAGATCGTGGTTAAAAATTAACAGTGCAGTGTCTCAGGTGGCGTAAGGATATATAAACAAAGCCTACTCGCACATATTAAACGAGCTTTTGAGGGATCTGAAAGTTCAAGGAGAGACATACATGGGAATTTACAATGTGATTAAACAAGGTGCAGCCAAAACACTGCCTCATTCGTGAAGCTGAAACCAAAATTTTTGTTTCTCTTATGAACAGTATATTCAAAACAGTTTCAGGCCATCAATTTTTGGAATGATCAGCACATAAATTACTCTAACGTTGATATGCTCATTGAAACTTTTCCGGTTGTTTCTTATAACCCTTGCGTTAGTACATTCGTATAAAAGCTTGTTTTTAAAAATTTTTTTTTTTCATTTCAGTTGATATTTGAAGCTCATGAAAACCGATATTGAGTACCTAGGTATAATATGACGTGGAGTTTTTTCTCTGTTTCTCCTCCCCGAGAAATTTCGAACGATAGTAGTCCAATCAATGAAAACTGAAAAGGAAGAGGGTGTACAGAAGAACATTACAGAGGGAATAATGTTTTTCTTCGCTCATATATCTCAAACGATGAATCTTACTATATACAGAATGGAACCTTTTTAAATTCTCTACAAGTTTGTTTCTAGTCCTTTTTTTGTAACTCGAACAGTTTTTTCGATATCCTCTGCCGAAAGTATTAAACAACAAGTGCATTTTCGCCCCGTGTTTTTGGCGACATTCTCTTGTACCGCGCCCACTTTTTTGTCATAACTATTATGTAGGCGTAGGTTATCCGTAAAGAAATGTTGTTTTTTGAAAAACTGCCTTTTCCACCATTATACTCCCAGTATCGAATGATATATCCCTTAAAGCCGGGTAGGCGTTTTCAACAAAAATTGAAGCTGAAGTTTGGATCCGTTAATTATACAAAATTGAATTAAAATTCATTGTAAAGGAAATTTTATTTTCTTTGACTTCTTTCTCGATGGGTTGGCAGAAAAGTGGAAGGATAAGGCACTTGCAATTCGAAGGTTAGAATGCACTTTTCTTTAATTAGCAAGTTACTGTTCGAGTTACAAAAAAATAATAGAAACAATCTTGTGGGCAGTGGCGGCTGGTGGACATTTATCGTGGGTCGGCAGATATATATATACATATATATAAACCGCGGAAGCCTATCCGAACAGACACATAAAAAAATATATACATATATAGGTATAATGGTGAAAAAAATGGCATGTTTTTCAAAAGTAGCCTATTCTCGTATGATAAATTTTCAATCGCATCAATCAAAAATTTCACTTTGTCGGAGTTTCACAAGAAGCAATATATTCTCTAACTGGATTTATGGCCATTTTGCTCACGTAAAAATCACTTACCCTTTATGAGCCAAACAAACGGAAAAACTTAACGGTTTAACAATAACAAAAAATATTGCGACTCATTTAAGGGCGAGAAACAAACACAAATTTCGAAACTCGGCTCTCGAGCCGTAAACGATAGAAAGCAGAACGAGATTTTCCGAACAATCCTCGTGAATCGAGATACAGCGGTACCGGGTCGGCAAATTGACGATTGCCGTACCCAGGATATATAGGGCCAACAATATGAGTTTAATTTTGGTCGCTCAACATTTTTTTTTCCTTCAAAAAATGTTTGAAACTTGTCGGAAATTCATAAGTATTACATATATGTGCAGCATGCACGTCTATGAAAAATATTGAATACGACAAATATTCATTTTAAGCAACAATAATCTCTTGTAATTATAATGTCATT
This sequence comes from Aphidecta obliterata, assembly GCA_963966015.1. Lineage (NCBI taxonomy): Eukaryota > Metazoa > Arthropoda > Insecta > Coleoptera > Coccinellidae > Aphidecta > Aphidecta obliterata. The sequence continues at coordinate 22,696,331 of OZ014430.1, read as the reverse complement.
TGTTATGTGAAACAGAAAATATCGGATATTCGATAAAAATAAACCTTAATATTCATCATTTTCTGAATAAAATTCCAACAGGAATAATTCAACTTCGATTCCTTATTATTAACGCTTCGTCGAAAGATATCTAGATAGGGTCGGCAATATGAGCAAAGATGTACCTCATCGAACGACGTTCTTGGTGTATTCGAGATGGGCCTATTTTGTCTACGGACCGAGTATACGATGCGGGATTGGACTTGGAAGAGCGTAATATTTTCAAGAAGTGGCACAGGTATCACGTACCTGATTTTTTTAATTTTTATAAAAATGATTGGGACTATTGGGAGTCATGTATATAGCGGTTATTTGACAGAAGTGAAAATTTGCATTTTTGCTGATCGAGATTTTTAGGGTCGGCAGTGCCGACCCTGCCGTCCCTGACGAGCCGCCACTGCTTGTGGGGCATTTAAGAGGCTTCCTTTCTGTATGTATGTGGAATGTTTTATCGAAGACGCATCTAACAGATTCAAGCGAAAAATATGAAAATAATAACCCTTGTCCTCCCCCCCTTACTTTTTTTTGATGTTTCTCTGTGGATATTAAGCGCTTTTATGTAATGAGAGACTAATAAGCCAGGAGATCCACATAATAGGTTAGATGAATATAATAGGTAGATCCACCTTTCAGGGTAGATCCACCTTTTCCAGGACTTGCAGTACACTTCCTATATAACTACAATTGATACATTCCCGAAGAAAAAATGTTACCGTCCGAAATGTTTCCCCCCGAATTTTTTTTCACAAACCCTTCATTGACTGGACTACAGGGATCATCCCACAAAAAAAATACATAATATATTATTATAGACAGTACAAACCGGGGGACGAAAACAAATAGATATCTGTTGAGTACGACGTACACAACCAGCTAATGTCAATACGGTGTTATTTTCGGATTCGCGAAGGTTTCTGGCCAACCTCCAGATGTAAACGCTGTTCATTAATGAAACATTGGATGATATTCATAAAAATTGAATAACCCCCTTTCTCAATGTCGAATTCCAGACCTCAAATTCCAGATTCCCATTGAGATATTTCTGTTTTGCGCTATATTTCTTGATGGGTTCTGGAATCAGCTTCAAAGAGATTTATTTCAATACGATATCTACTAAGACTGTTGATAATAAATGTTTCCAATTGATTCTTAAAGAGTACGGATTAACAGTTTCAACTTGCAGTGTCAAAGTTGCACAAAATCTATTCCAATAAACAAGAACAAGAAACAACCTTCAGATATTGTTGGTAGTGGTATAAGCATCAGTATTTTTTTAGTTTCTGTTTTTACGAAAATAGCACAAGGTACAGTGAAGTTTTTCAGACATAAAAAGGCCTTTACAAAAGGTACATTATTCTCACTGAAAGGAGTTAAAACCCCACTTCACGTAAATAGATATCTACTTCCACCTGATGATGCTATTGTAATAGCAGAATACGTGATTCTTAAAAAAAAAATTGTGAAAATCATTCAATTTAAATAAATATTGAACATCAGTATGCTTCACTCAGTATTTTTTCAATATAACATATTCTTTGAGTACTCTTCAAGGGATATCCGGAAAAATTGTTGGGTTTTCTTGGAATTCTTCCAAGAAGCTAATCAATAATTTCAATCACCAGACCCTTCAAAACCCATTACCTCGCCATGAAAATTTACTCATTAGCCTATCGATCTCGATATTCATCACTCTACTTACCTACGTGATATTTCAATATTCACAAAAAATCCAAGCAATTACTTGAAGATGTGCCAAAAAACGGATCCGGCAAAAACATATATTTAGATAATCATTCATTTCGCATTACCCGCATAAATGAGATTTATAACAAAAGTAAAAATAAACGCAATGTAGAAATGATCACAATACGTTTTCGAATTGGGGTAGGCTCGTAGAGCCTCGACATATTTCTTGATTTACGGGAAAAAATGATATTTCAAACATTATAATTGTGTCAAGAAAGCTACGAAATAATTCGCCTAGTGGGGAGCGTATTTTAGGTTTCGTTTTAGTTATATTTTTGCGACGAAGTTGCACGGTTCTTTTCGAGATGGTCCGGTCGAAGTCTTTTTCCAGGAATGAGTTCCACCTGAGTGAAAAAGACGAATCGGTCTCTATGTGGGTGAGAATCTAAACTGAGTGATAATTCTTCATAAGTGAATTTTGATGAATACAATCCAGCGGGATTGAATTTGGAGAAAATTATAATTTGTTATGATAGGCTCATATGGGAAAGGAGTAGAAACCCTTAGTACCTTATTTGGTTTATAATTTCAAACTTTACATTCCAAATCGTTAAAATATAGGATCTTTCCTGAAATATTCAAAGAATGCCATTGAAAATATTATAGAGTCTGGCCAAGAACAAATATCCTTCTCAAATGAACAGACAAACAAAAAGATCTACTAACATATACTCGGAAATGAACATTGGTCCCTGAAAAATTTATGGAAACGAAAATCACATCAAGCTTTCGTATTTGATCCTTCTATTCTATCTCTATTGAAAAGAGAAGAAATATCCAATTTCCCTACTATAATTTCTATGACGAATTTCATTTTGAACACTCTGAATTAAGGAAATCTCAGATTCTGAAGTCCATTGTGTTGAAAACTCGTAAATATGGTATTCATTCCAAGAAATACTGAAGATATAATAGAATTAACAATGGAGAACGCTTCCTTCGAAACTTTGAGTTTTGAATCTGATGTTAAATTTCACTTGATTTGTGTACTATATATATGCATATTGAAATTATATTGCTGAAGACTGAAGATGATTTCCAATAATAAATTTTTGGATAGATGCACATAGCAGTTGCATGGTATCCTTTTGATAAGCCTTTGTGGAGAATTTGCCCAAACTCCACATATTATCTAAATTTAATTCCTTTAACATCCTTCAAATGAGTCATAAAGTTTAAGTTGCCAAATGTTCTCCCACAAAATCTGAGATTTATTATTCTTCAAATAAATTGTTAGTTTTATTATTTTCGCATCATAAAAGCCACAATCCGAGAAATGCAGATTTCAATATTGATGTAAGGATATATTTAGAATTTGATTGTGAATCAATGAGTTCAAAATGTTGTAACATTTTTTGTAGCGCTAAGTATTTTTACCCCAGATTTCAGCAGAGGACAACCTGTGTTTATTCATTGAGCATAAAATAAACTCGTCTCCTATTTCTAAAAATAAGCCGGATTTAAGAAACACATCGAAAATATCTGCCTATCTCAACAACACTTTTCAAATTATCGCAGCCAGGAATTATAAAATTAAAATTTTGGTTATTAACTCTAATGATCAACTTATTTTTTCACGACTTCACTATATATATCGCCGTAATGATTCCTGTCTCGACCTCTAGGCGAAGGAAGAAGTTAATTTTAAAACTGATATGAAAATCGATTTATAAATTTCATGAGTTCAACTTCTAACATTATAGTTTAAGAATTGTTCGACATGGATATCAATTGAAAATTCCTTTTATCATTGTGATTGTTATCTCATATTCTCATCATTTCTTCATTGTTGTCGTTTTTTATCTGTTGTAGCCGTATCGCACAACACCATTAGTTCTTCCAGGAGCAAAGGTGAAAAGGGAATCAGGACATAATGAAAGTTATTTACGTCACCATCCTAATCCTGCTGTTAGGGCAGCTCCCCATCATTTAGACGGTGATCTATTATTGAGACACAAGGTACCACATCCGTTTCTTTATTAGAGGATATTGCGATCCTGATGGCTTCTTTGCTGCTCATTTTTATTTTGTAGCCATTCATGCAATGTTCACTTCTTGGTTTAGGAGAAGGAATAAGTTAATCGACGATTGCTTAATTTTTTTTTCATTTTCTGGTTTTTTTCTGTGAATATTCGAATCGTTTTACCTACGCTTGTTTCTTCTTCAGGTGGCGAATTCAGTTTTAGATAGACTGTCAACAGGCGATCCAAATAAACAAGTAAGTGTTATGGGAGAGACACTAACAGTGGAGTATTCATTATTTAAATCTTTTCCTCACCATGGTTCATAAAATGAAATACATATTTGCTGTTTTCGTATTCACAGATTGTCCACAAACAATTCAATTCACCTTTACCTCTATATAGCGAACCAAATGTGGTTGACACGATCAGAAAACAAACAGGGGTGACTCCGTGAGTATTTTCTTTCATTCAATTGATCTAAATAACCGGAATCATAAAGTCATAGAAGCGCGATATATTTATATTATCATTGTATTCAGGATTAAGAAATCAGTCAAGTTCAACCCTGCAGAAAGTGAAACCTACAAAGCCATACAAGAGGAGCAATTGGGACAGGAAGTTCATGAATTGAAGGCTGCCCCAACGAAGGTTTACACCCCTCAGGCAAAGGTAAATTCTTCAAAGCAGCTTCCCTCCCAGTAACTGCAAACAGCGAGCTTTTCTGCTTAAGTAAGGTTATCAGACGAGGTTGAATCTGATCTGTAATAACATGTCGAATCATGTTTCACGACTAATTGATTCATTTCACTAAAACTCGGTGAAATCATAAATCATTGGACTAAGCCATTTTTTCAGTAAATAGTTGGGAGATTTTTCACATGGTGGTATTGAAAGGAATTCCATTTTATCATTTGCTTCATATTTTTTCATTGAAAATAAAAACAGCTTTTTTGTGTAACATAAAACAACTGACGAAGTAACGACCATGAATATGAAATAATAAATTTTCCTGTAGAATTTTAGTGATTCTTTTTGTTTCGAAGAAATTATCAATTTTTGAGTGTATATTAGAAAATAATAAAATCCTGATCATTTCAACTTATAATATATACAAAAGAAAACTGTGGCTTCACTTTGTGTCTTCAGCTTTGCGCAATTTTGTTCAACAATTAGATAACCTTTTCATTTTCCAGAAATCAAACAGTGTGAACCAACATCCTGCATACACAAACTCCATTGGCCAGGATGATATCATCCACCAAAGTGGATCCTTCAGGAGACTAATGTTGAGCGTACTACCCGAGACAAGCTACTGAAGCCGAATTTAAAAAATATATATTTTTCCAAATATAATAAAATTCACTAATTGAAGAACGAACATACGACCTGAGATTGTTTTTAATCGCAATCAATGAAATTATTACACGAATTATTGACCTATTCTATTCCAAATTTATTCAAGAGAACGGGTATGAAGAATTATGTTGGATGCATGAATGTGTTGGATTTTTAATTTTTAAGCATGTATTTTATGTTCAGGGCAGAAATGGGCCATGAGGAATTCAGGAAGTTAGCTTTTTTTCCGAAAGAGATTTTTCATCTCGGTGTGATTTTTATTTTTGCGCGATATCCTAAGCTATATGCGTAACAAATTGGCGAATGCACCACTTTAAATTTGCATTGTTGAATTAGGTTGTATACTGAATTCTCATGTTTAATGTGTTATGCATACCGGATTTGATTAAGAATATACTTTTTCCATTAGGTTTTACTTATGGGGATGAAAACCAAGAAAATAGGGTCAAAAATAAACTTTCCTCCGGCCTTGTTGGTTAATTCGGTCCTGTAAATGTTGTGTTGTGAGATCAGCTTATTCGCTGAAGCAAATAATATGTGATTTCGCCTATAGCAGTCTATAAATCATATAATATGTACATTTTTGTTATTTTAATATTTTCCTCATTTTTGAATTTTTCAAATCGAGTGTCATCTAGTCAAATTGATAGTTTTAGTTTATCACCCTGCGTGAATATTTTTAGGGTTCTTTTTCTGTTTCTTCATAATTTTAAGTTAATTTACGAGTCAAAAAGGATTGTTGTTCATGTATAACTATTTATTTATTTATTGAGGTAGAATAAATATCTATTTATGTAATTTCTCTTTTTTTTTTGAGAATCCATTTTCCTTTGGTTGAAATCTGGGTTACAAATTCAGTAAAAAACTCTTATAAAATTATAGTACATAAATCGACAATGAACACTCTGGGATTTATGGCGTGAACATTAAATTCAATGTATTTTCATGAAAGTCCAAAAGTTAAGAATACTCTGAATTCAAACATCTTCCTATGATCATTCTTCTAATTTCAGATGTCCCAGCTCCTATTTCGTACAATTTAGCATCCCTCAATAATCGACCTGTTGGGTAGTCATTGATATATCCATTACCACCTGAAGGAAAATATTTTAAAAATTAGGCTATACCTCTTCCGAAGAATAAGTTTCAATAAAAGTACCTACTTCCACCACAAACATATTTTTATCGAAATTGTTGCATTTTGAAAAAATTAATAATTAATTAATTACATAATAATTCAACGAACAAGGAAGAATAACAGGAGATGAGAAAGTCAATAAACTTGTTGACTCTTTTTGAGAATTTCTTTAAGAACTGATATCCTCACAAAAAACACTGAAGAGAACGAGAAAAAAATTTGGCTCACCTAATATTTGGATAGCATCTAGTGCCATTTGGGTTGCTTTTTCCGCCGAATATAAAATCACACCAGCGCAGTCTTTTCTGCTCACTTTCCTATTATCACATGCTTTAGCTACGTTGTATAAATAAGTTCTACAGGCACTCAAAGTAGTGTACATGTCTGCCATTTTTCCCTGAAATGAAAATAATTATTTTTGATGTAGGGTTGCGTAATATTATTTTTGCATTATAACATCAAAGTTTTTTTTTGCCAGCGAAAGCTAGCCAACAACCAATTCGAGAACAGAAAAACACATGCAAACGATGTTAATTATTTTTTTTAAACTGTACCAACGCGACAGTTCAAAATTTTTTCTTGATGTATCGGTGATTCTGAGAAATTTCCGTATTGAGATCTAAATGTGTTTATTAAATGCGTTCAGTTCACGGAAAATCATCTGACAGAGCGTATGATTTTTGTGACTTTTCCTAATTTCGTAATGTGTTTCCAAATAGGTGGATAGGACGTGGTGGGTAGATTTCTTGGCCTGCACGCTCCCCGGATCTCAACCCCTGTGATTTCTTGAGGTCATTTGAAAACATTATTGTAAAGTAACGGCGAGGTGAATTGTGTTGAAGAAATAAAACAACGTACGCATTGAAAATACTTGTGACATTATTCGTGAGCAAACGGATGTGATTTTGCTGCATGTAATAATTCGTTATTACGCTGGGCAAGACTTTGTGCACATCAAACGAATGGTGACTATTCCGAACAATGTCTGTAAACAATTTGGATCAATTTTATCGGTGATTTGTGAACTTTCTAATTTTTTTTATAGGGCCTTTCCAATCAGTAATTTTTCTTGTCCATAGTTTGAACTTTGAGAATTATACTGTTCAGAAAAATTCTCCTAATAAAAGTTGAAAGAAAATATACAAATCTGCATTTCTTTACTTGTTGGAATGCATATGGCACCGTGATTCATGGTAGATCTTCTAACAGAGAGATAACACGATCCAGAGTCGTCTTAGGATCTTGATGCACAAACTTTTTTGCACTTTTGTCAAATTAAATATTTTGTATGATCCAACTTCCGGCGAAATGATTACTTTCGATGAGTTATAGCACCTAGTCAAAAAAAAAGCCTCACCTTAAAAAACATCATGAATAATGGGAAGTTATTTGGGATATGAAATTTTTTATCCAATGACAGTCTAATTACAAGAACTATCTCAAGCGCAGCTCTGATATACTGGTACAATTGAAAGTATAATACGAAAGTATACAGAAAGCCCACAAATACCACAGTATCTCAAGTATTTGAACTTTAAATTGAATCATCACACAAAATTTGACAAAAGTAGGAATAGCAAGATACCTCTGTATGAAAGCTAACATAATCTGCACCAACGAGGAACACAGGATAGCGGAAATAGAAAACATATCTAAAACGCTGGACAAGAATATTGAACAAAGAAGCAGCTCACATCGCTGTGAATCTTGAGATAACTAGCCCTTAATTCTCAAGGCTCCGCTGAAGAAAATCCGAATAATTAGACTGAAACGTTGAAACAAAAAAATTCCATGGACGATGGAATAACCTTTCACCATAACAGCTACAACCATGATAGCAGTAAACTTCCTTGAAATGAGAGAATTTAAATGTTGTTCAATCTCACCTGAATCAGTTGAAACTCTCCAATCCTCGTGTCGAATTGTTTCCTAATATGAGCATAAGAAAATGCTACATCACAACACGCTTGCATTATACCCACTGGTCCCCCGGCCAGCACTAATCTTTCCAAGTCCAATCCACTCATCAAAACGTACACTCCTTTATTTTCTACCCCCAAGAGATTTTGACGAGGGACCTTGCAGTCTTCGAAGATTAGTTCGGAAGTATTGGATCCCCTATGGCCTAATTTATCGAGCTTTGGGCCTGTCGTGAAGCCTGGCATCCCCTTTTCGACAATGAATGCTGATATTCCATGCTGAGTATGTGTGGCATTTGGGTTTGTTTTGGCGTATACCTAAGAGAAAATGTAGGTGCTATCAAATTTAGTAAATATCAAGAAAATGAATTCCAAATCACTGACACAAAACTGAATTACAATGACATATACTCACAACTAAGACATCAGCATCAGGTCCATTGGTGATCCAGAACTTATTTCCATTTAATACGTAATAATCACCACATTTTTCTGCTTTTGTTCTCATGGAGACCACATCCGATCCTGCACCTGGTTCTGACATAGCCAAGGCACCTATGTGTTCTCCTGTACAAAGCTATGAAATGAGGATCTTTTTAGTTATTTTCCTAGTATGAGGAAATTGGCACTTCCCTCAAGAGTGATGAACAAAAAAAGATATAAAATTAAAGAAAAAATACATATCTTGAAATAATACAATTTGAAATACGAGGACTGAATTCATAGAGATACTCACTCCTCTATTATGTTAATAATGAGGTTGGAAGGATATTGAAAATTTAAAATCACAAAATAATTTTTTTATATTGGGAGGGACGTTTTTCTATGCGTTTTCCTATATTAATTCACTTTCGGTAAATACCCCTTATTTTCGAAAAAAATTCTGTATTTATTTCGTTATTATTATTCACCTTTGGTAAATATTTTTCTTTTTGTTTCTCAGTTCCGTTTCTGTGTATTTGATTGACACATAAATTTGAGTGAGCTCCGTAACTTAAGCCTATCGCTGGACAAGCTCTGGACAACTCCTCCATAATAACAACATGGTCAGTATAGCTGCCTCCTGTTCCTCCGTATTCTGGATCTACAGTTATTCCTAGAAGAAAATTAAACTCAAGAAATTATTTTAAAATGTTTTTGAGTTCATGGTTTTGGTTTATTAAGTATATAAGCTTAGGTGGAATTTCTGTTGTTTCTCACACTTTATTCAATATTCTAGCATAAATCCAGAATATTTCAACTCGCCATAAACAATAAGCTTTATCTTGAATAAATAAATAAATTTGGCATTTTATTGAATGCTAATAAATCATGTTATCATTTATTGCGAGATTGTAGAATATTGTTTTTCTTCGTGTGTCATTTAGTTGTAAAATCCAATCTTGAGTAAATTTCTTTAACAGATTTGTATAAGCCTTGACTGGAGTGGTACAAACTCCGTATAATGAGATTCATTGAAGATTTTCGAATCGAATTACGTTCAAACTTTATTATCGAGAATTGTTGGGAAAGTGATAATATTTATTATCATCCAATTATAGCATCTTATAAAGAGAAGTAAACATTAAGGACTTTTATGAGAATCATTATCATTGAAATTATATAGCCATAAATAAGGCTATTATGAGAGAAAAACATCTGTGAATATCTCTATCTCTTTCCTTTAATATGGATGAAATGAGATACCCTGAAAGTAGGGAATCCAATCCCGCAAAAGCTGGATCCCTCTGAAATTCTGCGGGATTTTCCGTGCGGGATCTACGGGATTCAATATTAATATTCCGTATTCGATAATAAAGGCGCAAACGTCTTTTAAAATGCTTCTTCTATGGCTGTAAGAGCACAAGTACTTACAACACTTGACCAGTTATATTTAAACATGAAATTACCCTTCTTGAATGCGGAGGGGTTGAAATCCCCCCGACATTTTCCGGAAAAAAAATGTCTCAAAATTCTTGCAATTCTTAGTGACCATTTTCAAATCAAACCATCGTTTTTTGTCCTCTAAACTTTCGATAATTGAGAGTTAAAAACGGCCGAAAAATGCATCATTTGAAGATTGAATTTAAAAAAATTTTGGATTAAAAATTGTTTCAACCACCCTCCGAAATTTTTTCTTGGGTACGGCCTTGATTATAGTATGTTTTTAATTACATAGGACCTTTTTATTAGCATGTTTGATAGGTTAACAACGAAGAGTATATTATATTTTTAACAATCCCGCATTCTTGCGGATCCGCGGGATTGATGACTTTTAACCCGCGGGATTGGATTCCCTACCTGAAAGGAAATATATAATTGAGCAATTTATTAACAGACCCAAAGTGAAAAATAACGAACGCGCTGAATCAATTCTGACGTCGATTGTTTTCACTGGAAGTTTTTGAATTCTGTGATTATTATGAACTTGATTAGCAAAGGAATACATCGATTTTGCCGTTTCAAACCACAAGACTGGATGTCCCAAGTTTTTCCGCTGTCGCTCCCGAAAATAATTTCATTTATTTACATTTCTCAAATCTTTGTGTATGTCATATTATATCAAAAAAGCAGAACATTTTTTTTCAAGGTAGCTTTTTTATTTTATACTGATAACGTGCAATTGAAATTGAATCTTCCGGCTACCAGAAAGGTTCCAGGACATTCCATCATCGGAATAATAAAATTTATGACTAAGCAATAAGAATTCGATAAAACTAAGCTACATCTTTGATTGATATCAGATTAATGTATCTGAAAAAATAAAACCAACAAAGTAGGTAATCTGAAAAAATTATGTTGAAAAATTTGACTTTTCACGGAAAATTTCGTATTCATTCTCTAGTGTACATTCCACTAACACCCAATACTTATAACCTTCATGTAAATATTCCAGATTTCACTATAAAATTTTGGTAATGAGTAAAAGTACTTATACATTGAATGATCTGCAAGGAATTCAGCATTTTGACCCTATTCGAATGAACTTTTTGCAAATCTACTCACCTAAAGTCCCAAGTTCTCCTAGTTTCCTCCATAACGGCCTCAATTCTTCAAATTTGTTATTTTTGTCAATTTCATTAGCTTTCGACGCCAACTCCTTTTGAGCGAAATTGAAAATACTTTCCCTCAACTGAAGATTCAAATAAATAAAGAATAGTAAATAGTGTAAGAACTTCTTCGGCAACTTATAGGTGGAAAAAGATGAAATATTTATATGAATTAAAAAGTTTTGGTTTCATTCTTATACTACTTACTTGTATTTGTTCAGTTGTGAGACCAAAAATATGTTCATCAATAGGATAAAACTGAGAGACCTCTCTGATACCAGTTTTATTTATTCTACACACATTCCGTAAGAGATTCGACAATTTTAAAGCCATTTCAATATAAACGATTTACGAATTGAAAAAAAACACCTAAAATATTGATAATTCCCTTTACGAATTTGAATTGAACTGATTAGATGTTTCATTCAATTTATGAGTCCCAATCTCTCAATTGTTGTTTGCTTCATGGGTCTTGACGCAACATCACTGATAATGACCTTAGACTGATAATGGAAAATGCAAACGACTTCTCCAATATTAACATACGAGGTGCAATCGGAAAGTTTTCTTAGTTTAAACAATAAAATCTTTATTGGTGATTCAACTTCGTCGTTTGTGCCTTTGGATGAAAATTTTGCCAATTTTGGTGTAATTTTTCTGTCACATTTCACCTTACTCGAATCAGCTGTTTCAGAAATATGTATAAGAATTTTCATTCAATAATTCGTTGGAATTTAAAATGGTTCCGGTTATGCGATCCGGAAAAAATGTAGCTTGAATATATCTTCCTCCATTAAAATTCAAAATTTCGTCACGATCGAATCCGTACCTTTGAAATTATCAAGAAAACTAAATTTCAAACGACCATATTTACGGAACCCTCGTTCGAATATTGCCCAATAACGAACTCAACCGCGGCTTTCGAGATTCGAACCTACCCTGAAAATTTCAAGTTTCTAGGTCGTTCCGTTCGAGAGTTATCGTGTATATGGACGGACGGCCGGACAGACTTGAATTTTTCGACGGATTCATCAGTGAGTCGAACCTAGTTTGAGACCGTTTTCGGCTCAAAATTCGAAAAATCGCGACGAAAATATATAGCCCTCGTGTAAGTAGGACGAGCGCTCAAAAAGGCCGATTGGACAACCTCTAGAAAAACGTGAATATTTTCCGTCGGTATACGTGACGTTTCCCCCGCAGGAAATTATTTCGCCGTTTGACAATTCTTTCGGATTTCGAAATGAATTTGTCGAATCGTGGGGCAGGTATAGAAAACGTATGTTGGCGCGTAAATATTGAACCTCCCTTCCGTTTACTCAATTCATTTTGATAATTTCCAGAATTTATGTTTGTTAGAGTGAGATGAGTAAATCAAAATTTCCAAAGAATCGTATGTTCTTTTTTTCCAAGAGCGGAGAAATAAAAAAAAAATTATGAAAGGCGCTGCCGTGAAGTCGGGAGCTTTTGAGCGCTCGTTCATCCACCTTGTAGGAATATTCGCATTTTCCAGTCGTAGAAACAAATTCGAAAAACTTTTGAGAGCTGTCACAAAAATGTTTAAATTAATGCGAAACTCCAGACTTCACGTCAGTGCTTTAGGTGATTTTTTTTTCGATAATTCGCTAGAATTCTCTACGGTATCTATGGTCTTGGTGATCTGGACAGAATTTCCCACGTTCTTTGAATGCATTATTCTTCATCTATGTGCAGAATTTCATTCCAATCCAATGAGTAGTTTCGAAATAATCACGAAAAAAATAATTTGAACGGCCTTATTCACGGAACTCCTAGTCTAATTTTGCTCACAGATAATGATCCGAACCATATTTACGGAATTTAGCCCAATAACGAACTTAACCTACTCTGAAAATTTCAAGTTTCTAGGACATTCCGTTCGAGAGTTATCGTGTATACGGACGGACGGCCGGACAGACAGACTCGAATTTTTCGACGGATTCGTCATCAGTGAGTCGAACATAGTCGTTTGAGACCATTTTCGGCTCAAAATTCGAAAAATACAGACATCGTGACGAAATGATATAGTAATCAGGAGAACAAACTTTCGAACGGCCATATTTACGGAACCCCTGGTCGAATTTTGCCCAATCACGAACTTAACCGCGGCATTCGAGATCCGAACCTACCCTGAAAATTTCAAGTTTCTAGGACGCTCCGTTCGTGAGTTATCGTGTATACGGACGGACCGACTAGAATTTCTTGACGGATTCGTCATCAGTGAGTCAAACTCTGTCGATTGAAACCATTTTCGGCTCAAAATTCGAAAAATACAGACATCGTGACGAAATGATATAGCCCTCGTGTAAGTAGTACGAGCGCTCAAAACCAACAAAAATTAAAGTACTTGAGTAAAATTTATTCATCAGCCATAAGTCATACATTCTTTCAATAAATAAATAACAAATGAAAAATACTTTCAGTTCACCTGACCGACTCTCCAGGGAGATTAAGCATAACAATACTTTTAGCACTTACAATCATACTTGAATCTTTTACAGCCCATTACTCCAACAATTTGGGCCGAGTAACAATCAAAATATAATACATAAAACAACAGTGCTATATACATACTTACATCATATTAATCTTAATTTTGGTGCAGATTGAAAAAAAAGATTCACTAAAATAATCATGTCCTACTTCAAATTTAAATATGTTCTCAAGAGTTTTGAGTAGCGATTATTCTAGTACCTAGTGAAAAGTCATTGATCAATTGATTTTTTAAACTTTAGTTTATGTCCATCGCTGCTTCTAGTAGACTCGAAAGTTCCTTAAGATGTTGGGCCTTGCTTCCAGTTGCAGTGCTGGGAGCGGTTGGTCTGCCAACATAGCTATAAAAAAAAATATAAATCACATTTCGAAATTTTCACATTTTGTGTTAGTGTAGTATCAAATAATTGAATGGAAAAACGCTACAAATTCTACAAAATATACATAACAATTTCTCCACAGGGTATCGAACACCGACTTGTTGAGACGAAGTATAATTAGAAATTTCATAACGCACGAACATTAGGAGTACAGCTCTGCAGTAAAATTGTTACTGCGTATTTGCCACGATCAACTTGACCTGGCTATTTTTCGAAATTGATCGATAGCATTATTCAGCAAGAAGGATCAAGTTCAGACAGCAACAGATTCCTGAACTAAATTTCATGTAATTGGTTTCAGGGATGAGAAACACTCTGAAAGGAGGAAGGACTGGATTTTCAGAATTTTATTATTGGACTCAATACTGTTCAAAAAGTAGACTGGACATTTTTTTTTCCGATTCCGAAGGTTTATTATTGGGAAAAATGAAGCAAAATTATTCCCGATCATATTGTATAAAATTCGGTACAATTATCGGTTGTCCGGGCATTGATCGTTCTAGAAATTATTATTACGAATATTTTCTCAATAATAGAGCGACCAGTAAGAAACAGAATCTACAGTCAGATCTGTTCAGTTTATGTTGAAATGAACAATTATCGTCAGCCAGATTTCCCTTCGTCGCAATAATATTTGGCGATAGTGAAGCGAACTATAGGTTCAATTCAGAGATACTCTAGACTCCAAAAACTACCATCTTCCAAGAGCAAACGAAGAAAATATATAGCCCACGCCTGTCAAGGACATGAGGTTGGTTCAGAATTATACCTTTTTTTCTTCGATTTGATCTTGTTGTGTTCTATTTTATTTTCAAAAAGCGAAAGAATCAACTATACCAAAAAAATTTTAGTGTAGCTATTTCGTGAAATATAGGGGAAACAAATGTATAAATAGTAAACCTTTGTAGCATTTGGAGTGTATTTTCAATTGCATGAATAACTTTGCTCATTTCAACTAATACAATAAATAATCAGAACTAGCCTACAAGGAACATTGACAGACTGAAATTAAAAGAACATTTTCAGCAAAACAAAAACAACAGCAAAACATTGGAAAGCATAAATAGCAATTATTTACAGAGCAATCAGAAATAAGAAGTGCACTATTTTCACGTGAAGATATGACTATCTGTTCTCACCTAATCGCTCTTTGTCGTTCCTGAATTATTGGTACTTCTTTTGGCTTACTTCGCCCAAAAAAACTAGAGAGCCAACTTTTAGATTCTGTACTACTAAAAAATTCAGACGTAAAGAAGATATTTATAATCCAAAATGAACCATTTTCAAGAAAATACGTGTATTGAACAGCTGAAATTTCTGTTTGATTCTCTTGGAAATGGTTTTAACTTTTGGAACAATAAGAAACTACAAATGTCAAATATGAATGAGAGATAAATAAGAGAAAGTTCGAAATTCAGAAATGTCTATTTCAATGGAATAATCAAATATTTTGTATGATTAAGAACAAACATTAGTTGAGATTAAGTTACTAAATCACTTATTGTTATCCAACATTGCATAGACAATCGAATTTGAACAAATATTCCTCCACTAGTATCAGGAAAAATATAATCTGATATATTCGAGCGTTAATCATATCTTCACTTGTGTATATAGAAAATGAAGAATCAACTTACGCGATTTCGCGTTCTCCAGTCAGTGCAGTTTCGAACCTAGGCTGGACATAGGTCCAATATCCTTGATTTTTGTGTTCTTCTTGTGCCCAGGCCAGCTGAGCATTAGGATACTTAGCGCATTCTTGTCTAATCAAATCGAATGGGAAGGGCGAAATCTAAGACATCGAAAATAATTATTGATAATAATTAAATGAGTTTATTTGGTATTAATCAGTTGGATAATATCAAATGAAAAGAAAAAAACATATCGTCGGCCTAATTCGTTAACCTGCCAAGTCCATTTTTTGGTCAATTTTACTTTTTGAGCTAGTCATAAAGTTTAGACGATTACCTACCTTATGGGATAAGGTAAAAGGTCGATATCGATATTCAATGTGGTAGAAAAGCCGTGCACGAAAAACTGCTTTGTACCCAATAGCAAATCTACACAATGAAAACCTGCCAAATCCCATTGGGGCCTCAGTTTTGTACTGATTATGGTCCACCGTATACGTGATTTTTTGGTCGCACGAAGTTATAGGCAATGTTTTGATCGAGTTTTTAATTGCATAGTGTTAGTGAAGGCCAAAATTATAAACAAGGTAAGTCTCCTTTGTTCCATATTTGAGATAAACACTCACGTGCAAAAAAAAAACGCAACAAGTTAATATTTGTGAAATTTGAGGTCTCGTATTTTCTTTACTTTTAGTACAATTTTCGAATTTTTGTCAGCAAACTGTAGATAAAATTATTAATTTGAACTTGGCTATTCGGACTTTCGTTAAATGCTGGCTTATAAGTCATTACACAGGGTTAATTAGAAGTTTGTTGTTGAACCCTAATTTTGAAACATCCTGTGGAATAATTTCGTGATCAAATTCTTTCAAAATACCAATTTTTGTCGAAAACTTTTCCTTTCAAACATTTTGTTTTTTGATTCATGCCTTTGAGTGCTCTAGTCTAATTCATTTTCAAGAACGAAATCAACGAAGTCAACAACGGTTTACTGTAAGAATTGTACTTTTGTGAAGAGGTGAATTGGGGAAGGAAATTTGCACAATAGCTGTTGCTCTTGTTGAAGATGAACGTAATTATGAATATGTTGCAAGAATTCTGCATGTTTATCGCTCTACCGTCAAAAGAGTGGTCGAAGCTTGCAGACCAGTAGCTGGACCAAACATACACCGAGTAGCTTAACTGCAATTTGCTACTGAACATTTGAAATGTAACTTAGAGCAATGAAACAATGTTCTTTTCACTGACGAATCCAGATTCTCCTCACATTCTCCAGACGGATGGAAAAGAGTATGGAGAAGGAGTTCATTCCCCTCTTAAAAATTGACTGGTGCACCTGAAGACATGAACCAAAAACAAAATGTTGAAAACGAATGGTTCTTTACCTAAATTGGTATTTCGAAAGAATTTGACCACGAAACTATACCACAGGATGTTTTGAAATTAGGGTTTAACACAAACTTCTTATTAACCCTGTATAAAGACTAATAAGCCAGCATTTGACGAAAGAACAAATGAGCAAGTTTAAATTAGTAATTTTATCTACAGTTTACTGCAAAAATGTTAAAAATGGAACTAAAACTAAAGAAACTACGAGACCTGAAATCTTACCAAATATTAGCTTGTTGCGTTTTTTTTGCACGTGAGTGTATTTTCATTCAGTGTTACGTTATGGAAGCAATGGATCTAGTCTCTATAAAACTTTTTATAAGGATAACTAGCAACTTTTACCGCAGAAAAGGTCTTCACGATTTCATCCTTGTGAGCTTAGTAATCTTACGCAATTGCACCAAAATCGACGTAAAATCACTCATTGGAAGTATGAGGACTTGTAGCAAATCAGAAGGACTCTTTCACCCGACTATCATTAATATTACGATGATTTACCTCATCAATAGGTTATTTTTGTGATTTTGAATTAAGGGTCGCTAGAAGATTGTTTTTGGTTCAGAATTCAATTTTCTTCAGAATTTTAGTTTTTGTTTGGAAAATATGATTGTTTTTTCAGAATTTTCTCAATTTACTTGGCTCTCAAGTT
The DNA here is from genome assembly GCA_963966015.1 of Aphidecta obliterata. Lineage (NCBI taxonomy): Eukaryota > Metazoa > Arthropoda > Insecta > Coleoptera > Coccinellidae > Aphidecta > Aphidecta obliterata. Next base: position 22,678,583 of record OZ014430.1, on the reverse strand, counting down.
TTATCTCTGATTAACTCATACGACTGTGACTTATATGGAAGTAACTAGTAAAGAACACTGAAAACATTTGAAATTATGTTGATTAATTACATATTGTTTATAAAATACTAAAATAGTTAATACGGTTCCTTGTTTGAATACTGATTGTATTGTTAAAATTTTGATAATGAATATTTTGATTGAAACTGATTGAATTGATTTGATTATAATATAATCCTCAATTGAGAATTACAAGCAAATAATGTTACTTCATGCTCATTTGAATGGAAAAACTGCTATGTCCCCAATCAAATTTAAACTTCATAACGAAAAGCTGCTAAGTGATTATTTTCCAATTTTTTTCGAACTGTGCTTAAGATATTCTATTTTCAAAACTCATAACATATGTAGAATCATTATAGCAACCAAATGTATATTCAGAATCTTTATATGTGAAATAGAAAAGATATCTTTCAGTTTTTTCTCTCTCCTGTAAACTATGCAAAAATGGACTTAGCAGGTTAACGAATTAGGCCGACGATATATGAAGTCTTACCTGTTCAACTCTGACTAAAGCGACGTCACTGGCTAGATTCTTTTCTTCCCTTGCTTTCTTCAGATCATAGTAGACCCTACCGGTACAGAAGATAAGTTTCTTGGCATGACCTCCAGCAATATCGTCGGGGATGACTCTTTTGAACTCTGTACCATCCACCATATCATCGAAACTGCTCCTGGCTTCAGGATGTCTCAACAAACTCTTCGGCGTCAAGAGTATCAGGGGTTTACGGAAGGGCAGAGCGATCTGCCTCCTGAGAATGTGGAACAAGTTACCAGGAGTTGTGCAGTTCGCCACTATCCAGTTGATGTCGTGAAGTTGACGGACAGCAAACTCGTCGCTTTCTGGTGGCATATAATCGGGGTCGTCTGAGCACATCTGAAGGAAACGTTCAGGGCGACAGCTCGAGTGTTCGGGACCCATACCTGCAAGAATCGAATCGTATTTGTCCCCACAAATTGTTAAGATTGAATGAAGATTTGAATCAGATCATACAAACATATAAACAAGCAAGAATAAAAAAAAGGAATATACCTTCGAAACCATGGGGCAAAAGCATGACCAATCCACTTTGTCTCACCCATTTGGCTTGACCGGAAGAGATGAACTGGTCGATAATACACTGAGCTGTGTTACTGAAATCTCCAAATTGGGCCTCCCAAATCACTAGAGCATTTGGGTTGGTCATAGAGTAACCCAATTCGAAACCGAGTACGCCAAACTCAGATAGCGAACTGTTGCACACAGTGTAAGGTGCCTGATCTGGATAAAGGTTGCATAACGGTCTGAAAAAAAAAATTGAAAGGATAAAGAGAAATACTTAGAATTAAGTCGAAGAAAAATTACTTGTAAGTGGCTTTGTCCACAGCTTGGTGATGCAAGACGTGATGACGATGAGAAAAGGTGCCTCTTTCCACGTCTTGACCAGAAAGACGAACATGAATTCCTTCCTTCAACAGAGATCCAAAAGCCATGGCCTCTCCGAGTGCCCAATCGATGGTTCGCTCTTCAACCATTTGCATTCTAGCTTTCAGAATACGTTCAATACCTAAAATGAGAAATGGGTTTATAGTAGTGTTCAAAAGGAGTTCTATCGTGTCACCATGTGGGGACTTCATTCCTGAAATGTATAGCCAACTAAGTATCTTTCCCGGAAAGCCTCGCCATCGCTTGCCAACGCAAAAAAATGCTTTGGACAAGAGACTCTAAATATCATTCCCTATACCCTTACAATCCGCGTGAGCAGGAAGTGCTGGAAGGGCATTTTTCCAAAAATATGCAAAATTTTGTTCGTTCACAATCAAATTCGCGAAAAAGAAAAGGAAACAATGCACATATACCAGTCTGGAAAATTACATTAGACGTTTAGGATATTCAATACATAAGAGAAACCTGACTGTCCAGTCGAACACTGCAGGAATGGAAAGATATACGCATTATGATAATGAATAATCCAGTAGTGAACTAGAACAAAAAGGTCTTTCTCTCTCACAAGTGGAGAGGTTTAGTTTTTAGTTGCACTTCTGCTTCAGCGGCGAGTGTACGATCATAACTGTTCAATAGTTCAAGAATATTAGTCAAATTTATCTCGGAATGAGCGATAGTCGGCTATAAACTTGTATAAACCTTTATTACCAGACCAGTATTTATAGAATTCTTTAAAAACTCAAACGCTTCACTATTATGTTCCGTTCGATTTCAATCTAAAACAGTTGAGAAAACAGAAAAAATGCTTTATACAGGGTGTCTACTTTCAAAAGGGCCAAACTTCAAGGGGAGATCATACATGTGATTTGCAACAAAAAATGTCATGTAACACATGGTCGAAATGTTGACGGTTATTCTTCAATTTAACATTCCTTGGTTTCACGAAATATTTCAAATTTTTGGATGAAATCAATAATACTTTAGGTATCCTTGTAGCCTCATCAAATTTGACCACCATCTGGAAACGGCATTAAATTTGCTGCAAGATAAGAATTTCTGTGTTTTAAAAAAATTCTTATTGTTGCGTGGTGAGGAGATGAATATCACGATTCTTAGGTGAATAAATTCAGTCATATTTTTCCAATGGTTTTATCGATGAAAAATCATTAATTAGGGACATGTTTTCTTTTCAGCAAAAAATACCCCATTTAGTGTGCTTTAGAATGGCATGCCAACTTTTGTGCTTGCTGCTTGTCTTCTGCCCTAATATCATGGCTAACAAGATAACAACGAAAAAGTCGGAATATTCCAAACCTAAACCTGATCTATTTTGAAGCTCTTTATGATTGAATATTAAAGAAATTCATGAATTTATCTGCCGAATCAACATAATTTGAATGAATAAACTGAATTTCAAAAATACAGATTCTATGAAAAAATGTGAATAAAACAGACTATTTCTACTTATAACAATTGTTCGAAATGTCCAATATGTTCAATACATTTCACACATCGTTTTCGCACTGAGTCTTTTTTTTTGACGCATTTCTGCACAACACAAATTTATTCTTTCAATCAGACCCTCTCGAGTCTGAACGCGAATTTGGTATAGTTTTTCTTTCAAGGTGTTCCAGACATAAAAATCCAAAGGGGCGTTGAGGCGATCGGGAAGTATTACTGGTCCGAAAAGTTCACCTCTCATAACTCCCAACGCCGGAATGTGCGGGACTTAATTTTCATAAAATATGTATCGTTAAAATTTGGTTTATTCCTGAAAATTATTTAGATTCGACAAATGAATTCATGATTTCCATTAGAATTACTTTAATATTCAATCATAAAGAGCTTCAAAATAGATTAAATTTAGGTTTAGAATATTTCGACTTTTTCGTTGTTATCTTGTTAACCACGATATTAGGGAAGAAGACAAGCAACAAGCATAAACGTTGATATGTCATTCGAAAGCACACTAAATGGGGTATTTTTTGCTGAAAAGAAAACATGTCCATGATCAATGATTTTTCAGCGATAAAACCATTGGAAAAATATGACTGAATTTATTCACCTAAGAATCGTGATATTCATCTCCTTACGACGCCATCAATAAGATTTTATTAGGCACACAGAAATTCTCATCTGGTAGCAAATTTAACGCCGTTTCCTTATAAGTGTCCAATTTTAATGAGGCCACAAGGATATCTGAAGTATAATTTATTTTATGGAAAAACGTGGAATAATTCGTGTAATCAAGAAATGTTAAATTGAAGAATAACCAACTTCGACCATGTGTTATATGACATTTTTTGTTGCAAATCACATGTATGATCTCCTCTTGAAGTTTTGCCCTTTTAAAAGTAGACATCCTGTGGTATTCCTCGAAAGCCAACAATTCAGATGGTTTTTCGAGCGCTCGTACTAATTACACGAGGGCTATATCATTTCGTCACGATGTCTGTATTTTTCGAATTTTGAGCCGAAAATGGTCTCAATCGACTATGTTCGACTCACTGATGACGAATCCGTCGAGAAATTCGAGTCTGTCCGTCCGTCCGTATACACGATAACTCTCGAACGGAATGTTCTAGAAACTTGAAATTTCAGGGTAGGTTTGAATCTCGAATGCCGCGGTTGAGTTCGTTATTGGGCAAAATTAGCCGAGGGGTTCCGTAAATATGGCCGCTCGAAATGTTGTTTTCCTGATAACTCTGAAACTATTAATTTGATCGAAGTCAAATTGGAGATGGAGAATTACGTGTTAAAGCTACATGCAAAATTTGGTCCAGCTCGCATGACCAGAACCATAGAAACCATAGAAATCTATAACTTTGTAATGGAGAGGCCTAGGGACTTGAAATTTTCAGGATAGGTTTGGATCTTTAATGTTGCGGTCACTTTCATCAATGAGCAGAATTAGACTAGGGGTTCCGTAAATATGGCCGTTTGAAATTCAGTTTTCTCGATTATTTCAAAACTATGGATTTGATCGTGACGAAACTTTGTATTTATATTGAGAATGATATATTGGAGCTTAATTTTTTCAGATCGCATGATCAGAACCATAGAAACCATAGAGAATCATAACTTTCGAACGGAAAGGCCTAGGGACTTGAAAATCTCAGGATAGGTTCGGATCGCGAATTTCGGGGTCACGTTCATCAATGAGCAAAATTAGACTAGGGGTTCCGTAAATATAGCCTTTCAAACAATTTTTTTCCTGATAATTCCGAAACAACTTATTGGATTGCAATGAAATTTCGCACATAGATGAAGAAAAATGTATCCAAACTATACTCCGTTTAAGAATTATTGACATCTCGGTTGGCTGTGAAAAATCGAATTTAAGTTGGTAATAGACTATTCAGTGATATTTTGGGTTGCTGAATTCAGGTTGGTATAGGAATAACACTAACATTACCCATAGAAATCTTGCTTTGATGATTTTATCGAAGATATTGGTGAATATGTAATTATAAAAATTTGCTCTGAATTTGAGTATTTTTTGTCTTATGCTATTAAAATAAAATGGCTGGAATTGACCAGGATACATCGCGCCTAACAAGAGAACGCCAGGCAGTTTGTCGGTGTTACTTCGAGTTTTTCAAAGTTTTGGCATATATTTCCGCTAGGGTTTCAGGTAAACTGTTATTCACCGACTCAAAGTGTATTCTGATTGATCAATGTCTCTTAAATTTTCAGATTTCACCAAGCCCTGTCCGTAGAATATTAGCATGTTATTATAGCCTGGAATTAGCAGTGGAAGAAAACTTGTGCGATACGATTATTCCTTCAAAGAGACAATGAATGACTTTGTTTTTGCTAGAATTAAAAACAATGAATATATCAGTTTAGATATCCTTTTCGAACTGGCCAAAGAGCACCTAGATTTCAATTGATCGAAGTCAACATTATATTATATCATAAAAATAATTGGATACAAATACAAAAAAGTTGATCGAAGGAAAATTCTTATTGATAAACAGAAAAATATAATAAAAATAGTACGATATTGTGATAAATACCGAGAATACATGGAACAAAACGTAAAATTCATTCATCTAGATGAGATTTGGATATTCGAAAACGGTATTCAAATTCGTCAGTGGACACTAGAACATAATCCAAAAGGTATGCAGAGTATTATTCAAGGGTAAAGGCAGAAGGTGCACTATTTTGAATGCTGGAACAATTGATGGATTTTTACCTGGATGTGATTCGATTCTTGACAGTGGTATTAATGATAAGGATTACTATGAATGGGTTATTGAAATATTGAAACCTTTCCTGCAAAAGGATGCCCATCAATAGGATTATGTCAGCTTATTCAATAAACACATCCAAATCACTACACTAGGTGGAAACAAAGTTTTCAATGATATTTTTATCTTTGCTCTTGTATCATTCATAGATATTTTAAGTTTATTTATTATACTTATACTGTATGGTACCGTGTTCACATTCCCTCTGCTAATACACATGCTATATTGTTCCCAATTCAAAAGTATACTGAATAATTGTAAAATTGCTCATCAATTATAATATTTTCAATAATTCATGGACAGTTTTAATGAATGAAAATAAAAATTGACTTTCTAAAGGCGTGTACAGATATGCTCCGAATATCGTACTGAACCGCGTCGCGTACCCCGCGAGAGCGAATCAAATTCACGAATTCAAATTGCACCTCTACGTGCGATGAATTTGATTCGCTCTCGCGGGGTACGCGACGCGGTTCAGTACGATATTCGGAGCATATCTGTACACGCCTTTAAAGTATTCAACACCGAGCAATAAATAATTCACAAATTGGTTCATATATTGATAGTTCGGTACAAAGTTCATGTCTAAATTCTTCATGTACTACATAGATTCTTAATTTTTGTTTCTCTCTTATTTCTTAATACATTATAACGTTTATTCCAATCCATTCTTTTGGCCCTGTCCTTGCGAAGTATCCAAAAATTTTTTTCTGTTGCACCACTAGCTACCTGCTAGAATTCCATTAATTATCCTTCTTAAATCCTGACATAAAATGGTCCTCTTATAGTTATATGGTTAGAATTTTGCAAGATTTCCAATACCAATAAATATTGCATGGTCCTGAGTGAAAATAAATATTTATTTGAATGATCTTCAATTTTCCATGTTTGACTTTTATATGAACGATAAGTTCAGATAATTTCATATGAAAGCATTCCAGGATATTTTTGCGCTTTCAAACCTGAATTCCTATGTTTGAACTGCAATCGAAATATTCCGGCTTAATTATTCGATAATTCATATACTCAACACTTTTCTAGGTTATATTTATGTTCCATTTCTATGATGAAATTTAGTTACTTTTTAGTAACTAGAAATAAAGCCTCGACTGGACGTTCATGGCCTGCTTCGATGTCAATAATTCTTAAATGGACTATACGTGGGAAATTTTGTCTAGATCGCATTACCGAGACCATAGATACCGTAAAAAATTCTAGCGAGTTATCGAAAAAAAATTGGTCACCTAAAGCACTGACGTGAAGTCTTGATTTTCGCCTTTGTTTGAAATTTTCTTTGACATCTTTCAAAATCTTTCCAATTGTTTTCTAAAACTGGAGAATGCGAATCTACCTAAAAGGTGGATGTACGAGCGCTCAAAAGCTCCTGACTTCACGGCAGTGCTTTTCGTAATTTTCTTTCAACATTTCAATTGGCGGAATCGTTTCCTCAAAAACTGAGAAATTGTTCTATTGAATCTCATACGACCGAACCTGGAAAAGCTAGTAAGGCGTATTCTGGTCGGAAACGTGGGTCGTGCAAGCAATAAACGACTTTTTTATGCCTTTTGAACTCTGTTCTAATAAATAGTAGGTCCAACATACAAACTTGCCTAATGAGGTTTCATGTCAATTATTTTTCGACATTCAAGGTTATGTACCATAAAATTATTTCTTACCTTTGTGAATAACAAATTCAGCTGCGTTTGGAGGAGGAGAAGAGAACCTCTTTCCGATGTGAACCAGAGTATCTTCCTTGACACCAGTAGGACCAACTTTCAATGGATCTTTACCCTCGAAGAAACCAGACCAGGGACTGTCCAACCAATCCTTGTACTTGATGTGAGTTTCTTTCCTCGCCTGCTCGAGGGCGTCTTCGCATATCTTCTCGTATTTCGCCTTGACGTCTTTCACTTCGTCGGCTGTTACAACACCTTCGGCGATCAGATGGTCGGAGTATTTCTCCAACACAGGTTTGGTGTTCTTGATCTTGCGGTACATGAGAGGCTGGGTGAACATGGGCTCGTCGATTTCGTTGTGGCCATTTCTACGGTAGCAAACCAGGTCGATAACCACGTCTTTGTGGAAGGTGGCCCTCCATTCCGCTGCGATTTTACAGATGTGCATCACGCTCTCTGGGTCGTCAGAGTTGACGTGGAAGATGGGGGCGTTAACCACGCGAGCCACATCTGAAGAATATCACAAATGAAAATAAATCCTGAATGACAACTTTTTGTGAATGAATCAAAAGGACCAAATTAAAGAGTTTCGTTCTTCATGTGATTCTGTAGATTGTTGCTTAAATTACCTGTACAGTAAGGAGAAGATCGCGAGTGTCTTGGATCGGTGGTGAAACCAATTTGATTGTTTACAACGATGTGTACAGTTCCATGAGTGGTATAAGCAGGCAAATCGGACAAATGCATTGTTTCAAAAACAACGCCTTGTCCACAGAAAGCAGCATCTCCATGAAGTAGTATGGACATAACCTAAAAAATGATTAAACGTCATATATCAAATATGCGAACAATCACAAGATTCAACTATACCTTCTTTCCTTCTCCATCTCCCCTATAAAACTGTTCAGCTTTCGTTTTACCTTGGACAACGGGATCCACGGCTTCCAGATGAGATGGATTAGCACAAACTGCCAAGCGGATATTTTTGTTCGTTACTCTGTTCAATCTAGAGAAGGAAGTTTTCAATTATCATCAAACTCTCGGAGAATAGTTGAATATTGAATAAAACCGAACATGTACAAACCTTTCAATGTATGTACCCAAATGGTACTTAACATCACCGGATCCGTCATCTTCGGCTTCTAGACCAGCGAACTGCGTGAATAATTGAGGCAGAGGTTTACGGCAGACGTTCGCGAGAACGTTAAGACGACCTCTGTGAGGCATTCCCATCACTATACTTTCAACTCCGAACTCCGTCGATCTGTCAATGATGTTCTTCATGGCGGGAATGAGTATTTCACAACCCTCCAAACCAAATCTCTTTTCGGATGACCATTTACGAGCCAAGAAAGACTCGAAACTGAAACGGAATATGGGGTAGATTTATTTGATAAATAAACTGTAATTGGCCCATAATCAGAATAAGTTCTGGTGATATAGTCTGCAGAGCAAACTGAAAACCCAATTTAGAGAATTCTATAACTAAAAGATAGGAATAAAATTCTTTTACATTTCTCATTCGAGAGGCTTACAAATAATTGGATCATTTAATGAGACGAAGAAGTAAATCTTCAAGCATCATAAGTAGTAAGAAGCAGTGGCGGCCGCTCAGAGGAGGCCGGGCCTCCCCAAATGTTACTGCATTATATTTAATTCTTAGTTCAAGTTCAACTATATTATGTTAACCTAAATCAATAGAATATTAAAAAATCTGGATATTTCATAGCATTTATTCATTGTCCGCAACAGACTTCAAAACTGAGAAGATTGCGCATCGCAATCAATACAGCAGAGTCCAGACGCGGAGGCCGAGATCCTCAAGTCGTTTGAATGTAAAATTTCAAATTTCTCACGATACAAAGCAGCGGCCACTTTGAATTCGAGCTGTACACCACGTGACGGAGACCCGATCTCCAGTATATCCGATCGGCCCGAATATAAACGATCGGTATCACTATTCTATACATATATATTATATATAATATATATTGAATGTATGTACAGTATGTACAGAAGTACAGACTTTAGTTCGGCGAAGTTTGTAGGTGAGGAAGGATGGCAATTCAGATTCATATATTTTATCAAGAAAAATGGGAACGGAAACCAGAAATGAAAATTATTATGTCAGTGGGAACTTAGAGTAACCGAAGATATTGTTCTATTGTTGATTTTATTCTAAAAAAATGACGAAAAGCACTGCCGTGAAGGCAGGAGCTTTTGAGCGCTCGTACATGCACCTTGTAGGTAGATTCGCATTTTCCAGTTTTAGAAATCAATTGAAGGAATTTTTGACTGCTGTCAAAAAAATTCTGAAACTTAGGCGAAACTCCAGACTTCATGTCAGTGCTTCAGCTGATCAATTTTTTTCCGATAATTCGCTAGAATTTTCCACGGTATCTATGGTCTTGGTGATGCGATCTGGACAAAATTTTGCACGTAGTTTGAATACATTATTCCTGAGCTAGGTGCATAATTTCATTCCAATCCGATTGGTAGTTTCGAAACTATCACGAAAAAAATATTTTGAACGGCCATATTTACGGAACCCCTAGTCCAATTTTGCTCATTGATGAACATGACCGTGAAATTTGCGATCCAAACCCACCCTGAAAATTTCAAGTCCCTAGGCCTTTCCGTTCAAAAGTTACAATTTTCTATGGTTTCTATGGTTCTGGTCATGCGATCTGGACAAAATTTCACATGTAGCTTGAACACCTCATTTTCCATTTGAGTGCAAAATTTCATCTCGATCAAATCTGTAGTTTTCAAGTAATCAGGGAAACAAAACTTTGAACGGCCATATTTACGGAACCCCTGGTGGAATTTGGCCCATTAACGAACTTAACCGAGCCATTCGGGAACTGAACCTACCCTGAAAATTTCAAGTTTCTAGGACATTCCGTTCGAGAGTTATCGTGTATACGGCCGGACGGCCGGACGGACGGACGGACGGACGGACGGACGGACGGACGGACGGACAGACTCGAATTTTCCGACGGATTCGTCATCAGTGAGTCGAACATAGTCGATTGAGACCATTTTCGGCTCAAAATTCGAAAAATACAGACATCGTGACGAAATGATATAGCCCTCGTGTAAGTAGTACGAGCGCTCAAAAAGAAAAAGTTCAGTCAAATGCCTTTCGATGACAACATTTTCATCACTAAAACTATGAAGACACCTCATCCTGCTATGAAAAATTTAATTGTCAATTCCAAACTTAATTGTTCCTTCTGCGTTCAATGGTACAATAAATGCGAGTGGCTGACAGGAAGTACAGTTCGAAATAAATTATTTTGTTGGTTTTGCTTACTTTTTTCCGACGATTCAGAAAACAACGTGCGGTCAAAACTAGGGTATTCGGATTTAAAAAATTTACAGAGGTCTATTGAAAGACATAGCAGATAAAAATCTAGAGGCATCAATCAGATTCAAATTATTCGGAAAGCTCGATATTGTAAATACACTTGATCAGGATCATAGGCAAACTATCATAGATCAACTATCTAGTGGTATACCTATACAGGGTGTTTCATAATATATGCGCAGGATTTCAGGATGTGATAGCTCGTCCAAAAGTATGCAAAAAAATTTCTATTAACTTACCATAATGCACCATTTTCGAGATACAGAGTGTTGAAATTGAAAAAAATCGAAGTAGGATCAGTGTAATCAGTAATAAGTTCTTTTAAAGATTGCTCAGTGGTTCAGAAAATAATTTTAAATTGTAAACCTGAAGTATAAAAAGGTTCACAGTTAGTGAAGACCATGTTTTTCAACATAAAAACTGATTTTTCTCGAAAACGGTCGAGTTTAGAGCGTATGACCAAGAGTACCTTTTTTGTGTAGAAAACATTGGCGGTTAAAATGGGCGTTTCAGAAAACTTTTTCGATAAGCGTAGAAGTTGGGGAGAAAAACACCCACTACCCCTTCAAAACCTTCACCAATTGAGAAAAAAAAAAATTCCGCACAAAACATTGCTTATTATGATTAGAAAATGCTTACGAAAGCTGTTTCCTGTACGATAAAAGGTTCCGGTGATATTCGCAAAAATCGTTTTTTTTTTTTCAATTTCAACGAAAATGGTGCATTTCAGAGGGAAAGTTAAATAGAAACTTTTTTTCATATTTTTGGTCGAGCTATCTCATACTAAAATCCTGCGCATATGTTATGAAACACCCTGTATTTTTTGCTTAGCCTCCTCTGATTGAAAGCTCACGAGCCACCACACTTCTTACTAAGAAGTAGGCATTTACCTCATGACTAAAAATAATGAGCTTTAGTTATTTTGGTTTCATGGTCAAAATAACTTTTTTAGGAGTTGATTATGAAATTGACCCTAAGAAATAACCTTGAATGTTCTCATTTCTCATGTATAGGGAAAAATGACGGAGTGGGCGACATCTACTTTTAATCGTTTGAACTACCCGAGTGATGAACAACAAACTAACGTATGTGTTTATATGGGAAAAGTGTGAAATATTTGTATGATTTTGAGTCATTTATCGAAAGTGATATATTTAGATGATAATTTTTGGACAATTGTTTCAAATAAAGTGTATACGAGCTGAAAATGCAGCGGATTGTAAGAGGTAATGTGGGAATAAGATCACGAAAAATGTGCTCTGTTCCTCAATACCCATCACATAGTTCTTCTGAAATTTCTTTGCATAAATTCCTGTTGAATCCCAAGTCAGTTAAAAAGTAGCAGACAATCTTGAAGATTGGAAAATGTATCTCAAAGAAGTTGGTACCTTGCAGCAAGCACTTCCTGAAATTTTTTTTTTTTTTATCGTAAGTTCAATAATTTTCTATTATACATATATAGTGGTCATTTGCATCACATTCACGTTCACTCACATAATCAAAAATGTCCGAAGTGATTATCTCGACTTTCACAGGCATTATTATCAATTCCGAAATCTTATAAAAAATACTTGATTCACTTCTTATGAAGAACAGAAATGACAGAATATTTTGATCATCACTTGGCACGACATTTTGTAATTTTCAGCGCCATCTCGCGGTTCGTGATTTTTCCCTATAAAAATCTGATCTAATGTTAGGCTACTTTCCTGTTTAAATTCAGCATAATACTTTACAGATAAAATTGTAATAATCGAAAATGCTATTTTGTGAAAACTTACCCCGTAGCTCTAGTCAATCGAGCCAAAATCAAGCGTTTATCGTCTGCAGTAATTTCCATGCATCCAGGTGATTCCAACCTTTGCCTGATCCAATTGCACTGCTCTAAGCTGTTGATGAACATAAATTCAACGCCTATGTGCCTGCAATAGGCTAACTCAAGGCGGCGTAAGATTTCTCTAAGGGGCAGTTGTTTGTCTTTGCCACCGATGAAAGTTGTGGATGGTAATTTGAACACGCGGTCCATATCGGCTTCATCTATGTTTGGGAGGTGAATTTTTAAATAAATATTGTAATGTGGGTATATAAGTGTGTTATAAAATTTTTAAGGGACAAATTCATTCGCAATTATATCAAGTATTAACGAAACAGTTTAAGTTATATGACAATTTGTATATGTAGTGGATGTTCTTTTTAGGAGCAATATTTAAAATAACAATCTAACCAGGTTATAATAAATCGAATCGAAACTGACCAAAATATAACATATTCGAATGAAATTACTGTTTCCCGAATATACTACGATTCACTGCTTGAAAGGAATGAATTTGTTCCGACAGATGTTCTACACATAGTTGTTTTGGTACAGTTCGAAACATTTCAAATATAAGTGACACTATTAGAAATAAGCAAAAACGAATTGCTGGCAAGCAAATAAATAATAAGCAAATATCTTAAACTGAATACTTATCCTCAAACCAACACCTAGGAAGATCGGTGTACCGAATGTTGAAGAACTTAAGATGAGCGTAAATTCTAAAAGTGCCGATCTGAAATTCTTCACATTCAGTTGAAAAAACAAAAAAAATCTTACTCTTCATAAATTCATGGACTTGTCTCCTGAGTTCTTCAGAATAGGTTCGAGATGGATGGTCTATGTTAAAAAAAAAAACAAAAACATGACAAAACAAATAAAAGCAGTGCGAAAATAAAACTGTTAATGATTTCGTTTGAAAAGTAAATACAAATAGTCTATGTTACTGTTCACACATAGGTATAAACTACATAGTTCATAAAAGTTCAATAATGCATATTTAAAACTTTGGGAATGGGTTTTTGGAAATGCTATTGTCAAAACAAAACTATCGAAATTATCTTAAAAAAAAACTATTAGAAACTTCTGAAATGAGTATTATTTTCATTAACTAGACTAGATGACTATTGGTTAAACTGGTGAGAGTATTTCACATTTCGCAGATCCATATTAACAAGCTCTATCATTGCTAAAAAGTAAGAGAATATTTTCTTATTTTTCAGCAATAGCCATGATACACTGTTATAGAATCGCCATGCTAAGGGAAAATATTTGAAAAGAGCAGAAAGTAAATATTATTATTCGTCAAACCAAAGCGTTGCTTTCTCATTAATCAAATGGACAGAAATTTTCCGTAGAAATTATGTTATGCGTGAATCATTATTGATATTTCTCCTCAAAAATTGATGAAACATGTATGTTCCAATGATCTTTCGAGAAAGATCATTTCAATTTTTATTTGCAAACACCTGATTTCAAGTATTGTGTTGAAAGTAATCATAACTAAGCAACTTCAAAGCTAATTGGTTGTCTATTAGGTATTATTGGCTTCACTTTTAGAATAATATTGCCGTGACTTACTTACTCCGAAAATATTCCTCTTTAATTCACTGATTGACTGTATGTTTCAAAAATGCTTGTGTAAAAAGGGAAGTTTGTGCATGTAATATATGTTATGGTCGCATTCAAAATATTCAAATGCGTCAGAGCTTCAGCCGGATATTGTAGGTTTAGTTCAAGAAAATGCTGAGTGATTAGAAAAACGTCTTACCAAAACTGTAATGTGTGTATAGTAGCTCCTGCGGTGTTCTATCGTCCAAATCTGCACTGTTTATGCCCAACGGATCCAGTTTGGCAATATGATGACCACGTATCTAGAATTTAGGCCAACACCTCTACATTTTCCCAATTGTCTTTTCTGATTCAAATAACATCAGAGAGTGGCAGAATAATTTCCATTTTCCGCCACTGATATCAAATTCAAATAATTCTTTGGTTGGTATTTTCGAGAAATCTTCAGATGATAATTATCCAATTATGTATTTCAGTATTGGTATTGATACTTCCCCCTTAGAAACAGAGTTTCTGAGAAATAATGAAAGTATTAAAGTTCTGTTCTTCAATACCCCTCGAATATGGAATTTGAGATTTCAGTTTGGTAGTTTAAGGAAGGAAATTATTCTGTATAATAAAACTTACAATCTGAAACCACAATGCATACAACAGCCATAACATCTATAACCAAGCAATGTTTTCCCACAAAATGTTTATCAGCTTATCAAAAAACGAAAATGAAATGTTTCAAACTGCAACAATTGTGAGATTTTGTAGTGAGAACGTGTAATAGTGTAAAGTGTCTGTTAGTTACTTTTTTCCACTAATACACCTGAGATCGTACCTAACTTATGCTGCCGAATAATTTCATCGGGAGCTGCTCCCTTTCTATCAGAAATAGTGGTGGTATGATCAGCATACATAATACCAAGCGGGTCCAGTTGGGCAACTAGATGCCCACGAGCCTAAATCCATCGACAGAATGAATTACACCAAATGCTGTCAAATATGCAACTAGAGCTCATGCAGATTAAGGATAGTTATAGAAGCATTGTTTCAATATTTGTTATTTTTTTTAGAACCAGACTCTCACAAATATCTTCTCAAAAGTTACAAATCATTAAAAATTTAATTTTAACAACAATTAAAAATGATTACTGTTATTGAGAATTATTATCGATAGAACTCATTTTAACTGACTGCTTAATTTTTTTCTACTCTATGTTTTTGGAGATCTTTCCAAAATATTTTTGTTAAGATCTGGAAAATACTTATTATAATCATTCATATTTTTGTGGAAGTTATTATGCTTCGATGTATTCTCAATAAAAAAGATCGATGAACAATCATGCAAACCAATGGACATTAATCTAAATACACTTCATTCTCGGCAATTACTAATTAGGTGTGATCAAAAATCGAATTCGATTTGTTCTCAAAAATTTCTTATCTAAAAACAAAGGTTTCAAATGAAAAAAATAGTTTTGACCTGCCAACATTAAATGTTAAACATGTGAGCACCCACAACTAAAAAGCCATACGATTGTTGGAAGTCACCTGCCTAGATTTTCCACACTATATCAAAGTTTAGCTAAAGTGACAGAAACTTCCAACAAAAAGTATTTCAATATTAACTCACTTGATAACTTCTGATGATAGCTTGCACAGCAAGATGATCGTCAATAACCTTCTCACTAACTGGCGCTCCTGCTGCTCCGCCTATGGATGGTAAGAAAGACATTGCCGAAACTTCGTTCCTGCCCAAAGGAGCCAATGATGGAGGGGCTTGGTAGCCTACGCCACCAGATGCAGAGTTTCGGAAAAATGAGTCCCATGACTGAAATGAAATTCACAATCCTTTTTGGGTGTCCGAAATACAAATGTAGCAAGTTATAAGTGTACATTCTTTCCATTGAAATACAAATTTTCATAACTCAGGAATTAAAAGGATAGGTATAGACTTGCGGAAAAGAATATTTGATATAACATAAGTGTATCCAAGGGATAGCTAAGGATCTCTGATCCGGGGTTGGTTATATTAGAGAAAAGTTGTGTTTTTTGCGCGCTTGTTCCTATGAACGAGAGCGTTATCATTTTGCCTAAATGTCTGTAATTTTAGACTTCACGTTGCTGCTTTTCATTTTTTTTTTCAAAAAATTTGTATATATTCGAATACCCTTCTTTTGGTTTGAAAGCCCAAACGGAAACAATTAAAAAAAGATCAATTAAATTTTTTTTCATTTCAAGAGTCATCGAACATGAACACTTCACATCAGTGCTTTTCTCGATTTTTTTATACCTAACAATATACCATATTATAACATATAACGTTTTGAAATTATGAGTAGGTCAGAATATCCGGAAAACCCCAATATTTTGCAAAATCGTTCTATTTTTTTCCTAACTTCGATTGAAAACTGTAAATTTCGGGAAATATTCCATATTATTCCATGGAAATCTGGAGTTTGACTCAACATTCAGCATAAACCTGATGTATAAAAATGGCAACAACAACATTTCAGTCTTATGATTACTCATTTCCTTTGAAGTAATCATAGGTTATTACCATGCAATAAATGCATCTTTATCACATCATTCAACTTTCCGCAAAATAATAGCCAGTTAGCAGGGCAAATTGTACTCTCAATTATGTGATTTAGTTTGAACTGGGAATAGCAGTTATATTCTGGATTCAACAAGTTCTTTTGGAATCAATTATTTTAGAAAATTGCAGAGAAGTTACGTGAAGATAATCCAGTTGAAACTAAGTTACTTGAAGTTTCATAATTACACGATAGGACACTAATTTCTGCAAAAAATACAAAAACCTCCAGAATTATGAGAAAAATGGTTGGATTTTCATAATTTTCTTTCTAGAAATTTTTCCAAAATTAATTCCTAAAGAAATGTCGCTGTTTGAATACAGAGGGAACCATAATCAATTCGTAACGTTACAAGTTCTGACTTATCACTGAGCGCACTAGAGAATCAAGTTTTACGGAGTGGTGAATCGTG
This sequence comes from Aphidecta obliterata, assembly GCA_963966015.1. Lineage (NCBI taxonomy): Eukaryota > Metazoa > Arthropoda > Insecta > Coleoptera > Coccinellidae > Aphidecta > Aphidecta obliterata. Next base: position 22,661,434 of record OZ014430.1, on the reverse strand, counting down.
GTTGTTCATGATTTTTCTTCATAATGTGAACAGGTTGAAAAAATAATGAAACAACTCTCAGTATACGTACATATTATTCAAGTACATATATTGAATCAAGAACAGCTATTGAAAACATAGTCTTTATTTCTATAAAATATTTGCTGACACAAGTTTTGTTTTATTCCAGTTCCGATAAATAATGAAACTGACAATTCAAGAATGTCTAGAAAGAACTAACCAAATTCACGCAACAGTGAAAATATAAAAATTTTGATAAAGGCAAAGCCAAAATATCTAATACCTTATTCGATAAGTATCGTCCATATCTTTTTTTTTCACATTAAAAAGGTATCCATTGAAATTTTGTGCACCAGGTAAAATACTAGTTATTTCATCGAAGACAAATTCCTCAGTGCAAAGATGAAAGTTCAAGTTAAAAACTGAGATTCAGTGATTGAACTGAATGATTCATTATTGTATTCCCCCAAAATATTGATAAATTGGAGAAAATTAATATTTCCAGTCAAAACAAAAATATTTCCTATCATTTTGAATGTTTCGCAATAAATTATGACTAATATCATTTGATTTCAATTCAATCTTCTTCAGGATATGATTAAATAGGATCCAGATAAGAGATAAATATACTTTTAGTAGATCATTGAATTTTAGATCCACAATCGTTTAAAAAACCGGGAAAAAACAGAAAGGAATAAGTGATATACAAATAGCATAAAGATTATTTCAGTTCTATTTTCCAATCATTCTTCTTCTCTAAACTTCAAATATGTATGTATTCAAAATAGCGAAGAATGTAATAAAGATTTCCCCCCAAAAATTAAACAATCTGGTTTACCTGCATTCCACATGTGGGACATTATAACTTAGGTTATGTCAAATTGGCGCTATTTTCGAAATTTCTGATAAAAATATTTTTTTGTGGGAGAATAAAAAGGGCAGCCCCAAGCGGATATTATAAATGGATTCAATACTCTCTACGGAAAGTTGAATATACTCAGAATAAGAATGTTAATTTTAAAATTCTTGTAGATGAGAAATCAAATTTGATATTAGATTATAAATAATGGAATAACTTACTGCATGTACACTTGAGGGGTCTACAAGCCAAGCATTGTACATATCCTCGACATATGTGGCTGAGCTTCCATTTAAGAATGGTTCTGCTGCTGCCGGTACATTATAAGTCCTACCGGCTACTGTAATAGGGGCTACATTTTTTGATAATAACCATCCTGCAAATGTTTGACCTTTGGGACCGGTGACCCCTTTTATAACTTGTCTTGCTCTATGCATGGTCTAAAAAAAAATTAAAGAAATAATTTGATGTCTGTGTGATAGAAATAATAAGAAATACAAAAATCCCAATCACAAATAAAATAATTATTTTATTTATATTTCATCGAATATTCAACGCGACCTTTGTGTATTATAAAAACTGACCTAGTCACACTAGAACAGATATTGCAGTAACCTACTTTCATACATTAGCATTGACAATGATTTTTTTAACGTCCAAGCAATATCCTTGGCAAAGGATTCATAAGACGCAAAAGGTAAATAAAATAACAATGTAGTTTGCAATCCTAATTTTAACTCGCTATCTTGGCAAGTTCCGCACTTTATAGTGGAAGGGAATTTTTCCCGTTTACGTCACGAGAACTTCTGGAGAACAGGATTATATTGAGATTTTGAGTTTTGTGGTAAAAATTGATTGCAAGCCTAAAAGCAATGTAGTTTTATACCAAGTATGATTTTAAAATCGGGATAAATCAATATTTCTTACATTTTGGATTACACCTAATATTACATAACTAGGGAAAACTGATATGTATATATGGTATTTCACTTACGTTATTCAAGTGCAAAAAAAGTTGTTATTGGATTTTGTGTAAAACCGAATTGCACAATTTTATCTTAAAATCTAATAAGATTTATCGTGTTTTCTTGCAAGCTGCAGCCACCCAACAGAAATGTGATTTTCAGAATTATTGACAATCAATGACAATTGACAATTACCTCGATCAGGTAATATGAGGTTGCGTTCCATTAAATGCAAAAATTCCTTCAAACAATAAAAAAACAAGACTATGTCTTTAATTGATGGGGCTCGTTAACGGTTGTATGATGTAACAGTTTTATCATAAACAATTGTCTTCTTTTCATTTGATTATATGGAACATATTCATTGACCCATTGAACTTTGCATTTGAAAATTTTGAAATAAAAAGCTAACCTAATTTACTTGTCAAAAAATTTTGATTTGATTTATGAGATTGTTCCGGATTAGATACATATTTCGATATTTCAATAATGGAAAAATCATTTATGGTGTATGGTGTAGGGTTTCTTTTATCTTATATATTTTTCAAATTCCGTAAAGGTTTAGTTTTGGGACGAAATAGGAAAAGCTTACAGAACAAAGTATGTTCCTTCACCTATAAGTTACAATTTCTTTTAAAGTCCTTTTCAGGTAGTTGTAATCACAGGTGCAAGTTCTGGATTGGGCGAGGCCTTAGCGCATCAATTTTTCAAAGAAGGCTGTTTAGTTGTATTATGTGCTCGAAGAAGGCAGGAATTAGATAGAGTCCGAAATGACTTACTCAGTTTACCACCTTCTGGATCGAGTCACCCACCTGTTATTGTACCTTTGGATTTGAGTGATATCGACAGTTTACCAAATGTAGTGACGAAAATTCTGTCCATAACTGGAAAGATCGATATATTGGTAAACAATGGGGGAATATCACATAGGGGCTCAGTAATCGATACAAAACTAGAAGTTGATATTAGAATTATGACTGTTAATTATTTTGGATCTGTTGCTCTAACCAAAGGTAGAAAATCTGATTTACAATATTTCACTTTAATTGAGTATTGTTATATTTCAGCCGTTCTGCCTAGCATGATAAAGGAAAAGAGTGGAAGAGTAGTATTCATTAGTTCTATTCAAGGTTTGATCTCAATTCCAGACCGTTCCTCTTACGCAGCTTCTAAACATGCTCTTCAAGCATTTGCCGACAGTTTAAGAGCAGAAGTTTGTCACCATAATATTGATGTTACTGTAATAAGTCCTGGATATGTTCAAACACAACTTTCCCTTAATGCATTAACAGCAACAGGTAAAACATATGGTAAAATGGATTCTACTACAGAAAATGGTTATACCTGTGAATATGCATCGAAAGAAATCTTGAGAGCAATTGTGGAAAACAAGAAAGAAATGGTCGTTGCAGACTTGACTGCTAAAATTGGTATATTTTTGAGGAATTTTATTCCTTCCCTTTATTTTGTTGCAATGGTGAAAAGGGCGAAGAAAATGGTGAATCAATAATAACTTCATCAGTATGAATGGACAGGGTTCAAAATCTAGATTATATCCAAACTTTTATATCAAATTAACTTTGTGAGTGGTAGGTATAGTTTTTATTATTCAGGTAGTAGGTTGTGTACTACTTGTTTACATTGGGAAATGGGAAGTATGAAGAGTTCAAAAGATACAATGTCAAAGGAGGTCATGGAGTTTTGAACATACTGCTCAGCTTTTATTATGTGAATATGTCATTCTGTGTTCTACTACAGATAAATGTGATTAGACATTATTTTTGGGACTGTACTAGCTTGATGAAATCTGAGCCAAAAGCAAAGTTTTAATGTTGATGGCCTATTCCTATTTGACCACGTTCTTTACGAACTCTCATTATGTATTGTAGATGAACCGTATTTCTGAGTGTGGTGATTGTGAGTAGGGTGGTGGGTTTAACATAACATTGATGGTCGAATGTTGTACAGAAAATTATGTTAATAAATCTTTTTGATTATAGAGTTTTTTTTTCATGTTAAGAACACAGAAATACATTGCAATGTTCACAGAGTACTCTTCTCTAAAGTATAGTTGATGACTGAAGAGCTACAAGCGAAAAGAACAACAAACATCAATGACTGAAATGAGTGTCATCACCAAAGCATAGTTTTTGGCTTTTGGAATGGAACTCAACAAAATTTATCAATGATGAAAAACTTTTCAATTTGTAAATATTATATTTTGATCAAAATAAATTACAGCTTTCTTAATCATTGCAACAGACCTTCAGATGATACCTTCATATCCTTAGTTTGAAATTTTGACATGTCAGAAATAATAAGTATATTCACAAACATTTTAAATTTTGCAATGTGGTTGAATATCGTACTTCGATAAGATTGATTAATTCACCCCATGAAAATAACGGAATATAAAGAGACATCTTCGAATACAACTAGAACACAGGAATCTCAGGATCACTGAACATTAGACAATATATTCAATTAAACTTTACATTTTGATCAGAGGATTCACCATTCATATTGTTCAATCTTCAACAATAAAATATCTAACAAGTTAATTACAACTACTAGTGGACATTTCCCACTTTTATTATTTCACAGAGTTGTATAATTTGTAAATGCAAAATGCAGCTGCTGTGAGAGAAACTGTACAATGTAAAATTTTTCTCTTAGTATCTTCTTTCCTTACTAGAACTACTGGTGTAGTTGTGGTTAGTACGCCAAGAATTGGGAGTCTTGCCAATTGGGATCTATCTTTTTCAACCTATAAGAAATAATATAAATAACAATAGCGTTAAGTAGATAATTACAAAAACATTATATAACAATCATACATAATATACAACTCACCTGATACTTAACACAATGGTCAAACTGCCATGAAGCAGTGTATAAGGCAGTCATTAACAGAGAAACTGTGCAAAATGATCCCTGAAGTATTATGCATTCCGGCCAAGCTAAACCTACAAAGTTATTCTTCAATTGATCATCTTAAATAGCAAACATTGTCCAGTTTTTTATAAGATAAAAAGATGAGGATTCTAGTGAATACCTATGAAGTGGGAAGAAAACCCCGATAGAACTGCAGTCTTATGAATATAATTTCCAAAAGTGATCCAACGAGCAGTTTCATCTCCTAGTTGGGTGGGTTCAATAACAATAACTGAACATTTAGCATGTAAAGCTTTCTCCAATTCTATTGAGAATCCATGATGCGAGTATTCACTGTCATAGACCTCACGAATAACAGCTACATTTGTTGAATGAAGCCTGAAAAGGAGCTGGCAGATTAGATGCTCAATTTTTCGAGTTATTTCTCATTCGTTACCTGTCTCCTCCAGCATCCATGACGAGATTTTTTCGTTGTATTGTCAATATAATATAAACAGTTCTGTTTGAAGAACCTACATTTTCTACAATACCATTGAAAATATATATGTGCTATATTACTCGGTAAAGACAAACGATTTGAAATCAAGTTTAAATTCTTTTGTTTTGGACAATGACAATGTCAATTGAAATGTCATATTTTAACAATAAAAATTTTATACCATGAATGGGTACTTTTTACACCATAGAAGTCAGGACTGTACTATAATATATTGTATGGTAGGCAAACAAAAATTTTTTTGTTTACTGTTTAGAAGGGAAACAGCTGATGAAGCTCCATTTTCTTATAAAAAATATCTGGAATTGTTTTATGTTGAAGAATAATTATAATAAAATAACAGTACTTTATTGGTACAACTAGAAGGTTATGGACCGAGTTCTTTCAGACTAATCGAAGTCGTAAAGCCTCGAAGGTATTAGGAAATGGCGAATGCGTTCGAGTAAAATATTCTACTTCGTTTCTTATACATCCGAAGATGGGCAATATACTTCAAAACATTGATATTAGATAAATCACTAAATCTCAATAATAGTAATTTACGTAACAAGTTCGGAAAATACTGTTTTTTTGGACGAGTAGACAAAATTCTAGGACGAGCGTTAGCGAGTCCTGGAAATCTGCGAGTCCAAAAAAACTGTTTTTGGACGTGTTGCGTACACTATTTTTTCGGCAACTGTGTAGAATAACAAATCAATGAGACACATTTCTTTATTGCGATAAATGCGACCAAAAACACTTCAAACTTTCAAAAATCAAAATGGCAACTTATTTCGTGTTGGTATTTCGTTGCTATGGTAATGATCAAAATCAGACCCACCAAATTTTTCATATAGCATATAGCCAATGATAACAACGTTATAGGTGTCAGTCGTAATTTCGTTGCTACGGGAAACGTACTATCCGGCCTAGTCCGGAAAGTACGTACTTTCCGGACTAGGCCGGGAAATGTTACTTTCTCAAAGGAAAAGCGTCTGGGAAGTGAGTACTTCCCGGACGGTTGCCGAAAAATCCCTTTTTTGACGTCATTAATTTCTTCGATTGTTGCTTTATATTTTAAATTAAATTTGAAGTGACTTCATAACATTTTGTTCGTTTTTAGCAAGAATTTTCATTTCTTGTTCAATCATCTCAATTACAAAAATCTTATTATTTAGCGCTCGTTCTACTTACACGAGGGCTATATCATTTCGTCACGATGTCTGTATTTTTCGAATTTTGAGCCGAAAATGGTCTAAATCGACAAGGTTCGACTCACTGATGACGAATCCGACGAAAAATTCAAGTCTGTCCGTCCGGCCGGCCGTCCAGCCGTAAGCACGATAACATTCGAACAGAACGACCTAGAGACTTGAAATTTTCAGTGGGGGTTCAGTTCCTGAATGCCGCTGTTAAATTCGTTAATGGGCAGAATTCCACTAGGGGTTCCGTGAATATGGCCGTTCGAAATTTTGTTCTCCTGATCACTTTGAAACTACTGATTCGATCGAGATTAAATTTCGTATTGTAATGGAGAATGATATACAGGGTGTCCGGGAAAATGTGGGAAAGCCCTCAGATTCAGATAAAACATAAAAAAATAAGATGGCAAGTTCCATCATTTTTGAGCGCTCGTACTACTTACACGAGGGCTATATCATTTCGTCACGATTACTGTATTTTTCGAATTTTGAGCTGAAAATGGTCTCAAACGACTATGTTCGACTCATTGATGACGAATCCGTCGGAAAATTCGAGTCTGTCCGTCCGTCAGTCTGTCCGTCCGTCAGTCTGGCCGTCCGTCAGTCTGGCCGGCCGTCCGTAAGCACGATAACCCTCGAACGGAACAACCTAGAGACTTGAAAATTTCAGTGTGGGTTCAGTTCCCGAATGCCTCGGTTGAGTTCGTTAATGGGCCAAATTCCACGAGGGGTTCCGTAAATATGACCGTTCAAAGTTTTGTTCCCCTGAACACTCGAAAACTACAGATTTGATCGAGATGAAATTGTGCACTCAAATGGAAAATGAGGTGTTCAGGCTACATGTGAAATTTTGTCCAGATCGCATCACCAGAACCATAGAAAATTGTAACTTTTGAACGGAAACGCCTAGGGACTTGAAATTTTCAGAATAGGTGTGGATCTCGAATGTCGGATCACGTTCATCTATGAGCAAAATTATACTAGGAGTTCCGTAAATATGGTCCTTTGAAATTTAATTTTCTTGATAATTTCAAAACTACAGATTCGATCGTGACGAAATTTTGTATACTAATGGAGAATGATATATTCAAGCTACATTTCTCCAGATCACATGACCAGAACCATAGAAACCATTGAAAATCATAACTTTTGAACGGAAAGGCCTAGGGACTTGAAATTTTCAGGATAGGTGTGGATCTGAAATGTCGCGTTCACGTTTAACAATGAGCAGAATTATACAAGGGGTTCCGTAAATACCGTCGTTTGAAATTTAGTTTTCTCGATAATTTCGAAACTACGGATTCGATCGAGATGAAATTTCGTATTTTAATCGAGAATGATATATTAAAGCAATATTTTGTCCAAATCGCATGACCAGAACCATAGAAACCATAGAAAATTGTAACTATCGAACGGAAAGGCCTAGGAACTTTTCAGGGTGGGTTTGGATCGCGAATATCGCGGTCACGTTCATCAATGAGCAAAATTAGACTAGGGGTTCCGTAAATATGGCCGTTCAAACTATTTTTTTCCTGATAGTTTCGAAACTACTGATCGGATTGGAATGAAATTTTGCACCCAGCTGTGGAATAATGTTTTCAAACTACGTGCAAAATTTTGTCCAGATCGCATCATCAAGACCATAGGTACCGTAGAAAATTCTAGCGAATTATCGAAAAAAAATTGGTCACCTAAAGCACTGACGTAAAGTCTTGATTTTCGCCTTTGTTTGAAATTTTCTTTGACAGCTGTCGAAATCTTTCCAATTATTTTCTAAAACTGAGAGATTTCTCACATTTTCCCGGACACCCTGTATATTCCAGCTACATTTTGTCCAGATCACATGACCAGAACCATATAAACAACAGAAAATTAAAACTTTTGAAAGGAAAGGCGTAGGGACTTGTGATTTTCAGCTAAGGTGTGGATCTCGAAAGTCACGGTCAAGTTCATCAATGAGCAAAATAAGACTAGAGGTCCGTAAATATGGCCGTTCAAAATATTTTTTTCCAGGTCATTTCGAAACTACTGATTGGCTTGGAATGAAATTCTGCACATAGATGAAGAATAATGTATTCCAACTACGTGCGAAATTTTGTCCAGATCGCATTACCAAGGCCATAGATACCGTAGAAAATTCCAGCGAATTATCGAAAACAAAATTGGTCACCTGAAGCACTGACGTGACGATTTCGCGTCTGAAGTTTTGCCTTATTTTGAAAATTGCTTTGGCAGCTGTCAAAAATTTATTCAATTGTTTTCTGAAACTGGTAAATAATAATCGAATCTATCAACAGGGTGGATGAAGGAGCGCTCAAAAGCTCCTGACTTCACGGCAAAGTTTCAGATGAAGTTTGGGGGCGGAGGTCCGCTTCATTTTAGCTAGGGTGTTCAATGTTCAGAGCCTATGATATCTCGTGCGTAAAATCCGCAGTTTATCAACACTTTTTGTTCATGATAATATGTTCGCGGTAATATGCGTGCGCCAGAAGTTTTTATTCTCATCTTATGCGATGACACTTCAGGTTACGGTGGTTTGAAGTGTGATAATCTCATGGGGATGCATCATCATGCATCTAGTTCTAGATTCTAGTCTAGTGTCGCAGTCGCAGCACAGAAATGTAATCAACAGATAGATGCCAGCGGAGATTTCGCAGCAATCACGAATAGCGATAGAAAATACGGCAGCAACACGTGATAGTGGTATAATATGCGCTTGCGTCCGCCTGGTAGAGGAACCCAGAACGTGAGCAAGTGAATTGTTCGGAACTTAAGAGTCAGAAGTTTTTAAACATCGCAGCAAGCACCGCGAGTGTCTCCGTGAGTCGTTTTGTTTCGTATGTTTTGTTGGTACCCGTGACTGTCGAATATATCGTGGTCAAATTTGAATTTTGACAGACATCAGACGAGTGTTTTGAAGTGTATTCGGAAAATGCCTCGTTTTGCGGGGCGTTTTGGGGCCCAAGGATAACATGTGCGTTGTTTACGTTTATCGTGAGAGTGCATCATGTCACAGTGCAAGAAATTTGCGCCCAATATCTTCCACAAAACTAAATGTTCCAATTGCTTTCGGCAGAAAGAGGAACATTCTGCTGAGGCTCTGGAATGCAACCGGGTAAGTTTTGAGATGCGTGTACCTATGCATATATTATCCCATGAAATCATCCCATCCTTGATTTAACCCTCCACAGGAGCTTCAAGATTAATGCTGCATCAGCCAGAGCGAACATATCAGATCAGAGTCTGAAAATTGGATTTCTCTAGGAGTTACCTAATATAATAAACCTACTAATGGCTATTAATAGGGTTGCACTTATGGGGTAATGGTACTTAACATGAAAACTAATATCCTATGTCGCTTCCCAAGGACTGTTCTATTGATCCAAATATTGTATACTAACATAGTTATATCACCTAAATTTATATATAATAAAAATAATATAATACAACCTGTTGTTTTTATGAGTTGTACAGCCTATGGATTGAACATCGCGTTCCATGAAATTTTCTTAATTACATACTGCCTCTACACGTGCGAATACATAATATAGTTTGGATTAGTCATACGAATTCCTAGGAGTATTTAAAGGACATCTCTCGGAATCTCGGAAAAAATGTGGATTTCTCGACACTATATCTACTAAACAAATACAAGATGCGATCGTTTGCGATCATTTTGGAGATTAAAATTAATAATTCAAGAAAGAAAATTGTCCATGACTTGCGATTGGCTGCGTTCCATTACGAAAATAATTCACTTTATGTACGTAGCAGGAAGAAGCTTTTTCATACAAGATATGAAATGAAGAAATGTTAACAATGCTGAAGCTGGTCTGTCCCTTTAGTTCCTTCGAACATTTCAGATCAAAATTGAGAACTGACATAAAATTGTTAAAAGAAAAAAAAAGAAATGAAAAACACTTGATTGAAATACAGAAATGTTTTTGTATCAATTGAAAGCTGCACCCAAAAAATTGAATTGATTACAGCCACAGATAAGTAATGTAGATAAGAAGTTTATTTCCTATTCTGGTAACTATATGTTGCTGTTATCGAACTCATTTATGCTCCAACCCTAATGTCTTCTCGATATATAATCAAGGAAAACAGAAAGAGATTGTTCTAAGAAACTGAACTGTGTAAATTTAATGAACTAGCAATGAGATAAAATGAAAGAGAAGATAACAGAAATGAATATGAACATTGTTGAGATAACATTGATAATGATCAGTCAAGTTTGAAGCTATTGATTATTTCAACTGACATTTTGCATAGGAAAAATGGAACAACTAATTGAGATACAATTGGAGTTAACTTCAATGATAATACATAGTATATCAAAGGAATCCAAAAAGTTTTGTGAAACCTACTGTGATAAAGTCAAAAAGAAGAATGCACGTAAACATCATAACGTCCGTGAAGAGAGCGGCCAAACTTGGCAGACCAAATCTCCGGAAATACCCGATCGACCAGTGGCGTGCCGAAAAAATATTTCTATGTACTATTACGATAATTATAAGTTCTTTTTCGGGACTAATGGAAATAATACATTAATTATTTACCAAGATAACAATTAACATGAAATATAAATGGAAATTATTTATAATGGTGAATAATACAAGAAATGTTAAGCCGAGTGGCCGATTCTTACACAGCTCGACATTTGAAAAATTCTTTTCACATAGAAGCCGTGGTTCTAGCATCACCAGATTTTCACAGGATGTTTCTTATTGCAATACTAGTATTTCGTGGAAAAATGGTTGACTTCTTTTGGGATCCAGGGGTTGAAATTTCAACCCTTAAATTTCAAAAATTCTTTTCATATAGAAGCCTTCGTTCTAGCATCACCAGATTTTCACCCTATGTTTCTTATTGCAATATAAGTATTTCGTGAAAAAATGGTTGACTTCTCTTGGGATCCAGGGGTTGAAATTTCAACCCTTACATTTAAAAAATTCTTTTCATATAGAAGCCTTCGTTCTAGCATCACCAGATGTTCACCCTATGTTTCTTATTGCAATATAAGTATTTCGTGAAAAAATGGTTGACTTCTCTTGGGATCCAGGGGTTGAAATTTCAACCCTTAAATATCAAAAATTATTTTTATATAGAAGCCTTCGTTCTAGCATCACCAGATTTTCACAGGATGTTTCTTATTGCAATACTAGTATTTCGTGAAAAAATGGTTGACTTCTCTTGGGATCCAGGGGTTGAAATTTCAACACTTACATTTAAAAAATTCTTTTCATATAGAAGCTTTCGTTCTAGCATCACCATATTTTCACAGGATGTTTCTTATTGCAATACTAGTATTTCGTGAAAAAATGGTTGACTTCTCTTGGGATCCAGGGGTTGAAATTTCAACCCTTAAATATCAAAAATTATTTTTATATAGAAGCCTTCGTTCTAGCATCACCAGATTTTCACAGGATGTTTCTTATTGCAATACTAGTATTTCGTGAAAAAATGGTTGACTTCTCTTGGGATCCAGGGGTTGAAATTTCAACACTTACATTTGAAAAATTTTTTTCATATAGAAGCCTTCGTTCTAGCATCACCAGATTTTCACAGGATGCTTCTTATTGCAATACTAGTATTTCGTGAAAAAATGGTTGACTTCTCTTGGGATCCAGGGGTTGAAATTTCAACCCTTAAATTTCAAAAATTTGTTTTATATAGAAGCTTTCGTTCTAGCATCACCATATTTTCACAGGATGTTTCTTATTGCAATACTAGTATTTCGTGAAAAAATGGTTGACTTCTTTTGGGATCCAGGGGTTGAAATTTCAACCCTTAAATTTCAAAAATTTGTTTTATATAGAAGCTTTCGTTCTAGCATCACCATATTTTCACAGGATGTTTCTTATTGCAATACTAGTATTTCGTGAAAAAATGGTTGACTTCTCTTGGGATCCAGGGGTTGAAATTTCAACCCTTACATTTAAAAAATTCTTTTCATAGAGAAGCCTTCGTTCTAGCATCACCATATTTTCACAGGATGTTTCTTATTGCAATACTAGTATTTCGTGAAAAAATGGTTGACTTCTTTTGGGATCCAGGGGTTGAAATTTCAACCCTTACATTTAAAAAATTCTTTTCATATAGAAGCTTTCGTTCTAGCATCACCATATTTTCACAGGATGTTTCTTATTGCAATACTAGTATTTCGTGAAAAAATGGTTGACTTCTCTTGGGATCCAGGGGTTGAAATTTCAACCCTTAAATATCAAAAATTATTTTTATATAGAAGCCTTCGTTCTAGCATCACCAGATTTTCACAGGATGTTTCTTATTGCAATACTAGTATTTCGTGAAAAAATGGTTGACTTCTCTTGGGATCCAGGGGTTGAAATTTCAACCCTCACATTTAAAAAATTCTTTTCATATAGAAGCTTTCGTTCTAGCATCACCATATTTTCACAGGATGTTTCTTATTGCAATACTAGTATTTCGTGAAAAAATGGTTGACTTCTCTTGGGATCCAGGGGTTGAAATTTCAACCCTTAAATATCAAAAATTATTTTTATATAGAAGCCTTCGTTCTAGCATCACCAGATTTTCACAGGATGTTTCTTATTGCAATACTAGTATTTCGTGAAAAAATGGTTGACTTCTCTTGGGATCCAGGGGTTGAAATTTCAACACTTACATTTAAAAAATTCTTTTCATATAGAAGCTTTCGTTCTAGCATCACCATATTTTCACAGGATGTTTCTTATTGCAATACTAGTATTTCGTGAAAAAATGGTTGACTTCTCTTGGGATCCAGGGGTTGAAATTTCAACCCTTACATTTAAAAAATTTGTTTTATCTAGAAGCTTCCGTTCTAGCATCACCATATTTTCACAGGATGTTTCTTATTGCAATACTCGTATTTCGTGAAAAAATGGTTGACTTCTCTTGGGATCCATGGGTTGAAATTTCAACCCTTACATTTAAAAAATTCTTTTCATATAGAAGCTTTCGTTCTAGCATCACCATATTTTCACAGGATGTTTCTTATTGCAATACTAGTATTTCGTGAAAAAATGGTTGACTTCTTTTGGGATCCAGGGGTGGAAATTTCAACCCTTACATTTAAAAAATTCTTTTCATATAGAAGCCTTCGTTCTAGCATCACCAGATTTTCACCCTATGTTTCTTATTGCAATATAAGTATTTCGTGAAAAAATGGTTGACTTCTCTTGGGATCCAGGGGTTGAAATTTCAACCCTTAAATATCAAAAATTATTTTTATATAGAAGCCTTCGTTCTAGCATCACCAGATTTTCACAGGATGTTTCTTATTGCAATATAAGTATTTCGTGAAAAAATGGTTGACTTCTCTTGGGATCCAGGGGTTGAAATTTCAACCCTCAAATATCAAAAATTATTTTTATATAGAAGCCTTCGTTCTAGCATCACCAGATTTTCACAGGATGTTTCTTATTGCAATACTAGTATTTCGTGAAAAAATTGTTGACTTCTTTTGGGATCCAGGGGTTGAAATTTCAACCCTTACATTTAAAAAAATTTTTTCATATAGAAGCCTTCGTTCTAGCATCACCAGATTTTCACAGGATGTTTCTTATTGCAATACTAGTATTTCGTGAAAAAATGGTTGACTTCTCTTGGGATCCAGGGGTTGAAATTTCAACCCTCAAATATCAAAAATTATTTTTATATAGAAGCCTTCGTTCTAGCATCACCAGATTTTCACAGGATGTTTCTTATTGCAATACTAGTATTTCGTGAAAAAATGGTTGACTTCTTTTGGGATCCAGGGGTGGAAATTTCAACCCTTACATTTAAAAAATTCTTTTCATAGAGAAGCCTTCGTTCTAGCATCACCAGATTTTCACAGGATGTTTCTTATTGCAATACTAGTATTTCGTGAAAAAATGGTTGACTTCTCTTGGGATCCAGGGGTTGAAATTTCAACCCTTAAATATCAAAAATTATTTTTATATAGAAGCCTTCGTTCTAGCATCACCAGATTTTCACAGGATGTTTCTTATTGCAATACTAACATTTCGTGAAAAAATGGTTGACTTCTCTTGGGATCCAGGGGTTGAAATTTCAACACTTACATTTAAAAAATTTTTTTCATATAGAAGCCTTCGTTCTAGCATCACCAGATTTTCACCCTATGTTTCTTATTGCAATACTAGTATTTCGTGAAAAAATGGTTGACTTCTCTTGGGATCCAGGGGTTGAAATTTCAACCCTTAAATTTCAAAAATTTGTTTTATATAGAAGCTTTCGTTCTAGCATCACCATATTTTCACAGGATGTTTCTTATTGCAATACTAGTATTTCGTGAAAAAATGGTTGACTTCTCTTGGGATCCAGGGGTTGAAATTTCAACCCTTAAATATCAAAAATTATTTTTATATAGAAGCCTTCGTTCTAGCATCACCAGATTTTCACAGGATGTTTCTTATTGCAATATAAGTATTTCGTGAAAAAATGGTTGACTTCTCTTGGGATCCAGGGGTTGAAATTTCAACCCTCAAAATATCAAAAATTATTTTTATATAGAAGCCTTCGTTCTAGCATCACCAGATTTTCACAGGATGTTTCTTATTGCAATACTAGTATTTCGTGAAAAAATGGTTGACTTCTTTTGGGATCCAGGGGTGGAAATTTCAACCCTTACATTTAAAAAATTCTTTTCATAGAGAAGCCTTCGTTCTAGCATCACCAGATTTTCACAGGATGTTTCTTATTGCAATACTAGTATTTCGTGAAAAAATGGTTGACTTCTCTTGGGATCCAGGGGTTGAAATTTCAACCCTTAAATATCAAAAATTATTTTTATATAGAAGCCTTCGTTCTAGCATCACCAGATTTTCACAGGATGTTTCTTATTGCAATACTAACATTTCGTGAAAAAATGGTTGACTTCTCTTGGGATCCAGGGGTTGAAATTTCAACCCTTACATTTAAAAAATTCTTTTCATATAGAAGCCTTCGTTCTAGCATCACCAGATTTTCACCGCATGTTTCTTATTGCAATATAAGTATTTCGTGAAAAAATGGTTGACTTCTCTTGGGATCCAGGGGTTGAAATTTCAACCCCTGGATCCCAAGAGAAGTCAACCATTTTTTCACGAAATACTAGTATTGCAATAAGAAACATCCTGTGAAAATATGGTGATGCTAGAACGAAAGCTTCTATATAAAACAAATTTTTGAAATTTAAGGGTTGAAATTTCAACCCCTGGATCCCAAAAGAAGTCAACCATTTTTTCACGAAATACTAGTATTGCAATAAGAAACATCCTGTGAAAATCTGGTGATGCTAGAACGAAGGCTGCTATATAAAAATAATTTTTGATATTTAAGGGTTGAGATTTCAACCCCTGGATCCCAAGAGAAGTCAACCATTCTTTTCCTTCGTTCTCATCACCAGATTTTCACCGCATGTTTCTTATTGCAATACTAAGTATTTTCGTGAATAAAATGGTTGACTTC